>CM053409.1:29077976-29138809 GCA_028644305.1 Xerus rutilus
TCATTGATTTCAGTCCTGATTTTAATTGTTTTCTATGTTCTGCTTCTTTTGGCCTTGGTTTGTTCCTCTTTTTCTAGGGCTTTGAAATGTAGTGTCAGATTGGTTAATTTGTTGACTTGCTTTTCTTTTAATGAATGAGTTTAATGCAATAAACTTTTCTTCATAATGTCCTAGAGATTTTGATATGTTGTGCTGGAGTTCTCATTTACCTCTAAGAATTTTTTTATCTCCATTTTATCTGATATGAGAATGGAAACCCCTGCTTATTTATGCAGTCCATGTGAGTGATATGGTTTTTTTCACACTTTTACTTTCAGTCTGTGGTGTCTTTTCCTGTGAGATGAGTCTCTTGAAGGCAGCATATTGTTGGGTCCTTTTCTTTTTGATCCAGTCTGTCAGTGTGTGTCTTTTAATTGATGAGGTTAGGCCATGCACAGAGTTATTATTGAAATATGATTTGTAATCCCAGTCATTTTGGTTTATTTTTGATTTTTACCTTGACTTAGTTTCTCTTTTGATTGGCCTTTTTCTTCAGTGTATTTCCTATCTTTGCAGATTTTCATTATTGGTTATCATTTCCTCCTCATGCAATATTTTTCCAAGAATGCTACATAGTGCAGGCTTTCTCTCTGTTAATTTTTTTAGCTTTTGTTTATCAAGGAAGGTTTTTATTTCATCATCAAATCTGAAGCTCAATTTTGCTGGATATAAGATTCTTGGTTGGTATCGATTTTTTTTTTCAGAGCTTGGTATATGTTGTTCCATGATCTTCTGGCTTTTAGGGTCTGGGTTTAAAAATCTGCTGATATTCAAATTGGTCTCCTCCTCTTTGTAATCTGATTCCTCTTTTTTGCAGCCTTTACAATTCTATCCTTATTCTGTTAGCTAGGTATTTTCATTATTATGTGCCTTGATGTAGATTTGTTGTAATTTTGAACATTTGGTGTCCTGTAAGCCTCTTGTGTTTGATTTTCCAATTCATCCTTTATGTTTGGAAAATTTTCTGGTATGATTTTATTGAAGAGATTGTGCATTCCTTTGGTTTGAAATTTCTGTCCCTTTTTCTATCCCTATAAATATCAGATTTGGTCTTTTGATACTATCCCATAATTCTTAAATGTATTCTGTTTATTGTTTCTTACCATCTTCACTGTGTAGTCAACTTTATTTTTAAGATTGTATATTTTGTCTTCATTATCTGAAGTTCTGTCTTCCAAGTGATCTTTTCTGTTGGTGAGTTTTTTATTTGGTTTATTGTTTTCTTCATTTCAATAATTTATGATTGTTTCTTTTTTCACAATCTCTAGCTCTTTCTTGAAGTAATCCTTTGCTACCTGTATTTGCTTCCTTATCTATTTGTTGGAGTGATCAATAGTTGCCTTTATTTTCTCCCTTATCTCTTTTTTTGGAGTGACCAATTTTTACCTGTATTTGCTCACTTAAGTCATTCTTCATTCACAGATCATTTTAATTATGTACATTTGAATTCTTTCTCTGACATTTCATCAACTGCACTGTCAATGAATGCTATTATTGTAGTATTTTGCTTTGTTTGGGGCACTTTCTTCCCTTGCTATTTTATGTTGATTATGTGTGCCTCTCTTGCAGGGACAATCTGAGGTATTGTGGTTTTTATCCTATAATCTTGTAGTGACCCTACAGATTACCTGTACTTAACCTTGGAGTTGACTTCCAGTCCCCAGCAGGTGTCCCCAGATGGACACTACTGCCATTAAGATGGTGTCAATCATAGTGGAGGTAACTCAAGAGGGCAATGACGGTGGTCCAAGATGGATGCAAACATTTTCAGAGATGGAGCTGAAAGGGTGAGATTTACAATGGCTTTGGACTGATTGATCAGAGATGCAGCACTGTCGTGTGCTGAGCTGTGGTGAGCCCCTGCCTCCAGGCCCTGTCTGTTGTCTCAAGGTGGAAGTGACTATATGGGGAGAGCTATGGTGATGGCTTCATTATCCCAAGAAGGATACAAAAAGGGAGGGACAGTGTGGACCTCCACTCTGTGCAGGGGTGGCACTGGGCCTGGGTTCTCACATAGGCCTGCAGGGGCTGTCCTAGGTCTGACCTTGGTATGGGCTCCCTGGAAGTTACAGGTGCCTGTCCTGAGCCTGAGCCTAGTCTCTGGCCAGTAGGCAGGGGCTCTGGCACAGAACAGTGGGAAAGGTCCTGAGCATGACTTAGGCCAGGTCTCCTGCAGGAGTCCCTGGAGGTAGTCCTGGACCTGCATTTGGGTTTCTGCATGAGTTGATGGATTGGCAGAGGCGAAGGTAGGGGGTCACTCCTGGACCTGACCTTGGCTGAGCTCCAGCTAAAGTCCTTGGGGCCGTCCTCAGCCTTGGCCTGTGCTGCCGCCTGTGGGCAGGGGCTCTGGCGAGTCTATTATTTCTTTTATAGACATTAAATTCTGTAGTTATGTTATCTCCTTTCTACCAGTAGTAAATCTGTGTGACATTTTACAAAAGTAAATAATTGAGAGACTGACCAATAAATTTGAAAGTAAATAAAAAGTGATAGTGCTGGACATGAAATTTGAACCAAATGTAAAATGAGTAGTATGAGAATTAGTTGATCATAGGCATGTTGACACTACTGCTAAATAAGTGAGATGAGCAGCCAAAAGAGCTCAGTATAGATCAGCATTCACATAGATGGGGCAATGGGGTGACAAAAATAATGAAAATGTCCCAGGATACTGCTGTAGGCAAGAAATTTCATAGTAGAAAACTTTTCAAGATATGTTATGACATTAACAGTGCAAAGCACAAAATATTGGAAGCAGATAAAACTTAAAAGGAAATATGGCAATTGTCAAGAGAGAAAAGATACTGTTGCAAACCATACAATGAGAAGAGGGAAAGCATTGTAAAAACAGTTTTGATAAGTTTTAAATAAAGAAATCAAATATCTATTCCCATTATTTTTCATGCTTAGATGACATTATACTGAACTCCACCTAGTAGGTAATTTATTAGTCCATGTACATTTGGAAAAACTGAGACACAGAATGATTAAGTGAATTTCTCAATGTTATACAGGTAGTCAAATATAGAACTGAACATTCAAATGTAGAATCTGAATTGTGTTACTTTTCATTTGGATCAACTTATAATTTTAGCTTTATTATTATTGTAGCATTGTGAAAAATGGATAAAAATGAGTCATGGCTAAAGATGATAATATAAAATATGTATATTATATATACATATATATGTCATATGATGCAGAAATTTATAGCAGTTTAAGATCAAGAGCAGTGTTGATGGACACTGAAGGGCTGGCAGATTAAAGGACATTAAATGCATGAATGAAAAAGTGAGGAAGACAAATATTGTAATATAGAGAGAGATGCAGGAAGGGTTATGAAAGTGTGGGGAGAAGTAGATGCATGCTTAGTCAAAAGAGAATGTTAATAAATGGAGGCAAGGGACCAATAGAAAAGGGGATTGGAAAAAGCAGTGGGGTAGGGAATGAAATCTATCAAAAGGCACTCCAGTGGTTTGGAACAAGGAACCTCTCCTCTGACACCAAAGGAGATTAAAATATGGGAAGATTTATATATATTTACATTTGAGAGAAGGTAATTGGGATGTATAATTGTTCATACTTGATAGCTTGATGTTTATATGAAGTAAACTCCCCTCACCATTGCAGAAAATGAGAGCTGTCATGATAGATGAAATGTTGACTAATTTATTTTTGGAAATGGGACTGAGAAGTTTACTTAGAACCATAAAAAACTGTCAAATGGCATTGAGGACCAAACTAAGATGATAGATCAGAAATGTCAGAAATATATCTTGCTATGAATAAAATTAAAATCTCATTATATATGTATTGACTGTTTACTTGTTTATCCATGGAACTATTCAAAATAAAGCAAAAATATGTGCAAAATATTTTCCTTAAAAAGAAAAATACTTAATTGAAATTGCCTCTTGAAATCATAATCATCTTTTTTATTTGAAAGTGCTACAACAATTGATTGCCTCTTGAATGTAGAAACCAATTCCTTCTTAAACGTCATCAGTACTATCTGAACTAGGCAAAATGGAAGTAGAGTTTGTTTATCCTATACTAATCCTGGTTTTTCCATATTGTTTGCCACTAGTTAGGACAATGCAGTTATTTAAATCATTATTTCCTATGCATTTAGGAGGTAAATATTTTTAATAATTTGAAGATAAAAAGCTATTAACTAATTCAGTGAGAACTGAGGATGAGTGTTATATCTCCTTTCTTCCTAACACTTCCTTTGTGGTTAAGGAGATTTTAATTGCTCAGGTTTGATTTGATAAATATCTGTTGTATTGAAGTCTGACTGAATTCAAAGTTATGAGCATGATCCAGTGAATATGTCAAAATCAAAAAGCAGGACAAATGGATAACAACAACAAAGAACAAGAAGGTGCCTAACATCATTGAATTTAAATCTTAATATATGATTCTTTGAAATGACTGCTGAAAGAGAGTGACAATGAGATATCAAGGAGCATAAACAACAAAGTTCCTACAGTTCTCAAGGGCCACAACAAACTAGAGAGCTAGAGGAAGGGAGAACTGAGTGACTGTCCTGTACTAAATAAAATGTGGAGAAGAAAGAATATGAGATGACAGGACAAAGTAGGTGCAATGCCTTCTGGAAACAGAGTATGGTCCCCAAACATTTTACCTCATAACGATAAAGTACAAGCATAACTAAAAATCCACAGGTATACATAGGAAAAGAAATTGCTGTATGGATTAGTTAAAGTCGGATTTTAAAATTTCCTAAAATTGGGCTGGGGATATAGCACAGCCTTGCCTGGAAAGTGTAAAAGACCCTGGGTTAGATTTATAACACCACTCATGCAAAAAAGTTCCCCCAAAATTATTGAAGATGGGTACTGAAGAGTTTTCAGAAGTAGTGACATTATCACATCAATGTTAGAGTATTTAGTAACTACTGTGGAGAATGAAATGGATGTCGTCTATTTGATGTGGATTAAGAGTTCAGTACAAAAAATCATTTGAAAGTCTGAAGTTACAGTGACTTGAAGTTAGCCATTAGCTATGGAGACATGAAGCAGAGATTGGAGATATGGGAATCGTTACCTAATTCAGTGTAGAAATAGGGTGGAGGTGGGGGAGAAATAATGATTGGATCTGAGTAGAGCTGGTGAGAGAAGTAATTTTTAAATTGGTGAAAACCATAAAATTTTGTTACATTACTATAATCTATTGCAATGTGTCTGCTGTCTTAAAGCAAAAAATATAGACTCAGGATTGTGGAACATATTATTACAAAGGCTGAAACTGTGAAAAAAATATAATTTAATTTTTACCAGTGCTTTTCCTGTACCATTAGAATGGTCCAAACATATTTGTTATTACTCTTGACCTAGTAAATTTGTAAAGAAGCATGCATAAGGAGCTGAGGTTGTGGCTCAGTGGCAGAGCGCTTGCCTCCCATGTGTGAGGCACTGGGTTCGATCCTCAGCACCACATAAAAATAAATAAAACAAAATAAAGAAACTGTGTTCATGCATAACTAAAAAATATTTTAAAAAAAGAAGCATGCATAACTTTTTCAAAGGAACTTTTATAGGTAGGATTCAAAATTATGGTTTGGGTTATTTCTTAACTATTCTTTTTTCCTTTTTCATGTGATTTACTTTACAATTTTACTGTTTACTATTCTATTTTGACATGGTGTTACTCTTATATTTTAGTATATTAGATAAGTAGTACTTAATGAGTTCATTCTTTTTCTAAAAATTTTACTTCAATTAATAAGTCAGGCTTTCCTTCCTTATGTCCTATCAAAGAAAATTTAAATATTTGGAAATTATGCCATCAATAAAATTATAATGCTCAGCATTTTATCACAACTATTCCCTAGCTATAATAGAAAGACATTTTCACCAGTGAATCTTTTTATAAAATTAAATAGTTAACATTGATTTCTTCTTATTTGTGGGTATTGAATAAATTGCTGAATGAATCTTATTCTCAAAACTGGAAGCCCCTATTTTCTTCAGAAAAAAAAATTATTATGGATTGTTAGAATTTAAAAAAGAGAGCTAAGAATATCTTTAATGCTAATCATGACCAATTTTTAACTGACAGCATTATTTTAATAATTTGTATCCATGTATTCTGGCTTTATGGTTTCTTTTACTAATACATTCTGTCAGAGTATATACAGTTTCAGTTATTCTTTATTATCAAAATGAAAAATAAAACAAAACCCTGAAAATTGGATTACTCCTGTAGATAAATTCACCTATTCCTCTGTTTAGGACATGATGAGATATAATTGTTTAGGAAAAATTTAAACATAAGTTTTGCTTTTTAAACAACAACAACATTAGTTAGCGTGGATAAACAAAATTATTCAGAAGATACAATGAGTTGACTAACGACTGGTAAATCTAAAGAAAACATTAAAAATTAGAAATCATACAGGGTGCAGTGGTCCATGCCTTTAATCTCAGTGACTCTGGAGGCTGAGGAAGGAGGATTGCAATTTTGAGGCTATCCTGGGCAACTTAGGCCCTAAGCAACTTAGTGAGACCCTGTCTCAAAATAGAAAATAAAAAGGACTGGGGATGTAATTTAATGGTAAAGTGTCCTTGAGTTCAATCCCCAGTTCCCTCTCTCTAAATAGTGATCATATGCTCAAACACAAAATAATTCTTTCATAAGGTAGTTTGCTTTAGAAAATTTTAAATATCTAAGAATAAAATAATAAAATGTACTTTTATAGAAATTTATATAAAATAAGAAATTAATAAGGGTGGTTTAAAAGTACTACTACTTACAAGCAAATGCAGAAATCTGAAAATGTTTTTTTCAAATCTATTGAGAATTAAATGTCTTTTTATTACCTCTGTTAGTATGTTAGCACACGATCATTGATATATCTGAGATAAATGCCACACAGTCATGGTGTAATTGTGTTTTTACGAAATGTACTATTGAGCTCTGTTTTAGTAAGCTTTTTCACTGCTGTGATGAAAATATCTGATCAGAATAATTTTAGGAGGGAAAGTTTTTTTGAGGGCTCATGGTTTCAAAGGTGTTAGTCCATAGAAGGCTGGCTCCTTTCCTCCAGGTTCATGATGAGGCAGAACATCATGTTGGAAAGGTGTGGCAGAAGGAAACAGCTCACATTATGATCAGAAAGCACAGAGAGAGACTACTCTCCAGATACAAAATATATACTCCATAGTCACATCCCCAGTGAACTACATCCTCCAGCTACACCCTACCTGCCTCCAGTTGGCACTCAGTTAATTCCATCAGGGTTTGATTCATTGATTAGGTTAAGGTCATAACCCAATCATTTATCCTCCAAACCTCTTGCATTGTCTAACACATGAGCTTTTGGATTCCTCATATCCAAACCATAACAAGCTCTATTTCTTTTCATTATATATTTATGATAAATGTATGTACACTTGCAAATAAGTTAATACATAATTTTCTCTTCTGTGGGTGTGATGTCAAGTCATGGAAGAATTAAAATATAAGTGGTTGTGTTTTTCTAATATTTTGATTATAAGAATTGTTATATGGGGTGAGGATGTGGCACAGTGGTAAAGCACTTAGCTAACATGTGAGGCCCGAGTTTGATCACTAGCATAACAAAGAAAAAAATAGTAATTATAGCTTCAAAAAAAGATTGACAAAACTAAGTGTAAAAATATTAGGTTTTGACACCATTTGGGGAGTGTAGAATAGTGTATGTGGATGTTGTGATATTTATTATCACTGCTCCAATATCATGTGTTTATGGTTTTTTGACATATTCTATTTTTTTAGGTTAACTTTGATATTTTTTCTCCTAAAAATTATCAATAGGTTTTAAAAAATTAAATATTATTACACAGCCAAACTATTTTTCTATTCATTTATTCATATAAATATATAACTATTTTGAATATTAAAAACATACATAAGAGAACAAAAAATGTACAAAAACTTTAGAGTTAAATGTTTGTTATTTTAATCTTATCGATCTGTTGTATTCCATTGTTTAGGGTCATCTCTACAAAATGTGGAGTTTCAGGGAAACTTATTTTCATAAAATGTATTTTTTGTTTTTTTGTTATTTTTTGGTGCTGGAGATTGAACTTAGTGGTACTCGACCACTGAACTACATTCCCAGCCTCATTTTGTGTTTTATATAGACACAGGGTCTCACTGAGTTGCTTAGCACCTCGACGTTGCTGAGGCTGACTTTGAACTTGCGATTCTCCTGTCTCAGCCTCCCAAAGTGCTGGGATTACAAGCGTGAGCCACCGCGCACAGCTATAAAATGTATATTTAAATATTTCAAAATTCTTAGTGATTTCTTTATACTGTGTATTTGATTATTGTCCAATCAGTGCATATTAAGATTCTTTCAGAATACCATCTGTGTTAGTCAGCTTTTCATCACTGTGACAACTGAAAGGAAGAAAAACTTATTTTGACTCACAATTTCAGGGATTTCAATCCATGATCAACTGGTTCCTTTGTTGCTGCACTTGTGGTGTACCAAAACATCATGCCGGAAGAATGTGGTGGAGCAAAACATATTGCAGCTTGGAAGCAGAGGGTAAAAGGAAAAGAGGAAGAGGGGAAGGGAATGAGACCCACCCCTTTGAACTCGGTCCCACTTTCTACAGTTTCCACCATCTCTCAGTAGTCTATTCAGCTATGAAATGATCAACAGATTACTCCACAAAGAGGCCAGAACTCTCACGAACGAATCACTGCACTCACATCCCATCTTGAATATTTGTGTACTGGAGACCAATCTTTCAACACATGACATTCGAGGGAACATCCCAAATCCAAACCTTAGCACCATCTTATCCTCTTTAGATTCAGGAATTTAGTGTTTTCTCTTGGCAATAGCCATTCTTAAAGTATTTTATAAATCACACCTAAGGAAAATTTTAGCAATGTTATTTTATGCAATACATGATTTTTGGAATATGTTTCTATTCAAACAATACAGAACTTACTACATTTTCAGTTCCTGCATATTATTTACTCATAACTATGGCATCATCAATTATGCCACCTGTGAGTACCAGCTGTCATTTACTTTATCATAGTTTGTTGCTGTGCTCCCTTGAAGTGACCAAAAATGCTGAATTTACTCATTGTAATCAAGAAAATTACAGGAAAAATAGTTCACTCAAATTTAATCATGCTGAATTTACCATTAAGGAATTTATAGAACACATTTTAATCAAGGTATATTCAACTCAATTTCTCTTGAGCTTTTCAAGAGATTTTGTGTGATCACTTTCAGTTGACTACATTCCTGTCTACTCAGAGCATGAAGGGAGCATAGGGATCAATGAATGGGGCTAGCAGAGTGGAGCTCTTTATTGTCAAAAGATTGTTCATCCTTCCTTTGGCACAGTTTAGGAATAAACCAGGGGAGTAAATTATGACCATATGAAGGCACACAAAGATATCATGGGGAAGAGTTTATTACCCTTGCAGTCATCTCTACCATCATAGATTTCAATCCAGGCAGCCAACCCTGCACACCCTACCCAATAAGGCAATAGCCTCAACAGGTCATATCTAAGTAAGACACATTCCTGGTTTATAATACCTTAGTGTAAGGCAGAGCCCTCTGAAATTCTTCTTTTTCTGAGTGAACACTGCTCAAATAAACTCTGCTAAGTTTAGTTTGTCTACATATATGTTTAATATTCTTCCATATAAATATGAAGGGAGACAATGTTTTCATTGTTTTTAGTAGCTGAATAATTTCCATCATCCTTAAGTTCTATAATTCATTTAGTATTTTATTTTTTAATATTATGTTTATGTTAACAAAAGCTCAATCTTTTCTCATTATAAACACTGACATATTCAGTGTTCTTTAATACATAACATATTGTGTAACTTTAAAAATCTCTAAAATACATTCCTATAAAGGAATATACTACTACAAAATTATGCTTATTATAGATATGATAAAACTTAGATATAATCTTGGGTGTTCAAAGAATTTACATTCTTCTAAAAAGACAGGAGAATATCTACTACTACTAGTAACATGTAGCATATCTTATCAATTTTTTGATCTTCTTACAAAATAAAAAATTTTGTTTTGATTTGCATTTGTATAATTATAAATTATGCTCTGTATCTTTTTATCTGCCTAAGTTCACTTGAATATATTTTTCTCTGAGCTGTAGGTACACATATATACAAATTTTTAAGTAGCTTGTTTTTATAATATCAAATGTCTTCATATCTGGTAAATTTTGCAAATGATTTTGATGGCTGCAGCAGAAGGTTTTCTCCTTTTTTTTTTTTAAAGTTGAGAATTGAACCTGGCATAAGTGCTTTACTATTGAGATATGTTGTCAGTCCTTTTTATTTTTTTCTTTTTGAGGAAGGAGGAAGTTGGTCAGGCTGGTCTCAATCTGAAGATCTTTCTGACTCTGCCTCTCAAGTAGTTGGAATTATAAACATGAACCATCATACTGGGCATATTTTCATGGCAATTTCAGCTTTATTAATGTTGAATGATTTCTGCCTTGAATAAACTATTGGTTCTTATGTTTCTGCTTATGATTTGTGAGCAAAAAGAATTCTTCATACCTAGGAATACATAAATCAATTGTATAAAATATACATTCATGTATATTTATATAGACATATAGATTCATGTTTTTTTTTCTTTTATGGCTTTCAATCTTTAAATTTTAACTCTTTAAGAAGGTTGACATAAAGCAGAGGTATTTTTTAAGGTTAATATATAATGTCATATTTAATGTAAATCTTAGAAACTTGTAATCTTCGAATTTTCTTCTTTATCCAGAATTAGGCATACTTTTAAAGTTGTACATCTTAATATATTCTCCATTCTTCATTAGTATATTTTGTGCTAATAATGTTATTCTAATAACTGGCTTCATAACTAGGATTTAATTAAAATAGCTCTGAAAGAAAAAGCAATAAACCTAATCACTTTAATTCTAAATCAACAAAATGGATATTTAGAATGGATCAGGTAAGAATATGGCAGGCTCATATGACTTCAAAAGTTTTTACTTCAAGATAAATTTTAATTGTAGACTATAAAAGGCAATAATATAACACTTTTGAAAAGTGAGCATTTAAGGGTGGTGGTAGTAAATTGCACATTTGGATTTGAATCCGAAGTTTTATTTGTACTAAATAAAAAAACATTGGGCTTCTTCTTCAACTCCTTTGAAGCTCACTTTGCACATCTATAAAGTAGAAATTTAAAAACAATCTTATTTCAAAGGTAACTATTAGGTACCCATATGTTGTACCCAGTTTTATCCATCATGCTATATTTTGGGAGATGTTACATTAACATGAGATGATGCAGCATAAAATGCAATGTGAAAATAAAATGCAAACAAGGTAAAATTGGGCCCCTGAAAATCATATCATGTTTCAAAAGCATACATTTAATGTTTTGATCTTGAATATGTGATAAAATTCCTTCTCCTCAAATGGATTTGTATTCCTTCTGACCACTTTTTTTCTATCCAAGTGTATTCTCCTGATTAAATAATTCAATGTTTTTTTTTTAACTTGGCTAAACTTCCAGTAATGAACTACTGAACTATCATGTACCAAAGCTCATTTATCTAATTACAGAATGTAACTAAAGAACAAAAACATTTACTGTCTTGATGATTTAACCATTTATTTTCTTGAAAATTTAGCATAAAACAATAAATATTTTTCATGTTCTTCCAGGAAAACATTAATAGGCACTAGAGATATAATATCTGGCTGAGATAGACAAAGGATAGGTTTGTTTTTTACACTGATTTGGATTCTAATAAATTACACAAAATGCAGCTAATAAAATGTAGTATCACTGCAGTGGTAGAAAATGAAAAGCCTTGTAGTAATTTAAGTAAAATCTTGGGAGATTACAGAGGCACTGGGCATGGACACACTGTCTATGCTTAGAATAAAGGTCTACTCAGAATCATCCTAAAAAGGAACAAAGATGGTAGAAAGTAGAGAGAAAAAAAATAAGTCTCAGACAGAATAACAATATAAGTAAAGAAAAAAAGAAATTTAGAATGTTGTCAAATCCCACTAAAGTTGAGACTTAAGAAATATCTATTTTAATTTTAGAAGTATAATTTCAGCATATTTGAATATGTGTATATCTGTAATAGATGTGAATAGGAAGACAAAATTTTTGTTACAATTTGAGGAATACGAAGATTATGATGATTTGGATGTAGTTGGTGGCATGGGATGAAGAAGGAGAAACAGTTTTTAGTTGTTCTGGAGTAAGACTGTATTAGAACTAATTTTTTGTCTACAGGAGGTGAAGGAGGAAAAGATGCAAAGAATTTTCTTCAATTATATTCAAGTTTCTTATTTGATCACTAGAGATGTGTTGTACTGAATCATACAATTGAGATAGTAAATACAAAAGTAGAGAATCTTTTAAAAGAGGTGCTATAATGTTTTAAGAAAAAGGCAAGCTTCTCAGTTCACCAAACTGAGGATCAACAGTATATAGATGGTGCTTCCAGTGGCCAGAATGCAGGGCATCATACAGATAGAAGGGATACATGTATATTATGAAATTCCAGGGAAGGGTGAAGAAAGCCCACCAAGAAAGAATGGGAAGACTAAAAGAGGATATAAACACCAATGGCAAAAGTATGCCTAAACAGATAAGGGAGGTCAAGTAACCCAAATAAGATTGTGACATCAAAATGTCTTTCTGATTTCACCAGGATTAATATCAGCTTCAGTGGTGTGATAAGGAAAGCATCTAGATTGGAATTAAGGCAAAGAATGCAGATGACTTTGGTTCATTTGACTCTGAAGGAGATGAAAGGTAGGAGAGAGTGGTGGAGTAGATCATGGATTATATATTTTTCGTCTTTGTTTCCTTTTTGGCCCAAAAGAAAAAGAAAGGGTTGTGCACCATGAAATGCTAATCAGAAGGAGCAAATGGAGAACAGAAAAAGGATAATCATTGAAGAAAATACAGAAGAAAATTAGGGTATGGTACCCAGGGCTCTGATTGAGAGACGGGCTTTTGTAGGAAATAGAGTTAATTTTCCTTATGTCAAAAGGCATAATGATTAAAATGGCAAGAAAATGTGTAATTAGAGGATGTTAAGTTAGTTCAAGTTTTACGCTTACTTAATGTTTTGTTTCGTGTGTGTGAATTGGGTAGCTATTCATCTATTGATAACAAAGAGAATGATTTCAGGAAAATGTGATAAATTTCTCATTATGGAAATAGATTGCTGCTCAACATCAATGATACAGTTTGTGCCCATGAATTCATGACTGGACCAATGTATAATCACTATTGTTGAAGGGTTGAAGGCATAGGGAGTGCTCCTACATAATCACCTTAATGCAGAGTTGGAGTTTTCTGTGAGAAAGTTCAATTAGAAAGAGAATGACCATGAGAAACTAATGTCTTCCTAGTATTTAACAAATGTATGATGGAATAACATCTGGCTGGAACAATGGGTTATTAATATGAATATATTTATAAATAAAGGAAAATCCAAGGCATCTCATAATAAGAAGCCCTTGAGAGGGCAAAGAAGACACTTGGAAGGCATGACCAAGAAAGTGGGAAATGCAGGCGCTTATAGTCATAATATAATGCCTTCTGTTACAGAATTCCTAAATAAAATATCAAATTAAAATATGTTATTTTCAAATTATACTGTAAAGTATACAAAATGTTTTAAGGTTGCTAATCACTTAAATAAAGAAATGTATGCACTTAACAACAAGTTGGAGGACCTATAGTAACTTTTGGGAAATTGCCTTACCTTAAGGATTTAAGGAATAACAAAATTGAAACCCTGAGATTTAACATGAATGGGAGGAGATTTCTCACAATAACCAGTTATTCAAAACCCTTATGTGATCATAAGGAAAAACCAGGATTAGTATAGGATAAACAAACTCTATTTCCATTTTGCCTATTCTGTCTCATACCTCCAAGCCTTGCAAGCCTTTAACTGCTGCCTTTGTTCTTCTTTTCTATGAAACCTCAAAGTTTCGGCCATTCCCTTAAAGACAGGTTTTTGGTCACTGTATCCCTCTATCTATTCTTCCTGGAATGACTACACTAATTAAAACTTTCTTCCTGCCCTTCACCAGTAGTTATGTCTATGGCAATACTGCAATAGGTGACTAAGTCTAGTCTGGTGAAACCACTAGAACTGGGACCTTTGCCCAATATTAGCAAGCCAGCCAGGAGAAACCTACCCCATGGGTATAAGCACTCACAGTTAACTGACTGTGGATGAAGACGAAAGATTGAATGATCCCAGATAACTGCCAAAATTATTTTAAGGGTTTTCTTATCTTTCCACTTTGGGATGGTCATTAGCTGCTTTCTTTTCCTATTTGATAAAGCTGAGAAAGAAGATTTTAGAATTTTCAAGCCTTTAGATCAAAATCCCTGATAAGTCTGCCTATAATGCTTATTGGACCTTGCTATTTCTTGTTCCTTTTCCTGTTTGAGCCTTTGTGGACTTAGGTTGTTGGTTTTGACAAGGAAATTTGAAACCCTGCAGGCAATTCCTACAGTATAAAATACTTGTGGAACCAAGAAGAGACAGAAAGTATGTTTAAGAATCAAAGTATTTGGGAGATCTCTGTTATACTTTCCATTAGATCCTCCACTCTCTTTTGTTACGCCTCAGTTGGCTTCTCTCCTGCTCAACATAGCTCCTAGAATATCAGGAGAGACACTACCTCCTTAATTCGAAGGTGCAAATAAAATATTTTCTCCTTTTGAGATCTCTTAGGGTGCCCATTTTTGTTAGGATATTCATGTGAGTAGAGCAGTATAGTCATTGAGACAATATCTTTCAGGCTGTTTAAATGTTCAAGGTCTCCCAACAGGCTACTCTTGGTCTTAAACCCCATTTTCTACATAAGGCTTGTTAAATTGAAAAAACAAAAACCTATAACCCTACTTATTATGAGGATGCCAAAGTATGATGGAACTCTTCTTTCAGAATTTTTTGCCACCCACTGCCTCCTTGGGCCAATGTACAAGCTTTTCACATAACTTTCCAAAAATTTGAGGGGGCTGTGGGCATAGACAGTCTGCAAAGTCTGTTAATTACTGAGAAAATAAAAAGGCCAAGTTTGCCAAGTAAGCAAACTTCTTTTTCAAAATACCTAGAATTGAAGACTTGGAACTGAAGTCCATTCCTGAAAATGGAAGAGGCCCTTAGGGAGAGATCAATGTGCATACTATTATTAGAAAGGACATTGGAAAAGAACTATCCCAAACTTTTCCACTGGCTTGATAGAGAGCCAAAACTTAAAATGGAAGAATTTGATGTTAACTTTGCTATGGATGGAGGAGGCCTGGGGCTTTTTGCTTTAATTGGTCTTTCCCTGTATCAACTCTGGGTAAAATTGAAAATGGGGAACAAGTGCATAAAATTCCTATTTGATATTGAGGACCTGTATTCAGGTTTCTTTTTCTTTTTTTCTTTCTCTCTCTCTCTCTCTCTCTTTTTTTTTTTTTTTTTTTTTTGATACCAGGGATTGAACTCAGAGGTGCTCTACCACTGAGCCACATCTCCAGCCCTATTTTTTGTATTTAATTTAGAGACAGGCTTTCACTGAGTTGCTTAGCCTCTTGCTTTCACTGAGGTTGGCTTTGAACTCTCAATCCTCCTGCCTCAGCTTCAGGAGCCACTGGGATTACTACAGTCATGCACCGTTCATATTCAGTTTTAATGACCCCTTTAACAGAAGAACTAATTAGATAGTGCCTATTAAAGTACTATCAAGAAAGCTCCAAGAACAAGCTTTCTTACAGCCACTAGAGCATAATCTGGGTGACTTGAACCTAACTCACAGTATTCTCTACCTACTGGAAAGCTTAGCTCTATTATCAGGGAGAGACTTGCATTTGCAAACTCAATGCCCAAGCAATCTTCTCAGAAAAAAAAGTGAGTGCAGGAAAAAGTATAACCTGAACAGGCATTTTATTTTCAGCTGACATTAACCCAGAAGAAGCCATTAGAGGGTGATTCAATGGCCCTGAAATTCTGCAATTGTCAACCAGGCCATAAAGGCTGATGAGATCCAGGCAGAACTGAAAATGTCCTGCCTGTTAAAGTTCTTTTAAAAGAAGGTGCACCAACTCCCCACTTAAAGCGGTACCTTTGCACCTGGAGGTACTCTAGGGAATGTAACTCATACTAAAAAAATTTTTAAAGCACAACTTGATATGGCTCTTCCACTCACCCCAGGATTCATGAGCTGTTAATGAAGGTTGCCCAGGTCATTCACCCTGCAGGGACTCATCTTCACACTCTACAAATGCCTTGTTGTCAAAGTATAAATAGTTCACTTGCTTTGTTCCCCTTTAATACAAAATCTCAAAGTTTCTTCTATTTTCTTAAAGACAGTTCTTTGGTCACTATGCCCCTGTAACTGTTCTTTTTGGCATAGTCTCAGTGATTAAAGTTTTTTTCTTACCTTTCACCACTTCTTGTCTCTTTGATTGACATTCGGAGCAGTGGCATCCCTGGTTTTGGGTACCACCAGAGCTAAGGCCTTCACCCAAGACTTTGGTAAGAATATCACCCCTAAAATTCTCTTGTAATATGTTCTTGATCTTGTTTCCCCAAAGTTAAGCTAAGATAATCTCTTTAATACTATGATTGCTTAATTGTAATATGTATATGACATTATTATTTTCTATATGTGCACAACCACTATGGAACTATACTCTCCTTTTATAAAAAAGTATTTGTTTAAAGATAGTTGTTTTACACATAACAAAATATGATTTTTGAAGTTCAAAAGGACAGTGTTTTTCCTCTTGTAAGGACAAATAAAAATTTAAAATAACAGAGTTGATTCTCCCTCCCTCTCTTTTTCTTTAAGCATTTATGCTAGAAGAATTACAAGTATTTACAAAGGTATATAAATCCTTAAAAAAAAGAACATTCTAGTTATGACCAATGCCTTCTTGAGTACTCAGAAGTCACCTTTTTAATATGAAAATATAAATACATAAAGGGACATACAATGTATAACTCTTACTTTATGTGGAAAGGTCTGAGTTAAATGTCCATAGGCACCTTGCTCCAAGCTGTATAACTAGTTGCTATGTTAAAGATATGAGAAGTTTGTTTTTCCTTTGGATAAAGCCAGTTAGCTAACACAGATGATCACTTATCAGTTGAATCTAGGATCAAATATGGGTGACATTGTACTGTCAAGTCCAGTTATTTGAGGAATAGTTATCGCTCATCTTACAAAGATGTTTGTAATATTTTGTATCTATCTTCCTGCCACAGAAAGAGTAAGAATTATGAGAATTTCTTAGGTGATAGACCATGACATGAATTGCATTATGGTTTAATGCTTGTTTCAATAATAAAAAATATTTTCTTTATCACTTTTGCAAATAGGATTTTGGGGCTGGGAAAAGATTCTGTTTTAAATTATAGTTCTTCAACACTTTCAAGGTTCATGAACCATTGTTTTTCCTAAAAAAAACCCACAAATAATAAAATTAACTGTAAATCTTATAGCCCAGATTTATCTAGTAATAACATTTTTATTATATATGTGTGTATGCATGTATTATATACATACATACATATATATACATGATTTTAAATAAATTACTTGTATATAATAATACATGAATATTACAAAATACAGTTATATATATATATCGCAAATTATATGTGACCTATGAATAAAATTTTTCAGATGTACATCACACACACACACACATAATTTTTTCTTCACTCTAGTTTTGCCATCAATCCTATCACTTTTGCTTTTTATACTTAAAATATTTTGTTTTCTTATGGCATCTAGTCTTACTTCATAACATTTGGCAGAACTATAAGAATTTTACCTCTACTTCCTTATATCAAAGTGAATCCCAGATTTAGTCATGTATCATTTGCATGTGTAAATTTTACATATTACTCTGTGAAATGAATAAACTAGAAATGTAATATTAGTCTACATATTTACTATGCAAACATGAAAGCAAAAACCATTTTTGGTTTTGATATTTTATTTATTTATTTGAAACAGTCTGATTTGTTTGTTGCATGCATATTTTAGAAACAAATTGTATAATAAATACAATTTTTTAAATATACCATTTTATCTTATATAAGATTGTATAATAAAACATGCACATTTATAGTACATACATAAACACAGAAATATATTTATTTTCTAATAAGGACTAAACTATGGGCTACAAATTCTATCTCCTACGTGTAATTTGAGCATTTAAGAATTGAATAATATATGACTAATAAATGGTTTTCTCCCCATCTTTCTTCTTCATCTTTGTCATTTGTATATGAAATAGTTTCCCCCATGCTTGATTTTGCTTTTCACAGTTCCACTTAATGTAGTTAACTGCAGTTGAAAAATATTAAATGAAAATTTCACAAATTAACAATTTCTAAGTTTTTTCTAAGTTTTCAATTGTACATCTGAGTAGCATGTCCCACTCTTTCCTACCAAGAACATGAATCATCTCTTTTTTTAGTGTATCTGCCCCATACATACTGCCTGTTAGTCACTTAGTTTTCTTGACTGTGAGAACCACTATCACAGTATCACAAGGTTTATGTTTAAGCACCACTTATTCTACTTATTTATGGTCCTAAAGCATAAGAACAGTGATGCAAAGGAGGTTCCATGCATAAAATATGAAAAGACAGATTAGCTCCGTTACTGTGTGGTGACATATCAGGGCAAATAAAGAAACAGATATATAAAGTTCAGTACTGCCTGCAATTTTTAGGCATCCACTGTGGGTATTGCAAATCATTTCCTATCTATAAGGGGAAATTACATTATGAATGCATATACTTTTAAATGAGATCAATTTTATAGAGTGAATACAAACATACGAAGTACACAATTTGATAAACTTTGGCATAGGTGTACATTCTTAAACCTCAGGATAATTTCCACTTTTCCCGAAAACACATTTTACCCCTTAAAGTGCATGCCTAATAAACAATTCTTCTGATTCCTATCAGTATGGCTTACTATTTTCTTAAATATCCTGAGTGAATTTTTTGTGTATAACTTTTTTTATAAACTTTTTTCAGTTCATCCAGGTTATTTGTAGACTGAGAAGTCTTCATTATTGCTAAGTAATATATCATTCTAAATTTCAAAACAATTTATATACCCAACTTTCACTTTTGTTTATATTTTAGACTCTGATGAATAGAGTTGCTATAGTCTGAAATCACCAGCTTGTCAATCTAGGTATATCTACTTTCCTTGAACTTAGAGATTAATTATTGAGTCATTGGTGATTATTTAATTTTATAAGAAGTGCCAAACTAGTGTCCAAAGAAGTTGAATCATATTACAAACCAAAAATGTATGAGAGTAAAAGTGTTCTACATTCTAACCAACATTTCATATTTATAAGATTTGTAATCACAGTAATTCTAGAGAGACTAAAATGGTGTCTTGACGTTTTAATTTTCTTTTCCCTAATATTCAACCTTTTCCTCCTATGCTTTTGTCTGTTGAAGTGCATTCTTTGTAAAGTTGCTATTCAAAATGTACATATGAACAAACTTAAATTTCTATTTATTCTTGAGTCTGTTGAGATGAATTTATTGGCATAAAGTTTTTTAAATATACCCATTTTATCTTATATTATATAAGATCTAAAGTATAGCTGGAATCTACAATGATATCCCTTCATTCATTCACAAAAATGGAAATACTTTTCTTTTTGCCTTTATCATTATTGGTAATGTTTTAGCAATTTCATTAGTCCTTTTTAAAGATCTGACATAAGGTATTTTTAATTATCTTTATTATCGTTTTTTACTTCATTGGTTTCACCTCTTTTCATTGTTATTTTATTCCATCCACTTTTTTGTTTCTAATATGTCCTTATATTTTCTTATGGTGGGGAAAAAAAATTTCTCTATTTTTTTTTTTTACTTTCTTATTTCTTTTTTTATTAGAGTTTATAGTTACACATAGTAGTTGAGTTCATCCCAACAAACATACATGTGTGAAATTCAATTTCAGTTCACAATTGCCACCTCCCACATTTTCCCTCCACCTTTTCCCTCCCTTCTTCTCTCTCCTCCCCTGTTCTTCTACCTCTACTCTGGTAGACTTTGCTCCTTTATTTATTTATATTTGATTGGTTCTTTTTACTTATACATAAGGGGGAAATTCCCTATAGCATATTTAATTGTGCACATAGCATGATATTTTAAGAATTTATTCTGCATTGCCTCCCCACTTCCTTCCTTTCACTCTGCCTCTCAATTTCCTTCTACACTACTGATTTTCCCTGTATCTTTGTGATATCCTAACCTCCTCATCATTTTCCTTTATTTTATTCTAGCTTCCACACATGAGAGTGCAAGAGGGCTTGCCTTGTCACAGTGAGCATCTTTACCATAGCTCCTATGGGGTGCCATTGATCCTGGAACCTTTCTTGCCACATGCTGCAGGCCCTGGTGGGGCCATGAGGGGATTAAGAAAAGACAAACAGACACACAAACTGCGAAAAAGCCAGCACCCAGTTTTTCCGACAACCCCTGATGGGGGAAGACTGACCAAGAACAAGCTCAGGATGTTTATTATATAGGCTTAAACATCAAAAGGATTAATTGTGAGACAGTTTCTTCAAAGCAAGCAGAATCAAGTTCATGAATATGAGCAGTTCAATTATGATTATCAGCTTGAGTCCATAATTCTCTACAACAGGGCAGCTGGTGTTTGAACCTGAGATTAAGAACAAATTGTGTGGCTGGCAAAGAATCTTCCTTTGAACAGGGCATCACTATAGCAACTGGGCAATTTCAAATCAACACCTTGGCACCGAGAGTTCCCAAGAGAGGTATCACCTCTGCCTTGGGACAGCTCAAAGATCATAATTTATTTGCTGCTCCCGGCACTTTCTTCCTTGTTATTCAAAGGCTGAGCAATCCACTCAAAATACTCCTTGTGCCAGTCTCAGTTTCTCCCATGCTGGCACCCTCTGGGAATTTTTTCTTTTCTTGCTTAACCTCCATTCAGAGACTACCATATTCCTTTCAGTCATTATTATTACTCTACACATTATTTTTCTCAGATGAATGCTTAGGAATTGTGGACAGTTCCTTTGTGTATTTTAATTACAGTGAAGAATTCAATCTATGTATTCTTCTTTCAAAGCTTTAAGTCCTAG
This sequence comes from Xerus rutilus, assembly GCA_028644305.1. Lineage (NCBI taxonomy): Eukaryota > Metazoa > Chordata > Mammalia > Rodentia > Sciuridae > Xerus > Xerus rutilus. Next base: position 29,099,209 of record CM053409.1, read on the forward strand.
ATGTATTTGCTTTTTTGACTTTTTTTTCTTTATTAATTTTCCTTGTAATCCTTTCAAATACCTCTTTTACTATTCTTTTCATTTGGTAATCCTATAAGCACATTATCTCTAGAAACCTTTATTGTCCCTTAGTATAACTTTATGTACATGCTCACTGTCATCATTTACAAAAATGGAAGCAATGATGAACATAATGTTTTGCTTATATTTATATTTTATTGAATATGATACATTACATATAACACTGCATATCTGATTGGCACATGAATTTTCAGAGGAAAACAAGACTGAGAGGGACTTTACAGGAGAAGATGTGACACTGTATCATTAGGAATTATTCCATAGCTTTTCAATAAGAATTTTTACCAGCTGAATAAAAGATAAGCTTAATAAAACCCTAGGAATAAATGCTGGTTAATTTTCTGTTTAAATAGAAAGCCATATGATTCCTTGTTGTAAATTTCTTGGCCTCCTGGTCAGCACCTACTATTCATTGTTGCTCAACTTACAAAAAATATAGGGGATATTGATGCACCCCAAATTTATTGAGCATCTGCATGAACCATGCTCATGCTATATCTAGTTTATCACAATTGTCTCTGGCCTCGAGCATCCTGAAGCAATACAGTGTTAGTGATGCCATTCCAGGTTTTTTTTTGTTTGTTTTTGTTTTTTTTTTTGGTACTGGGGATTGAAGCCAGGGTTACTTAACCAGGGAGCCATGTCCTAAGCCCTTTTTTTTTCTTTTTTATTTAGACAAAGAATCTTGGTGAGTTGCTTATTGCCTCAATAAGTTGCTAAGGCTAGCTTTGAACTTGCCATCCTCCTGCCTCAGCCTCTTGCATGGCTGGGATTACAGGAGTGGGCCACTGCATCTGCCATTCCAGTTTTGAAGACTGGGTGCTTCTGCTTTTCTATTTTGATATTTTTGGTTTGTGTGGAATTTTCAAAAGAAGCAGCCTAAGAGGGAAATAATCTTAATATTATAGAAAATTCTCAACTTCAATTTTCCTATAATTTTAGTAAATAAATTTATTCAAAATGTACTAAATAAACTTAATTATTATTACTATAATCAATAGAAAACAAGAACTTCCTGTGTGTATGAATAGTACAAAATGAATACAATGACCATACCACATTATTATTAACTTCCAACAAAATATCCTTGCTTTGAGAAAACTCTTTTATGAAAAGAGACATTAACAAAAATCCAGAGGTTATTAAACACATATGAGTGGGAAAGTGAGAAAGTTCTCATGATTCATTGAGGAAGATTGAAGCCAAATAGAAAAGGGAATAATTTTGTCCACATAAACCAGGATAATTTAAAGCTGAATCTTCAATACTTAAAATCATCACTATACCAATGATCACTCATTTTGCCACATGTTTGGAGAGCATGTTCTAGGGAAAACTCTCTTAATCCCAGAGAACAGACTTCTCACAGCTGTTCAAATGATTTCTACATCTTTTCTAATCACTAAACATAAAGCATTATTCCTTAATATAGAGAATCAATGAAAAATATCAGTGTCCTTTAAAATATATACTAATTAATGGAAACTATAAGTCACATTTTTCCCTCTAGTTATAGTTTATAGCATGGGAAATAACTACATTTAGTTTTAAAATTTATAAATAACTAATTATATTTGATTATGATGTCAGCTCAATGTAAATTGCAATTTTATCAAGAAACAGCAAATATCTACCCAAAGAGCACAGAAAATATTTTAAAGACTTGAGTTTTATAAAATAAACTTATCCTCATTCAAATATTTCACATTCATTTTCTTTACATCTTTAATGAATATGTAGCTCCTGAACACAATCATGATGGCCCAGAAGATTTATATTTTGCTATGAAAGTCACATGCACACTTGTACATATGCACATCACAGATGTACACACAAATACAGCCTGGGACAGCATCCTAAACTACATCAGAAAGAAAATGGGAATCTGAAAACAGAGAACAGATATAAAGTGCCAAGAAAAGATATTTCACAGCATAAGAACTTCAAAAGAGGGAAAGAGGAGAAAAGAAGGAAAGAAAAGGAAAGGAGAGGAGAGGAGAGGAGAGGAGAAAGGAAAGGAAAGGAAAGGAAAAGAAGAGAGAGAGAGAGAGAGAGAAACAGACAAGACAAGACTTAGGAGTCAAAATTTTGATTGAATACAGGAGAAGCATACTTTCATTGCAATATAGTTTAGTACAGTACACTTTTAGCTCACAGGTCTAAAGCAATAAACTGGGCCTCAGCATATTTACAGAATACCCATAAAAACGTCTCTATTTTTGAAAATAGTCTCAAGCCAGAATTGCTGCTGAGTAGAATCTCACAGAATGGAGAGTATTCAAAAATATCCCCTTCCTCACAATAACTATTAATCGCTTTTTGTTCATCAATATATACATTTTTGCAAGTACTAAATCTGGAAGTCTGCTTTTTTTACTTTTATCCTAGTCCTATTTAATGTTAAATACAGTACAAATATTTATCTTATGACTATTCCTGAGCTTCATATTTTGCCTATGCCCGTACGTTCTTCTCCTGTGTTTTATTATTTTTGTAGATTTGACTTTATAGCTTCCCTCATTTGTTTAGAAGTGCTATTTTAAAATAGCTCCTGATGAATGAAAATACCAGCTCAGCCTTTTCCTTAGTTTTGTAGTATTTTGAAAATTTTATCATTTAAAAGTTTTAATTTTTATATTTTCATAGCCCATATTCTTAATGAACATAAAAATACTATGGTTTGTAGTTTTAATGGTTGAATAAGACAATGTATATAAAATATCCAGCTTATATTAAAGGCTAAATAAATAGTGATCATTAATATATTTTTTAAGTTTGAATAACTACAGGAAAAAGTCTCAGCTTTAGGAGCTATACAACTGTATATAATGCATCTGTCTATATAATATAGGTTGTATACCTTGCTATGGTTTGAATGTATGTGTCACTCCAAAATCCATATGCTGAAACCTAATCTCCAAGTCGATGCTATTGCATGGTAAGACTTTCAGTGATTGGTTCATGGGGGTTCTGCTTTGTGAATGAAACAAATACCATTTTAAAAGAGGCTTCAGAGAACTGCCTGTCTTTGTGCTGTATTGGACTTCTTGCTATGTGAGGACATAGCATTCCTTCATTCTGAAGAAAGTACCGATAAAGCACCATCTTAGGAGAAAAGACAAGGCCTTCAACAGACACTGATTCTTCTAGTTCTTTGGTCTGGAACACACAAGTCTCTAAAACTAGAAGAAAATAAATTTCTCTTGTTTAATTACTCAGATATTTTGTCATAGCAATACAAACAAGTTAAAACACAAACTGGTACTAAAAACTGGAGGGTTGCTACAACAAATGTCTAAAAATGTGGAAGCAGTCTTGGAACTGGATAATGGCCAGGGAAACTAAGGTCTGCAGGAGCAGGCTAGAAGTCTACATGATTTTGAACAGACCATTCTGGTGAGGACTCAGAGGAGAGGTCTAGGAAATCCTCAGTTGCCTTAGTGGTTACTTGAGTGGTAGTGAACCAAATGGTCTTAGAACTGTGGATAGAAAATGCAATAGTGTTGAGATCTTAGGCAGATATGATGAACATAATTTTTCAAACTAGAGAAAAGACCATCCTTTTTATAAAATGGCAAAGAACTTCTTGCATTTATATTTGCGTCTTACTCCTTTGTGGAAGATAGAACTTGAGAGTGAAGAGCCAGGATATTTGGTAGAAGAAATCTTTAAGCAATGTATTGAGTGTGTAGCATGGCTTGACAGCTTATAGTAAATTTTGAGAAGCAAAAATAAATTAAGTACTTTTGCAAATGTATTATAGGCCATGTGTCTCACACAGACACAGGAATGTATCAGGCTGGCATGCAACTATAGTACACAAGAATTAAAGAGATATAGATTATTTTTCATCTACTTTTCCTTCCTAACATGTCTGTATTTTATTTATTAAGACAATTAGTACTAATTCAGAAAATTTTTTTGTAAAATGTTCAAATGGAATCTAACAAATCTATTGCATTTTATTATCTATCATCTATTTATGAAAAAATCAATCTATATCTTCTTAACTTGAAGTCCTTTACACATCAGAGGACAGCAAAGATTATACATAAATTTTTGCTTATCAAAGATAGAGTTTGACAAATTATCCTGGGTTACTTTTTATTATGTAATACATGATTTCCATAGCAAAATAGCAATGAGAGAGAAAATCATAAGGGTAAAATCATTTAAGATACTAAATGAAAAATCATTCAGGCATAACTTTTATTGATAAAGCACATGGATATGTAAATCATTTTAGAAGTGGATGATGCATTATTCTATATGTTAGCTTTATTTTCATGAGTGTATTTACTGTGCTATTAATGGATTTAATATTTATGGTTAAAGATTGTTTGATGAGCTGTCAAATTTAAATTTTCAGTTAGTTTCTGCTAATACATTATGGTATGGTTTTATAATTTAGATTATCTAGGAATATTTTGAAAATAGGGAACTTGCCAAGTTCATTTTTTAATCTCCAAAGCTTTGGAAATGGCTAACTTTGAGCTTAAAAGTAGTAGCTAAAATGAATATTAATATAGTTCCAAATTATTCATCAATATTTCTTAATTGCATCTAAATGCCCATTTAAAAATTTTATGATTTGCTATCACATTCAAAAGACACATGTATGAGATGCTCAAACTGCTTATTAATACTTTTTAATCTCATAATTGAATGAGTATTTAATCTGACCTTTAATGTGCATTACATACAGAGCCTGATAGTTCTCTCTTTCACATTGTTATCAATTTATTTGTGATATACTAAAATTTCATTTCTACATTTTTTATTGGTGCATTGTACTGGTATATAATAGTGGGTTTTTTTGTTAGATATCTGTACCTGAATAAAACATAACAGTAAAATTTGGCCAATACATTCCCCAATATTTTATAGCATTTAAAAAATATATTGCCACTGGTGGGATTGCCAATTTCAAGCCTTGGTGTAAATGAACAAATCACTAACTTCAGTATAAAGTTTGTAACCCTTGTGACTGTGATCTTGTTTTTTCTCCCTCAGTCTGTTTCCATCTTCAGGCAGGAAACATTCTGCAATCATTGGACACACTATAACTTATTTTCTACTTAACAAATGCAAAAACAAACAATAAACATAATATCACTATTTAAATGTACATAACATTCTCCCAAATATCCATTAACATTAGAAATTTAACTAAACTATAAAATGTACAAGTTATAATTTCATCAGATTATATAGCCGGATGGACTGTATTTGGGACAAAGCATTGATGTTTTTTCTTGATGCTTTCCTTTTATATTACTATATCCACCACAATTTTTGTTAGATGTAATGTTACAAATTATAGAAACATTTAATTTTTGGCCATTTGAGAATACAAGTAATGGGAAAGTAAACATCAGAATTTTAATTGAATCAAAAGTCTCTAAATCTTATATAATCCAGTCATTTCATTTAAGCAATGCATCACTGAAAGACTTTGTAAATCAGCATCAGAAATTAAACAATATTTTTCAGTGTTTCTCCTTTTTGGAGTACCTTTAATAGAATTTTTAAAAGGAGGAGAAAGGCAGACAGATCAAGGAAAATACTTTATTTATTTATTTTTAACTACTAGAGCATACTTGAAAAAGATGATCTTACTCATCTTTGTTGTTTATCCTATTGATCTTACTCTGCTGCTTAAAAGTATTCTGTAGTTTCCCCAATACTTTAAAACAAAGAAATTGAAAAGGACCTTCTCCTTGTGCTTTATTATGCTTTCCTTCTCTCCAAAATCTTTCTTATTTTATTTCATTATAAATCTTTCCCTTTCTACTTTTAATTTCTACTTATGCCTTCAGTCTTCATCTCTTACAATTGTACCTTTTTCCCTACCTCTTGCTGAAATTGTCTCAGAGGTATTAATTTGGTCCATTTTTCCCCAAATTGAGCATTTGTTTGACTTCACTTTTGTCCAACTCACTCTACCATTGGCACTGGAAACTACATTTTTTTTGTTTGTCTCATTTAGTGTCAAGGGATGAATATGGTTAAAGAGCTGACATGTTGACGACAAATCTAAAAAGAAGAGCTACAATGATGCTAAAGTGTATTGAATTTTGGACTCAAAGACAGTTTTATTTCCAGAGTGGTCTTGAAGACCTCAAGAACAGAAAAGATTCTGCATATTTTTAATATTACATTTGGTACATGACAAATGTGGTCTATTTTCATCTTCCTGTTTTCGTGCTCTTCTGCTAGTGATAAACTGCAGCATATAGTTTATAGTAAATGCTTATCATAAGTTCTCTGGTTCCAGTTACACCTCCTGACGTTTAAACTCAATTTCTACCTAAGCATTCTTTGGATCAGCCACTCCATTTACTAGTTTTCTGTTCTTGGTCATGATCATTCTATTAGCACCTTTGTCTTTTTCCATGATGGCACTTTTGGGTTGCTAATCAGTAAAGGTGCTGCTCTTCTTGTTCAACTACACAGAGTTTGTTGATTACAGTGTGAAGTGAAAATCAAGTGGCAAAAACATATGGTCTGTGGGAAGCAGAGATGCAGTTAATTTCTATGGAATGTTATTAAAGTGCTTCAGTGTTTACCTTTCCGGGATACCATTACTTATTGACATCTCTGCTTTGCATGAAAGAGTTTTATTAAGTTTTGCCAACCATGTCCTTCTAATTTGTCTTCTTGGAGTTGGTATAGACCTAGTTCACTTCGTCTCTTAGCATGCCCCAACAATTCCCAAGAGCTTTTTGATCTTATAATGGTTTCTAGATTTGTATTTTTTTTTTTCTAGTACAGGGCATTGAACCCAAGGCCTCACACATGCTAGTCTAGGGCTCAACCACTAAACTATACCCCTAGTCCTTTTGTAAAATTTTATGTTGATCCTGGGTCTCCTGAAATTGCTTAGGCTGGTCTAGAATTTGTGAGCCTTCTGCCTCAGTCTCTTTAGTAGCTAGAATTAGAGACGTACCACTAGGCCCACTAGGTTTCTTGATTTCTACTCAGTGATTCTATCTGTGTATCAACATATCTATATATCTATACATATATCTTTATATCATCTAAGGAAAGAGAAAAAGGGAGATACACAAAGAGAGTAAGTTTAGGGTTCTCTTCTCCAGATCCTTTGATTGCTAGGAATAATTAGGTAGACAAATAGTCTTCCAGGTTAGTGCAAATATAGGTAGTTTATGTCAGGTATGTGTAGAGGCCTGAGAGATGTTTATAAACATAAATTTTAATACAGCTATGCCTCAAACTTTGTTGATAGTGATTCTTTAATCAGAGTAGTTTTATAGCCTCAATAATAAATTGTTAGTTTAAAAACAACATTGTTGATATGATCCCTATTTTTGATGGTTTTTGTTCATATGAGAATATTCTGCTGGTATTGCTTTGAGTATTTTCAACCACTGTATCCAATTTTGTCTTGTACATGCCCATTTTGTTCAACTGACTGTTATTATACCTCAGACACCATGGGCCATAGCTTCTACGAACTAATTCAAAATGACTAGGTTTATTAGTATACGTTTTCAAAAGTAAGACTCTCTGGTCAAGTTCACAGTACAGTGCAAGTGAACTCCTTGTCCACTGACCAGACTCTGCTTTAATTATTTTTGAATGAGTTGTCTACTCCAGATCTAAACAACTTTGATATGCTGGAAGGCATGGTTAAATGGTAAAATAAGTGACTTAATACCTGTGACTTGATGGCTATGGATGAGACTGTATTGATTAGTTTGGACTGTCACCAGACAGGTATTGGCATTAATCTATTTTATGCTTCTTAAAGAGCTCTTGTGTATTTTTTTCTTGTAAAATATTTATTTTTCTCATTTTTTAATTTATTTATTTTCTATTTCTTATATCCCCTCTTTCTCTCTGCATATTTTTTTATTTAACCATGAATAGATGACTTTATGTTTTAAGGTTTTATTCTTGCATGTACATGTTTTATCTTTCTCAACACATATTCTTAATAACTTACATATCACATCTTTTATGTAGTTCATGAGTCTATGATTTTAGACTCAACTATCATCTGAAATGTCAAATCCACCTTCGAAATTATATATTTGTTTTCTGTACTTGTTTAATTGTTCAGAAGCAAACTCATTGCTCTGAATAACCACTTCATTTCTCTTCCTCAAATTTATGTTTTCACTAATGGAATGATAATTTTGTTAATTCCAACATTTTTTAAAAATTTTTTTTAGTTGTTGATGGATCTTTATTTTATTCATCTATTATTTATATGTGGTGCTGAGGATCGAACACAGTGCCTCACGCATGCTAGGCAAGCGCTCTACCACTGAGCTACAGCTACAGCCCCAATTCCAACATTTTATCCTTGAACTTCCTTCAGTTCTCTTCTCTTTCATCTACTACTTAATGAGTTGCTAAGTTCTATGAATTCTATCTCTGTAATATTTCTTGAATCATCATTTCTTTGTTTTCATGTTCAACACTGAGTTCATACACCAGAATTTTTTCTAGCCGAACTCAGATATTCAACCTCTTCCCTCTTTACATCATCTATTCATCACTGTCAGATTAATCTTCCCATATGGATTTCAGTCATATCAGTCTTAATTTCAGTCAAGACCCAGCAGCAAACATATGGTGCACTCAAATTGGCTAATTTTAAGGGAGTCAAACAGAGATTTTAAAATGTTGATGCAGTGAAGAAAATACACCAGGAATTTTCATCCCAGTGCTTTTCCTATTCTCATTCCTTAAAGTAAGAAAAAAGTAAGTGATTATTAAAACTCAGATATACAAAGGGCTGTATGGAGACACTATTTATTTTGAGAGAGAGAGAACAAACCCATCAGGAAGAAAACACAGGAATATAACCCACCCAACTTTCCCTCCATCTCCCAGACATCCTGTCACTGCTTTTGTTTGGGCAAACCCAACTGCAAGTCCAAAACCCAACTAATCCCACAGATGTGGTCCAGATCAGTAGGTCTTCCAGAGGGCAGTCTAGTCTCCTTAAATATTCGGTCATTTCACAATGAGTTCTGGAACAAGTAGAATGCATTTAATAACTTTAATTAAGTAGTCTAAATAAATCTTTAAAATTAATTTCACTGGTCAAATTAACCAATAGGAATTGCATTTTCACTTTTCCCTATAGTATATGACTTACTGTTTCTTAAAATACATTCTGCATTCTGTCTTCCTTTTTCACATCTCCAAACACCTGGAAAAATACATATGCCTTAAAGAATTACTTCACATTTTTCATCCACATTCTTCCTCAGTGTGTACATAGTATATGTAATTTCAATTGCCATAAATCTGAATTCTGCCTTAGACATCTGTTTTACTCCAACCTGTCATAGGCAGAATTCTTAGGTGCCCTAAATGATCCTACCCTCCTCTGTGTATGTGCCCTGTAAAATCTTCTTGTTCTTGATTTTAAGTAAGACCAGTGAATATAATGAGATTTCATTTCCAGAATTATGCTCCTTTAATAGGGCAAAGGGATTTATCACAGATATTATGCTAAACTGACCTGACCTAATGAAGTGAGTCCTTAAGAGATTGAAATTTTCCTAAAGAGGAGAATTAAATTATAGGAATTCTCCTGATAACCTGGAAGGATCAGAATGCTGTATTGTAAAGAGGGGCACATGGAGGGAATTTTTTAGGAGGTGAGAATTGCTCCCTGTTGATAATCAAAAAGAAAGCAATATCTTCTGTTTTATAGTTAGAAGGAACTAAGGCAATTACCAATGAGCCGAGAATAAGATACTGAACCTCCAGTGCAGTGCACTGCAGCTCTGGCCTGTCTTTTGCTTTCAAGTTGATGATACCCAGAAGAGAGGAGTTAAGCTATATTCAGACTCTGACACATTTAAGCTGTGACATAATTTTGTTGTTTTAAGCCACCAAGTCTATAGTTACTTATTTCACAGCAAAATAAACTGTTATAATCACCAATTATGTATCTAACTAAATCAAATTACCTAAATTTCAAACTTCCATAAAGTCTATGATTGTCTTCAACTTCTAGAAGGTAGAGTATTCTCAAGTAATAATCAAAACTAAACTTTTATGAGTCAGTTATAGAGTATAAGTGAAATTTGAAGTCCCATAATTTACCAAACAGAATAATATTTGTCACCTCTGTCTGCACCTCATGAAAACAATTGACCTAAGCAGAAAGATCAGAGTTATGGGTTTCCTAAGTGGGCTCAAAATACCATATAAAGAAGATATCTCAGGATGAATTGTAGTAATTCTATTTTCAAGGCAGCATAATCTTGCAGAATTGGAGAAAGTAATCAATGGTATTAAAGATGTACAAGGAGATCAGTTTCTTTGTTTTGTTTTTTTAAAGACTATGGGTTTTGCTACTAAAAATGACTTTTTACCCCTAAGCAAAAAGGGGTAAAAACCAAGTTGGCACAGGCTTCTAAAGGATGAAAATTAAAGACTGTTTTACAACCAATACCCAGGAATAAAAAATATATATATGTGTAAGACTGTATAGTACTAGATGGTGGAGATAAGATACATCAACAAGAAGAAGAAGAAGAAGAAAGAAAAGAAAGAAGACCGAAAATGAAAATAGCAGAGGGTGTTTGGAATTTAGAGGGAAAGAAAGGAGGCATCACTTCAAGAGATGAACAATTTCAAAGCCAGCATTTCTCTTCTACAAATGGAGTTAGAAAACAGAAAGCAGATGCCATGTGATTATCTCAGATTCAGCTACAGGAAGATGTCATTTGTTACTCCAATTTACAAGAACTGCATAAAACAGTCATAACTGGAGCACATTTTCCTTCCCTGGGCCATGTTAATCATTATTACATCTTTTTCTGATCTCTCCAGAAAGAAAAGTTGCAGATTGTAGGGGAATGGGCCACACATAATCAAGAGGACTATGATACAGGTAGTGCTCTTCTGTAGAGGAAGTGAACAAAAATGAAATACTCTAATTTTGTAAATAAAATATGAAGAAGCTATATCTATCTTCATGTTAGTCACATTCTAATACAGTATATAAAAGATGAATTGAGGATTATACCCTTCATTTCCTACTTTCTCAAGATTCTCATAATAACTCTTGAGAGAAATACAATAATAGAACTTCTGTTTTGTTCTAGTATTGTTTTTGGACTCTATGTTGTATGACTTCATTAAATTTGAACCATAATTCATTCAGAATTGTTTTTACAGTAATTCAGTATGATTCTAAAACCAGAGTTTCCCGTTGTCTTGAGAATACTTTAAAAAATCAACTGGATACCAAGGGTGACCACATTTATTTCATGTTCACTTTAAATTAAGTTGTACCTTTAATATAACAAAAATGCAAGTAATGCTTGAATTTTAAGATTTAAAATGAATTTCAAATGTCATTTTAGCTCCTGTCTTTTGTCAAACCTAAGTAAAGACCTTTATCTTTCAGCAATTAGGAAACTCAAAGTGATATGAGATTGCCTTCACTACTTCATTATTTAGTCAATTTAGGAGGAGATATATTGATATTTACTTTTGAAGTTATCTGAAAATACTGTAAATCCATTTAAAATACATGTCATTTATCACAGCATTATTGGTGGAATACTTTGTTGAGAGGAAGCAACTTCCTCAGACTCCTCTAACCTGGGATTGAGATGAAGCAAAGATAAACAGAAACATTCCAATATGCATATAGATAATGTCATTATTGACTATGCATTTTGGCCTATGGAGAGGATGTATGATGAAGTTTAAAATAACAGTAGGAATACAGTTCAACTTTGACACTTTAAGTATTTTATCAGATGAATTTTTACTATATTTGTCCTAAAACTTAATTAAAAATCAAATTAAGAATATTCTTTGGAATATTGGACATACTAAGGTAAATAATAAACATAATTCAATAGGTAAAATAATAACTGAGGAAAAAATACCAGATTCAACACAAAGATATATGTAATAAATGAAAGAAATATCTGGAATATTCTGGAGAGATAGATTTGAAGAGTTTAGAAAATGCTGGAAAAATTGCTAACTTTCTATTGAATTTTTGGAGCTCACCTATGAGTCTTTGGGAAGGCCATGATTTTATTTTTGAGTAGTGTGGTGTTTTTTTTTCCCTATCATGAAAACTGTATTCTGTTTATGATGGGTGAAGTATGTGCAAGTCATTTTCCAAATGGTGTTTGTATTTTGTCCTGTTTTGTGAATCACTATATCTATGATAATGTGTATACATACACTGTATAGAGTTGTCTTTCAATTTTTTGAGTTCAGAGAACTTTGTCTGACACATGATATAAACTAAATTTGCTTAAACAAAAAAATGTGTAATTTTGAGTTTGGTTTTGGTGTTAGAACAGGAAAGAAATTGTAGAAAGTAAGATGGCTGAGGGATTGGCTAGAATCAGAATAGTAAAGTTAGAATAATGGCACACATAGCACACAGCCAATAATTCATAAAACATTTACCTTGTGTAGAAGTGACGAGCACACCAGGCTAATAGATAAGCAGTATAATCATGTCCCTTACAAAGTCAGTACACAAGAGTAACTACTTTAAATGAAATTGAGCACTTTTCACAGTAAAATGAAAATGATATATGTTATTTTATTATAAAATTAAATGAATAAAGGTGACTCCATAATTAGAGTCATGAATTTGAAGTAGATACTGCTTGCTGTGTGTATTATCTATCCTCATAGGAATGAGGAATAAACATTAAAGATAGAAACAAGGAATTTCAGTTGTCTATAAGTTAATAAAAGAAGATATTCATGTAGATACAATTCTAATAATTGCTTGCTATTGCTGAGGCTGGCTTTGAACTCGCAATTCTCCTGTCTCAGCCTCTCAAAGTGCTGGGATTACAGGCATACGCCACCGCACCCAACAATGTACTGCCTTTTCTATAATCTCATTTCTAATTTTAACTTCTCATGGTCTCATCCTTTATCTCTAAATTTTTTGGTTAGGTCAACACCTTAAACATCATTTTCAACTCCACACATTTAAGTATCTGTTTTCATTTTTTTGCCTCAATTCCTTCTATTGGTTCCATCCTCAAAAATCTCATTAGCTTATTATATCAATTTGTCTGCCACACAACTCAGTGCTCATTACAAAAGGAGATAGCCGGTTTGCACATGTTTAAAATCATTTCTGATATTCCCAGTAATGGAAGCCATTTTGTTCATAAACCTAGCTCTGAACTAATCAGGAAACTATGAATGTCACCACACTGACAGATCAGATGCTAAAGAGAGAGTGAAAATTATGTGAAGAAAATGAATAAAAAGCAAAAAGAAAATCACAGTTATGGAATATTGTCCAAATAACAAAAGTAGTAAATAATTATTACTTTGAATAAAGATGCAATAAAAACTCAGGAAAAGCATTTTATTATTATTTTTAAACTGAAGTGTACTTATCACAAACCATTTACTTTAAAGTAGAAGGTATTTCAGAACATGTTCTTGTTAAGAAAGTTTGCATTGGGTTCATAAAATTGCTTTATAAAAGGATAAAAAAGCAGCATCTGATATTTCCAGTTTCATTGCTACCATGCAAAGAGCTTGGAAGTTGTATTCATATGTCTTACAAGGAAAAACTGACAAACTATAAATCAATGTCTTTTTGCACCTGTTAGGGAATGGAGGTATCATTCTGAATTATTACTCCAAATCTAGAGTAATGAATGCAACTGGAGAGACACAGTAATTATTATCTTATCTCGAACAGAAATCACTCTGTCCCTAAATAGGAACCCTTAAAATTCTGATGAATTAATTGTTGGAACTGAGTGGAACTGAATACATACAAGAAAATCCTGAAAATCACAGTCTTAGAGGTGCCCCACACTTGTGAGAATTTTTTCTCCAGTTTCTCCTGGTGAAGATGTAAGAAATATTCTTCCTGACCCTAAAAGGGAGAAGGAATCCTTATGTATAAGAATCAGTAACCTCTTCATAAAAAAAGATCTATTCTCCTGTGTAGTTCTTTGCTAGAATACAAGTCTGGAAACTAATATCATCTGGTAGAAAAGAATTACTGTCTATTTCAGTCCCTTTTAGCCTCCCACTCTTACCTAAAGGGATAAGAAGAGGAGTACAGTCAACAGGAGAAATATATTTATGGAAATGTATACTGGAAGATGTAGTCAGGGATGATAATAGAGTCTAAGGGAAAAATGATACATAACTGAAGGAGAGTTAGAAACTAACTTGTACAAAGATATAACTCTGGGACAAAAGCTCAATAAGATATTGAATTTAATCGAATTATTTTTAAATTGACCCTCTCATGTCCTACCACTATACTGGGGTAACTCAAGATAATAACAAGTTTCATCCAAAAAAGCTGCAAGGAACAGACTCTCAAATAATAGCAATACACAAAAAGCCAAGATGGAATTTAAAAACCCTAGAGTCTGATATAAATATCCAGACAAATATTAATCAGTGCTCAAGTCATAACCAGATTAAGATAAAACACTAAATGCCTATTCACCCTAGGTCTTACTACCAAATGCAATGTACCTGACTTTCAACAACAAGAAAAAAATTATGCCAAAAACAAAACAAAACAAAAATCCACTTTGAAGAGGAAAATGTAACCATCAAAACCAAACATGGAACAAATTTTGGAATTTCTAAAGAGGGAATTTAAAACATTTATGATTAACATATAGTTAAGACTAATGGGAGAAGATGACAATATACAAGAAAAAAATGGGTACAGTAAAATGAGAATTAAAAGAACAAAACTCAGTATGAAAAATGATTATGACAGAAAAGAATAAAGTATTTGATGAGCCCACTGTAATCTTTTGATATGGCAGAAGAAGAATCTGTGAGCTTGAGGTTAAGTAAATGTCTCACAAACTGAACTGCATAGAGAAAAAAAAAGAATAAAGCCAGCAAAAAATAAATAAGACAGTCAAGAACTGTGGGATAATTTCAAAAATTATAGCAAATATGTAATTAGAATATCAGAAATAGAAGAGAAAATAAGAAATATTTGAAGTGGAGATGATTGGGTATTTTTCAGTACTAATGACAGACACCAAGCCACAGATGCAAAAAACTCAGAGAACAACAAGAAGGACAAACAAAAAAATCTGTACATAGGAGCATCATATACTAATGCTTAAAAACAAAGACAAGCCGGGTACCATGGTGTACTCCTGTAACCGCAGGGGCTGGAAAGTCTGAGACAGGAGCTAAGCAACTTGGTGAGATCCTGTCTCTAAATAAAACACAAAATAGGGCTGAGGATGTGTCTCAGTCAGTGACTGAATGCTGCTGAGTTCACTCCCTGATACCAAAAAAAAATAAAAAGATAAAGCAGATAATAAGTAAATTAAAAATTTTATGAAACATTTAAATATAAGGGCAGTAAGGATAAGAATTATAGACTTCTAATGCCAATATGGAATTCTATGTATTCTCATCTAATAATTCTTAAAGGTAATGGTAAATATTGAGCTTATCACACACACACAAAAAAATTCGAAAGTCTTAACTGTCCAGAAAGAAATGTTCAAAGATATTTTCCATGCAGAAGGAAAGTCATATAGGTCAAAATTTTAATCAATTTTTAAAAAAGAAAATTTTCTTAGACAAAATGAATGAAAATAAAATAGTCTTTTATTAATTTTTCTAAAGGATAAATTAAAATATTTATAATAATAATATATTGGGTGAAATAAAAAAGCATGCTGAAAAGTACAATGAATTACAAAATGTCTATTATGGTTTGCATCTGGATTGTCCTCAGATTGTTCACCAATGAAGGCTTGTTCCCCAGTGCAGCAAGTATCAGAGTTGGGGCTTTGGGAAGTGGTTGGATTATGAAGAATCTGGCCTCATCAGTGAATGTTTGAAAACAGAATAGTCTAATGGGAGGTGGTAGAAAATGTAAGTGGTAAGGTATGGTTGGAGGAAATATGTCACCGTCAATGTGCCCTGGAAGAGTATTTCTTGTCCTCACTCTGCCCTCTCTTTCTGCTTCCCAGCTGTCCTGAGATGAGCAGCTTTGTTCTGCCATGCCCTTCTATCCTTGTTTCTGCATTCAAGGTACATGATCATAGACTGAAATTTCAGAAAATATAAACTAAAATTAAGTCTTTCTCTTTTTTAAATTGTTTACTTCCTATACTTTGATCATATTGACAAAAATATAATATAAAAATTTGCACTAAATGTTATGCAATTTGATATTTTTTATTTCAGTATTCTACTATAGATTTCAATTAAAAATGAATACTGTGAACACTAGTGTAACCTCCAACTTTTCCTTAAATAGATGTATAATTGATGAATTAAGACAAGAAAAAACTATGATTATGTGAAATATACAAATAAAACCAGGTAATTTCAGGGGAAATTGAAGATGGGGCTAATAAACAAAGTGAACTTCAATGATTGAAAGTTTACAAACATGGTAGTGATCAATCTATCTACATCAATATTAACTGTAAAAAAATAATGTTTCAATGTACCTATTAAAAACAGAAGAATTTAGAATGTAAGATACAGTATTTAATCATATTTTGTCTACAAAAAAACCCAGCTCTCTCTTTATCTAGCTATGTGTCAAATAGGTTAATTTGGTTAATTCATAAAAGGATTGAGAATAATATAGCTTATAAACACTAATCCAATGAAAATTACAGAAACTATATTAATTTCAGAAAAAAAAGACTTCAGAACATATAATACCAAAATTATGACCCATGACAAATAGATAAGTTTAACTTCATTGAATTAGTAAAACTTCTACCCTATTAATGGCATTGCTAAGAAAATAAAGCAAGAAGCAGACTGGGAGAACACAAAGTGAACTGTTATCTGGCAAAGAACTGGTATCAAATTTTACAAAATTTTAAAAAACTGAACAAGAATAAAATAGCTCAATATTAAAAAAACAAGGAAATGGTCTGAACAGATACAAGATAGAAGATGTATAAAAGGCAAAGAGCAGTGAAAATGGAAATAAAATTAAGACATATTGAGAGAAATTAAAATTAAGACCAACTACAGCAATAGACCTATTAAAATGATTAAAATCCAAAAAAGACAATGCCAATTGTTTGATAACAATAATGAGTAACAAAATGAAAACACTGAGCTCTATATATGTGCTAGGACTTGAAATGCAATTAAATAAACTAATAAAAAAAATTAAAAATAAAGAATAATGAGTAACAGTACTGCATATTTATTTCTGATGGAATTCCAAAATGACATAAACACTTTGAGAAACAGTTTTACAGTTCTTCCAAAGCTCAACATGTCTACAAATGATGCAGCTATCATGCTCAGATTTGATTCAATGAATGAATGAACAGAGAAACCGTGACACATCCAGTAAATGAAATTTTATTCAGTAATAAAAAGGAGCTATTAAGCTATGTAATAACATAAAGTTTCAAAATGTATCTTCTAACTAAAGAAGTCATCCTAAGAAAGTTTATACATTTTGTATTATTTATTTTAAGTAATATTTGTAAGAGATAAGCACACAAGTGAAAACAGTAATTGCAGGTGTTTGGAGCAAAAAGCAAATTGAAAGGTGGTTTATTGGAGATATTTTAGATAAATGACATTATTACTTAGGAACCTTTAATGTTGAATGCATGTCACCAAGTCTCTTTCAAAATTCGTAGTACTTTAAAGCACAGAGATTAAATATTCTGTCTGATACTTAAAATATATATATATATATATATATATATATATATATATATATATATATATTCAGTCAAGGGATCAGGATAGGATGCAGAGTTTGCACAGTATTCAGTGTTACCATTATATCAAAAAGGCTTACTAAAGGTGGTAGATAGAAAAGTTACTTAAACAAGTAGATCTGGAAATGAATGGAGTTCATAGGACACTAAAAGCAAAAGACACATGAAAACTATACTCTAATTGACAAAATTGTTTCCTATCGGGTATCTACTAAAAATTGAACAAGTAAACAAATGAATATGGGTGTTGCAAGATATTTGGTGACATACATTCAGCCATGATTATTGTTGTTAGAAAGGAAAGTTACAACCAAGGAAGAGAGGCTCGGAAATATCCAAGTATTGCATTATTGAATTACAGTTGGAGATATCTGTATGAACTCATGTTTTGCCTTATATAGAAACAAATGAAGACCTGTGTAAATATCTATAGGTATGTGTATATATAGCAGTTAGTATACACATTATACTTTCTCGCTCTTTCTGCTGAGAGGGTCTGGAAGCAATCACACTCCATTAGTAATGAGCATACCTAGTACCTAGATTTTGTTATTTGTCAATAAAATAAAGCAGAGTTTTTTAAAGAAATTGAGTGTCACAGAAAAATATAATTAGGGAAGATAAAATATGAGCCTGGGACATTTTGAATTGCCAGAAAGTAAGGAATCACTCCAAAACAAGGAAACAAAATCCCAAACACAGTAATGAAGGTTTGTTAAATGAACATAGGAGCCAGTTGAAAGAGTGTTCTCAATGGCCAAAATTGGGACAATTTGAACAAAAATAGTTTATAATCCACTATATAAAATATCCTTGAGTCCATACTGATATGAAAAATAATTGATCATACAAATATATGAATTAAGAAGAATATACAAATATATGTACTGTGCAGACGTGCAGACATTCCATATAATATATGCAATTACTTTTTCTTCTATAGGACAGAGCACAACTCCTCATTCTTAAGTGTGGGCTGCACACTTGATATCTTTCTGGTAAGTAGAGTATGAAAAAGGGAAAATAGAATATAGTGGAGAAACCTGACAAACAATTCCTCAGCCAAATGATCAAGATTAACAGCAAGCGTATAAACATACTGATGATATCTACCTTTGACATGATGTGATTAAAATGACACTTGGACTCTAGGATTTTCCATTTACTTATCCTAATCATGAGGAAACATAAGAAAAATTTTCAGTTAAAGGATTTATTACTAATTTCTTCCCAATGCTCTTCAAAATAACAATGTTATCAGAAACAAGAACAGTTAAGATGAGTTTAAGTATTGTGAAAACTGAATAAAATGCAGTATCTTATATGGAAAACTGGAGATTAAAAAAAGAATATTGAGTAAAACTATAGAAATCTGAATAAATGCGTGGCCTTCATTTATAAGAAAGTTGGTCTGGGAGTTTGAGAACTGACTTATGGGAAGTCACAATCACTTATTATTATATTGAAGATTAGTTTGGGCTACGTAACTATTTTGAGTGATGGGAGGATCCAGGTTTATCCAGGATAAAACTTGTGTTGTATATATTTCACTATGGAGGATAATATGCTTGAAGCCAAGTTGGTGGATAGATTTTGATAACCCCTAGGACAAGTAAGATACTCATCTCTACTTATTTACCTGGAACACCTGGTTTATACTGATATCTTGGCATAATTATTAGGGCTTTCCTATTCTTAAGTTTGCTATGTTGAATCTAAACTGTGATCACTTTAATTTCACCATAATTAGGTGGAATAGTCAGGGGTTCTTTAGAAAATGTGATAAAGGAGACCACTGGAGAATTTTAGGTTGATGTTTTGAACAGGACTTAAATATGGACTTTTGCAAGAAAGAGAAAGAGTAATTGTCTGGGAATCATACTTTATCTCCTATTTCTCCTCAGCCAAGTTCTTTTGGTACTAGTCTCTTTTACTCTATGATTTTAGTGCATGCCCTATGCTTCATCATGAATTTTATTTGTCCTGCTCACCTAACTAAAGTAATTGTTTATCCTACCTTTCTTCAAAACAATTCCCTTAACTGGCCAAAGCTTAGCTCAAAAATTACCTCAATAAAATATTTTTATTTTAACAGGCCATCTAAAATCTGTGATTTAAAAAGGCTACAGGATTTAATTTTTGTTGATCTTGTCATGCATGTTATATACCAGGTGCTGGTAAATTTCCAGGAAGTTAATAGTCTCCAATGACTTTTGAAAACTCTAAAAGTAGCCTTGTGAGAAATATCTGAAGCTTCTATTTAGTATTAAACACAAATACAGTTCATTTAAATAGATCCATGCATACTTAGTTTTATTTTTTTAATTAAAATCTAGAAGTTACACATGCTGAATGCAGATTGATGACTAGATTTATGTGGGAACTTTACAGTTTCTAAAGTATATTGTGTGACCTCTTTTGTGTGTTGTCACACAGAAATACTAGTGGTTACATTAATGATTGTTTACTGAGAAGTTAGGAATCAAGAAAACATACAATAAAGACTGAAAAATAAAATTTTGTAATTGGTTATTGGTCTTAATATTTTCTGTTTTGATTTACTTATCTGTTTTGTGTATTTTGAGGATAGGCAAGCTAACTTTGTTTCCTGTTGTTTTAAAGTCTTGTGTTGAAAGTCATTATAATTTTTTTCTTTTTTAAATTTATTATCACACAATACAGAGCTCAATGCCTAAACCAGCAAGGCTCAGGAAGAAGTACCACCTAAGGCCCCATGCTGTTTGTTAAACCCTCTTGAAGAAATTTCTGCATTTGAGGGAAAATAGTTATTTAGTATTGTTACAGGATTTAAAAAACTGCCTTGTGAAATATTACAAGCACTTGAAATGATTTTCTTAATTTATAAAAACTATCTCCAAATATTAAGAATAGTCTTTACAATGATGTAAAAATAATCTTATTGCTTTGAAAATGTATCTTAAAGGGCATTTACACTGTATGATTTTTTTTCTTAGAAACTTGTTTTTACTATATTAAAGAAATGGATTTATGAATGATTTTTTTAAAGGAAATAATTGCACTTATTTATAGTATATGTTCTCTTTATTGGAAACAAATTTGCCTTTAGCAAGACTTGAAAATAAATACTGTGGCTCCTTCTAAGGAACTCAAATTTATGGCTATACTAAATTTTAAGGAGATATTCTCCTTCAAACATAAATATATCTCCTTATTCTACAATTCTGTTTTATTATTATCTTTTAGTTTAAATATCTATTCAAACTAAATATTATCTGTATTCATTTTTCAATGAAGACATTTATATTACACAAATCTGATAGGTTACTGAAAAGCTTTGACATAAACCAAATGATATGTATTAAAATTTTTAAATGAACCAAGATTATGGTTAAAAATCTATTAACGGGCTGGAGTTATGGCTCAGTGGTAGAGTGCTTGCCTAGCATGCACCAGGCACTGGGTGGTGGGTTCGATCCTCAGCACCACATAAAAATAAAGATATTTTGTCCACCTACAACTAAAAAGTAAATATTTTTAAAAATATATTAATGCAATTTTCTTTGATAATAACAGTGATATTTTTAGAAGTTTTTTAATATTCTAAAAATTAAGTAGAAACAAGTTTTTTAAAATTTTATATACAAAAAATAAACATTGGAATGTGAGTTTAATTATTACAATACTAAATTCAATTATTACAATACTATATAGGCACTTCTTTTAATAAGTCTATTGAGTTAGAATGTCAGTTTAATTTCACTTCTAATTTATTTCATTCCTTTTGTCTATATGAAAACAAAATGTGTACTTCTGTGCTTATTTTTTTAATAACATGGATGATTTATAAGTCACTGATGTAATCACTAGAATTTTTATATTCTTATTTCCCCATAACATACTGATTTCCTTCAGTATAAGAACACTGTGACTTTCCATTTTTCAACATGAAAATCCTAATGATCATTTTTTCCTGGTGAATCACAAGATTTATGAACTTACTATTGATAATATATTCTGAACATTAACCATCTTGTTAATAATACCAATATTTCAGATTTAATCTTTATAATCTTGGCATTTGGTAGTCGGGCTTTGGGATGGGAATTAGTGAGGGTAATTCCAGATGTTATTCCTAGAGAAACCCCTGGAAAATATAAAATCTGGAGAGCAAAGAAAGGTACATTTTGTATAGATGAAATCATCTAATTATAGGTAGTTATACTTTTTATAATATCTTGAAAGATGCTACTCATTAATTTTCCCTATAGTGATATAATCTTATACTTGAGGTACTTAACTTTAAATTAAGTGAAAATAAAATTACGAATCAGTTTAGTCTTCAAACATCATTTCTGAATGATAAGAGACCTATGACCTACCATTTACTTCCACTCAAAATTAAAAAGTATTCAATATTAATAAAATGGCTTTGACCCTTAAAAGAAAAAAATATAGGTAAATAATCAAGAGCATATGCTGGAAATTTTAGTCAGCATATTTGAGATTCAATCTGATTTTGGCGTTAGTTAACTTTTGCATTGTTCATCAAATTTTCGAGCTAATCAATGTTTCCACATCATATAAAATGGGAAAATCATTGCATAGAATAAGATATGATAATTACTCAGCTCCATTCTGGTTTTAATTTAAAACTCAATTAAAAGTAAATCATTATCATCATTATTGTTCATATTTTCTTACAATTATTGTTACTAATTCAAGTGTATGTGTTATTTCTGGGTTTATTTCTATTCGATTGTTCTCATTATGAGTGCTTTTTTAAATTTTTCTTTGCATGCTAGTTAATTTTTATTGAACCAGAGATAAGGTAAATTTTATTTGACTGCGTCCAAATGTTTTATTTGTGGTTTTAAAAATGTTTTTGGATTTTGTCCTAGGTTCCGTTACTTGGAAACAATTTAATCCTTTTTATGTTTGCTTTAAGGCTTTGTTAGGTGAAACCGGATTAGTCTTTAGTTTAGGATTCATTTGTCCATGTGTTATGGAAACTTTCTGTTCTGGCTATTCATAACATGAGCCATTCCCAGACCTACGTGATTTCCAGTAATCGTTTTGTTTGTTCCTTTCCAATAGTCTTTACCTGATCTTGACCTGATGTGTATGTGCCAATCAATACTTGACGATATGAGTATAACTATCGGTTGATCTCTGAGGTACTTTCTTTCTCTCTCACTGTAAATCTCTTCTTTCTGGCCTTCTGACTTGTGAATTCTAGCCACTTTGGCCTTCCTGATCTCTGTACTCTGTTTCAACCACATAGGCAGATCTGAGGGCTTGGATTTGTCATCTTGTCCTTGTACTGCAGCCTAAAAACTTACTCCAAGATTTGAGTTGGTAAAATTTTAGCCATAACTTTATTTGTTTCTTTCTCTCTAAATCACTATTTTAAGATGCATGTTGGCCAATGGGAGAAAAATGTTTCACAAACTTTGTACTTTTGTTTAAAGTGAGAGGTCATTTCAGTCTCAGTTATTCTTATGACTAAAGCAATTTCCATGTAATGCTCTCTTAAAGGTAGTTTATCATCTCTAAAATATATGTTGTTTCTTTTTACTCTTTTAATCTCATGACTTAGGAATCTACCCCTGTTTTTTTTGTTGTTGTTAAATATGTTGTATAAAGCAAATTTTTTTATATTATCATTTTTACTTTTATTGCGTTTGCATTGACATCCAGTTTTATCTTTATTAATATTTTATTTCTTCATGATAAAGTGTTTTCAGTGAGGATTTTCTTCTTGGTTTCTTGATTTGAATGCTTCTTCAAAAATAATTTTTCAGGGCTGGGATTGTAGCTCAGTGGTAAAGCGCTTCATGCATAAGGCACTAGGTTTGATCCTCAGCACCACATAAAAATACATAAATAAAAATATTGTGTCCATCTACAACTTAAAAATAAATTTAAAAATTAAAAAAAATAATTTTTCAGTTTTCTTGTTTTTAAATAACTATAATCCAGGTACCATCTTTTTGACCTTTAAAGGAGGGTCTTCATTGCTTCTCTCACTATTTTGTTCTACTTCCTGACTTGATTCTCCTTAAGCCTCATGACACCCTCATTTAAACCTCCCATTCCCTCTTTCCTGACAAATGAGACACTTTATCTTACATCCCCTTCAGTGACTTGAAAACCTAGTTGTGTAAATATGTCATTATATATTCATAAAACTATGTTCATTTCAGGTTTCCACTAGATCTAAGTGGCATAAGTTCAGGTCCCTCAGATATGTGTGAAAGATCATGATGCTTAAGTATAGCTCAGTCTCTGCTCCTCCTGTGAAAACTGAGTTTAGTTTATCCTAACGTACCAGTGATAAATATAATTTTGCAAAAGGAATATTTTTCTCAAAATCACACAATCTAATCTAGTATGAGACATTCTTAGAAATACAACTTTGCACATATTTTTTTAAAAAATAAAACTTCTAAAGCAATTATGTTAAAAGCTGATTCTTTTCCTATGATTACATTCCATTCTAAATATACCCTCAGACGTCTTCTTTCTGAGTCTCCGGATATAACTTTCTACTTTTACCTTGATAGAAAAGGAGATCGGTTTTATTTCTTCCAAACATGTTGCTCTCTTCCTTTTGATAGGAGGAAAGGAAAACAGAAAGAAATTAATTCAATTATGAAACATCTATTTTGCTTCAGAAATTTCAGAATCTTCTAAAATACCTATTGTGGGTATATTATATACCATGGAGAACCCCATTCAAAACTAATAAAGTCTCAGCTGTTATTGCCATCTGATGCTTCACAACTATGTCCCATTGCTAGGTAGTAGTTTGTAATGAGCAGTGGAATGGTTATCAAGCTAACAGCTTTAACTTATGCTTAAAGGTTTTTTGTTTTCTTTTGTTTTGTTTTTAAGTTACTGCCAAGACAGATGAGTAAATAACTTGTAGCACAAAACCTGTAGAAAAACGTAAGTACACAAATCTTGAGAATTAACAAACAAAAGTAAAAGGATGAAGAGGGAGATACATAAAGAAAGGATTTATGGTAGCAACTCTTGACAGGACCTGTGAAAGTCAAGACAAAACTAGGAGTTATGACTCCAAGTGTCTCAAGTGTATCTCAAATTGAGGGCTTCTTTAGTGGCACAATTGCAGTTGCTGTGACTAGTTGCTGTCCCCAGTACTCACATTAATATAGGATTGGCTTATAGATGAAGTCCGCTTGAGTAGGATGGCTACCATGACATTTTGAGAGAGAACCAACTAAAGTCAAAGTGTAAAGTCTCTAATGTAAAGGAGAAGCTGAACACCTATGGGTGAAGTTTATTGAAGGAGGACTCCAATTCCCAAGACAACCATGAAAGAGTAATAAATTTGCAAACAGCATCGTTTTCTTTGCCATTCCTGCTCAGAGACAACCCGTTCTCTCCCTTGAGAGTGCTCAGTGCTTGAGATGTACTCTGCTTTACTCTCACCTCATTTCCACTTTACCGTCACTTAAAATACAATTATCTTGCATAGTTTTTGGCATCTAAATTTTTTTTCATCTGAGCATAAGATACATTGTTTGGAATTTTAGTTCCTCACTCTTCTATGACATCACTCCAGCAATTTCCCGCTGCTAATGGGAGGTGTCCTACCCAAGGTCATGCCCTCTTTCCTAGGTAAGCCTTATCTAATCATTCATGTAAATATTCAGCCTCTTGCTTTGATTCATGACAATTCTGAAGACTCCTGGAGCTCCTAGTTTCTTTTGGCATACATTGAAGCTTTTGCTACAACTTCACTGTAGCACAGTTTCTCCCTCAACACAATCCTGTCTCCCTGCTTCCTCACAAATATCATTGCAAACTTTGTCACACATTTATACATGGAAAACTTCATCTTAGTATCTGTATTCCTTAGACCCTAACATAAAACAAGATACCCATCAGATTTTCATATCAAGCGTATCTGGGCCAAAAGTATTAGAATTACACTCCTTACCTTTACATATTTACCAATATTTTCATATATTCTTACAATTTGCTACAATGATAAAAATGTAATATCCCTTTTGCTTTGAAACTGATAGGTTCTGCAAACCAAGTTCTGTATCCAATCTCTTCTTTTACCCAAAGGAATTTTAATTAATTATCCCACTTCTCAATTCTTTTAACCTTGCACATTCCTTATCTTAAAAACATTCTTCTCCTATCCCTCATTACCTCTTAGCTATTTCATTCACTCCTCTAAAAGTCAAATATTTCAAAAAGTAATTTACACTTTCTTTCCCTGCAATCTAGTTTTCACACTTATCTATGACGAAAATGCCCACTCAAGAAAAGTGACTAGTAATTTTATGCTAAAATAAATAATTTTAGGTGTGCATTATGTTTAATTCCTCTGAAACTAAGAGAGTTAACAGTTCCTTTACTGTGAAATTCATTTGTCCCTGATTTCTCTGAAAATTTTCTCTCTAAATACTTTATCTCATTATAGTTAACTTTTTGATTTTGTTTCCATGTATTTGGAACTGACCATGTTTCTATTACCTTCTCATTCTAAGTACATTTCATATAACTGACAATGACTTATAAGCTAGTTACAATCAAATTTATGCCATTTGTCTGGACTGCATTCCTGTTTTCTGAACTAAGTATACAACATGAAATTACTACCTTGATTTGATGATCATGTACATCTCACAACTAATATACCAAAGGAACAGTGTCATCATTCTCTCTACCAAATGTGAACATTTCTTTCAGTGGCTTGCTACAATAAATACCATATTTGTATACTACTTATTTACAACAGGATGGTTGTAGAGTATCATATTTCTTGCCCATTGCAGTGGCGCAGGCCTATAATCCCAGTGGCTATCAGGGCTGAGAAACGATGATTATGAGTTCAAAGCCAGCCTCAACAAAAGTGAGGCACTAAGCACCTTAGTGAGACCTTCTCTCTAAATAACATACAAAATAGGGCTGGGGATTTGGCTCAGTTGTCGAGTTCAGTTCCCAGTACCCCCCCAAAAAAGTTTCCCATTTCTATTTTACAATCATAAAAGTACTTCAGTAATTTAATTAACTATTATTTTGTCTTTTCTTATCTCTCTTTCTTGCCACCTGTTTAAAATTATTTCCCTGGATTTCACTTGGAGTATTTCAACTACCTTCAGATTTTCCTCCATGCACACATCTTTTCCAACTCTCCAAAAAATTCTCAATATTACCATTATATAATTTATTTCTTAATATTTAAAATAACTCCTATGAATAAAATCTCATGGTTTTATTTTCTATAAGAATAATTCTTTAGCAGGGCATATTGATCAGATCCCATTATGAACTGATCCCTACAAAACTTCTAAACACTTCATGATATTTCCCCCTTTTACAAAAGTACTTACAAAAAAAAACAAAATAAAAAACAATGAAAACTTGTAATCTTCAAACTTTACTTTATCACATCTATATCTTTTTGACTGCTGTAATCCTTTACATGGATTTTTTTCCTCTCTTTTCCAATTTGTTACTAGGAAAATTTGTTCACCATAAGCTTCTCAACTCAATATATGTTAAATATTATCAGTGTGATCCAGTTGTATGATGTAGTGTATACATCTGAGGAATTAACACCCATCATCATTGTTTTCTTGCCTACTTCATAGCCAATCCTCAAGGTTAGGGAATTATGTTTTGCATATGTACAATTTAAATACCTAATTTAGAAGGTTTAATAAGACTGATAAAAAAATATAGCAAAGAAAAGATAGTTAAAGGGAGTCAACTTAAATATCTGACTAAGAATATCTGACTAGGAATATCTGACTAAGAATGATTGACTTAATGCGGAGCCCTTAAGACTAATCACTTCCCAAAGACTTTACTTCTTCTTTATTTTTTTGGTTATAGAGTTTCACTAGGTTGCTCAAGCTGCCTTAGAACTCCTGATCCTCTGATCCTCTTTCTTTTTTCTGTTAGATGATATTACAGGTACATGTACAGGTACATGCCACTGCACTGAGTTAGTCTTTACTTATTAATGCCATCACCTTGGAGGTTAAATTCTAACATATGAATTTGGGAGATCTATTTACATTCAAGCCATAGAAAATGGTCATCAGATGTATAAAATGCTATTCAAGATCAAAAATCATCAGAGATATAAAAACCCAACCCACAAAGATATATAACGTCACACCTCTAGAAATTACTATTATAAAAAATAAAATTAACCTCACATTTCTTGTAACTGACTTTAGTCACATAGAAAAATTCTAAATTTATGGCTCATATAATATCTTTTAAAAATATTTTTAAAATTTACCAAACTTAACTAAAAGATGAGAGACTAATTTTTGAAGCAAATTTACTTATAAATAAATATATACATACATATATTCTGTTTTGTCTTCTATAACTAATGTTAAAAAATTATGTCTAAATTATAATTAATGGTCCAATGAAACTGAGTTATCAATTTAAAATCTATTTTTCTATCAAATTTGAAGAATACAATCTTAGAAAATTCATATAAGTGATTTCTTAAAAGTTTGTATTTTTTGGCAAATGATTTGCAAGCATATTAGTACAAATTATTTTTTAAAACTTCCAGGCAGTCTAAAATAATTAGAATGTAGGATATGCCCAAAATAATTTTACTATAAGTGGTGCATAGTTATAACAATGGCCAGTGGACCACATCTCTCCGTGTCAACACCATTATAGAGCCCCATTTACCATGTTGACCTGGGATTTATCATGTGGCTTTTTGGACCTATGAGATGGTGTCATTTGCTTTCAGATTTATTCTTTGTTGCTACTCAAGACTTCCAATTGGGAATGCCTTCACTGTATAGTGGAATATAAAACTCAGGGAACACAGAGAGTCAGTCCTTACTAAGATCCTCAAGACCAGTGCTTCTTCCAATAAATAGATTAACTGACAACTGATTACAACTTTGTGAGTCACACCAGATATTAACAGCAGAACTTCTCATCTGACACTACTCCAAATTTCTGACAACACCATTGCAAACAATAAAAGGCCTTTATTTTAAGCTGTTAATCTTTATTTTAATCTGTTAAGCTTTTGGAGTCATCTGTTATGCTCTTTTTGGTAATGGGTCTACTCTATATATTTCTTATATTATATCTAAGAAAGCATTTTCAATGCATCATGCCAAACTGCCAATTAACTACAAATATACCAGCTCTTGCTATGTACAACAGCAAGCATCCTGATTTGTCTACATGCCTACATGATCAAAGGACAGTTTTAATTGGAATGATAGTTATTTTATAAACTCATGATATCTTTAAACTCTCCCTGCTGATAACACCAGTATGAGTTCTAATAATGAAAATATTCCTGATGCTTTGTATTTCTTGCTACTAGTAACGAACTAGAGAAAAACTAATTTATTTCAACTTAGCTGTTTCAATAACTGCTAGATGGTAAGATACTTTAATAATTTAGAATGGACTGAATCTCCTATTAGTGAAACTTACTAATAGTACTAAGATCCATAAATTGCTCTACTTTCCAATAAATGGCTTTGCCAAATTGAGGTAATATAGATT
Organism: Xerus rutilus; assembly: GCA_028644305.1. NCBI lineage: Eukaryota > Metazoa > Chordata > Mammalia > Rodentia > Sciuridae > Xerus > Xerus rutilus. Next base: position 29,128,536 of record CM053409.1, read on the forward strand.
GAATACTTTTAGAAACATTAAATGTTTTCACTGACTCATGTTGACTATTTTAGAAATATGCATATTTAATTGTTTTAAATAATTTGAAAGGTAAATCATTTTAAATTAATGATTCTTGCCTTTTCTGAGAAAATTCAATCAATGAGGCAATTGTAAACAGGTTTAAATATTTAAAAATAATTTTTTCTTTCTTCAAAAAATTCAAAACATCCTAATTGACAATTTTATGCATTTATTCTACTGTGTGAACACTGATCGTGTGTATCAGTGATAGTGTCAGTGGCATTGGAGAATTTTCATATGAGAGGTATGTAATTTAGGTACCAAAAGGCTATGAACAATTATTATTCAATGAAAGTTAAAGCACTTGTTGCAGAAGTAAATTCAAAGTTTACTGAAGGAAAACTTCCATAACTAAAAATGCATGCAGATAAATAAACAGATAGTAGCTCAAGATTCAAGGCAGAAAATACAGTTTCCAACAAAAGCATAAAAATTATGTTGGATTCAGACTTATCCATAATAATTCTGTACAGAAGTTCATCTATTCTGTCTTCCAGATAGTTGATAAATTGTTTATGCCATAAAGTGACAAAATTTAAGGCACTGCATGAAATCTATTGGATGAATAAAATATGAGCCCTGCTTTAGAATCTCTTAATGTGATGAGAGAAATACAGACATGAAAGTCTCTGAATAGCAGAACACAAGATAATAGTAAGCTACAGAGGAGAGATTTTAAGTGAGAAGTTTTGAAATGTTCACATCTCTGTTGATAATGAGGAAAATCAGAGGACATTCCTAACAGAACGCATGACCTGGATGAAAAAAATGAGTTGGAAATTGCAAAGCTCAAAATGATTGGTAGTCCTTTTGGGCTGTGAGGAATGGAAAAATATTCCAAAGTTGTCAGAAAGAGGTCCTCACTGTGTTTTCAGAACACATTGGTGTTGATATCATTAAACCTCAGGGAAATTATAAATTTTAGAATGATTTGTGGTCACTTGTGAATGACTACCTTCTTGCTTACCCAAGTATGGGTGTTGTTACTACTGGTTTCTCTCCATATCTGAGAAGAGACAAAAATGTGATATGCTAAGGTAGAAGCTGGAATCAGATGCTGAACTTACTGAAGGCTATAATGAAATGTTCACAACTCATTTTGTAAAATAAAAAAATAAGAAAAAATATCATGTACATATTTTAAGCAAAGTTTAGATATGATTAACATGTTAGTTTTAAACAGTTAAACTGCAAATAATGTAGAAGACCAAGTGAAACAGAGAAGTATGTTTACCATAGAAATACTTGCCAACAAGACTAGCAGGTGTGATGGAATAACAGAGAATGATATGTCAGAGATACTATTTAAAGCAGTATGGATTGATTCCAGGTAACAATTGGAAATATAAAAAATATGCAAAAAATATGAATAAATGCTGTTTGACCACTTTATTTTAATGGAATTTAATTTCTACAACAGCAATCTCTCAAGATAATTTTTAATTGTGTATACATTTAAAAGATCCATAAATCTGGGTGTTGTGGTATTTGCCAATAGCCCAGTTGCTTGAGAGACTGAGACAGGATTGTGAGTTTGAGGTCATTCTAGGTAACCTAGCAAGGACTTATCTCAAAAAAATGATGAAAATAATTCTGGTCAAAAAATTTCTATAAAAGGTTTAAAAGTGAGTTAATATAGATAGAAGGGAAGAATATAAGAGCCTATGTCTCCAATTCTTTTAGCTTTTTCTTTGATAACTCAGGTTTTATTTTCCATCAGATAACAAATTATTACTACATAAATAAAAAAGAAGAGAGCAAAATTTTTCCTAAATTTTTCACTATGTTCTTAAACCTTACTTGTAAATTTATGGATAGCAGTATCAGAAACTGACATAATTTTAAATGTTATGAGCATCCAGTAAAAGAAAACAGCTCGGAAAAGAAGTAATGTGTTTTTGCTAAACATATGTTTTCTTTGTCCTAGTAAATGAGATGTTTCACTGTGAGCATTGGTATACGGTCTACATTTTCAAAGCTTTTGCTGCCCCCAAGGAAAAAGAGATGATGTGTCTTAAAATGATCAGTTTCGGGAAATATTATTCTTAAAAACAAAACCACCTCTAACTACAGTTTATGACTTCATCACAATTCACAAATGCTATAACTGCACAACTTTAATACATTAGCACCATTACTAATAATATCTTTTCAGAAATGATGTCTCTACCTTAGTTTTTAACCACACTATTTCACTTATTTTCGCATTGATTTTAGAAATCCAATAATGTGTTTCCACACCAAGATCTTTAAATAATATATTGTATTTGCATCTGAACAGCATAATTTTCTCTGTATTTTGGAAAAGCAAAGCTTTAGCTTTAAAGTTTGTGTTTTTTAAAACTAAGATATAGAGTTTGATGGAATTGAAGAGAGTTCTTTGAAGAAGCTATCCCTTGTGATTGATGGAAGTATTTACTAATTGTGCAGTGATCTAAAAGTTTTGTCAATCAAATGTAAAATATATAATGATATTTCCTAGAGAACACTGTAATTTGTAAGCATGCCTTAAGTCCTTGTAGTGAATGTTTGGTAACTTTTAGTTTGGGATAAAAGCTCTAAATTTAAGGATGTGAGTTTTGTAAGGATTTAAAATAATTTTTCATTGTTAGTGAGTGTGTTAGTTGCCTTTCACTGTAAAAAAAACAACTGAGAAAACAGAGAAGAAAAGATTTATTTTGGCTCACAGTTTTCAAGGCTTTACTCCACGGTAAATTGGCTCCATTTCTTGGGCCTAAGGTGAAACAGAACACCATGATGTAAGAGTGTGCTAGAGGAAAACTCAGCTCATGGCAGCCAATAAACACAGAGAGAGTGTGTGGGGGGAGAAAGAGAGAAAGGGACCAGGAACAAACTATAGTCCCCAAAAGCACACAATAACCTACTTTCTCCAATCAAGTTCCATCTGTCTATAGTTTCTACCACATTCCAGTAGTCTGTTCAGTTGCCAATGAATTAATACACTGATGAGATCAGAGCCCTTATAATCTATCACTTCTCCTGATCTCCATCTCTAAATTTTGGTGTACTGTGGGACATTCCAGATCCAAACATTAACAGTAAGCTCTGTAAATGCTTATTAATTGTAATGTGCTTAAGGGCAAGAATACTCAATTAATTTTCTCTTATATGAGTTTGTCTCTTAAAAATATTGTCTTAGCTAATGACTCTCATGATATTTAACAAAAAGTATAATGTATATGATTTATAATCTTTTATTCTTCTTTATGAAAATATGATTTTTAAACAAGGACAATAATTAATATTATTTGGGAAATATAAAATTTAATGTAATTTTAATTGAAAGTATTTCAAGAAAACCATGGTGAGATATTATGGTTTGCATTGTAAAATGCACAATACCATAAATATCTAGAGGGTAAAGGGCCTAAGATTGATAAAAAATAAATGCTATTTTATAATATAAAATGAGACTTATTTTATAAATATTATAAATATGACTTCAAACATTCCTCATTTCTCTTTTCTCAGTTACCTCTCCATAAAATATATGAGCACAATTTTAGTGTACAGTATTATTTCTGATGTTTAAAAATAATAAAAAGTAAAATTAAAAATGAATGAACATGATATACAAATAATCATATGTGTGCTTAATAAATCATAAATATAGTCAGCATATAAAAATTCTGATATTAACTTACATTTTCTTTTCATAGGCCAATTAACGAAGGTCTTTGCTATTTTGATGTGTTAATGTCTTAGCCATGATTTTCATTAAGATTCACTGTTCATGACCCTATGTGACACAAACCTAAACAAGTATCTGCTTATACATTTTTTTCTAATATATGCAAATATTCTAATTCTTTCCCATATTATGAAAATATCTGTCACATTTATATGCAAAGTACTGATAAAGTTACTGGGAATACAATAATGAATAAAACAGAATAACTTCTTATTTTTTTAGCACTTATATAAGAAAACAAAGAATCATGGTTTGAAAACATAGCCTTCTGAGCCAACTGCCTGTATTCAAACCTATCTCCTCTATAACTTTCTTCTGTGTAAACTTCAACGTGTTTCTTAATCTACTTGCAATTCCATTATCTTATTTGTAAAATGCAGATGGATGTGCATTCCTCAAATTGTTGCATGGGTAACTCTATGTGCTAACAACAATATCTGGTACATAGTAACCCCCATATATATGACACTTAAGATATTTATGGGAAGACAGCCTATAGAGAAATAAAAATACAACTAATATATACAATACAGGGAGTACCAAATTGTCAATTGTTCTTCAGAGAGAGTAAAGAAAGTCAGTTAGAGCAGCATTCCATGTGGATGGCATAAAATATGGTCAGTTATTAATTTCAATTGCCTAGAGCAGAGAAGCTAAGGATGAGCAAGGAGGCTAGGAGTAGGCTCCTATTTTAAGCTCCTTATGTTAAGCAGTTAACATCCTCCATCTCTCTGCCTACAGTGTCTTCTCTTCCTTCCTTTCCCCCTTCCTCCTCCTATATTCCATAGACTTAATTCTACATCCACAAATATTCTGTATTTTTACTCCTCAGACCAAAACTAGGAGTCTTAAAAGAATATCAAATTCTTGACAAGAGCAAAGTGGACTATGATTCCATCTATCATGACTTTTCTTGCAGTGATTAAATTGTCATCATCACTGGAAAAAGAGTAAGCTTAAAGATTCAAGATGGTTTACTTGGTTTGGAGAAAAATCTCAATAAAGATCACTGACACACAGTTTTTCATGTACTCAACTGAAAATTTTTCCAGATTCTACTTTGTTGCACTTATACTTTTTTGGATTATGTTGTGGCTTAGGAAGAATGTGTAAGATTGCTTATGGTTGATTTAAATGGTGTTGATAAGCCATGTCTATACAGACAAATTTATATAGATTTCAGTATTCCAATTAGACTTTCTCCAGTATAATCATATATAATACTGAAAGATTAATCTTATCAAAAGTAAAATTTAAAGGTATGCAGTGTACTTTTATCATCACATAGTACATTTCAATCTTGTAGTCAAATTGTTCCAGTTTTCCAAAATTTAATTCAGTCATTTGTACATCTGTAAAGATAGTCACTTATTAATTCCAATTGCCTAAAGTTACAGTTTCTTAACCCATCATGGTTTGTTTGAAATTGGTGCTAATAGTCCCTAAATTATCTATGTTTAGCCCTTTGCAGTAGCTTTCATGGGCCTCCATATGCATATTAAATGTCACTTCCTCTAAGAATTTGTTGATTTGACTGCCCTGACCAACGTGTCACAAATAGCATTCTATTTTGGGGGTTGGTAGCCCACAATTTATATTTCTTATTTAAAATGTCTCATAGACAAAACAGTCTAGTTCCAAAAATATAAATTGTGATTTTGCTGATTTTGATTCAATCTTGATTTTTCATGTGTAACTGCTTAATGAAGAACAAGTTTATGAATATTTCCTAGCTTTATTTTCTTCTTCTCTAAACAATTATATATTTTTTTGTTCTTAACAGATATATGGCACAATGCTGAAAATTTTACCTTACATATTTTTGTTTATTCTTATAAAATCTCCCTTACTAAATTTTAAGCTTCATTAAAGAAATAACTTGCACTATTCCATTTTGTACTCTATTGACAAATTTTAAAAATTCACACACAAAAGAAATGTATTTTATTTTGCTGTTCAGATTAATATATCCACAATAAGAGTATTTATTTATTTATCAGATATTTTGGCAGACTAAAAGAAAGAACTTTGGGGATATTTAAGCTCGTGAAACATAGATGAAATCACAGAGAATGAACATGTACCTATGAAGGCTGTGAACAGGGAACATTTTAGAATGATGAGTAAAGTAATATATTGTTGTTGTTTTTCATTTGGTGAGTACCTCATAAAATGGTCCTCTTTCCATATTTACAAAGAGAATTCATAGCAAAATTCACATACACACACACACACTCACTCACACTCACATATATATCCATGTTGTTTCTTTCATTAAGACCAAATCAGTTAGGAAAGAAAAAAAAAACAATTTTGGCATTTAAAAATTTTTTTAAAAATTTCATTAAAGCCTTAGCAAAATCTTAGAAAACTTTCTAGAATTTCAAGTAATTAAAATTAGTAATTGGATTCCTTTATAAAACGTGAGAAAAAAGAACAAAAATCTCTTCTACCATGGTGAAAGCTCTTCTATTAGTTTATAGATTATAAATATCCAGTTACAAAACAGGTACATTTCCAATTGTCTTTCTTTGCCTTTGGTCTTAACATAAGTCTGAGAGGACTTTAATCTCATTGCCAGAGTTTACTTCAAATGGCTTTGTTGTAATAGGTTTAGAGTAGCTTAGGGTCATCATCTGTTACTGAGATATCACTCCACCTAAGTAACAATTACAGTTCCCTTAGCAGAATAATGGAACACACCAAAATGTACAAGAAACTAGCTCTATCTGAAATTGAAGTATTAGTGTAAGGCAATTTACACATGTGGAATTGTGAAAGAGTTTCAGTCAAACATTCTTAATAGAAGTCACTTTGTGTTGAAATGATTCAACACAATAATGTGTATGTAATAGTTTTCTCTTGTTCTAGAAATTTGCAATAAATTTGAAAAAGACAATAAGGCTATTTCTTTGACTATGATTGTACATATTTTCAAGAAGCAATGATCCCAGAGCATCATGTTCTATTTTAGTTCTTGACAACAGGTATAAAAACATAGTCTAAGCTATGTATCCAGAATCTTAAAGAACTCAGGTAGAACAAGGTAAACTCAAAATTTTAAGTATAAAGTTAATTTTTTGATGTGATGGCATTGGAGATCAAACCCAGGGCTTTGCATATACTAAGCATGCACTCTACCAATGACTACATCCCTAGCCTCTATAAAGCTAAGTTTTCACTTTTTTCCCCCTACTATAATTTTGCAGACATATATTTGTGTTTATTTAATGATGTGTCAACAGATATCTGTAAAACTGAAAATCAGACATTGGAGTAGATGATAGTGGTAAATGAATGCAAAGATGACACTTAGCATATGTTGAAAACATTTCTCAAAAATACAACAGATTATATTTTTAACCAAACTGAATAGATCGACACATGAAATAACAAGAGTTGAAATTTCTTTTAAAAATCACTAGTTAGGTTGAATTTTTTCTTTGTTTTTCACCTTTTATTGTAGTTTAATTAACAATTTTATGTATTTAAAATATACATTTTGATTGTGATATACAGTGTAAAATTATCTAAATTGACTCTTTGTAATTCTTTCTGAAGAAGTATTTCACCTATACTCAAAGGCATATACACATCTTTGCATATAATTAGCATTTAATTAAAACTGAACCATTTAGTTTATAAAATACACAGATGCATCTTTGTGAGTTTAATAAGTATTAAACCACAACTTCTTATCTAGTAACTTCTCTGAGAAATAAACTATAATAATCAGGATATGTTAGCCAATATTAATCCTCAAAATAAATGTCAGTTTCATACTAGAAGCCTTATAAATTATGATACAAATGTTTAAATTATGATATATATTACTATAGAAATGCATTCTAAAGAGTTTTCAAGATATTTAAGAGGTGGTATAAATATCCATTTGTTATCCTCAAACCCATATTCTCTACATAACAATTGTTTTTCTACCCACTGATATGTCATCATTTAATAACTAGGACATTCAAAATTATATAATAAAAATAGATTTTACATTTTCCCACAAATCTTATTGTCAAGAGATGGCAATAAAATTCTTTGCAGTGGATTCCTTCCTTCTCTTTTGTTATTCTTTCCTGATAAAAATTTCATAAAACAGTAAGGTTATTTATATCCTAAAAGTTCTGTATTTCTGCCATTATAATTTTTCATGTCAATATAGGCCAGCTATGAGGGAGGTATAGCATGACATTGCTTTATTAATGCTGACACTTTCCCTTTGGATTGAAGGAGTTTTCATCCTGTGTATATAGAGAGGCACGTTATTAGCATTCAGATACTGTTTCTCCATCAACTAATGCACTTCAAAATATTTGCATGAAATCAAATTTGCTTACCAGTCAGCTACATATAAAATATAATTTACAGACTTGGGTTCATATTAGTGAAGTTCAGTTATTTAGAGCAGAGAATTATCAGTCAGTCTCATTACCAAGGGAAGACAGGTAGTGAATTCTACAGGGTACTGTCACTTTGCTTGTCCTGAGTTGATTTATACACAGTGTATTTCAAATGTTTAAAAATATGTTGAACTGGGAGTCTTTCTGATGAAGTTGGAAACACTAAGATTTGAAATTTGTCATTTATAAGATTTTACAAAGCGACAGTCTTTTCCTTTATAAAATTTACATAGTAAAAGTTCACCTCCCTTGCAGTTGAGCAGGTTTAACATTGAGATGTAGTTATACAAATAAAATATAATCAATTATTTCAAAGGTTTGCATATTAAAATGCTTAAACTATGAAGGTAACTTAGGTAAATACAGTATCTATTTACATTTGTATTTGTATTTTTGGGGGGGGGTGTGCCAGGGATTAAACTCAGGGGCACCTGACCACAGAGCCACATCCCCAGGCCTCTTGTATTTTATTTAGAGACAGGGTCTCATTGAGTTGCTTAGCATCTCACTTTTGCTCAGGCTGGCTTTGAACTCGCAATCCTCCTGCCTTAGCCTCCCAAGCCTTTGGGATTACAGGTATGTGCCCAGCTTAAATTTGTATTTGAATGTAAATAATTGCCTAGCTTATCCATTTACTATGTAGAAATGTACAAAAAATGGCCAATTATATCTTATTTTGTGTCAGCAGTTCTGAGTTCTTCACAAGAAAGAAATCTTTTCAATCATGAAAAACTAATCATCATTTAAAAGAATTCAAAGAAAATTAACATTGTATTGAAGAGATACTGACAGAGTCATTAAGATATCCAAAAGTGATAGCAGAAATGTGATTTAAAAATATCTAAGAAATAAGCCAAGTAGGGTAGCTCATTCCTTGTAATTCCAGTTACTTGGGAGGCTGAGGTAGGAAGATCTCTAGTTTGAAGCCTGCCTGGTCAAAATAGTGCAACCCCATTATAAACAACAACAACAACAACAAAAATATATATATGTATGTATATGCACATGTACATATATATCCACATATTTACATATGTATATACATATATATAAGCTTTTGAGGAAAACAATTGTATACCATTCATTCTCCTACTACAATAATGCAGTGTCATTCATCCCACTTTGTTTTAAAAAATGTTTTTATTTTTTGCTATGCAAAAATTTATCAGTGCTCTAATGTATGTGAACTATATATACGTGGTACACATTATTTTGCTTTTTATTTTCTATGACAATATACTAAACTAGAAAAGAATGTGCCATGTCTATTCTGTTTCTACCTTTTTAGAATTGCCAAAACCAAAATTACTCAATTTCAAACAAGGGATTGCTCTGAGATTTTGATATGAACCTAATGAATGTACAAGTTATATGCACTTCTAATCATATTTCCTTCCTCTACATTGGGTTGTCTAACTTGAATAGCAAAATTTGTGCCTTGTGTCAAATTCCAAATGATTCAAAGATTTAAAAAATAAAAATAAACTATGAGAATATGAAAAAATCATGGGTAAAAGGTAGAGATGAGAAACATTTCTCAGCAAGACTTCTGAAAATGTGATTTAATAAAATAATAAAATTATATGAATTCATGAATTTAGGGAGAGACATAGACATTCAGACCATAGCAATATTTTTATTTAAAACTGTCAAAAATTAATAACAATGCATTTTTTTTCTTTTTACCATCCAGGAGTCTTTCATTTGTTTACCACTTTTATGACATGAGTTCATAGGGACTAGTCTCTTGAAGTTCAGGCTCTTTTCCATTGTTTCTCACTAGGTGTGCTTGTTTGGGTGGAAAAGGCTGGTGCTTCAGTTGAATCAATGTACCTTTATAGGTTTTTCACAGGTACTTTATGGCTTCATTATTTTTCTGGTCAGTACCTTTCACTCATTTCAGGAAGTTATTTGGCTCTTAAGAGCACTTAGCATGCTTAATTCTGTATTCATTATGTTGGCAAGAATCTTGTCTTACACTCCTTTGTTTATAACATTACCAGTAACATGCTGGGCAACACTAGAGTCTTCCAGTTTTGCCATGGTGGCATTTGGAGGCATTCACTTATGAAATGTGTTCTTCCCTTAGT
>CM053409.1:29139309-29171472 GCA_028644305.1 Xerus rutilus
ACTTTTAGTGAGAATGCTTCCAATTTTTCTCCCTTTAGGATGATGTTGGCCTTCAGTTTAGCATAGATAGCTTTTACATTGTTGAGGTAAGTTTCTTCTATGCCTAGTTTTTCTAATATGTCAGTCAGTCCATGAATTCAGCCATGTTAGGCATGTTTAGGGTCTTCCCTGGCCCAAAGATGTGCCAGATGATTAATGATCACTTTCTAGTTTTCATCAGCTATTTAAAGTGACTGTTACTAATCTTTGAGTCTATGGTTTCTATCCCAGATAAACCCCCCAATTATTTTACTGCCTTGAGGTCCTGGGTTCATTGTCAGCACTCAGCAAAAAATTGAAGAGCAGGACACAGATATAGTAAGCAAAAAGTAGGTTTATCGCAAAGGCAACAGAGATACAAAGAGAGACTTCTCTGAAGAAAAGGAGCTCCAGAGCTAGGCATCTAGTGAGAGAGATTTGTCTATTCTTTTTATGGTCTCTTCAATTTTCTTCTTTCCTTATCTCCTCTTCTGCCCATTCATGTCTCTCTATTATTAATTAGTGCCCCCTCTGTCCACATTCCTGTTTTTGTTTTTTGATTGGATTTGTACTTGGGAGCATGAATGCAGAAGTGTCTCTCTGATTTGGTCCTTTGCTTGTGTCCATGAGTGCTTTCTTCAAGTGAGAAGTTCACCTCATCAGAAGATGCTCTCCATGCCCCTTTGTCCTGGCCCTGCACCCAGCCTCCTCACAGACCATCTTGCCCTGACCTCCTAAGCCTTTCTACATCTTCCTCACCCATGTCCCTTTGTTCTTACGTGGTGGAAAAGTTTTCTTGGGTTGACTGCCTTTTGGCATGTACACTTAGGAGGGGGTAAAGACTGGGGAAGTAGAGATTTTAAAAAGTTTGGACACCATTGTAAGAAAATGGCAGTCAGAAAGTGAGATAATTAGAACAGAATTTCTGTAGTTTGACAGAAAAGACTAATGGAGCTTGTTTTTCCTCGATGGCAGAAAGTACCACTTTAACAAAGAACCCTTTGAAGTAAAGAGCAAGCCCTATAAATATTTGTGGTTGGAAATTTAGAAGAGACCAGTAAAGGGAGTCTGGGATGAAATATGCAGGTGTCCTTAAAGGGACTAATCACAGAGACCACTGTGCCTGAAAGTTAGTGGGGCCAGGTCAAGCAAGACTTGAAAGTCTTGGTGAGGACCTCGGACTTTATTCTGAGGTGGACAGGAAGCCTTTGGAGTATAATGAGCTAAAGTTCTAATCTCTGTTTTAAAAGAAGCACTGGCTAATATTTGTAGAAGAGTCTACTAAGAGTCATGTGCAGAAGCAACACAGGCCAATTATTAGGTTATAAAAATATCCAGGCCAGACAGGATGGTATCTGTGATCGGTAGATTGAATTTTGAAGGTAGAGCTGATGGATCAGATATGGGAAATGAGATAAAGCCAGAAAACTGTTGACTCCAAAGGATTCTTCTTATGTTTTTGTTTTTGAGCCAAGGTCTCACTATGTTTCCAAGGCAAACAATCCTCCCCTACCTCAGCTTGTGCTACGGTTTGGATCTGAAATGTTCCTTGAAAAGTTTATGTTTGGGAAGCATAATCCTGAAGGCAGTGAGGTTCAGAGGTGAGATTTGGGGGCATGATTAGGGCTCTGACCATGTAGGTGAATTTATCTATTTGTTGGATTAATCTATTGGTAGCAGAATGGACTACTAAGTTATAACTTTAGGCATATGGAAAATGGATAGAGGAGGTGGATCACTGAGGATGTGGCTGTGGGAAATAAGTGTGCCCTGGGCCCCCTTTTCTCTCTCTCTCTCTTTATTCATCTCCCTCTCTTCTTTCTCTCTGGCTGCAATAAGATGACCAGTTTTCCTCTGACACACACTTCCGTCATAATGTTCTCCCTCACCTCAGGCTCAGACCAATGGAATCAGTGGGATTGGCTGACTGTGAATCAAACCTCTGAATCTGTGAGCTCCAAATACACTTTTCCTCTAAATTGTTCTTTTTAGATATTTTGGTCACAGCAATGAAGATTTGACCAACATAACCTGATTCCAAGGTTTTGATCAGAACAACAGAGTGAATAGTGGTCATAATTACTAAGATGAAGTAATTGAAACAGTAGATTTTGGAGGCAAGGAATCCAGGGACTGGTCCTGGAAAGGTTAAATGTGAAGTAACTGTTGGAATCAACTGCAGATGCAGAATAGTTGAAATCTCGTGTCTGAAGTTCAGAGGAGAGATCAAGGCCACAGACATTAATTTGGAAACTGAAAGCCTATGAATAAGTAGTTAAGCTACGGATGGAATAAGATCATCTGGTGAATGGAGTAGAACAGACAAGAGGCCTGGTACTCCAGTAGTTAGACATAAGAAAGGAGCATTAGCATAGAGGACTGACATGGAACAGTGAATGGAGGAAAAGAAGAAGGTTGTGGTATTAATCCTCCCCACCATACACATTTCTGTACAAATTGATTACAAGTATGCATCAAAATTTTGTGTTAAACTTGCTTCAAAGGACTGGAGGTGGAGCTCAGTTGTAGAGCATGTGGATACCCTTTCAAAGGCCCTGACATGATGTGGGATGACAAAGAGCAAGGATGATAGAGGTCCTCTCAACATCTAAATATAGTCCAATTGATAAAATTTCTGAAAAGCATCTTGCAAATTGCAGAAGTGTTTTAAATGTTCACATTCACCTATTTAAAATCCAATCACTAGGATGCTATTCTAAAGGAATAATTGGAGACACAGGTAAAAATAAGTTTACAGGAATTCTTATTATAGTATTGTAACAATGAAAAAGATGAATCAACCTAAATGTCTATTAATAGAGCTTGGCTCAATATATGTTTGCACATTCATTTAGTTTTCTATCCAAGAAGAATTTGTGAAGCGTACCAGGTACTTGAGAGGACTTTGACAAATCATGAGGGGAGGGATAGAGGCTTTGGTGCTACCTACCAGGCAAAAAGACATGAGGTCAGTTTTATTATTCTGAATTTGGTGTCCAGAATCAGAAAACAGCAATATCAAAAAGTGTCATTAGATAAGAGTCCAGGTGCCTGAGGATAAGAACTGCTCCCAGTGTCCATCTTGTGATTAATCAAGTTGGCAGTCCTCTATACCATGCAGCCCAAGGCCACAGAACATACAACATTTTCAGTGTTTTAGAAGCATGGAATCTCCTATTGTTCTATTAATATGCTTATAATCATCTATGATCATAAAATTTCCAAAATTACCACAAAACCATATGCCTTATTAAATAGGATAGATGAGGTAATAATTGTCTACCATGGGGTAGAGTAGGAAAAAAGCAAGTATTGACATTTTTTTTTGGTACTGGAGACTGAACCTAGGTGCACTTACCACTGAGGTACATATAAAGCCCTTTTTGTTTTTTACTGTGAGCCATTAATCACTGAGATCAGTTTTGAACTTGCCATCATCATTCCTCAGCCTCCCAAGCCACTGGAATTAGAGGTGTGTGCCACCACACTTGCCAAATAGGAACTTCGTACTTTATCACGTTAAAATCAAATTTTCATTCTAGGGTCAATCCTCTCCCAGGTACTAATTCTCTTCTCCCACTATACATACACCTTTTAAAAATTAATTTTAACATATTTCAGTTTATAGGTATTTTAAATATGCATTAGTACAAACAGATATATTAAATTATGACAAATAAAAATATCAGAGGCTTTAAAATTTAGCATTTAAAGCATAATCTTACTGCCCTGGACATGATGGCACAAACTGTATTTCCAGTGACTGGGAGGCTGAGGCAAGAATATGGCAAGTTTGAAGCTGGCCTCAGTAAATGAGTGAGACCTTGTCTCAAAATAAATAAAATAAAAAGCATTGCAGATGTAGTTCAGAGCTAAAGCATCTCTGAGTTCAATTTTTTTTATCAATCATTATCAATTACATTATAAGACATTGCAATTCTCACTGCATTGACTTTAACTTCTTGATTCGAGAATCATGAAGAAATATGTTGTCTAATTTATGGAAACAAGAAAATATAGTAATAATTTTATGTTGATGAGGAAACTTTTTTTAGACACTGTCTCCCTATATTGTTCGGGTTAGCTCTTAAATCCTGGGTTCAGGTGATCTTCCTGACAGCTTCCTGAGAAAGTGGGACTATAGACACATGCCACTGTGCCCAGCTGACCAGAAAACTTTTACTTTTTTCTTCTTCTTTTGTTTTATTTATTGTACTGTTAAACCCAGCCTTTCACACGCTAGGGAGTATTCTGCCAATAAGTTATGCTGAAACCAGTCTAGAAAATCAGGATTACATCCCATTCCCCCTGGTGTTAAAGATTAAAAACTCAAAAAATGCCAAAGCAAGAGCAAAAACTTTTATTTGAAGGATAGAAGAGAGAGAGAGAGATTGAGAAGAATGAGAGAGCCCTCCATAGAGGAGGAGGTCTAGAGCTTGTGCCCAAAGTAGTGGCGGTGTCCTGCACCTTTGATTTCAGGTTTTCTTCCCTCTCATGTGCCCCTCCTCTCATGCTGCCTATGTGGCCAAAAGGTGGGACTGTAGCTGTCTAGAGGGTACCTCTCTCTCCCTCTTTTCCATATCTGCCCAGAATGGGAGAAAGGAGGGGCCTCAGGGAGTATAAACATCTCCTTTCTGGAAGGAAAAATTCCCGGGTGGCAGGTAACCAAGGCAACAGGTTGGAGGAGGGGGAGTGCTCTTGAAGTATTAGCATTTTATTTCCTTTTGAATCAGTCCCCATATTCCTGACATTCATTATCTACATTGACTGTTGCTTTGCCCCAGTCTTAATTCTCCATCTGATTAAGGGAACACTTACTGTTGTAAGGGGAAATGGATGATGACCTCTCTGGCTGTTTCTAGTTGAGAGAGGTAACATGGGGCAAGCAGTTTGGGTTCCCCTTTTATGAAAGTTTTGGGTCAGTCTAGGTATCCATGGTAAAAGTCTGGTTTAGAAAGAACATGTTGTAAAGTCATCTGAGAGGTGAGTGCTTCTATGAGAGAAACAAAAGGACATGAGTACTAGAATGAGATTAATACAAAATAAATGTCATAGCATGGAACATGCTAATGAATATCATGATGATAGAAACCAGTGCTTTTCCACCAGGAAGTATAAGATCTACGACGTTGTTCCCATGATAAGCCAGCAAGGACATGGCCTCTACTTAGAAATATAAATCTTTAAGGATGTTAGTTATATTGTCAGAGTTAATAGAAATGTAAACACAATACTTAGTTTTTATAACGTCACAGGATCCAAGATTTAATGGGTGAGAGTGCCCTCCACAATTAGAATAAGTCAATCAGGAATAAGGATAGATAGTGGTCAATATTTGGTATCCCTGAGGGTTGTTGGGATCAGACTCAGGAGACATGAGACCTTCATTTAGCACTAGGGACTTGTCCCAGCCATCTGCCTTCAGTTGTCTCAAGTCTTCCTCTGTCCCACACAAATTTCTCCCACTGAAAAGAAACTGAAGAAAGTCAGGACTGACATTCTCAATACCTAGGTAAAGGGGCATGAGCCTGCATTTCTCCTGAAGTGAACAGGTAGTTTGCTAAGAAATGTGACATATGCTGTCCACAGAGGCCAAGCAGGTCCACAGGTAAATTGCTTCTTGGAAAAGAAAGCATGTGGGTGTCGGCACAGTGGGCTCATTTACTAGCAAATACAGAAACAAAGATCAAGCCTGCCTATGTAGGTGTTAGGAAGATCTGTCTATGGCACTTTTCTTTATAGCCTACAGCTTTACTTACTTTTGGTGGGAGTTCATCTTCTATTTAGGGGACAGTAAATGAAGAGGAGGGCTGGGGATCAGGACTTGATCTAGGGGGCTTATGGTGTGGGGAGTCAGTGATAGTTAATTATAGAGCAGAGCAAGTTTGGCATAATGAGGGCCTTGAGTGAAGGTAAAATAAAGCTTGACAGTAAGAAACCACAGGCCATTTGCCATTTTGTTGAGGAAAATTTTCTAAGTCTTGGAAAATTTGAGGGTCAAAGTTCCCAAATTCTGAATTTTGGTCATTGATTTAGATTGTCTGATTTAGATTGCAGCCTAATGAGGCACCTAATTTGAAAGTCAGTTTGGAATTGGAAGTTTCTAAAATTATTTTTTCAACAACCTAAGGGGGGGTACCACACGATGGAAGCTCCCATGTTGGAGAGACTTGACTAGGGTAGCAATTGAGATCAGAGTATCCTTTGATGTATCCAATCACTGGAAAGAGTATCACCAGAGAATGAGAAGTCAACCTCTTCTACAGTCTCAGTGGTGAGGGACCCCTGGGATCCAGATGAGCCAAAAAGTGGAGGGTCTCAGGCAGGGCACCTCTGCTGGAGACTGGAAGGGATCTTACCTCTGAAGAATGAGGTGGTCAGTGTTGCATGCAGAAACAAAATAGTAAAATTAGCTTCTGATCCAGAGGTGTAAATATGTAATAGAAGGGAGAAATTGGAGAGGAGAAGATCAGAAGGAGGATGCCTCCAACACCAATAAAGGACGTGATATAGGTCCTTGCTTTGCCCATATAGCAATGAGGCAGCCAAAAATATGACCCAAGAATGGGGTTGGTTTTGGGTTGTATACCTGTTGCTGTTTAGCCAAAGTGGTCTTGAAGAGGGTGAAAAGTCTCCTTCTATAAGGTAGAAAGGAAGAGAGAAAGAAAAACAGTCTGGGAATTCAGCCATGCTAGTAGTGGCTGGGGGCTTCCCTGAACTCAAAGAGCCACAGAAGTGCTGTATGATCAATGATCACTTTCAACGTCTCATCAGCCATTTAACATGACTGTTACTAATCTCTGAGCATAAGGTGGAAAGAGAGAGAGATAAATGGGAAGGAAATATAAAAAAGCTGTAGAGTTTCTTTAGAATGGGGTTGGGTAAAGAGCCCCAAACCCTCGTTCTGGGTTTTGGCACCAAATGAAACCAAAATGAAAGAGAAAGAAAAAGAAATGGAGACAGACCTCAATGGATCAGCTATGCTTTCTATTAAGCACCAGAAGGGCACATTTTCAAGAGAGAAAATGGCAACTGTTTACATTAGGGGTCTGAGTTTTACAGGATTCAGTGAGCCTGAATCATAACAGAATGTGTTTGTTGGGCAGTGAGGAGAACAATTGTAGATACGGGAAACTGTGCAAGTTCAGAGCCCACTGTTGCTGAGAAATGTTGAAAATCCAGAGTCCATTCTTTTCTTTTCTCTCCCTGGGACCCATTTTCCTCTTTTCTTCCTGGGGGTTTGTTTTCCATATCCTTCACTTTATTCAATACTGAACATTCAGCTCCTTAATTAACCCAAGCATAATTTTCTATACATAAAATCAAAACTGATATCAAAAGAAGTTCTGATATATGCTTCTAATGTTTCTCTCATATTAAAAAGAGAAAATGTATGGCTTGGGTAAGATAATAGTATCTGTTTTACATTATTCTCCTGTTTTAATTGTTTTCATTCTACCGCACAATTTTTCGTTGTCCTTACTCCCCTTCACATGCCTTAATACTGATTTTTTTCATTGTGTCCAGAGATGTGTGTGTGTACACACACACACACACACACACACACACATACACATACACACACACATATACACATATTTATCTGTTGGCATATGATAATGTAAATTCATTTAATATTTTTAAAAAATTTTCACATTTCTTTATGTGGTTGGGTTCTCCAAATAACAATAATGGTGAACTAAGAAAATGTGTTTTTTTTTCCTTTTCTGTTATCCTATCAGAATAACCATATGCATGTTGAAAAGCAATAGAACAAAAAATGTCTGAAACATGAATGAATTCTGCTCCCCTTTATTCATGAATCAAATCAAACTAGTTCCTCCTTTTGTTTAATGATGTAACAGTGGTCCACTTCACCTTCTGAATATATTTCTTACTCCAAGGTTGATTTTAAAAGGGAAATTTTTTTTTCTATCATCTCCCTATCCCTATCCTCTCAAAAGGATTAGAGAAACAGAGTTATCTTTTCTTCATCATCTTAGGCCTAGTCATCTGTCCTTGAGCATGCACCCACTGCAGGAAGGAGATGTCCCTGGAAGATTTAAGAAGTGACTATCTCCCAAATTAACAAGTGAATTTCAACACACCATTGAGGTATATCTGGAATATAGCCTTTGCAGAGCTTCTTTAAAAAATCCTCTGTTCTCTTTGATGGGCAGAACCATAACCTCTGGGACAGAGGCTGCTCCTTTGCAACCAAAGAAATAAACCTTCTTTTTCCTTTTTCTCAAAACCGTGCCCTCATTATTGGATTGGCACCATGGACAAGGACCAAGTTTTCAGTAACAATGACACATATGTCTATATTCAGGACTTGCTTTTGCTCATAGACATCTTTTCCCTTATATTTCTACTTTTCTTTCTAAATTATTATTATCTTTATGTATAGATAATACTATCATATTCTTGAAAAAAACTGACTCAAGTGCTGGAGAAGAGAATTATTTATCTCAGATATAGGAAAGAAAAAGTAATAACCTCTTTTCTTACCCACTACAAGGGTGGTAGCTGAAATTCCTGTAATAAAGTACACATTAATAAGAAAAATGTGTAGTCAATTTATTTAATGAATTTTTTTTCAAAGCTGAGGACTATAGTCAGGGCAAGCACTTTGCCACTGAGCTAATCCTTAACCCTTAATGAATATTTTACATGATATAGAAGTCTCCACAAATGAAGACCAAAAAACCCAGAGAAAGCTAAGTATTTATGCTACATCTGATGAAAGAAGTGGATTATTGCCAAAAAACATGATTGGACTTAAAACTGAAGAAATGGATATGTCTGGAAATACCTCCAGGAAAAAAGCTAAATGAAATTACCAAAGAGATAGAACTGAGCAGTGTTCATTCTAAGCCAATGAATACATACATATATGTACAACTTAATAAAAGTACCCAAATTTTCTGCAACTGAAGTGAAATAGATCATTTGCTATTTTAATTAGGGAGCTTATATTACAGAAATAATAAAATATATTACTAAAGGTAGTTGAGTCAGTCTATATACTTATTTAACTATGTGTGTATTCACAAACATACATATTTTTTTAAAAATGCATCATGTAAATATCATTACAAGTTGGAGAAAATTATTCAAGTATGTTTAATATGATATAAAGCCAAACACAATATGCCCAATCATTTGATTTTTTTATTTTGTTATTCTCATGATATGTGACTTTAAAAAATAAGAGCTAAATAAGAGCTAGTGAACATGAATTTTATTTACTAAAATCAATGATATGGTCCTGAATATTTGGCTTATGATATTAGAAAGTAAATCACAAACTTTGACTCTTTAAATATTGAGCTTTCTACTGCAAAATTTTGGCCTACATTTTCTGGTAAATTTTTACATATTTTGATTATATCATTTTTATAATTAAAAGGGCATATACAAAGCATAACTCACGCTATGAAGAAAGTATCAAATTACTTCATTATTTTTTATTTCAAATTATATTATAAAAATAGAAATTTTAAGAATTGTATTTTCCAGGCACGAGTCTATAACTATGAATTTTAGGATATAATTACACATCAAATAATATCATTCCTCATTAGGTTTAGTCGTATCAATATCTTGATACGACTAAATGCTGGATTAAAAAAACACATAATATACTTTTTAAAAACTTCAGCATGGATACTCAAATGTTTTAAATCACAAAACTATAGTACCTGGGATAGTAAAATGTACACAGAATTACATATCCTGTCTCTACATTTAATATCGCTCAATTTTTCTATAATTTCAACATTACTTAAATATGCTTCAGTCCACTTATTTTAAATATTTGATGATTTTTTTAAATTGACATTTACTTCAGCCTGTGGGTTTCATAATATAAACTCATAAAGATAGAAACATGCCCCATTCAATGTTCTTCATCTGTTGATATCAAAAAACAATGAGAAAGATTTATATGCTCTCAGAGGTGAAGTCAATATTTAAATAGAAATGTTTTAAAAATTTTATGAACACATGCAAAAATAGTGCTACACCCAACAGTGATTTTAAGTAAGAAAGAGAGTTGTAATGTCATAATTAATATCATATAATATTTTAGTTTGATTTTGAAATAGTAAAGATTTTTAAGTTAAGGAAAGTAGAAAAAGAGCTCCTGGAGAGAGTAAAATTGTAGGCTTAAAAGCACATCATTTTTGTTTTCTGATAAAATTTATTTTTAGGTATAATGCCATGAGAATGGATTTTGGACACTCTAGGATAATGTTTTTTTGTTTTGTTTTTGTTTTGGTACTGGGGATTAACCCAGGGGTACTTAACCACTGAACTTCCTTAGTCCTTTTTGATATTTAGAGACAGGGTCTTGCTGAATTTTCTTATGGCCTTCCTAAGTTCCTGAGGCTGTCTTTGAACTCATATTCCTCCTGCCTCAGCCTCCCAAGCTTCTGCAATTACAGGCTAGGATAGTGTATTAAGTTGTAAACCATAAATTTGTCATACTTGTAATTTTCATGGCAATATAATTTTTCTAGCATGATAAAACTATCAAAAGCTGCAACTTAGAATAGAATTGTTTAAATTTCCTCAACATTATTTTCAGGCAGGAATTTTGAGGGGATAAAACTATTTAAAGACATAGAATTCAGACCTAAAATGAATGAACTCCCAAAATGCTCAACTGCAGGACTGTCTTATGAAGATAGCCCCAGTACCTCTCTCTTAATGATCACTATATCTATATTGCTGAAGTCCACTGCTCTTGATCCATGGGAATATAATTAAGAAGGAAGAAACAATTCTCTACCCTCTATGAAGCTGAAATGCATATAATTTTGATATGGTAACAAGAAAAAAACCTATTTTAGGCAATGCTTACTCATTAATGTCACTAATATAGAAGTTCTGTTTTATGCTACAGGAGACAGGCATCTTCTGTTATTTTAGATAATTTACTTTTACCTTCTGCCACCTCTAGTCAATAGTACATCAATATTTTTCAGTATGTTTCCTACTGAACTACTCATATTTATGGTGTGATAATATTCTTCAAAGAAGCTTTGGTGAGGGACTTGTGTATTCAAGTATTCATTAATTAGTAATTGTTTATAATGTATTAGCTAGCCCCAGCTATGTAGATATTTTCCTTTTGCTGTTCATTTGTTTTAGGCAGAGCTGGGCATCAAACCCACAGTCTCACAAATACTAGACAAGTGCTTTACTACTGAGCTGCCTCCACAGTACACTACTGGTCATTTCTCAACCATCACAACTAGGGAGATTGGAAGAAGTAGCTGAAAATAATTATATGCCATTTAAAAATCACTAAAAGTTATTTAATAAAAATTTAAACAGCTCTTTTAAAAATTCAAATGAGCAGTCTAAGATTATTGGGATATTCTTATTCAGTTATATATAATGTATGAATACATTAAATATCAACTTGATCATTTATGAGAATCTCTTCTCTTCAAAAGTTTCAAATTAATTTTGTTTTATATATTGTTTTCCATCCTAGGTCCAAGACATTTTAAGATTTTATTTTGGGTAGTAAAAGAAAATTCTAAGTAATAAATATCCACACACTACCTGTTTAATTCATAGTCTTTCATAACCAAAAATTGATTTGAAAATCACTAACGAATACTATAACAAATAAGAACTTTCACATTTACTATTGACTGTATTTTTATGAGCAGGGCACTAAAAAGGGTTTATATGACATTGTTATCTCTTTTATTTAAATAGGATATTATAATAGTTTATTATACATAAATGCTATTTCTCTATTCTATTATCTCTAGAGGAAAAATCAAGGAGCAAGCAAGCAATCTATCCTCAGGAAGCTCACCCTTGGGGATAGCAGTTCTCAATTTTGATTTTATAGAAGAATGATCTTAAGTGTTTGTTTATGATTAAATTTCTCCCTACCAATACTTTTTGATGAGGTAATCCTAAAAGGGGTCCCTTAAGTCTATTTTTTAACATCATCAAGTGACTAAGATGCTGGTGGGATAGTGTCATGTTATTCAGAATATGTAAGTGAGTAGACAACACATGTATAAGGAATTATAAGGTGATAAATACAATCTATACAAAAGGGCTACACAAGAGATTGAATAAGTTTAGAGATAAAAAACAAGAAGGCAGCCATGGAGATGCACACCTGTAATCCCAGTTATTTAGAAGGTTAAGCAGGAGAGTGGAAAGTTTAAGGACAGCCTAGGCAACTTAACAGGACCCTGTCTCAAAATTAAAAAATAAAAAGGGCTTATAGCTCAATTGTAGAGTGTCCCTGGGTTCAATCCCCAGTACTGTAATAAAAGAAAGAAAAAAAGAAAAGAAAAGAAAAAAGAAACAAGGACTGTTTCAAAGAAAAAAGTGACTTTCAATTGAATATTCAATAAAGTGAAAGTTTGACTTTGAAAAGGAGTGACCACTGCATAAAGGGAAGAGAACTTAAAAAAAGGAGAAAAAAAGATATTGTTGACTTGGAGAATTGTAAGAACACTATAAAAAGGGAAAAAGAGGACACATATTATTTGTAGCAAATATTGAAAAATTATGTAAGAAAATTAAATAATCTCAGTATATAACAACATTTAATTTCATGCTATGGTGTCTGTATATTATATAAATGGCAAAATCAGATTTGAAGCAATAGAATGATCTCATTTGAGTTTTTGAAAATATAATTTTCATTAGTGAATCTCATAGAAATGTGAAATTTGAGAAATGTAAGAGATTTTTAGTTTGAGATTCATCTTGTTTCGTTCTATGTTTACAAAAGTTTGGGAAATATGTCTTTCTAAAAATTTTGTATAACGAAAACAACATAGTTTAATGTTAAGCAAAAAATAGCATAGTTCTACAAGAATATTTCAATTTAAAGATACTAGATATCAAGTTTCACTTTTAACAACTAAAACATACTTTGGATTCAATATTTATTTTTGTTAGTACATTAAGAAATTTTAACATAATCAATATGGTAAACAAAATACTCTGGATAAAATAAACAAGCTTGTCAAGATGTTGTATGTCTGTAAATCTAGTTACCTGGAGGATGAGGAAGGAAAATCACAAGGCAGAAGCCCAGACAGAGCAACTTAGCTAGATTCTGTCTCAAAATAAAATAAAATACAAAGTGATTGTGATGCAGCTCAGTAGTACAAAGCTTGCCTAGAGTGCATAAGGCCTCAGATTTAATCAAAATACTGAAAAACAAACCAACCAAACTTCTAAACTTCTTCCAAGTAAATTTGTCCTACATGGCTGATGATTCTGTGCAAAAGGAAATAATAGCACAATAAACTCAGAAACTTTTAGACCCATTCTATAATTATATCATCTTAGTTCCAGAGAAGTCATGATGAAGAGCATTTGATCATATGTACACATGCTTTAGAGTTTGGTAATATTAAAAACTGAGTAGTAAATTGTAATTCTTCATTAATTTAAAATTAATACCCCTATGGATAAAGAAAAGTGAGTAACACAGTGGAGTTTTCTGTTTCAGAGTGCAGAATACTTGACTATGAGTCCAGGCAGTCAGTGATGCCACATATTCCGGGCAATGAATGCATCCATATATCTATATATCCTAAACATCCCAAACCAAGTAACCCCATTCAATTCTCTGTAGAATTAGGCTGTAAATAGTAAGAGTTCACCTTTTGCCCAAGTATAAGATGTGGAAATACTGTCGTCTTTTTTTTTTTTTTTTTTTTTTGGTACCAGGGATTGAACTCAGGGGCACTCGACCCCTGAGCCACATCCCCAGCCCTATTTTGTGTTTTATGTAGAGACAGGGTCTCACTGAGTTGCCTAGCAGCCTCGCCATTGCTGAGGCTGGCTTTGAACTCGCGATTCTCCTGTCTCAGCCTCACAAAGTGCTGGGATTACAAGCGTGAGCCACCACGCCCGGCTAATACTGTCGTCTTTAATAAAGTCATTTATTGCATTTTAAATTAAACATGCTTATGTCAACTTTTTCTTCTGTTTTAAAAACATTGCATCTTCAAGTGGTTCTGTAAAGGAGATGAAGGAGAAGCTCACTTTCTTCTTCAGCATCAGTACTGTGTTGAAGTAAAAGTTATTGCACCCTACCCTACAAAAGTGAGGTCTTTGGGGGCTCTGTAAAAACATATTGGGTAGTAAGAAATGGATCGAAGCCGGGTGTGGTGGCTCACGCTTGTAATCCCAGGACTTTGGGAGGCTGAGACAGGAGGATCACGAGTTCAAAGCCAACCTCAGCAATGGTGAGCTGCTAAGCAACTCAGTGAGACCCCATCTCTACATAAAACACAAAAAATAGGGCTGGGGATGTGGCTCAGTGGTTGAGTGCCCCTGAGTTCAATCCCCGGTACCAAAAAAAAAAAAAAAAAAGAAATGAATCAAAGTGTAGGGAGAATAAGCTAACACAGGACTCTAGAGAACTCTAGACAAATCTAGAGATGGGCTTAGTAATATTAAGACATGAATTTGGATTAGAAATTTCCCAATCCACTTTAAATATTGGCAGAGAGGAAACAAAATTCAACAGTCAAATTTGGGTAGAGGGATGGGAAAGTATGGGTTCACAACATTGCTCAGATAATATAATAGACTTTTTCTGTTATATACTATTGAGTGAATAAGGCTTAGTGACCAGGCAAAGTGTCCTATGTTTGGTTTTGCTTATGCGTACTCTTTTCAAGGCTCCTGTTAGCACTTGGAATACAGGTTAGGAAGGAAAGTGGGAATCAGTGGAATTTAAATATACACCAAAACACCAATAATTAAGCTTATGTCAAGTAATTCTATCGTCCTAAACATAAGATCATTTCAATGAGGGCCACATGTTTATGAAAACCTACAAGATATCTCTTGCTATTTCTCACTCTCCCTCTGTGTTAGATGGCCTGGGATTCAAAGACTTTAGTTGAAAGTAAATTGTCTATTTTCTGAAGTTTATTTAATCAATTGGAGTGTCAGTATTCTCATCAGTAAATCTGAATAATTATGTATAATTTTAAGGTTGGTCATGAGAAATAAATTAGTTCTGAAAATCTAATCAGTGAAAAATGCTTAAAAATTATTTGCATGTATTATATCACAGTTATTTACTCATTAAATATATTTCTAATATCATGGCACACCAGCTGAACATGAATTAGGATTAAAAAATTGTTAAATCATAGAATTTTTAATTAGGATTATGAAAAATAAATGAATAGTTTCTAGTATTAATAAATTGGTTTTCTTATACACAGTTTCTATAAATATATTTAAAAGTTTCCACCCAGAAAACTTAGATAAATAATCATTTATTGAGATATAATCATTGCACAAATAAGCACATGTATCCTCCTTTCACAACAATTGGCAAAACATTTTTATAAAAAATAGGTGGTTCACTGAACAAAGTTCTTTAAAGTGCATGATAAAATCTCTTCTGGATTCATAAAAATATATACATACTGTGAGTATTTTAATTTTACATACGTATAGCAAACCTTTAAAAGTATTTTCTTTAGTCACGCGTGGTGGCACACACCTGTAATCCCAGTGGCTTGGAGGCTGAGGCAGGAGGATCTCGAGTTTAAAGCCAGCCTCAGCAACTTAGCAAAGCTGTAAGCAATTCAGTGAGACCCTGTCTCTAAACAAAATGCAAAATAGGTCTGGGGATATGGCTCAGTGTTCAAGTGCTCCTGAATTACATCCCAGTCTCTTCCCCGCCCAATTTGTTTTCTTGTAATATAAAATGTTTCCTTTATGTTCTAATACTTTTTATATCACAACACTGTCTTATAGAAAAAAAAACAACTACTTTTTAAGTCAATAGTGGTTGACTTTTTAATGTACTAGCATAACTTACACATTTTTCCCATTTCTTACTCAGACTTGCTATGCATGTTCATGCTTTGATTTCTATTGCCTGTTTTTAATATATTTTTATGGCAAGCATAGGTTGAAATAGGAAAACAATAATGATGACTTAGATGTTTTTTATAATTATATTGTATTTCTTGATGCATAGGCAAGTACTTGGTACTAAAGGTAGAATGAGCTACTGACTTGTGCTAATTTTAGGCAATGTCATCACATTTCTGGTGTAGGTAGGTCCAGTGTTTGTCCACATGGTCACAGAAAAACCCTGTACTGTAAGAGCAAAAGCTGTCTACCCTACAACACATTTAAGGTTTTATATAGGAAACGTAGAAGAGTCTTATTACTGATATAGCCATCATCAAGTGAATAGCTAACTGTACAACTGAAGCATGTATGAAGTTATTTTGTTATAGTATTGTCATTTCAGTTTCTATCAAGCATTATGGTGTGCAAAAGGAATATAAAGTAGTAATTCGCCTTAAAGAAGTTGATGACTAACTTCCCCAGCAAAAAATGGCTATTAGAAAAAAAAATTGAGTTCTATATTCAGGATAAATATTCTTTCAAAATGTGATAAAGTCATACTCAACAGTATAAAATTTAATGGTTACTATAGACTGCTAGGTATCACAAATGGTTTTTATAGAAAAAGCCATTATGCTTAAACACTTTCTCTTAAACAATCGCAATGACCATCACAGGGTTTCATGTAATGTATAGATACGTTCCCCTGTGAATGTTAATGTATGCTTTTTGATTATAAGAGAAAATTAATTATTTCAAATATTACATGGTACTTTATTCCTCTGTGTTATAATGCAATATATTTTATTATAAATCCTCAATATTTTATAATATGGGGGATAGGGGAAATGAAACACTTAAATCAATATACATCATATTTCTTTACTTTTTTGTGAATGATATAAAAGTTAATTCCAGTATCAGAACTAAAGTTTGAATATATCAAGCTCAAGAAAATGAGTAACCCAGCAACCCACAAAGAAAACTGACTGGACTAAAGAATATCAAGGGATATCATAGAGCATAATAGATGCCTTATAGTGTTCCTCTGACTCCGACAGTGTACAACAATTTGGTGGGACCAGGCATTAGAATCCTGGGAAGTGTCTTTGAAGCCCCAAGATGGGTTAAAGTTTGACCCCACTACTGATATGATCAAAAGTAGTAAACAGTTAAGTCTTGGGCCTCCAGTTATCCTTTTCTCCTAACTCGGCATTCACAGTTGGAGTACTTCAGCCTCTCCCCAGAAATGGTAGAGGGCTTGGTTAGTTTGGGTAGAAGCCTCGTTGTTGCAGCATGCAGACTGGTGAGATAATCAGTGCTCAGATGCCCTCTTACAGCATTCTGCTTAGATTGCTCACCTAAAGCAATTGCCCTTACCATATTCCAAAAACTCTGCAGAACACCAGCTCTCTCTAGAAAAGGAGAACTTTGCTTCTTGTCAAGTCCCAAAATGTGATCTCTACCTAATAGTAACAAATTATTTCGCTTAAATCAGTAAGAATTGTGAATCTAGGCAGTGCCTATGCTGTTGGACACACTAAAAGATAAAAGAGTTAAAAACAAGAGGCAATTAAAAAAAATTCTTGAAGGCTTCTGCTAAACCATGGGTAAAGGGAGCCCAAATCTGCCCAATAGAATGATCCCAAGATGCAGACAAATTGCAGCTTAAAGCTTGTTTGATAAAGGGCACCATCACACTGCTGGTTTTGATCAGTGATTTCTAGGAATATATCAAGTGGTGTAATAACCATGCTGTTGGAGAAGAAGGAGAGAGAATGAAATAGGAAAACACTGTTTCAGCAGTTACTGCTTGGAAAGTTCACAAATGTGGAGCATTTGTTGTCAGTAACCGTGTATATATTGATGTGTGTTTATACACACACACACACATACTGTATCATAAATTACCTTGCTGTCAAGCAACGTTTAAGCCTAAATTATGTGAAACTCAGTCACACTCCATCACTTTTGCCTTGCTTAAAACTTCCTCTCTATAGTTGGTTGTTTGTAATATACCCAAATTATTCCTCATTTCACTGATCAAAACCCAACACATTCCATACTATGACAAAAATAAACAGATAAAAATAAATAAACTTAAATGGCTAAAGTTGAACTAGCAGCAATTTTAGCCAATTTTAAAACAGATAGGGTTAGAAATTCTTTCCAAATAATTTTACAAGAGGACAGCTCTGAATAAGTAATGAAGAAGAGATTATAAGAAAACTATATGTATTCCTCAAATAAAATTTTAAAAAATAAAATTTGTTATTTAAGAGATAATTTTTCATAACAAATTGGTATTTAACACAACAATGTAAGATTTAAACTTCAAAAATTAGCTCATGTAATTCACTCTACTAACAGGCTAAAGGCAAAAAATTAAATACTTGATAATAGAGGCAGAAAAACATTTGATAATATCTTACACCCAGTTATGATTAAAATCCCTCTGCAAGTAGAAACATAAGAGAATGTCTAAACCTGACATAGGGTATATACAAAAAAATCCATAGTTAGCATTCTACCCTGTGGTGAATGTGAATATTATTACTCTAAAATAGGAAGCATGCCAAAGATTTGTTCTCTCACACCTTCTTTTAAGCATTATATCACAGCTCATACTCAGAGCCATAAAGCAAATGGAAAATAAAATGTAAACCTCTAAGGAATTACAAAATATAAGGTATCTATTCATAAAATAACTAATAAAACTACTAAGTAGATCAAGAATATTGCAAGTTAAAAATACAGTATATATCATCAGCTGTGGTTTTGAATCTTGTTACCAACAGAGTAAGTAGAAAACAAAAAAGAGCCAATTGAATGTAGACTGAACCTTTGAAACCATGAGCAAACATAAGTTTTTCCATATATAAATTGTTCTTTTCATGTACTTTGGTCACTGTAATGAAAAGGTGATTAACACAACACTTAAGATCTATATATTGTATTTTCTTAAAACTCATGTTTATTGTTTATGGATGTAGCTTAGTGATAGAGCACTTACTTGTCATTGGTGAGGTCTAGGCTTATTCTCCAGCACCATAAAACAAAACAGTTTACTGCTAATAAAATTTGGTATGATACAGCACATGTCTGATGGTATAGGATTGGGTTCCTAGAACATAAAGAACATTTCATTGACTGAATAGTGTCCAGATACTTCACTGTTTACTCACAAAATGAAATACGAAAGTATTCTAGAGAAGATAAATTCCTAATTCATAGGTCCTTTAAAGATATCTATCTGTTAATTACGAAGTAGATGTATAGGAGGAATTGAGGAAGCAGATGTAAATAAGGGCTTAAAAATCTAAATACTTTTCAAATATATGAATAATCTGTTTCTTCCGAAGGAGGTTGATAATTTTATAATATTTTATCTAGCTCCTTATAAATATATGTTACCTATCTACATAAAATTATAGAAATATAGTGACAAATTACTAAATCTTTGTATTCAGAATGTCTACTTATTTCTTTGTATCACCAAAACATGTTGATAATTTTTATGCAATTACTATTTTATACTTTTATTATGCTGAAGATTCTTTTTGGTAGGAATAGTAGCATGCTTACTTATAACACATAATGAACATCAATTTGACACATTGGTAATAAAACTCAGGATAATCCAACTATTTTAATGCCCTAAAATTAATAATCTTAATTCTATCTGCAATCATAATTTACTTTTGTCAGGTAGCGTACATAACACAAGCTACAAGAATGAAGATATGAATATCTCCCTGAAGGAGCATTACACTGTATCTGAAAGAAACTTGGTTCTTGTGTCAGCTGAGGTTCTCCAAACCTAATTTAACACAATTCCCAAGAGTGACAAGATGATCATATATACTCTTGAATATATTTTCCTACATTATTTTCTCTAATCTTCAGAGATAAGCACAATGAATAGCAAATAAGACGCTCATTGTTGCCTGGATGAAATAATGAATGAGTAAATTAAAGTTTGTTTTAGTCAGCGTTTTCATTACTATGATAAAAACACTTGACAAGAAAAATTAGAGGAAAGAAAGTTATCTGGAGTCTCATGGTTTCAGAGATCTCAGTCCAAAGATGGCCAATTCTGTTCCTTGGGGCCTGAGTTGAGACAGAATATCATGGCAGAAGTGAATGGCACAGGAAAGCAGAAGAGGACATGGCATCAGAAGGAGAGAGACAGAGAGCTTTCACAACATAATACATCCCCAAAGTCAGGGCCCCCGTAATCCACCTCTTCTAATTGACTCTACCTGCCTACATTTACTATCATGAATTTTGGGGGGACAACTTATATCTAAACCATAACAGACTGTAGTTGTATAAATTTGACCCCGAGTTAAACATTTGCTTATATATACTTTCCTAAAGGACAAGCAAAATATGCTTGCTTAATTATGGTTGCAATTTTGAAACAAATGCTTTTATTTGATTTTGTTTTTTTCCAGGTATTCACATCTTTTTCAGAAGAAATGTATATGTTAAATACTAAATAAAGGTAGTTTGTACTTTTAAATCTCTAGGAGAGTAGAGTTAAGAATTACTATGAAGTTTGTAGCTTAACAACTAAATTATAGAATTTAATTCATAGATGAATTTTGATGTTATTTGTTTCAATAAGCCTAGTAAAGAGATTAAGGAAATTAGGTCCTGGAAACCTAGGTAAATTTCTTCTATAAAATTTATTGCTAAAGAGAAAGTACTAGAATTCTTACCTTCTTATCACATTTTTATTATTTTTCTAACGTTTTACTTACAAGTGAAAAAACAAAAATTAAATTAAAATGGAAATAAATATCTTATAATCTAAATTAAGACAGGTATTTTTGTGATTAATCATAGTATTTTAGTGAGTTTAAGTCAATATTATTTGAAGCAATTATCTTATTTCTGAAATCTCTTGTTATACTTGGAATTATTTTTTTAAACTAAAAACAATTATGTCAAATCTTCTGTGAGCCAAACATTTTGAGCAAAATCTTAAAAATTCTGTAGATTAAATTGATAAATATTTTTGACTTCATCATTGATCTTGTAAATACCTCTTATAATCTGCTTTAAACTTTTAAGGTCAAAAGTAAATCAGTATATAATCACAATTTCTTTGTATGAAATACTTTCTTTTCTTAGCAGAAACTTCCATCAGGCAAATAAAACAAAAAATGAATTACTTCAGATTGTATATATCAAGTTAATATTTCATTATGTTTTTAAGCTTTCATTCACATATTTACCAAAATTATGATTAGTTATATGTTTAACAAACATGCTGTAGTCTAATAATATACCAATGTTAAAGGTAGAAAGGACTTTGTTTTATGTGTTTTGAATAATATCCAGAATCCAGTTCTAGCACAATAAAAATATTTTTCACTACAGATGAATTCTGTAATTTCTATGCAATAGGAATACAGCATGAATTTCCCACTTTCTCTATAAATGGAGAGTTTATAACAGCTGATTAAAATTTATATAAAATATAGATTTTAGCATATTTCAAATAAAAATATTACCTGTAGCCAAGTATGTTCTTTGTTTAAAATGCTAAATATAATTTGAGGCAAAATAAATAACTGATCAAGGTCTTCATTGCTAAGTGTCTATCAACATAATTTTAGATATTTTTTAGACATGAAAGTTTAACTTAAATTATGACCTACATAAAAAAAAATCCTTATGGATTTGTACTTTAAATTATTCAATACAAAATAATACAACCAAAAGTTTTAATAAAAAGAAGTAGGAAGTATATCATTCAGAATCCTTATTACCAACTGACATAAAACCTGGGGTTATTTCTAATTTTTTCACATCTAAGCAATAATTATGTACGTTGTTTAGCAATGACTAAAACATTTTCTCAGTCTTTATAAATGATTTAGCTGTTTATGTTTCCTTCTTCATTATATTGTCTTATAAGGCAATTTACAAATGTGGTAAGAAACTGTGCATCAGAGTGTGAAATTACTTTAGATACTGTTCCTAAAATGCTATCAAAAGTGATAGATTTAGATGGAAAATGCATGAATTCAGAGATCCCTTTCATGCAATTTCATTATTATTAGTTTCATATCATTGCCACTATAATATTTTAACCACTTTTAGAAGAGAAATTTTGACAATTTATGGGTTATTACTTTTTCCCCTATAATAAAAGAACATTTAATTTTAAATAAAATACATTTGGCTGGTTTTGGACTTGAAGTATATTACTTTAGATTACATTTCTTACATAGAGTGCAGTATGCTGAATCTTGACAAAAATAAATTCTGTTAGAGGAAAAGCTATAATAATCTTAAATAAGTTTATAATATCTGTAGTAAATATTTAAGGAATAAACATCTATAATAGAATTGATATGATGGTGAAAGTTTGATATATTTACACACCACTTTCTGTTGGTGATGTGTTATTTCTAAGGCAAAAGCTAAGAATTTAAATGTATATTCCCTAATAAGTCCAAGTGATCAGTATTATTATTACCTACTTCGTAATTATTATTTTAAACCAAATATAAATACAGTTATAAGTATTACCTTTGACTCTTTTCATTGATCTCAATCATTTTTTTCTATCTTGGCTAAAATACTGTTTTTATTGTATCATTATTTCATAATTTTGTGTTATGGAGTGCATTTACCACAAAAGCAGTGTCTCAAAATAAATTTATAGATTTCAGAATAGTTCACCTCATCAATATTTTCCTTCTCTCATTGAATAGTATTAGGTATTATCAATCTCAGCCAAATGACTTCATCTCTCTGGAACTTGGTTTCTATATCTGTTGTAGGAACTGTTCTGTTGAATTTCTTTAAAAACACAGTGCTTGAGACAAAATAGGTACCTATTAAATGGCACAGTCTTTGTAATTACTATATGTAAAAAATAAATTTAGATAACATACTTAGTGTCCAGGCTTAATTTGATGTCAGTGTACTCAAAGACTTGAATTCGTTTTACTAATCTCATGAAAATCTAACTTTATGTTTGATATTTGGTGGCTGATAGTTTCTAAGCTCTATCTCCCTCTCAATTTTCCTTTGGCTCATACATGATAAGAACACTTGTATTTTTCCTCCTTTGGTACTGATAGAAATTTCAAACCATAATATCCTAGTTATGTGAGGAAATCCTTATCATAACCTTATCTTCCAACCACTGTAAAAAACCAGGCCAGCTGTCTGTCTCTACTCTCTCATGGCACTTTTAAACAGCTCAAATGCTTTCTCTGCTCTTCCCAAAAAGCCTCAGTATAAGAGCAATGCCTTCTTAGAGATTGTATGCCATCATCAGTCTTGAGATTCAAATCAAAATTTAGGTGGACAGGAGTGGAAGCATCCGAACTCTGTTTGAGGGATTACTATAACAGTTAATTTAGGCATTTTGAAGTCTTTCATTTTTTTGCTCAGTTGTTTGCATAAATCATGGACATATTAGTAGTTTCTGATAAGCAATTTACAAGCACTCTGCCACTAAGCTATATCCTATCCCCATGTAATTAACAAATTTTAGATAATCTTCATTACTTTTTTGTATTGATTTCATTGTATGTCAAAGCTGTTTTAAGTGTTGTGCAGAAAAAAAAATATTTTTCATCACAATAACTATCTTAAGTAAACAGGATTTTATCCTCTATTTCAAAAGTGGGGAAAGTGAGAATCAGAAAATTGACACAATAAATAGCAGAACTGGGACTTTTGCAGTTCCCTTGATTTTATTAACCAATCTATGTTGTTCTCTATAATGCCAGAGATTCCTTGAAATGATACTAAAGTAGGAATTCAATGATTAAGGCAGATTTACTTTGTTATAGGTATATCATGTAGGCCCCCAAGCCCATTTCCTAGTTATATGTAAGACTACCCTAGAAATATGCTTTATATCAAGTCTTTGAGAAACTTTTATTAATACAGAACCAATATTGCCAAGCAATGTTTTTGTTGTTTAATTTCTTTAGAATGAGTGCTGAAAGAATATTCTCTAATAAAAAAAAAAATCTCTCAGATTTCCATGAAAATGGCAGAATTTTAAGGGCCTATAGGTGAATGAGACTTGGAGATCTGACAAAATAGATACTATGATTCTTTTTTAAGGTCCATGCCAGAGAACAGAAACTATTTTCCAACAAAACTTAGAAAACAGCCATCTTAGAGAGGTCTCTGAGGGAATTAGTGTTCTTTAGAACGTCAAAGTAGCCTCTCTAGGGGTCACGATAGCACACATGCATGTATGAACAAGTGTTTAACGTTCTTTGTCTTCTTATTTTTCCAGTATTGTCACTTTCCTGAAGAAATTTCCCATGAGCATTTTTCTTTGGAGAAAAATGTTAACCTTTATAAAATATAGTTCTACAAAGTATGATGGGAGTAACTGCTATGATGTTTACCCATTAGTGGGTTTTACCCTGAAGGACCATAAAGATTGGAAATCTTACCAGCATGTAAATATTGAGAGGAAGTTTTCCTTGTCTAGGAGAATAAATCTTGTAATTGAGTGGTGCTTTCTATACATTCTATCTGTTTTCCTATATTATCTCATTCTCTTGTCATATAGGATGTTGTGATGTAATGACATCTGATCAAAGGCCACAAAGTGTGGAATGTCAGCATTGCCCTTCAGCCTTTTCTTTCCTTGCTACAGCAGCTGAGCATAACTCATGTTCCAAACAACTGCAAAGCAGTGATGTCTCCATCAGTGCACAGTTGTAGTTTTTGTAATAGAGTCCCTTCTCATCATCACACCATACCGTGACTTTTACCTATAAAAGGAATGAAAAAGAAGTTTTTGCTCTGTTAAGTAATTGAGATGATGTGATTTTTTTGCTCTTAGCATTTTAGTCTATTCTGATTAATACTATTGGTTATAGATAATTCATGAGTGTTAACAAGATGTTTGATAGGATATTCCAAAACTTGCAAGGAATAAGACTAGAGAATTGAATAATAAAGACACTTAAACTATAGTTCAAATAGATTGATCAAAAGCAAAGTGAATAAAAGAAAAAATTATTATTTCATCAAAATTTTCAAGTTATCAAATTTCTACATATTTTATTATTAGGTATCTTTATGGTTTTTCTAGGTAGGAGAGGTTATTAGAGATTAAAACTAGGGGCTTTTTACCACTGAGTTACATTCTCATTATTTTATTTTTTTTTATTTGAGATAAAATCTTCCCAAGTGGCTGGGAGTCTCACTAAATTGTTGCCTCAAATTTATGATTCTCCTGCCTCAGCTACCTGAGGTTTTGTTTGTTTTTTTGTGGTACTGGGGCCTCCTTCATGATACTCAATTG
The DNA here is from genome assembly GCA_028644305.1 of Xerus rutilus. Classification (NCBI taxonomy): domain Eukaryota; kingdom Metazoa; phylum Chordata; class Mammalia; order Rodentia; family Sciuridae; genus Xerus; species Xerus rutilus. The sequence continues at coordinate 29,164,517 of CM053409.1, forward strand.
CTCTACATCTAATCTATATCCCCAGTATCTCCAGTCTATCTTTGTGGCTTTGAACTTATAAACTCCAGAGCAGAAAAAATGCTTTCATAAGGAAGGTTAAAAAGTGATTATTTTGAATTAGAAGCTGAAACTCATACTTGTCCTTTGGGGGCCTATTCTACTGGATGAACAATTTATAAATACTGATGTGAGATGAAAATTTCCTCCCAACATGCTCATTAAAAACAGTTACTCCTCTACATTCCAGTCTCCCTTGTTGATAATGCATAAATAAGACATGCACTTTAATCAAGTCAAATGCGTTTATTCTTGGCTTTGATTTTATTATCAAAATAGACGATAAAAATAGAAAAAATAGTAGTGAAATTAATGTTAAAAAATAAAATTATAGTGCATAATGGCAGAGATGCTATTAATGATATACAATATACAATACAAGTTCTATTTGTGGTATAGACCAATTTCTCTGATAGTCATCAGTGCTGCCGAAAGAATCTTTAATGGAGCAGTACATGGCATAACACTAACTGTATAATCTGTGGAAACTGATTTTCCAAATCTAAGGCTGAATTTGTGAACTGCACGATCAGTCAATAAAAAAAAAGTCCTATATTTTTAATATTTAATAATTCAATATGAGAGCACCTGACTAAACAACTTTGTTATGAATCTCATGTTGTTAAAAAAATGAAGTAGATACAAGGAAAATTTTGTGTACCAGTTTCAAATGGAAAGGAAAACTAGTCAAGAAGTAATGAGGTCTCAGAGCATTTGATACCGGAAGTAAGGGAGACAAAAAACTGGAAGAATAAGCAATTAAAATCAAAGACTCCCAAACCTAAACTAATATAAATCAAACTTAGCCTCTAGAATTGTGAGAAACAAACTCTTGTTGTGCAAACAAATGAAATGCTTCTCGTCTAAAAAGTAAAAATAATTACAAAAATCTTTAGAATGTGTCCATGACCTGGGGCATAGAAGTTTGTAGTTAACAATGCATCCTTTATACAGGACACTATTACCAAGCAGTCTCCTTGATGTGGAGTGTAATTTCATTTAAGATGGTGCTGTGGTTTGAATGTTAATTGTCTTGCCACAGGCCCAAAAGCAAAAGGGCCAACTGATAGTAAACTAATACCTCAAAAACTGTGAGAAAATTAAGACTTTTTATAAGTTGATTATTTCACTTATTAGATAATTAGATATAGTGACAGAAAGCTGATTAACATTTATGGGGAGATAGAAGGTCCTTAAAACAGGTAGAAGAGAAGAGAGTTTACTGACAAAAGGGAGAATTTCAATAGAAATCAGTAGAAAAGTTTAGAGTATCACTAGTGATATCTTAAATATGTCATTCAGTCTGTAAATGATATTGTTTCTCCTGTTTCTCTCTTCTCAAGCAGTATGAGAAGTACTGGAAATACAAGATGACTAAATGTTTCTACCTTCAAGAAAGCTTATAATCTAGAGAAGGAGCTAAGACATAGAAAATCAATTAACATAGTGAATAATAAATGCCCCCATAGGCATACTTAATGAGACGTATAGGAGGGCATATGTTAACTAAGCAAACTGAGTAAAGGAAGGAGGAAGTTTTAGGAAATTAAAGAAATTTAGGGAGAAGGAAGTGACCTCTCAATTTGATATAGAATATAAGAGAGAAAATTGTCTAGAGAGTGGGGAATGAGAATGTTGTCAATAAAAATGAATTTCAAATGAAACTAGCACTTGAATATAGTAGGTAATGTTGGGAAATCTAAGAGTAGCCAGGCATGGGTAGAGAGCAGTGCAAGAGTGTTACCTGCTCATATGAGCCAGAAAGGAAGTAAGAGTGGTAAGAGTAGTTCTGGAAGCCAGATCTTGAAAGTACATGGAAGACTTTATTTATTTATTTTGAATATTATATAAAGCAAGTGACTTTCCCAGTATGATGTTTCTACAAATCAGGAACAAAATGTGTATGTATAATGCAAATTCTAAGCATATCAATTCCAGTTTTACATCAGGTTTTGGAGAAATTCCCACTGTGTGAATCCATGAATTTACAAAGCCCTCTCTGAAGCAGAGTTTAGTCTGGATACCAATTTTTACCTGGCTTCTATTATTCTCATTTTAAATGGGGATATTTTTCTAATTATTCTCTAGATATTAACATCAAGTCACCTAAACTGAGGAGTTAATGCTGTCTTTTTTTGAGGTAACTATCTCAATATCCACTTTGCCATTCTAACCATTTTGAGTTATAGATAATAAGTAGCCATCAAATTGCCCACTTTTCTTTCTATATGTTTTGTACTTTTTGTAACTGTGCAAAATACATATAAAATGTATCATATAGCTATTTTTAAGTACTGTCAATGACATTAAGTACATTCACACTGTCATGCAATAATCAGCACCAACCCTATCCAGAAATGTTTTAGTGTTGTAAACTCTGTATCCATTAAATAATAACAATGAATCACAACATCATTCTATTTTCTGTCTCTAAGATTTTGATTATTGTTTCTTATATAAGATAAATCATACAGTAAGTGTCTTTATACCACATTTTACTTATCTATTCATCTGTCAATGAAGAGAGACACATGGGTTAGTTACTTCCTTGTTTTATCAATTGTAATAACATAGCTATGACCATGAGTCTACAAATATATTTGAGACCATCTTTCAGTTCTTTTGGGCATATATCCAAAAGTGAAATTGCTGGATCATATGGTTGGTAATTCTATTTTTAATTTCTTTCAGGAACTACAATGCTACTCTACATAGCTGATGTACCATTTTACATTCACTACAAGAGTGCACAAGAATTCCAATTTGTCTTCATCCTTATTAAAAATGGTTATTTTCTGCTTAGTGTATTTGTAAGTGTTTATATATAAGACAGCCTAATGGGTATGAGGTGGTATCTCATTATGGTCGTTATTTACATTTTGGTAATAATTAGTGGTATTGAGCATCTCTTTCTGTGTTTCTTGGGTGTTTATTTATCTTCTTTGGAATAATGTCTATTTAAGTTCTTTCCCCATTTGCGAATTGGGTTGATCATTATTTTGTTGTTGAGTGTTAGTGGTTCTCTATATATGCTGGATACTAATTTCTTTTTAGGTAAATGATTTACAAACATTCCATCTTTTATCATTGAATATTGTGTTCACTATGGATGCTTAAGATAAGTGTTTTATTATCTTTAAATGGTTTTATTTTTTTCTCAAAGTTATTGTTGAATCTTTATCATGAAAGGACAATGAATTTCATCAAACTTTATTGCATTATTTTTTTTTGCTTCAGTGTGCTAATGTCCTCTGTCACATAGATAAATTTTCATGTCTTGAATCATTATTTTGTATTCTGTTGTGTTAGGTTTACAAGTATTTTGTTGAGGATTTTTGCATACAGTTGCATTAGGGATACTGGTTTGATGTTTTCTTTTCTTGTAGCATGTTCATCAGACTTTCTATCAGGACAATGCCAGCCTCATAGAATCATTTGGGAAGTATTTCTTACTTTTTCAAAAATTTGGAAAAGTTTGAGAAGGACTGATGTACTTTAAATGTGTGGTAGAATTTACCAAGGAAACCTTCAGGTCGAGAACTTTTCTTTGCCGAGAGATTTTTTTATTACTAATTCGATCTCCTTACTAGTTGCAGGCCTAGACAAATCCTTTTCCCTTCATGATTTAGTCTTGGTAATAACTGTGTTTCTAAGAATTTGTCTACTCATTTAAATTATCCAATTTGTTGGTGCACAGTTTCTCTAATATGCTCTCAAATTCCTTTTTATTTTAACTAGTTTTTTTTTTTTTTTTTTGTACTGGGGATTGAACTCAGGGGTACTTGACCACTGAGCCACATCCCCAGCTCTATTTTGTGTTTTATGCAGAGACAGGGTCTCACTGAGTTGCTTAGCACCTCGCCATTGCTGAGGCTGGCTTGGAACTCACGATCCTCCTGTCTCAGCCTCCCTAAGTGCTGGGATTAAAGGCTTGAGCCACCGCACCCGGCTTTAACTAGTTTTTAGTAATATCCCTACTTTCATTGTTTACTATAGTAATTTGAGTATTCTCTTTTATTTCTCAGTCTATCTACCTAATTTTTCTTTTCTTCAATTTTTTTGTTCTTTTTGATTTTTTCTAATATTTCTTCTCTATTTCCTTCCTTCAGTGAGTTTTGTATTCAATTCTATATTATTCTTCTAGTTTCTATAGTTGGAAAGTTAAGCTAATGATTTTAGATTTTTCTTGCCTTAGTCTATTTATATAAAGCTATAAAGTTTTCTTCTTTAGCCCTACTCTAACTGTATCCCATGATTTTGGTATATTGTGTTTTTATTTTCAGTTGTTTCTACATGTTTTCTAATTGCACTTGTTTTTTTTTTCCCCTTGATTCATTGGCTGCATGATAGTGTGTTGTTCAGTTTCATTAATTTGTGAAGTTTCCAGTTTTTCTTGTTATTGATTTCTGACTTTATCTCACAGAGGTTAGAGAAAATAAATGGTGACATATTCATCTTATTAAATCTATTGATACTTAGTTTGTAGTCTAACATATGTTCTTTCCTGAAAAATATATATATGCAATTGGCAAAAATATGTATTCTGGCACTACGTCCTATTCGAGTTGGTTTACTTTTGTGTTGTTCAAGTATCTACTTTCTTCCTTATCTTCTATCAGGTTGTTCCATCTATTCTGGAAAGTATTGATATCTTCAACTATTATTGTAGAACTATTTATTCCTTTAGTTCTGTCACTTTGATTTCATAATTTTTGATAGTCTGTTATTAGTTGAGTAAATGTTTATAATTGTCACATCATCAAGCTATGGGAAAACAGATTTGCATTTGAAGTAGTTATTTATAAATAAGAAATTATTTTTGTCATTTTTCTACTTATTTTCTATAGGCCTTATAGATTTTTTATACCTTTTTTTCTATATTATGGTCTTTTGTACTTGATTTATGAAGTTAAATTTTTATATTTCTTTCTTATTTACTCTTGGTATATACTATAACTATTTTTGTGATTATTATGAAAATTATATTTAAGCTTCTAAAATTTTAACACTATAATTTGAATTATTCTATTACTGATGTCACAAAATGACATCTTTATACTTTGTATGTACCGAAATATACACTTATAATTGTTTTTTAAATGCATTCATCCTTTAACTTGTGTGTAAAACAAAAAGTGGTGTTATAAAGCATTACTACAAAAATACTGGCTTTTACTCAAATTTTATTCCTTCCTATGGCTTTACATTACTGTCCAGTGTGCTCTAATTTCCTTCAGTTTTTCTTGGAGGATATCTAGTGATAATAAACTCCCTCAGCATTTGTTGATACTGGGATGTCTTAATTTATTATTCATATTTGAAGGACAGTACTATTGGATGTAGAATACTTGATTAACAATATTTTGCACTTAGAAGTTGACTGTATCAACCTACTATATTCTGTCCTCCAAAGTTTCTGACTAGAAATCTGCTGAAAATTTTATTGTGGAGCATTTGTATATGAAATGTCACTTGCTTTTATCTGTCTTCAATATTCAATTATCTTTTGAGAGTGTGTCTTGATGTGAGTCTGTTAGAGTTTATCCTAAATAGATTATTTTAAACCTCTTGGATATTTATATTTATTTCTTTTACCAAATATTGGCTATTCTCATATTTCTTCAGATAATCTCTCAGCCCCATTCTGTATCTGTTATTGTTCTGAAACCCACACAATTCATGTGCTGATGCTCCTAATGATGTCCTACATGCCCCTTATGCTTTATTCACTTTTCTTTAGTGCTCTTCTTTCTATTATTTAGTTACATGATTTCAATTGTCCCACTTTCAAGTTCACTGATTCTTTGTTATGTCTGCTTAAGTCTTTTTTTGAATCCCACTACAGATATTTTTTTTGTAAAATTTCAATTATTGTTCATTTCATCTCTAGAATTTTCTTTTGATTTCTTTTTGGTTTTCTTTAATTTTGATATTTCCACCTTATTCACATATCATTTTTCTTTACTTCTGCCAAATATTCCTGTATTTTCTTTGAATTTTTTTAAGGTAACCACCTTGAGGTTACAAGATAGTTACCTGGCTGGCTTTTTAAAATCCCTTTGACTTACTGTATTTTCCTGTTCTGTGTATACCTTGTGCTTTTTTCTTTATAATATTGGAAATCTAACTCAAATATTGTAACAATTTCAAAAAGTAAGTTTTTACCCTTCCTCAAATATTTCCTTTTCTTGTAGATTGGTTGTGTACCAGTTTAGCCTAAGACATAAAGTTAAGGTGTTCTCATATCTTTTCTGAGCTTATAACTTTTCCTCAGTAAGCACAATGACTTTCTCACCATAATCACCATCTATGTAACCCCTTATAATGTTCTAGTCATTACTGGTTCTTATAAGTGGAAGAAGATAAAATTGGGATAGAGAAAAACTGGTGCCAGCACTTTAAATCTCCTGGAAGTAGGCAGAGTATACTCAGTAATAATTGCTGTCTTAACCCATTTGGGTTGCTATGAAAATATTTTTAAATGGATGATTTATAAAGCAAGAGGAATTTATTTCTCTTAGTTCTGGAAGCCAGAGAGACCAAGCTCATGATGCTTGCAAGATTCAATGTATCATGGTGACTGGCTCCCCCATAAGTAGTGCTTTCTCACAGCATCATTTTATGGTACAAAAGAAAGAAGTCTCTATTGGACTTCTTTTATAAGAGTACTTACGGTATTCATGGTCTTTGCACTTATCAATAAATGGTTTATCAAAGGTGCCACCTCTAAAAACTATTGATTACAGGGTTAATATTTCAAAATGTGAATTTTAAGGAAACACAAAATTCTGATCATAGCATTCTATTATTGGTCTTCAAAAATTCATGTACTTCTCATATCAAAAATATATTTATTCAATCTCTGTAGCCCCAAAAGACATAACTCATTCCAGCTTCAA
>CM053409.1:29171972-29188202 GCA_028644305.1 Xerus rutilus
TGCATGATGACTGATAAATTACTTTTTAGAGTAATGCAGTTAGTGTCTGTGTACGCACACATGGACACACAGTAAAAGCTGCTATCTCTTATTTCCCTGACAATAAGAACACCAATTTCACAAGGGACAGATTTGAACCATTAATATGGAAATCTGTTCATGCTGAGAAGTACTTACTTTTGCAAATTTTATTTAGATCTGTTAAAAGATACAGTGCATTTTCAAAGGACAAATATAAATTGAGGAATATTCTATCACATATTTTAAAGGATAAGATGATTCATACTGATTAAGTTTCCTGTTGAGGCTGAGTGGTTTTAATAAAAGAAAGAAATCAATGACTGGCCATTGGAATATAATGAATCTGAAATGCTATATTTTAATGAGGCAGCAATAGGAGGCCATTAGAATGAAATGGATTGACCATCAACAGCATATAAAATATTTTATTAAACAAGCTTATATGCAAATAATGGGGACACCAAAAATATGCTGTGGGGATATACAGGAAAAGTTGTAGGATGTTTTCCTGGTAAGTTCTAAACTGAGGATTGTTATTATGCAAAGAAAAAAACCATAGTTTGCTAATTAGCCACATATATAAGTAACTTTTTGCCCCCTTTAAATTCAATATTTTATGCAACCTATTTTATAATAAAACAATAAGTCATGGTACTTTGGATCAAATCTGTGAATGTATGTATGTTTTCAGTTAACAACTAATATTAACTAAGAAAAAGTTTAATTTATATTGGATATCAAGTTTTTTATTATTTCTTAATATAAAAAGTTTCTACCTTCACATTAGAGACTTCATGCAATGATTTCTTAATCCATACAATTTTTATAAAACCATAAATAACTGAATAAACACAGAAAAATAGTTCATTTGAGAAATTAATAATTTTGTAAAAAATAGAAATTTGCATTTATAGAGCTAGTCATATTTAAAATATTAGATAAGAATCTTCATAATATCTACTGTTTTAATATTTCTAGATAATCTCCATTTTTCAGAATCTAGGTTAAAACCAAAATTCAACCAATAAAAGGCAGCAGCTATCTAGCTAAAATGCATTAAAATGTGATTAAAATTATTTCAAACTATAAGTAAAATCGCTTTGAAATTAATAGTTAATGCTTTATAGTCATATATTAAAATCTAGCCACTGCCAATCTTTAAATAATTCATTTCAATCAGTAAGCTAAATCCATATAATCAAATGGACTTAGAAACAAAATTTTAGCTTCCTGAGTTGCAAATGCTATTCACTCATCACTATCTTGGCATAAATTTTGCACAAATTAGATTGAAATACTTTTCTTCAGTTAAAAAAAAAATCCTCTTGTCTATTTGCCCTCTTCTCTCTGTCATACATTTACAATAATAGGAGGTTGCACATTCCTTTTCCTTCAATTTGTTAAGCCTTCTTTCTAAGCCTGAAATTTATTAGTATTCCTTTGAAGTTGAGACACCTGATCACATAACCCAACACATGTAACTTGGAAGCTGTCGATAAGGCGACTAACCAGTTTTCTCTTGTAAAGATATATTGCAAAAGTAATTTTCCTTGCTTCTTATATAATAAGGAAAGAATGCATTAACTACATTGTCGCTTACTAGAAAGCTTAACAACACAGCTCATTCCTTTCATATGTAACCCATTTATATAGAGAAAAGAAAATAATTTTGAATTTCAAATAAAATATCAACATTAATCTATTTTAATAATATTTATAATCTTAAGGATTTTTTAAAAATAGTCATATTCACAGTAATTAAACTCTGAGTACAAATATTTTCAAAAAACTTGTTATATTTTATAACCTGGTAAGTGTTGAAGTTTCTAAGATGGTGCTAACAATCTATCTATTGAGGAAAAAAAGTTTTTATCTTTATTTGTATAGCAGATGCTCTTTGATTTACAACAGAGCTGTGTCTTGATAAACTAGTCACATGTTGAAAATATTTTAGAGCAAAAGATATATCCAATATACTTAGCCTACAGAACATCCTAAGTTTAACCTGCCTTAACTGTGCTCAAAAGCATTTACATTATCCTACAGTGAGACAGAATCATCTAACACAAAACTGATTTTATGAAAAAAATATATTGAATGTCTTATGTAATTTACTGAATGCCTGAATCCCAAACTACCAGAAACACAGTGCTCTGTGGAGTTATTTGTTTACCCTCAAGATCTTGTTTTTGATTGGGAGCTGGAACTTATAGCCCAGCAACAGGAGATAATTATCAGTACCTCAAAGCACTAAAACAAAAAAAAAATCAAAATCCAAAATCATAAAGTAGAGTTTCTACTGAATGTGTATTACTTCTGCATTGTTTTAAGTTGAAAATTGTAAGTCAAACTGTTTAAGTCAGAGAACATCTGTGTATAAAAATATGTTGTATTTATATTTCAATACAGTATAACAACAATCTCATGAAACAGCAGAAAGTTTCCTGTAGCCTCTTCAGAGGAATATTTGACAGACAATTCTTTTTTTTTTTTTAATTTTGGCAGTATATTGAAAACGAACAGAACCTAACTGATATAATTTATGAGTAAAACATAAGAACATCTCCTTTCTTATATTTATAAATGCAGTCACATTCAGATTAATATTATATTTTAGTTAACCATTTCTGATTTGTTCCAGTCCATGGAGTTAAAAATAGCAGGCATGCTTCTAATTACATAGGTAATAAATTGAATTTAAGACACTGAACTATCATGCATTAATTCAAATTATTACACTATTTAAAGAGACATTATACACAGCTTATTTTTTTAATTTTTTATTAAATGAGATAACATAAGTAGTCAGAGGAGAATGTGAAACTTTGCATAAAGTAAAACCCTAACACAAATTATGAGGAGAGTACTAAGGAACAGACAGAGGCAGTACATTACCTTCCTTAGGTACATTGCTTCCTTACACAGGGCTTGGTAAGTGGTATTTCCACAAATATTAAGTGATAATTGTATATTGGAGTTATGTGGAATTTTATTATTTTATTTTATTTATAACTTTAACATTGCTTATTTTTTTATCCTAGAATGACAATGTGCTGTGTATCTAATATAAAGGTAAAATTATGGGAAATTCTACAGTGGAATTATAATAAAATAATTATATTTTAGTAAAATATATTAAAACATTTCTAAATAGTAGTGGGTTTCTTTTAGGCAAGCATTTCTGTTTTTTTAAAGATAGCAATAAAAGAAATATGACATTTATAAAATAACAAAAAAATGACCATTTTAGTAACAAAGCAGTCCATGTTTAATTATTTTGTCAGTTTCTAAGTGACAGGCAAATCTTCCTACTTCATTTCAAGTTCTCATTTATTCCCATTTGCCTTCTTCAGGCCTGAAACAGGTGGTTTGCCTGTAGGTGGAAGTGGATGTGATCAGTTTCTTTCTTCCCTGGCCTTTCCTTACAGGTTTGCTCATCATGGTTTCTGGCCTGCTGAGTTTGGAACAGGTGGAAGTAGGCGATGAAACAAAGAGATTAAGGAAGAAATAAGTGCATGAACTCTTTAATGTAAAATGGTAATTGGAAATGTGCACAGTAGCACCAAGATACAAATTGATGTGTTTTATGATGCAATCTGCAGAACATTCAAAAAGAAGTTTCTACAAACAGGAATCTTAAACTCCTAACTTCTGTGGAGTATACAAAATTAATGTTATTGGAGATTTAGGAAGAATTTTTTGATAGAAACTGTTTAGGGATATCAATATCATGAGCCTCACTTTGTTCAAGAAGGGGATAATAGTTTACCTTATTTCAAGTCAAAAGAAATGAGATTCAAGACTTACTCTGGGACTGCAGACCCTGAGATTAGAGAGCTCAGTGAAGGCTGAACTGTTGCTTAGAGAACATGTAGTAAGAATTGTGAGACACTAATATTTAATGGTCAGCCCAAGTTTGAATTTGTTACCTAACATTACTATGAGACTTTTTAACATCTAAAAGCACTTACTGTAGTTATGAATCCTGCTCAAATTTTTACTTAGAGTCAAGAGAAATATATTATTCACTGGATAAGCTGAGATCGGACTGTGGAAGAAAAATACTGTTACTTTTCATTTTTATTCTTAGTTGTGCTTAAATGTCCTAGTTATGCCTGCATATTCTTTGCACAACTCACTTATCAATTCAAGAGGAAATAAACATGAAAATAATTTGTGCATTACATATATTTAGGAATGAATGTAGATCATCATTCTTTCTCTGAAATTTTCTGATCAAGTATAGCTCACTGATACATATGATTAAGATTAATGTTCTTAATGTTATTTATGTTCCATTATGTATTAAGGTGAGTTTTCAATGTCATATATTCCCAATTGATATATTAATGTTTTAACATAATTTAGTTAAAAATGATATGAAAGTACAATTCTGTTCATATTTTTATACTAGTGACCATTAATAATGTTTTAATATAAATAGTCTTTTAACTGATTACAAGGTTTTAATTAGCTACATTCTTGAATTTTTTTTAAAATGAAAACATCATCAACTCAAAATCTCAGGAGATTTCCCAGAAAAATAAAATAAACAGTATTCTGGAATGATCTACCAGGTACAGTAAGTACAACAATATCTAAGTAAATACATGTCACTCCTAAACTGGAGAAGGAGGTGCAGCATATAAACAAGGACGAGTTCATTATGAGGTCATCTTTCAGTAAACCTGAACCAAGGTATTACTTTCATTTCTTTTACTTCCTTCAAAATTGCTTCCTGTGATAGAATTAACCAAATCCCAACACCAGCTAATTGTTTTGGAATGAGCATCTGACAATCTTCAGGCTGCTTTAGAAGCTGGGACTGCTTATGCTGGTTGGCCCTAGTATTGTTAAAAAGGCCACGTTTTAATTCAATGCGCCAATGCCTTCCTTCTATCCAAACAGTACTCTTTGTAAAAGTGTTTTTAAAACAACCCATCCAGTAACTGTCTGAGACTATAATTCAGGTTCTTACATTCCTTTCACAGTCTTTAACCCACTAGTTATGTCTCTTACTTTAGATTAGTTTCTACATTCATTGTTATTGTATTTTTTAAAATTTTTTTTTATGTCCATGGATAAGTAACTCCTAACATTTTGTATAAAAACCTCAACAGCCCAGTGTGGATCTTGTTCTTTTAGGCAGCAAAGTATTCATTTTATTGTTTACTGTTGTGTTCTTTAAGTTCATGTGTAATTACAATAGAGACAATTACATTCTCTAAAGCTTTTCCTCTGTGGAAAAATTTATAATGTTCAAGCTGCTGTTGGTCACTTATAGATGTAATACCATTTACTTACGTCACTCTTTATGTACAGAATTGGCTTGCTCAATGAATTTGTTTCTATGTTTGTCATGTAATTCTTTGGCAAAATTGTTGCCTATGACATCATTTTTATTGAAAGTCTATTAAAATTTGAAAATTAGTAACCCTCTACCAGTGATATTTTTATAAAATCCAAATTAAGCTATAATTTTACCAAAATATATTTTAAGTTGTGATTTAAATTGAAGATCTTTTACATTAATTTTCTTTATTTCTTAGACTAATTAAAATATAACTCTATATATACATGATTGCTATCTACTTTTATTTTCACTCCTCCTCTTTTTCATTTTTTTTCAAAATACTAAGAAATCAATCAGAAGAAATATAACATGGGAATTTCCTCAGTAATCAAATTTGATGTCATTCTGTGTTCTACAATAGATAAATACAAAGACATTAAGAACTTTGAAAAAATATACCTAGTGTTACCTTAACATCATTTAATATTTTAATTTTATTTAAAAATGCATAACATTACACAGATAAGTCTATTTATTTGATTTGTCTACTAAATAAAAGATAAATTCAAAGTTATATATGTGTGTGCCCACAAACCTACACACAGTGTAAAAGATAAAATTATAAAATAATATGCTAGAATTTTTTAAAGTTAGTTAAATCAGAGACTAGAAATGAAGAGAACAGAATATAGGAAGATGATTAATATCTTTGGCTTATATATCTTTTCTAAGTTTTAATTCAGTTGCTACAACATGAATGTTTTATGATAATATGGTGAAAACCACTCTCTACAAAAAGAATTTATTTCATTAAATATTTATGATTGATTATTTGAAACTTTTGTATATTTAACGAAATATCTATTATTTTATTCTAATGATATTAGATATTATATATAAATTTCATTTATCTCATTTTAATTGCTGATTTTATTTATAGTTCTTTATATAAAATACAATTGACAGATTAATGAGCCATAGAACTCACTATAATTTTTTCATATTTAGATTTATAACTAATAATTTTTAATATTTATTTACATTGACCAAAGTATTTAAAATCTCACCATCTGCCTGTAATATATGCTCCCCAATCACACTAGCTAATTGCTTTTGTGAGTATTCTCAACAACAAATAATTTGCACTGAAGGGGAAAAAGGTACTCAAATATTCAAATCAATACCAGTGAAATGAATCATAAAAACTCTCATCATGCTAAATTTACCATTAAGCTCCAAATTAGAGTTTAAAGCTTTTATTTTTGGTATCTCTCTAACATTTGTCAAGTTGATTTTTCTTTGCTTATTTTATTGTAAGTATTGTTTGAAACTGGTGCAAGAATTTTGATAGTTATTCCAAAATATGATTGAAAACAGAGAATATGGCAAGTTAAATCAGGCTGAATAACTTCTAGTAAATTAAAATGGATAGGTAAGTACATCAAAGAGAGGTTACTACTGGTTTTCCCAGTTTTATTTTTGTTTTTACGAAGATATCAAAATGTAGACATTTTAATTCTGCTATATTTAGAAATGCTTATCAATGTTTTTCTCATTTCAAATCATATACAGAGTCAATATGAAGTAAAAGAAAGTAGAATTTACTTAACTGTAAAGAAAAATTGGGGCCTACTCCTGGTCATTAAAACAATCTCCATCTGAAAAATAAAACAATACTAAAAGGATATTACTTCTCCCTTTCTTGAATAGAGAATTTTAACATAAATTTCATTTTCCTTGGTCATATAGAGAAAAGCTATAAACTTAATAAAATTGCTAATAGAAACAGGGAAATAGTTTTCTGCAAATAACCAGGAAGCTGATTTTAGTTTTTTGTGTGTTTTGTTGGTTTTCATTTTGTTTTTTTAGTCAGAGTTAATAATATGACTTACAGATGTCTCCAAATCTCAAAAAGTCACATAACTTACTCATGTAGGGCAACCTAAACTTGTCTATATGATTTTATAATGTTTTCTTTTCCCATTATGGAAATTAGATTTCCTGAATACATTACTGGATAGAACTGTTTCTTGTCAATAAAATACCACCATGCCCTGATCCTGTGCTGTTACACAAAGTTGATGTAAAAAAAAAAAAAAAAAAAAAAAAAAAAAGCTTTTGAAAGAATAAAAGAACCCTGGAGAGATTAAGCTGTATTTTAGTTGGTAGTATGAATAATGAAATCAGCATTATAACTTTTTACTAATAATGAGTGAATTACTTTTCAAAAGATATAATATCAAAATTTTAGACATAAAACAATATATCAATTCCTTTAGCAATATGTTTGACATAGAGTACCTTCATTTATTTGTTAAAGCATTATATGATGAGCATCTGCTTCTTCTAAGGAAGGAAGCATCTATCAAACAAAGAAGGATTAAACCATCATTACTTCCACTTTTGTCTTTAATGAGAGTAGGACAAAAAATACATATCTAATATCCACTGAGCAGATTTCTGGTAAAAAGAAAACCTTCAACAATTCAAATGGCTACTGACTCCTTGATTTTGTGTATGCCATCATTTGTTCAGAAATAAAACGGGATACATACAAATCTGATTTCCCACTGAAACATATTTAACATATTTAAATATTTACCATAAACTACCAAAGAAAACTCATCAATTTTCCTTCCTCCAAAGGGTGGGCAGGAGATTAGGACAGTTGTGATTTCAGATCAACTCTGTCACCAATACATGAGATTTCAGGCATATTGTTTATTTTCCTGAGCCTGTTTTTCGATTTTTAAAATATGAGCATTTAGATTTGCTCATCTGTAAGTTCTTCATCTCTTTCTACTGGTCTGTATTTTCCAAACCAAA
This sequence comes from Xerus rutilus, assembly GCA_028644305.1. Lineage (NCBI taxonomy): Eukaryota > Metazoa > Chordata > Mammalia > Rodentia > Sciuridae > Xerus > Xerus rutilus. The sequence goes on from CM053409.1 coordinate 29,180,113, forward strand.
TCTGTGATAGCTGTTATGTTGGAGGATAATGGTGGACACAATGCTACAGTGACCCTCCCACCCCCACATGAGTCACATCCAGTGTAATCCCTTCCCATTGAGTGCACATAGAATCTGTGACCTGCTTTTAACCAATAGAATAGCAAAAATGATAGAATATCATGTCCATGGTTACTTTACATTACATAATACTGTATCTTGGCAGGCTGGAGAAATTTTCCTGTTGTTCTTAGAGAAGTGAACAACCACGCTGTGAAGTTCCTAGGAAGAGGGGCATGTTTCAGGGAACTGCAGGCAGTCTGAAGATCTGAAGGCTAATTTCAGCTGACAGCCATTGAGAAGGTGTGGCCCTCAATCAAACAGCTACAAAGAAATACATTCTGTCCACAGTCAGAATAAATTTGGAAGGGGATTCTTCACTGTTTAAGCTTCCAGATGAGAAAACAGTCCTGTTTTCATGTTGATTAGAGCATTGGGAGACTCTGAGCAGAGACTCAGACAAAAAACCTCAGACTCTCCACAAAACTGTGAAATTATGTATGTTGCTTTATGCAGTTATGGTTGCAGCAATAGCAAATAGATAGAAAGATATAATCCCACACATTTCCTTTCTTTGGAGTATTAAAGATTTTAAAAGAATATAAGTGGGAGAAAAAAAAAGACTCACTGAACTGTGGTAGTGTTACATATTGGGGCTTAATTCAAAATTATATTTTTGTGTCTTCCCTTATTTTTTACCTAATAGCTCATTAGAGGGAAAGTAAGAAACAGTGATGGGAAAATACTATTTTGTTCTTATTAAGTACTATGTGAACTTTTTAGTGTTATAAGCATAATTTGTGGTACAGAATTGTTTTACACATTAGATTGGTTTTGCAAAATTAATAATGATGGAAATGCATTAATTTCATTCCTCAGACAACCATTCTCTGACCAAATGTTGGAATTCCTGACCATTGAAATTGTAACTCTGATACTTTGCAGTAATTCCTCAAAATTATAACACAATGGTTATTGAGTAAATTCCCATTAAGTTAGTTCAATTATCTGAAGTCAATCTCAATTACTAATGAACATTTCCATATTTCAAAACATTTATTTACATTTTCATTTGTATACAGTATTTCAAGTAAGATCCTAATCTCAGTGCTCAGAGTTAGAGCCAACCCAAGATCATCTAGTCAAATCTCATCATTTTATAGGTGAGAAAGATTTTCTACCCAATTTAAAATGACTACTTAATATTAGTTACATAGAATGTTGCAGAATTAAGTTGAGAACATGTAACTTGGGACTATCATATATATATTAGCATTTATATTATCACAAATTTTAGTAATTATTTTGAACTTTAAATGACATTGAAAAATGTAAAAGGAATTAAAAATTATCTGTACTTCTATCTTAAATTAAAAATAGTTAACATCTTAGCATATTTTCTATCATTTTCGTAGAAATGTAACATATTGAATTTCCATAAACTGCCAGAAATATGAAAGATTCAAACTCTTACATAGATAGAAATATTAAAAAGTTACCTCCAAATTATCATCCACTTACCTGAGGAATAATAGTCAACACATTTGTTCAACAAACACTTGGTATGTACTGTGTACTTACTATGAACCATGTATACGTCTATACTGATAGGAGAATACATCTGAAATCAAACCAGAATATCAAAAAAGGGTCTCTTGCTGTTATGGTTTGGATGTGAGGTGGCCCCCTAAAACTCACATGTGAGAAAATGCAAGAAGGTTTATAGGAGAAATGATTAGGTTGAGAGAGTCTTAATCAGTGAATAAATCCCCTGGCATTAATTGAGTGATGATAGAAGGTGGGTAGGGTGTGGCTGGAGGAGGTGGGCACTGGGGGCATGCCTTTGGGGTATATATTTTGTATCTTGTAAATGGATTCTCTTTGCTTTCTTATCATCATGTGCACTGCTCTCTGCTACACTCTTCCACCATGATGTTCAGCCTTACCTTGAGCCCTTAGAAATAGAGCTGGCTGTCTATGGATTGAAACCTCTGAAACCGTGAGCTCCCAAATAACCTTTTCCTCTTCTACAACTGTTCTGGTTGGGTCTTTCGGTCACACCAGCAAAAAAGCTGACTAAAACTTGCTTTCATAAATACGAAAAAAATATTTTTAAGCATTAATATTAGTAAAGGGTGTATTTATTGCTGCATAAATAATCACCCCCAAATTCAATGACATAAAACAGTAAACATGTACTATTTACTATCTCATAGATTCTGTGGGTCAGGGCTATGGATGTGGCTTTTCAGGGTCATTCACAGGCTGTAGTCAAGGTGTCCACAGGAGCCATGGGCTCCTGAAGATCTATCTGACTGACAGATAATTCACTTCTAAATTTGTTCCTGGGGCTGTTGAGAGGCTTGGATCCAAACTGTTAGCTAAAGATGTTAGATTTTTTCCACATGGGCCAATCTCCAGGACTACTCACAATACTTTGCTTCCTATAAAATAAAGGCTTTGAAGAGAGAGAGAAAAAGAAATAGAGAATGAGCAAGAAAAAGCGTAGTCTTTGTAAATTAGGTTCAGAAGCAAAGTCCCATAACTTTGGCTACTTCCTATGTATTAGATACAAGTAACTAATAGGTTCACCCCATAATCAAGGGGAAGGAATCATGTCAAGAAAAGAATATTAGGAGGTAAGGATCATTGCTTATCATTTTATAAGCTTCTTGCCATAGAATATTAAACCATGATAAGAGTTTTGGAAAAATCAGAGTGAGAGGGTTTGGACCACTGAGTGAACTTGGAGATGAAGATGAATGAAGTTCACCTACAAATGTAAATGAGGCTAGCCTTCACAAAAACATAGTATTTGAATGTAGAATTGGAGAGGTGACTAAATCATGCCCTTCAAAACAGCAGTGGGAGGACAGGTACAATCTCTTCAAAGGCTTTAACATTACCTCGAGCATTTTAAAATCAGCAAAGGGACCATAGTGACTGAACAACAGTTATTCTGCTAATATACAACACTTTAAAAATTAAACTTCATTGTATCTCTGAACTTGTTCCTTTTTTTTTTTTTTTGGTACCGGGGATTGAACTCAGAGGTACTAAACCACTCCACTGAGACACATCTCCAGCCCTATTTTGTGTTTTTATGTAGAGACAGGGTCTCACTGAGTTGCTAAGTACCTCGCCTTTGCTGAGGCTGGCTTTGAACTCACGATTCTCCTGTCTCAGCCTCCCTAAGTGCTGGGATTACAGGCTTACACGATTCAAACCGTGCATGGTTTGAATTTGTTCCTTTTATGCCAGTTTCCTCTGCCTCTCAGTGAAATCTGTTTAACAGTTTTAAGTAGATGAGAGACCAATTTACTATACTTTCTCACATACTGTTTTGTTAATAAATTAACAAAGTAATTTTGCATTTAGCTGCACAGGTACAAGTACTGTATAACTGGAGAATTAGATTTAACCAGACTTTATTACCACAAACTGGGTCCTTGTCCTTGATGCCAATCCAATAATGAGAACATGGATTTGGGAAAAAGGAAAAAAGTTATATAACTTTGCTAGCAATGGAGAAGCACAGAAGACTTCTGTCCCAGAAGCTGTGATTCCGTCCATCTGGGGGAATGGAGTATTTAAAGAGGTGATTCAAAGGCTACATGTTCTCTGGCAGGAGTTATAATTCACTTTAACAAGTGAATAGTCATTTCTTAGATTTTCCAGTGCCATCCTTGAAGGAAATCTGAATTACTTGGTTCCTGTGGTGAGTATGTGCTCAAGGACAGATAACTCTGCCTAGGATGGGGAAGAAAGGTAATCTTATTTCCCCAAGATTATGGAAGGGGAGGGAAAGAGGAAGAGAAAGGAACAGTTGGTTTTAAAAATAAGTTGCAGTGGCACAGCAGCAAAGGCTATCTTCAAAGCATAAAGTGTGTACCACTGTTACAATTCCATGTTTCAACCAAAGGTAAAAACCATAATACTGATTAAATTTAAATTAAAAGGTAGCAGATTCAATGAAATGACATTCTGTCAAAGGATAAGGGACTTTAGATGTCAACACAGTAATAAGTGACTTGAGAAGAAATGCAGGATATGGCAACTAATATTCTACCATCTGCTTCCATGAGTTTTACATCTCTAACTGCCTCATACTAATGGAATCATGCACTATTTGTTTTTCTATGACTGGCAATTACTTGGAATAATGTTCTCAAACTTTAACCATGTTACTTCATGTGAGAAATTTCCATCTTTTTGGAGACTGAATTCTATTTAACAGTGTTTAGAGATCATGTTTTCTTTATCCACACATCTGTGTATGGGCATTTAGGTTACTTCCATATCTTGACTAACAGTGAACATGAGAATACATGTATATATTTTAATTATTTTGGAGGGAATAAATATCTACAGAATTTTTTCAAATACCCAGAAAATGTTTTTCTGCATCTTTTGACACAATCCTGTGATTTTTATCCTTAGTTCTATAAATGTGCAGTGTCATTTGATAGATTTTCACATGTTCAACTTGCATTCCAAAACATAAGTCTCACTTGTTCATGTCATATGATGCTTCTAATTTGATATCAAATTCAATTTGTAACAGTGGTCTACTTTATGATTTGCATATGGCCCTTTCTACTCAGCCAGTGCAAATTATTTTTAAGAAGACACGTTTCTTTCTCTTCTTTCTGCCCTGCTTCTCCCTTAATCTCTCCCCCTCTCTAATCTCAGGGAAAAGAGGATTACTTTTCTTCTCCATCCTAAACTGTTATCTGTCCATAAGCCCACATCCACTACAGGAACAAAATAATTCAGACTGTGGAGATGGCACCAGATCTCAGAAATTACTGTCTCCCAAAATAACAAGTGAATTACAACTCCAGACAGAACACATGGAATATAGCCTTTGAATCACCTCTTTAAAAGTCCCCTGTTCTCCTTGATGGGAAGAATCACAACCTCTGGGACAGGAGTCTCTTATGCTTCTCCTTTTGCTAGCAAAACTATAAAACTTCTTTTTCCTTTTTCTCAAAACTGTGTCATCATTATTAGATTGACATAGTGGAAAAGGACTGAGCTTTTGGTTAAAAAAATGTTTTTTGCATCTATTTTCATTAGGGATATTGGCCTATAATTTTCTTTTCTTGTGGTATCTTTTTTTTTTTGGCTTTTGTATCAAAATAAAAATATAGCATTATTCAGTAAGTTTGGAAGTATTACCTACCTTTTTTACATTATTTTGAAATCATTTGAGAAGAATTGACATTAATTCTTCTTAAATACATGTCCTAAGTCAATAGTGAAACTATCTGGTCATGGATTTTTCCTTGCAGAAAGTTTGATTCTGATTCAACATTAACAGCTGTAGGTCTCTTCAAATTTTCTTTTTAATCTAGTCTTGGAAGTTTGTGTCTTTTAAGCATTCATGCATTTCTTCTAAGTTACCCAATTTATTGGCATGTAGTTCCTCATAGAAGTCACTTATAAACATTTTTATTTCTGTGATATTAATGGTAAGGTACTCCTTTGATTGTGATTGTTACTTGTTTTAATTATTTTCTTCTCTTTAATCTAGCTAAAGACTTCTCAATTTTGTCCAACTTTTCAATTAACTAGTTCTCAGGAAACAAAGTAAACTTTATTTTTCTATTTTTTCTACTATCTGTTTTATTTATTTCTAGTTTAATCTTTATTATTTCTTTCCTTTATTAGCTTTCTGTTTAGTTTATTCTTAATTTTTTATTCTACTAAGAAAGGTACTACTTTCTAAATATCTTGAAGTGCATGGTAAGGTTTTGAGGTTGTTCTTTTCAAATCTTTATACACTTCTTAATAATAGATTTTCTGCATCCCAAAATGTTGGAATGTTGCATTTTAATTTTCTTCAAGATATTTTTAAGTTATCTTTTGATATATTCTATGACCAGCTGATTATTTAAATGTGTTAATTTCCAAGTGCTCTCTTCCTGCTAATGACTGATACTTAGTTTTATTCTATGGTAGTCAGAAAAGATGCTTGGTATGCTTTCAAGCTTTTTAAGTTTGCTGTCTTGTTATGTGGTGTAACCTGTGATCTACCTGGAGAATGCACTATGTGCACTTGAGAAGAATGTGTATTCTGCTATTAAATGGTAGTAAAGTGTTCTGTATATGTCTCAGGTTCATTTGGTCCAAAGTGTTTTTCATGCCCCCTGTTTTCCTAATTGAAATTCTGTCTGGATGTTCTATACATAAGTGAAAATGATGTATTGAAATCTGTTATTTCTGTGTTCCTATTTCTAACTTGAGTTTTGTTAATATTTGCATCATATTTGCTGCTCTGATATTTGGTGAATATATATATATATATATGCATTGTTTTATTGCATCTTTCTTGTGAATTAATCCTTTATCATTACATAATGCCTCTTTTTGTCTCTATGACTGCTTCTGACTTAAATTCCATTTTCCATGGTCTAAAAATAGCTACCCTTACTCTGTTGGTTACCATTTATATGTGATATTGTCTATTCTTTCACTCTCAACCATTAAATTTAAAGTGAGTTTCTTTTCTTATTTTTGTGTGTTTTACTGGTATATTATGATCATACATAATAATTGGATTCAATGTAATCATTTGTGCATACACATAACAATTTGATCAATTTCATAAACAGTATGCAGTTAGATCTTTTTATTTTTTAATATATTCAATAAAATGAGAATTTTACTGAGGAATTTAGTTAATTCATTTTTATTTATTTATTCATTCATTTATTTTTGTGGTGCTGGAGATTAAAACCAGGGTGTTTTATGCTAATCCTGCTTTTTACCTTCACTGAGTTATACCTTCATCCTAGGAATTTAATATATTTCTATTTAAATTAATAATTAAATAACTATGTAACAAATATTAGTTATTACATATTTAAGTCTATAATTAAATGTTAATTATTTAACTTAAATGTCAATTGTCTTTCTTACAGTACTTTTTATCTCTTTTTCTTTATGTTTTCTTTTATGTTCTTTGAATTTTTTTTCTAATGGCATGCTTTGATCCCTTTTAATTTTCTTTTGTATATCTTCTATAGAAATATTTTTGTTGTTACCATGGAACTTACATAAAATGTTTTAGTTACAATAATCTATTTTAAGACAACTGAACTTTAATCACACAAGGAAATTTAACATTTTTATGGCCTCCCTTACATGTTATAGTTTTCTCATGTTGCACTTTCAATTTTAGTGTTGAGAATTTGTTTTAAATTGACAAAATTTGTGTACATCTATCATGAAAAACATTGTTTGAAATATGTACACATTTGGAGTGGTTAAACCAAGGTAATTAACATGATTTATCTCACATTTTTGGGGGGATAAGAATATTTTAAATCCACTGTTAGAAATTTTATAGAATACAAACCTCACCATTTATTCTAATCATATAGTATAAGCAACCTTTTAAACTTATTCCTCCTATGTAACTGAAAATTTGTATCCTTTTACCATTTCCCCCATACATCCCCAACACACATGAGCACCTGAAAACTATTCTACTCAATTACTTCTATGAGCTCAATTTTTTCACATCCCATGTGCAACTTAAATCATGTAGTATTTGTGTCTACATTATTTAATGTTTGATAAACTCCTCTAGGTTAATCCACATTTTCACAAAAGGCATTTTTTGTTAAAAATAAAGCTGAATATTCCATTATGAAAATATACTACAATCTCATTATCCATTCATCTGCTGACATTTAGGTTGATTCTATATCTTGGCTATTTTGAATAACAATGCTATGAGCATGAGAGCGCAGATATGTCTTCAATATGCTGAATTTTTTTTTTTTAATTTTTAGAATTTTTTAGCCTTTTTACCATGACGATAACACAGAGAGGAAAGTGCTTGAAACAAAAATGTTGAGCGCAACAAGTTATCACAAAGCAAAGCCTTGTGGGCACAGTGCCTGGGTCTAGAGCGGCACTGCTGGCCGTTCTAGGACCCTACGCCCCCTCCTGCTGATCATGTCCTCTTTCTCCACAGAGTGAGTAGTAATCCAGACATTTATGGTGCTGTTACTATTGTTAATAAGTAGAAAGAAAAATTA
>CM053409.1:29188702-29239484 GCA_028644305.1 Xerus rutilus
GGACTCCCTATGGGAGCCATCATCACAGGACCACCGGCATGGTCTGTCCCTGCTCCCCTTCCCTTTATGAGACTATCTCAGCACCTGCTCCAGTGGTCAGTAGTTGGGCTGCTGTGTATTCTCAAGCAAGTGTCTTCTCCTGAGGCCGTTTCTAGTAAGATGGTTGTGATCATTATGCCCATTTGCACTCAGGGAGTTAAGAGCACGGGAGAAAGGAAACCAGCCAGTACACAGCAGTACACCTCAGGAGCAGGCACTACAACAGGGCTGGCACATATATTCCTCTGGCACACATCAGAGGTGCTGCTCAGGGAGCCTTGGCCACCTCAGGCCCGCTGGGCTACTGCGGTGCCACTGCCTCCAGGTCCACTCCCAGGTCTGCTGGCCTAGGCCCCAACTTTGCCCCTGACCCACCCACGCTCCAAGCCTCTCCTCCAGGCGCTCAGCCCCCCACATGCTGCTGCCAATAGGCTGAATTTGTTTCCTTTGTTGGTCCTTTGTTTCCAATGAGATTGCTGAGTCACATGACAGTTCTAATCTTGTTTGTTTGAGGACCTTCCATACTATTTTTCACAATAGCTCAAATGGTATTGAATTCTATCCAGTTCTCTTTTTTGCATCAACTAATATGATCATATAGCTTTTGTCCTTCATTCTGTTAATGTACATTTACAAATTTACATATGCTGACCCATTTTTTCATCCTTGGTTTAAATCTCACTTGATCATGATAAATAATTCTGTTAATGTGGCATTTAAATTAGTTTTCTAGAATTTGTTTGAATATTTTGGCCTATATGTTGATTAAGGATATTGGCTTGTAATTTTCTTTTCCTGGAGTGTCATTTTCTGCTTTTGGTATGAGGGTAATGCTAGTGTAGTAAAATGAGTTAAAACTATCTCTTGTTCTTCACACTTTTGGAAGAGTAGAGAAGCAATGGTCTTACTTCTTTAAATGTTTGGTAAAATTCCACAGTGAAGTTATGAGGCATTTTAAAAGATTTGTTTTATAAATTACATCTTTTTTAGACTGATTAAGTTAATACATTTTTATAGTAATATTTATTTTTGTACTTTCATTTTCTAATTTCTATAACATAATTCAAAGTTTGTCACCATTATTATATTTTCTACTAGTCATTGTAGCTATTTTTTATCAGTGAGTTTTATATTTTCAAATGTTTTTATTTTGTTGTTTATTATCTTTTCATTTCAACCTGAAGAATCCCTTTAGTATCTCATAATGAAGGTCAAGTGGGATAAATTCCTAACAACTTTAGCTTAACTGGGAAAATGGTTACCTCTTCTTCAGTTCCAAAACAAAATTGAAAGATATTGTATTTTCATTAGATTTGTTTTGTTTTGTATATTATTTTATCCCACTCTGGTCTTTAAGGTTTCTTCTAGGAAATTTGCTGATAGTCTTGTAAACATTCCTTTTTGTGTGATGAATCACTTTTCTCTGGTTTTCAAAATTCATCATCTTTGATTATAATTTGTCAAACTAGGAACCTATTTTTATTTATTCTATTTTGGGTCTTTTGGAGTTCTCAAGTTTTTATATCTATCAAATATTTAGTGAATTTTAAGTCACTATTTCTTTAAAAACCTTTTTGCCCCATTCTTTTTTTTTCTTTTTTCATGATTTACATAATGGATATATTGATTGGATTGATATTATATGTCCCTTAAGTTTTCTTCGTTCATTTTAATTCTTTTTTTCTGTTTTGTATCTTTAATTTCAAATGATCTATATTTGAATTAATGGGTTCCTTCATCTATTTGATCACATCTGTGTTGTAGTCCTTTGATTTTTTCCAGTTAATTAGGGTGTTCATGAATTCCAAAGTTTGTTTGCTTACTAATTACATTTTCTCTCTTTATATAAATTCTATGACCTCTCAAACCCTTTCCTCACATGTGTTTTCTGTATATTTGTACATGTAAAGTACTAATTAAAGGAATTTACTGCCTTCTATTTATTAAGAGTTTGCAATTAACTCACCACTTGGAGACTATGGCTCTGCAAGCTGTATCAGCAAGAACCCTACATTTCCTTGTTATTAATGGCCATCAAGCAGTTGCAACTAATGGTCTAAGTCAGAAAATATCAATCTCATTCCCTTGGGTACCCTCTGAAAAGCCAGATTTTCCAGATATGTGCCTAATCTCCCCACCACCTTTCCCCAAGTTCTTAACAGAGAGACAGTATTCAGTCACTCAGAGGAAACAAAAAAAGTAAGATAAAAAACAAGGATGTTAGGTATATGCCAACACATCCTTTTTCTCCTAGGGAGGAGTTCTCATGTTGTGCACCTTTGCCCAGTTGCACAAAACTATGGTGACCATTCTAAGCCACATTCGTCTTTCTGTTGTTTTCAGCTCCCCTAAAGCCCCCAACCTATACTAGTTTCATCAGTGCGGGTGTTACAGTCCATCCCGAACCAGCGGGCTGATGAGGCACCCCCACATTCACCTACCAGAGGAAGTCAGGAAGAGTTGGAGCTGACTCACCGCCCATTCCTAGCCCTCCGCGCAGGACAATCAGACGCACTAGGGAGACCGGTCAAAGGAAGCACTCGTTTATTTGCGGAACAAGCATTCAACTTACAGGGCCATTTGGCCAATCAGAGACATGCACGTAGCCAGCAGCTGTCCATGTGGCAAGGCACACAAGCCCCCTGAATTCTATCCAAAAGCTAATCACGTTCGTGGAACCAACAGTAAACCAATCACATAGTCCTTCCTTCCTCTGTGCCCTTCCTGTTTACACACTTTTCACAATGGCTAGTCGCTATCTTAAAGGCACAGCATGGAGCTAGCTCCCCACAAGTTCCCCCTTTTTTTTTTGTATGGTCCACCTCAGGAATGTGCCTGTCTTAGGTCTGCCTCTAAGAATATCTTGCTCCAGTAAATTGGCCGTGAGGCCAGGGGCAACAAGGGGCAGGACCCCCCATGACTTCCGTCTACATCTTCCCATCTAAGCCAGTCTTTAGTCTCCTTTGAGGTGGTATTGCGTCCAACCCCCAGCAGAGGGGGCCCTGGGATCAATTCCCATTGAGGAGGAATTTCCTCTTTCCGCAACACAGTGCGGTCTGCCCCTGTGTCAATCAAACAGCAGAACTTCTTTCCCGCTAGGTGAATGCCCATTTTTGGTCTCACCCCTGGTATTATCGGAACAGTCCAATGAGCTCTAGGGGAATTTTGACGGGGGGAGGTTTGACCCCCAGGATTTGGGCCTTCTTTGGTTAATGGGGCTGGAGGGTGCCCCTACCTCAGTTTAAAGGATTGCCCTGGATATCAAATTTGGATCTGCAGTCCTTTTGCCAGTGGAGCCCCTTCTTACATCTAGGGCAGGGGGTTTTGGGAAGGCCTTGATTAGGCTTACCACCAGGCTTTGGAGGGCTACTAGGGCATTCCTTCTTAAAATGCCCAGGCTGACCACATCCATAACAATACCTGTCCCGTTTAGGGGGTCTAGATTGCCCTCCCACAGCTACAGAGGCGAGAGCAGAAGTTAAGGCCTTTGTAAGAGAAGCTGTTTGGGCCTGTAAGGCCGTCACCAAGGCTTGAGATTGGTGGGTATGAGTCCCTACATCCTTGGTAGCTATGATCCATCTCCCCATCGACCTATCTTTCATCCCAGCACAGGCCAGCTTATGATCAGTGGTCATTCCTTCCCAAACCAGCATTTTTACAAATTGATCCCTCAGAGGCCCAGGAGGGAACTTCCATTGGAGATTTTTTCTACTCTCTCAATAAAGGTGATCAGGTCCTCTGTGGCCTTTTGAGTTATTCCCCATATAGGGGGCTCTGCGGGCCCTTCCTCTAACTTTTTCCAGGCCGCCAGGCCTAGTGATTGGACCCATTCCTGATAGGGTGCTGGAATGGCGGCCTGCTGAGGGCTCGTAGCATATTGATCACTGTTTTCTGAGAGCATCTCATAAGTGACTGGGACAGGGGGGTTAGCTGCCTGATTTCTTTCGGCTTGGGAATGAAATTCCTCATCAAAAAAGGCACACCATTTAAGATACAATGAACCAGGAAGAACTGCCTTAGTTAAACCCCTCCAATCTTCAGCTGTGCCCTGCTGATGAGCCAATCCTTGAAGGATGGTTTCAGCCCCTGGGGAGTTAGGCCCATCTTCTGAAACTGCCTTCTTAAGTTCCTTAAGGTCTTGTGATCCTCAAGGACTCCAATCCAGGGGTTGACCCAGATTGACGACTATGGGGAGCGCCTGAGTGGCTGGGGGCAGGGACCTCCTCTCAGCAGGGGAAAATGGCGGCCGACCATCCTCAGAGGAAGAATGACAATATGGCTAAGGTCGACTGTCTTCCCGCAGGGAAGCTCGTGAGCCTAGTTCAGGGGCTGAGGGCAGGGAGGAATCATCCCAGGGGGCAGAGAGACCCCCTTTGGGCTTAGTAGGATCCTTCCCGTCAATTGGAGGAGTGACTGAAGACCTCTGAAAATCAAGTCTTTCCTGATCAAAACATTCGCACTCTGTCTTCTCCTCTGAGTCCTTGGAAGGTCCTTTTGATTTCTCTATTTGTTCCCCAGAGGCCTCTTTGGATGCCTCAGGAGAGAAGCATGCCTTAAGGGCAGACAAAGTAGGGTAGACACCCGGGGGGGGGGGGTCTTCCCCTAAATTGACTTCCCTCTTATGGGCCAGTTGTTCCATTCGCTCCCACGTGGAGTGATCAAAAAGATTACTAGTAGGGAGCCAGGGAGATGCCCACGTGAAGGTCTCCCAGACCTTTTCAGCTTGAGTATCTGAAACCTCTAAGCCCCTACTCTTACGCAGATATCTGAAATCTTTCAGAGCAGGGTCCTCTTTTCCATTAGCTTGACCCATTTTTAGGTAAACTACAACCCGAAGACCTGTAGATCTACTCACCCGATTGGCCCAACTTGCCACTTATGGTTTCGGTTTCTCCCGGTCCTCACACGGGGCCGAAGAGGCACTCTCACTTTCACCTACCAGTGGAAGTCAGGAAGAGTTGGAGCTGATTGGCCGCCCATTCCCAGCCCTCCGCCAGGACAATCAGATGCACCAGGGATACTGGTCAAAGCAGGCACTCGTTTATTTGCGGAACAAGCATTCAACTTATAGGGCCATTTGGCCAATCAGAGACATGCACGTAGCCAGCAGCTGTCCATGTGGCAAGGCACACAAGCCCCCTGAATTCTGTCCATGAGCTGATCATGTTTGTGGAACCAACAGTAAACCAATCACATAGTCCTTCCTTCCTCTGTGCCCTTCCTGTTTACACACTTTTCACAATGGCTAGTCGCCATCTTAAAGGCACAGCATGGAGCTAGCTCCCCACAATCAGTGTTCTAAGAGAGGAGTGTGGGAAATCAAAACCAGTTCTGAAGTCAGGGCTTTGAAAAGTTGGAACATTGGGTAGATGTTTGATCTCTCATTATCCCTGAAACAGGAAGGTGCAGTCTGTATCTATTTCTTAGCATTTGGTTGTACAGACATGTTAGAGGGTCTGATGTGGGTACTGTGAAATTGTTCTGCTGACCCATTTTAATAAGACTGTTCTCAGTTTTTGTCTTCTCTAGCATATTGAAGCTTCATAGTTGGATTCTTGGCATTTCATAAAGATATTTTCATCAGTGTATTATTGTTCAAACTTCTGTGAGGAACAAGAACTGCAACTTCCTATTCTTTCATCTTGTCGAACACATAACCTTTCTTGATTTTGAATGCTGAGGACATTGGTTGTTTAATTAATTAAAATTAATTAAGAACAATGTCTAATTGTCGTCCCTCTCTTCTTTTGAAAACTGATAATAATCTATGTATTTAAAAATGGTGTCATTCTTCAGAAGTCCTGTCTTGGATTCTTAGGATTTCATTCTGTAGTTACAGGAACCTAAAGGTTTATACCAAAAGACCACCTGCTATAGAAGAGTTTCAAGGGCCATAATAGGAATGATTTAATAAAAGCTATAATTTAATATGATGACTCTGTTATTAATTTATAGGAATTTGACATTTATTTGAACACATTTTCAGAAAATCATTGGTAGGTAGTGCAATACTAGGGGAAATTAGAGCTTTGAAATCAGATCATGTTTCCATATTTACTTATAAGATCTGGCAAAAGTATCTAATTCTCATTCTAGATTTTTTTTTATTTTTAAAAAATTGTACCCAGGGGCACTTTACCACTCACTGATCTAAGATCCCCAGGTCTTGTAATTTATTTTTTTCCTTTTGATACAAAGTCTCACCTACTTGCTTAAGGCCTCACTGAGTTACTGAGGCTGACTTTGAATTCTTGGTGATCATCCTCCTTAAGACTCCTGAGTTGCTGAGATTATAGGTGTGCAGTGCTGTGCCTGGCTATATTCCTTTCTTAACATCTGTACTGAAAAGTCCACTTTGCTAGGTTATTGGAAAGATTATGAAAGTTTCTAATACAATGTCTTAAAGGAAGTATATCATCCATAAGTGTTGTCAAACTTCCTTTTATTATGGTACTAATAGCAGAATAAAAATCTAAAAGTTACTTTTTGTTTCTGGAATTATAGAAAATAGTAAATCTGTCCTGTTCTTTGACAACTATAAATTAGGAGACAAATGCATGGAATGAGTTGCAAATAAGTCTTTATAGAAAAGAGCAATGGTTGCAATTACCAAGGGGTGATACCCAACTTTACCCTTATCTCTTAAGGAGATGGTCATTCTTTAATATATGTCCTAAAAATTAAAAAAAAAAAACAGGTAAGCTCTTAAATCTTATTTATGCCATTAAATTGTAGAATATTTTTTCCCTGCACACCTTTAGAGACTATGACCTGTTTTTCTCATTATTAGTCAGTTTAATTCAGGTGACTTCCCCATTAATTGTGGTCTAAGATCTCAAGAGTAGACATATTGTGTCATGTATTTTACAAATAAATGGCACTAATGAAAAAATGAAAATATGTTAATATGTTTGAGGAAAAAATTCTAAGGAATATTATGTAAGTCAAAGTAATTATGAATAAAATAAATATAATTACAATATATTTGAATGATTTATAAGAGAAAACCAATTGCTTATTCAGACAGAATATTGGCAATTTGCCATAAGCATGATAAAGATACCTTCCACATTTCCTAAGTCAAATTATTTTTAGTAAAATGTACCAGTATTAAATGTAAAAAATATATATAGTTTAGAGACATTCCATTTTCTACACTTTTTAAGCTTTGTGTAAATTAATTTTGTCAGAACATTTATTTAACTTTCTGGTTCACATAGTACCTTTACCAAAAGTATGAGTATATCTGTGCTCCTGGTTTTCTTAGTATTAAAAGTTAAAAATCTTCTTTATTGACACTAATAGTTTATATTTATGCAGCAGATTTTTCTAGAATTATTGAGGTATAGTTAACAAATACAAATTATTTATATTAAAGGTATATAACTTAATGGTTAAAATGTGATTATACTGTGAACTGGTTGCCACAATCAAGGTAATTTTCAAACTCATCCCATTATTTATTACTTATTTTTGGTGTTTAATCAGCTTTTTATGGCTGTGACAAAAAGACCTAACAAGAATAATTTATCAGAGGAAAAATTCACTTTAACTCTCAGGTTCAGAGGTTCAGTCTATGGTTGGCCAATTCCATATCTCTGGGCCAAAGGTGAGGCATGATGGAAGTTAGTTGCTCAGTTTAAGACAGCAAAAAACAGAGAGCTCAATTTGCCAGGGACAAAATATATACCCCCAAAAGGCATACCACAGTGACCTACCTCCTCCAATCACACTCTATCTCTCTACAGTTACCATTCTTTTAATTCATTCAAATGGATCTGTCCATTCATTAAGTTACCACTCTGATAATCTGATTATTTCACTTCTGAACTTTCTTACATTGTCTCACACATGAGCTTTTGTGACACACATCATAACCAAACCATAAGAGTAAGAATGCTTAACATTTAGTCCCTTAGCAAGTTAAACTAACTATAGTTAGTCACCAGTCTGTACATTAGATCTCTGAAATTTATAATTGAAAGGTTGCATTTTTTGACCATTTACCCTACGCAGTCACCTCTGAAAACTACCCTTTCATTATATATTTCTATGACTTAAAATTTTCAGCTTCCACAAATAAATTTGTCCATACAATATTTTCATCTGTTTTACTTATGTTACTTAGCATAATGCTCTAAAGCTTCAGCCACGTTGTCACAAATGTCAGGGTTCTTTCTTTTTTTTCTTTTTTTTTTTTTTTGATACCGGGGATTGAACTCAGGGGCACTCGACCACTGAGCCACATCCCCAGCCTTATTTTGTGTTTTATGTAGAGACAAGGTCTCACTGAGTTGTTTAGTGCCTCGCCATTGCTGAGGCTGGCTTTGAACTCGCGATTCTCCTGTCTCAGCCTCCCTAAGTGCTGGATTACAAGCGTGAGCCACCGCGCCCGGCTCAGGGTTCTTTCTTTTTAAGGCTGATTTTTTTGTGTATGTGTATGTGTATGTATGTGTGTGTGTGTTTGTGTGTGTTGTGTGGTGTGCGTGACCTTTTCTTTATTTATTGATTAACAAATTGTCACTAGGATTGTTTCTATATCTTCACTATTGTGAATAATGTCACAAGGATGATGGGAGTGCAAATATCTCTTTGATACATTTTATTCCCTTTGGATATATATCCAGAAGTGAGTTTGTTGGATAATATAGTGGTTCTATTTTTAATTGTTTGAGGATTCTCCATACTATTTTTCATTTATTTGATGTAGACTATATTTACTTTTGCTTGCATTACTTATGATTTGTTTTTTTTGGTACCAGGGATTGAACTCCGGGGTACTAGACCACTGGGCCACATCCCCAGCCCTGTTTTGTGTTTTATGCAGAGACAAGGTCTCACTGAGTTGCTTAGCCCCTCGCTGTTGCTGAGGCTGGCTTTGAACTTGTGATTCTCCTGTCTCAGCCTCCCAAAGTGCTGGGATTGCAGGCATGCACCACCATGCCTGGCTTCATTACTTGTGCTTTTATTGTAATATCCAAAAAATCATGATCAAGATCAATGGTACAGGTTATTTTCCCTATACTCTTTGTAGGATTATTTTAGTTTTCTTGTAATGCTGAAAAATTGACATGAAAAGCAATTAATCAATGACATATTAAGATACTCATGATAAACAACACATGGACTGAGTCTTATGAAAAGTGTATTTTCTACTCCCTTAAAAAATTATTTTAATCTAAGAAGTATAATTTTAAAAATCAATTTGTAATAAAATGTGCCTTGAGTCACGTTCATGTAGATGCACTCTAAATATGCTAGTACATTTGAATTAGTTTGGCCATATATATTTACATATGAATGTATATATCCTTGTGTATAATATACATATATGTGACTGTGTATGACACAGATATCCATATGTGCATATATAATATATAGAGTTGTATAAAATTTTCTTTTATATTTGCATATAAGAAAACAAAGGCCTTAAATTGAATCGACTGGTGACAAACAAGTTTTCAATCGGCATCCTCTTTTGTAGAATTGCAAAACAAATCCAATAATTTTCAAATAACTCAAGTTCTTATAGTCCTTATCATTTAAGAAGGTATGCACACATGTACACACACACACATATACACAAAGCATAAAAGAAAACTAGAAATATTTATAGATCTCAATGTCTGATTACTAAAAAAACAATATATATAGTGTATAATGGTTATCAGCATCAGGTTTAGAAATAAATTTATGAGACATTCACTTTACAAAACAACATGCAGGTTACTTAAATTCTTTCCACTCTCTGTAGCTAACTGATTTAGAGAAAATTTTGGTATTTATTGTTCGTTGCCTTCTTTGTAAATGCCACATAAATATTTACTCCATGCCACTACAAAATCTTAGCACTCTATAAATTTACTGATTATGTAGTAAATATGACTGTCTATACTACAATAATAAATTATAGTTTAGTTTACTTTGTATATGTGCTAATGTAAAAATTGATAGATAGCTAAAATTTGGTAGTATTAAAATGTGGAAGTAAGAAAGGAAGGGAGTTCCAAGACATTTAGACAGGACTCTCAATACATGTGTTTAAAAATTATGTAGATAAAATAAAGTTAAAGTTAGAAGGTGATTTAGAGTGCACATTTCAGGACTCATTATATTGTATAGACTTATTAATAGAAAAATCAATAATAATTAATGTTTGCATTCCATAATATAATAGGAACTACCTTAAGAAATTCACATTTTTCCATATGCACTTTCTACTAATCTGAATAAATGTGAAAAATCTATCAAATAGGAAAGGAATAATTCATAATTATGTTAGTCACTACAAAATTTTTATTTAAAAATATTTAAATTTTAAATCTGCTTGAAATTAAATTTAATATGTCTACATCTTGCTATCCAAATGTATCCTCTACTCTATCTCCATTTCTCACTTTTAATGAAGTAAATATAATTACTATGCAGGCATTCCGTAGAGGGATTTAGAAATTATCCTCAATTCCTTTTTCTTTATTCTCCTTTGGTAAACTACAAATTCAATTTATTCTATCTCCACTGTGAGCTTCTTGATGTAGGCCACTACTTATGATTGCTGGATCAGGAGAATGGCATTCTGTTTTGTTTTTTTTTTCTTCTCTCCATTGCTCTTCTTTCATACATATTATATCAACAAGATAAAACTTAAAATATAAATCAGATCACTACATGTATTCACTTGAAATTTTTCAGAAGTATCTTGTTGCACGTAAAGCAAAATCTAGAAATTTTTCTTCCATATACAGAAATAACTTGTACTTCCTAGTTATTTAGTCTTATTGTATGTCTTCCAACTTATTTGGACTATCTAAATCACAGGAAGACTGATACCTTTCTGTGCCTTAACATGTAAGACTCTAGAGTTTTTCTCACCTCATGGTTTCTTCATATATTGCTCCTTGTGCATGGAACGCTATTTTCATCATTCTTTGAATCATTGTTTAATATCTATTTTTATTTTTAAAATTTGGAGCTCATCATAATTCTATTGTAAGTTTTTTAGTTTCAATTTTCATTTGTCATTTGCCTTTCACATGTTCGTGCCATCAAAAGATCCATGAAGCATAGCAGAAGGTTATCTGTTTTGTGTTTTTACTTAATATGCTGCTTGGTGCATAAGCACTCAAACAACTATGGTATTAATGTATGAATTATTTTTCAATCAGATTAGGAATTTGTTTTCTGAAAATATCCTTTAAAACAAAAGAAAAAATATCAAATCCTATAAAAATATATTCTAATTCTAACAATTTAACAGAAATTAACCATAGCCTCCAAATTGCAAAGATTTCATGATGTGTACTTTATGGAGGTACAAAAAGATACAAAAAGCACAGATTATTGGTGAAAAAAAATCTGTCAAGAGCTCACTGTGCTTTCAGTGTTTAATAGTTCATTTATATCTATATGGAGGTTACTGTCCTTCATCTGGAGATGGGAAAAAAGTAGGATTTTAACATAAAGTTTAATTAATTTTCCTGATATAATATTGTTCACAATCACAAGAATTAGTAGGAGAACAGACAAGAATTAGACCAAAGTTTTCTAACTCCAAACCATGTATGATTTCAATTATAATGCAACTGCCTAATGTACATTAAGTGTCTTAAATAAGTAACAATAATGACTCATATAATAATCTTTTATTGTAATTTGAAAATTAGCTACAAAGCATTATCATTTATAAAAATGTAGAAGGTATAGAGAATTCAAGACCCAGGGATGAAAATAACAAAATCTAATTAAAATAATTAAAAAACAAATACACTCAGCAAATGTCTTTTTAAAATCTAATATTTCCAACACTGTACTACTAATGATGGAAGGGAAAAAAAAAAGGGCAAGTGCCCCACCTGTTTGTGAAATATATATATTTCATAAAACTAAAGGCACTGATTTTAAAAACTAGCATGCCTGAATTCATCTCTTTCAATAATGGATGTAGGATTTATCAAGATTGGCTATATTTATATATCATAGGGAAGAAATTTTTCTCTAAATGGAAGTGTAATAATAGGTTGTAAAGGAAATACTTAAACTAATTTTAGAATATTAAAATCCCAATACTCATACCATTAAAGAAAATCATTTGTACATATTTGCCAAAAGCACATTAGTAATTGAATAAAGGCCACATGAAAAGTAAGAGCTGATAAAGCAACAACAAAATATTTGACTGCAGCATTTTTAAAAAAGCTGTAGTATAGTTTTCATTCTGAGAAATCTCAAAAGACCTAATAACATTCTAAATAATTATCTTTTTGTAATGTCAATACTTTTGATAATTATAAATTTAAGAAATATTTATTATAATAGAATGGAAAAAGTACATTTATAATTTTTAAAATGTGTAGGTTTCCACTGAAAAATTGTATCTATTTTTAAAAAATATCTTAATTTCTCTAGGAAAGTTTAAACCCTAGAAATTTATGATAATAATGTTTTCTGGCATATAAATTATAAAATTTTATTTATGTTAGTTTTATTTCCACATCAAATAGTCACAAAATAAGTTTTTCTCTCTCTGATAATTTTTTTCACATTATTATCACTACATCTGTGTCCTATTTTGGAGTTATTACACTTTAAGTAATTTCAAGTGGCATAGAATGGATATATTTTGGACAAAAAGATTTTTAGTGATAGAAATAAAAGAAATGTACTGTTTCATTTTAAATTATGCATATGTGAAAAGACCATGACATAAGAAGACAAATAGTTTAAGAAGAAAAATGTTAACAATAGAAAATGATGAAGTTAGCTTATAATTTTGTTTCTCTCACTGACACTAATGAGACACAAATGGCCCAGTCATTCTGTATGGCAATGTTTCTTTAAAGAGAAGGAGGAAAAAAACAAAATCAACTTATACCTATCCATATGAAATGTACATTAAAGTAAAAGTGCATCATAAATACATGACTTAGTTGTGAAATATTAGAACTTAAAAAATAGACTTAACTTTGTCACTAACATAAAAGACTTAAACAGAAGTATCTTACAAATTACTTCATTGCCAAATCAAGGAGAACATTAATTGACTTTACTTGGGGAAAACATATTATTGAACATCATGGATTTGTTCTGTATCCGGAAAGGAGTCAGTGAAGCAATAACCAGCAATGATTTTCTTCACTGCAAAGTAGATAGCATTTATTTTAATAGGTTGGACTAGTTTCTGGCAGTTAGTACAATTTCCTTTAATGAGTAACTACATCAAAATATTAATGTCTCACTTTACATCCAGACTTAGGTTTTGACCTTTTACTGATGTACTGAAGCACAGGAGATAGGGAATCCTAATTTTGTACAGTTACTTATGAAAATAACAAAGAATATTTTGTTTCTAAATTAGCAAAACATGTCTCTGCCTAGACATTTTTTCAGTAGGAAGGTAAATTTTGTTATCTGTAAAGACGGTGGGCCTCTACTGCTTGGGAATAATAGGATTTTATTATTGGCTTAGAAAAAATCTTTACATATGACTGTGACTCTCTATTTTCTATACGGAAATAAGTGGTGTCAAAGACTTCCAAAGATGCTAAACAGATTACTTTCTTCTTCTCATCTTATCTCAATACTGAGAGTACTGGAGAAGGTAAGTGCTTCTGAAGCACAGCAGGAAGGACCTCACAGCCCACATTAAATTGAGGTGAGAAGTTAACAAATTGGGCTGCTATAACAGAATACCATAAACTGGGTAGAGTCTGAATGACAGACAACGATGTCTCACTTTTGGAAGCTGGGAAGTACGAGGTCAAGGCACTCACAGATTTTCTGTCTGATGAAGGCTGCATTCTTATTTCTAGATGGTGTCTTTTTGTCATGTCCTCACGTGGTGGAAGAGACAAGGCAGCTCCCGGGGTTCCCTTTAATTATGGCACAGATCTCACCTACAAGTGCTCTGCACCTGTAATGTAATCATTTCTCAATGTCCTCATCTCCAAATACCACATTGGTGATGAGATTGCAACACATGAATTATAGATGTACACAAAAATTCAGAGCATAATGGAATAAATTAAAGAATTATGTCAATCAACAAACATATGAAAAATGTTCATCTCTAGAAAATAGAGAAATGCAAATCAAAACTACTCTAAGATTTCATCTCACTCCAGTCAGAATGGCAGTTATCAAGAATACAAGCAACAATAAGTGTTGGCAAGGATGTGGGGAAAATGGTACACTCATACATTGCTGGTGGGACTGCAAATTGGTGTAACCACTCTGGAAAGAAGTATGGAGTTTCCTTAGAAAACTGGGAATGGAACCACCAATTGACCCAGCTATCTGACTCCTTGGTTTATACCTAAAGGGCTTAAAATCAGCATACTATAATGACCCAGCTACATCAATGTTTATAGCAGCTCAATTCACGATAGCTAAACTATGGAGCCAACCTAGATATTCTTCAACAGTTGAATAGATAAAGAAAATGTGGTACATATACCCAATGGAACATTACTCAGTCATAAAGAAGAATGAAATTATGGCATTTTAAAGTAAATAGATAGAGCTGGACAATATCTTGCTAAATTAAATAAGCCAAACTCTTAAAAGAAAAAGCCAAATATTTTCTCTGATAAATGGATGCTGATCCAATATAGGGGATGGGAGTAGGGAAGAATGAAGGTAATTTGGATTGTGCAGAGTGGAATGAGGGAAGAGGTGGGGCTGTGGGGATGGGAAAAATGATAGAATGAGATAGACATTATTACCCTGTATACATGTGTGATTACACTAGTGGTATGACTGCACCAGCTAGAGAAATGAGAAATTGTGCTCCATGTGTGTACAATGTGTCAAAATGCATTCTACTGTCATGTATAACTAATTAGAACAAATTAAAATTTTTTTAAAAATTATGTATCAAAGAATTTGAGTTGTTACTGACACAAGCAATGTCCTGAAGCCAAGTATTACATGCATGAGTTCAAGATTTCTTTTGTTTTTCATATTTTAACCATTATATATTCTCAAATACATAAAATTCATAGAATTTTACAACCACAAAAGTAATCTGGTACTAATATTTTAAATTCTAGGGATTTTCCCCCTTATCTATTATTTATCTTTTAAGAAGGAGGGCAGAATTGTGGATAAATATCCCTGTAATGAGAGAGATAGGCTAGCTATACCTAAATGCAAAGCCATCTGAAGCATTTAGCACCAATGTTCTTTAATTATTTTATGCATTACTGCTCTATTGTTCCTGATTACATAGAGGGTGATATTATGTTGAAATCTTTGCTATTAGTGATTCTGAGTTGAACAGTAGTTATAAAAGTTGAGCTGCATAAATATGAAGGCAGATTCAGGAGACTTTTATCTATGTGTCTGCTTATATTCTTGTTTTCTTACATATGAACAGGAATGAAAATAACAATGATTCTCAAAAGTGGTACCTGTACTTACTGAATGAATATCACCCTAGGCTTACTAGAAATGCAAATTTCTATGTTCTACCTAAACCTACTGAAAAAGAACTACAAGGGTGAAACCAGCAATCTGTATTTTAATAAGTTTCCCAGGTAATTTGAGAACAACTGACCTAGGGTTAAATATCTAAGCATAAGACTTCGATAGTAATGTGTATCACATAATGTATATCATATCTAAGTTTGATTGTAATGTATATCACATAAGCATTTATGTTAATAAGTAGACAGTGGCACAAAACATACTGAGGGAACATATAAACAAAGATATAGACTTGTGGAAATGTGATACTGCAGGGTATGAAAGGTTTATGGGAAATTCTTAACCCATGGATGTAATGAGTCACTCCAGAAATGTTTGCACTTTGTAAACCAAGTAATAACCTTTGGGCCACAAACTTATCACCACAGAAAGAAAGCTGATAAAGATATACAACACTCATGGAGAATAAACATACCACAATTTTATTTAATTTTGTACATGAAAGATAGTGGGTAAGTACGAACTTCTACAAGATGGATCAATGAAGGAGACTTCATAAAGCTAACTTAATATAATTATATCATTTCTATGGAAAAATTACTGTAGTGCTTTTCTCATTTTACAAATGGAATGTATATAATGTAAATAGCCCCTTTGTCTTCTACTATTATAGTGTGTGTTCATTCATGTGTGTGCTTGAAGGAATGAGAATGATATTTACACATTAAGTTATATGTGGCTGAACTAAAGGAAACTGTATCCAGTCCACAGATTCTGAAACTTTAGCCTGATGCAGGATATGTATGGGTATTAGATTGTTGTTAAGGTTAAGACATGAGTTGGCTCTCAAAAGTCTATATGTGAGACAATGCAAGAAAGTTTAGAGGTGAGATGATTGAGTTATGAGAGTCTTAACATAATTAGTGTGTTAATCCCTTGATCAGGATTAACTGCATGGTAACTGCAGGCAGGTAGCATGTGCCTGGAGGAGATAGGTCATAGGAGATATACCTTTGGCCTTTATATTTTGTCCTTGTTGAGTAGAATTTCCCTTTCTGCTTTCTGGTGCCATGTCTTAAGCCACTTTCCTCCACCTCCAACCAAAAACAAAAGAGTTGGCCATGGATGGACTAAGAATTTGAAATACGAGCCCCCAAATAAATATTTTTTCCTGTAATTTTTCTTGTCTGTTCTTTTGGTCACAGAAACAAAACATTTGACTAAAACAGTTATGATTTGGCAGGGAATGAATGGGTCTTAATTGTGAAGAAAACAGGTACTGTGGATATTTGGTGGGACAGAGCTCAGGCTGTGCTTGAGTGCTAACCTGCCTTTGGATCAATGTGGATCTGGGATTCTAACTGTTTTAAACACAAGGGAACACTAATATGATTATTGATTACTACTATTCAACAATAAAACTTTTGAAAAAATGAAAAACGTTAACTTCATGTTAGATCAGATAATTGATGAACCATTTTGCTGAAGCTTATACCCAGTCTCCATTGATAGGACACAAACTTCTCTATAATTACATGCTACACAGAAAAAAATTACTAGTAAAAACATATTACAAGATAGAAAGAATAACATATTCTTAGATTTCAATCATATTCAAGTAACTTGCTAACTTTATCAACTAACTAGGTGCTATGAGGAAACTCCACATCTTCTTCTGGTGCTCTTTATCCTAGCCTGTAAAAAGGATGTTGTATTCATGCTCAAATTCTCAGGGACTTCTGTGGCCTATATGAATATTTCTTATGGCACTCAGTATGTAGCATTTCTCATGGTATGCATTTGTGAAGACTTGCTATTTCTCTGAAATTAAATAATAGAAGAGCAGGTACCTGTTTCATCTTCAGATTTGCTGTAACTTCCATTTTTTTATTTGTTCATGAATGCTTGTAGAATGAGTGAAAGACACTGCCTGCTGCTCAATCTTTTGTTAGAATTCTGAAAAGTAGTGTAGATAAATTAGTATACATCTATCAATTCTACTTTAACTTTATATCCAATGAAGATAGTGATGAGTTGTCTTTTAAAAATGCATAATAAATCTAGAATAGTCCAAGGCAACACACTAGACTTTATATTCTTACATGGGTCTATTAGAGTTGTATTTCCTGACTTACATTCATTTCATACTTATTTGTTAAGACCATTCCTTTGACTAAAGTTAACCAAATATATATTTGTGACTTTTTACACAGAACAAGATATTTAAGAAAGAAGGTTCAATAAAAACTAAAACATTCTTTTATTAATATGTACAATAATTACATCTGTGTTTATCAATCACAAAATTTATTTTAAAATAATAAATAATTAAATAACAAAAGTTCTTTACCAGGTAGCCATTGGTCAAATAGAGAATTGATCAAATAGAGAACTGGTTATTCCTGTTCTAGAGATATAAATACATTTCCCCAATTAAGCTGTTTTTTTTTTAAATGTTTATTTTTTAGTTGTAGGTGACAGAATATCTTTATTTTATTTTTATGTGGTGCTGAGGATCGAACCCAGTGCCTTATGCGTGCTAGGCGAGCACGCTACCACTGCGCCATAATCCCAGCCCCTTAAGCTGATTTTAATTGAGTAGGACTGAATATATCTCTAATTGCATGTTAAGTTAGCAGCTTACATTATATAAAGAAATAAGAGGATGATGATAATAATAGTTAACATTAATTAAGCATATCCCAGAGATCCTTAGATAATTCAGCACAATATAGATGAAAAATGGTGGAAATGATGCAGTACATAGATACAAGAGTGTTATTTATTCCAACTGCTGTAACTTTCCCACTGGAACCCTATCAAGTGTTTGAGTTATAGGACTTGAGAGCAGACACTGACTTTTAGGTTAATTTAGTGCCCTATCACTTAGGGCATTTGAATCAGAATTCCAAATTTGAACTCCATGAACAAGCATTTATATTTTCATTTATATTTAGGAGTTAAAACAAATTCAAAATAAGAAAAATAGGTAAAATCATAATTTAGAAAAGATGTGAAATTATTATATTTTAATATGTTAGAGAAATGACTTAAACCTATAACTCATTTGTAAGCAATATGTTAAATCTGTTGCTGTTAGAAATTATTGTTTGCCTTCTTTATGAAATATTAACAAAATAGTAGTTTCTAATTTCTTCTGTTGTTCAGTTGTTTTTTATCGTGTTATAAATATTTACATTGTTGCTAAAATGCCACCTACCTATATTCAAAAAGCAATTTATGTTTAAATGTTGAATATGTATATCTCAACTTTTATAAACAAATGGTTTATCTTTCTTAATCAAGCTAGTTTACAGTTAGAAAATGCAATGGGATGTATAATAGATTTTGGAGTTAAAAATGTTCTTAGATAAATATAGCTCAACAACTAACTATGCACTATCTGTACAGCTACTTAAGTTCATCTGAAACTGGAAGATTCTCTTCTCTGTGTCATATTAGAAAAAATACACAATTAGTGCCAAACAATAATTAATTACACTTAAGTATTATTAATCAATATATATTATTAGTAAGATTTTCATACCTTATTCCATGAGCCTTCTTCGATTATGAAATTCTGTTAAATAGTTTTGGTTTATTTAAATTAACTAGATTTTTCAAGTTCTGTTACCCAGAAAACAAACTTTTTTAGATAGAGTAACATATAATAACTCATTAGGAAGCTCTAAAGACAAATAATTCTGGAAAGAAAAGAAGCAGAATTAGATAAAGAGGTAAATTAAACTTCAGTGACTTGGTTGACCCCGTGTGGATCTCTGGAACTAGCACATTCCTTCATTGTGGTACTCCAGGATGATAAGGAGACGAGCATGACATCATCAGATGCCAGAAGCCATCAGGAAAGTGATGTGATCTTGTGTGAAGTAATTCCTTCAAATCCAGAGCAATTTCCAGAGTGGGCAATGAGCCAGCAGTGCTCCCAGTAGCTAAGCAAAAAACCCTCAAAATCCTGCAACTCTAAAGTGGGACCTAGGTATTTTCTTATAGCTTACAATGCACTGGGAGATGTATCACTAAAAATCAGACATTTGGAGTAAAAAATATTTGGTTTAGATAATGATTCTAATTTCATTATATATGTGAACTTGAGCAAATTTTAACTGCTTTTGTGCTGAAGAAGTATCTACAGGGGGAATTAATAATATGTTTATCTCAAATATACTAAAAAATCTAAATAAAAATGTTACCCACTTAACATCATGTTTAACTTAAATGTTCACTAAAGGTCAGTGGTTGTAATTATTGTTGTAAAAGCTGGAATTCTCCCATTTTGCATAATTAAGTAGATAATTATGCTAGAGAACTTCAAAAGAAGTCATTGAAATTTGTGATTGAGATACCTTATTTAGAGTTTGCTTGCCTTAGTATAATAGTGATGCTATAAATGCTTAATTTATAGCATTTTTTAGGAAACAAGAATAGGCATAAAACTTATATTTGAGCCTGCTTTGATTTTTTATGGGAAAGAAATTTTCTGGAAGAAAAGCAAGTAATTAGTGCTAGATGATAATGTCCAACAGACATAGAAAACAATAATTGCTGGTATGTTACACTGGAATATCATAGCAATTGATTAGATAACCTGAGCAATACAAGCTGCATAGGTACAGAGAAGTATAGTAGTGTATTGGTCGTCATCCAATTAGGAAAACAAAAAATAGACTTCATACTTCAATAGAGAAAATTTAATAAAATACTTAGTTAAACACATAATAGAGAACTTAAAAAGAAAAAAACGCAAGAAAAACTGAGTTTAAAAAGAGTGATATCTGGAGATAACTACAATTCCAAACACTTAAGGAACAAAGGGAAACGTATCAGAACCTAATCTCTGAGAGGGGAACTGGAACTGCAGAAATGGAACTCAGATCCCAGAAGGTGATTGCTGGGTCCCTAGGATCTGGGAGGAGGTATGTAACATGGAGCTAGGCTTGAACAATGATGGATAGCTCAGGCACAGCTGAGGAGGCATGATGAACTTGGTTCACTTGGACACTGCCTGGAATCAGCAGTCATCATGAAGATTAAACTTGCTTAGTGCAGCCATACAGACTGGAACATAAGTAAACAAAAGAAGCAAGTTTCTTCCCCTTCCTTCTAGGAACTTTGCAGAGCAAGAAGTGGCAAAGTACATTCCATGAACAAATCTGGCCTTCTTTGTGTTTTTGTACTCTGTAAATTATTTTTTTTTACATTTTTTAAAGTGAAAGGAAAAAGAATGTGTTTCATGATAGATGAAAATTATATATAATTCAAATTTTAGTATCTAAGTAAATTGTACTATGACAATCACAATCATTTATTTATTTTTTTCTATGAGTACTTTCCACTTGAAAGAGTGTAAATGAATAGTTAGAAGAGAGACCTTGTGACTCACAAAACCTAAGCTACTTTGCCATCCAGTCTTTTAAAGAAAAGTGTGTTGACCCTGCTCTAGGACTCCCTATTAGCAGAGGAGATCGTTTGTACAGATCTAGCCCTAGCACCAGAAAGCAGATGTGAACCAGTAGTTTTAGGTCTAAGAGATAACAACTTAGTGCCTGGTGGACTTGGTTCTCTACCCATGCTGACTTTTAAAATGAAATGAGTTTTCTAACAAGTGTTAGAGTATGTGGCTATGTGCTAATATATAAAGCTACTTCTCTGCTTTCTTTAGTGCCTGCTACCCTGATTGCAGACCTTGTCAGTTCTCTGTCTAGTTTTCCTTGTTGATATTTTCCAGGGTCTACTAATTTGTGTAGTTCATGCCTGTCTTTTTATTCTTATTATCTCATTTTGTTGTTTTATTCTCTTCTCAAAAATTTCCGTATCTTCATACCTTGTGAATTTTGAAAT
This sequence comes from Xerus rutilus, assembly GCA_028644305.1. Lineage (NCBI taxonomy): Eukaryota > Metazoa > Chordata > Mammalia > Rodentia > Sciuridae > Xerus > Xerus rutilus. Next base: position 29,210,024 of record CM053409.1, read on the forward strand.
TTCTCATCTGTTTCTGAACACAAATCAAGATAGATTTGTATAAATAGCAAAGTACCTAAGCAATTATTAATACCACCAAATTCATATTGCTTTCCATATGATATGGTTCTAGGTGGATTGGTGGAAATACTGCATCATTGTAAAATGTCATAATTGATTTCTGATGGATGTCATGGGCCTTGGTTTTAACGTTGAGATTCTTAAAATCTTCCTTTTTACTTTGGCTAGTTTCCACTTCAAATTACATATGTTTATATGAAGAAAAGCTTCAAATAAAGAGGCCTTCAAGGGGCTGGGACTATAACTCAGTGGTAGAGCACTCGCCTCACATGCATGAGACCCTGGGTTCGATCCTCAGCACCACATACAAAATAGTAAAATAAAGACATTGTGTCCATCTACAACTAAAAAAAATATTTAAAAAAATAAATAAATAAAGAGGCCTTCAAGCCGGGCGTGGTGGTGCACGCCTGTAATCCCTGCACTTTGGGAGGCTGAGACAGGAGAATCGTGAGTTCAAAGCCAGCCTCAGCAAGAGCAAGGCACTAAACAACTCAGTGAGACCCTGTCTCTGCATAAAACACAAAAAAGGGCTGCAGGTGTAGCTCAGTGGTCGAGTACACCTGAGTTCAATCCCCAGTACCAAAAAAAAAAAAAAAGCCTTCAAGTAATGTCTAAATCTTATTTTAGGTGTTAACTCCCGGGCACTCAACCCCTGAGCCACATCTTCAGCCCTATTTTGTGTTTTATGTGGAGACAGGGTCTCCACATAAAACAGTTGCTTAGTGCCTCGCCATTGAGTTGCTTAGCGCCTCGCCGTTGCTGAGGCTGGTTTTGAACTCGCGATTCTCCTGTCTCAGCCTCCCTAAGTGCTGGGATTACAGGCTTGCGCCACTGCGCCCGGCTTTTTCACAACTTCTATCAGCACTATTAGAAAGATACAAGAAATACATTTTGAATGTATTTCCTATCATACCTAAAAACGGAAGCATGTGTTCAGGAGCCTTGAAATAAATATGAAGACACTGAAGTAATAAAACTAGCAAGTTTTGCGAGAAAGTATGCTTTTCCCTTGGGAAGCTTATGGTAGTCAATACAAACACACAGGGTCCAGACAACAGATCACCACTGAAAGGAAGAAATGGCTTGGATTAATTTAAAATGTACATTGAAAATATAAAATTGAGTCCAGAAAAATATATATTAAAATAAAGTTTAGATTTACAAATAAACAAAAAAAATTTCAAATAAAAGTATAGAAATTGTGGAAGTTTTGGTTGCCAAGAGAACTTGAAAGGGTTATTGGGGCTTAGTTGAATTAAGATATAACAAATCAATAGCTTTCATAATTTAATTAACTTGAATTATAGCTTTATGTATTCCTATGCACATTTATCTACTACCTTTTACACTTTGGCAGAATGTTGAATTAATAATAATAATATGTTGTACCAATTTTTCCTATCCAAATTAATCCTTTGGGAATTCTAAGAGGTTTGGGCAAACACTGCATTGACAGATCTAATCAAATCATGGTTCCAGCACCTTTCTCTTAATCTCTCTCTGCTGGAGGAGAATTCATATGGGAGTTTTTCTCCTGAAAGAAACAGGCCTTTCTTAAACCCTGGGCAGGCAAACCTGAGAACAGATTGATGTTCTGAGTTAGTCTTGGGGAAATTCTGTGAGAAAGTAGATTCAAATCAGTTCTTTAGATATTCAGGTCTTATCATTCAGGTCTTATGGCATTCCAAAAAAATAAAGCTATCTAATAGAACCATGAATAAATAGGATGCATTTTATTGAAAACTAGCTTAGGATTCAAGAAAAATTTTGGCCATGAGTGTATCTTCCAAAGAAAGAAAGAACTTTCAAAGAAATTCACCAAAATGCTGTATTTGACTTATATTTTATTTGATCTTAGTTTGGATTGACATAGGATAATTGTACATATTTCCTACAAGTCACAATTGCATTTTATGTTTCTATCCTAAAGTATTTAATATCAGGAAGACAATTTTATTTGTAGAGTGAAACTATATTATGTAATTTAAATGATGTACACATTTTGCCTTTTTGTTAATTTGACAATTTCATAAAATGTTCTATTGAACTACCTTTGTAGTTTAGAAAAATTACTTGAAAAAAGCAACCAAATGTATGTTCATTAGTGGAAAAAGTATGCTTAAAGTGAGCATGCACTATCTTAAATTAATATACATGTGTTTATAATAATCTATTATTAATCTTTGTTTATTCAAAATTTTGATCTTTAATGGCTATGGAAAGTCCTCACTAAGCAGGAAAAGTAGATAATATAGTCTCTTAGGGATATTATATCCTAGCTGACATATCATGTTCTATAGGTTATTGAAATAGAAAGTAGAACATGATGATTTGGGTAAATAGAATTTATATAACCGGGGTCAATAAACAGTTTAAAGATAAAACATAGGTATTAGACTGTGCCAAGGCCAATTTAACTGCAGGTAGCTTAGTTAAAGAGAATATTACGGGACAAAAACATGAAACTCTGTAGCATACCAATAATGCTTAGTACTATATAGATAGGAATAGGAGCAGAACAGTGAAAATTTGAAATTCATACCACTGCACCTTGTGGTACTGGTATGTTTCTGTAAGCATTTTCATGTAGCATTCTTATGTATTTGAACACTATATGTTCACCTGATAAGGAGATAGAGGGCAATAGTAGTTAACTGATGAATGTGGTAGTGAGATTACTTCTTTTTTTTTTTTTTTTTTTTTTTTGGTACTGGGGATTGAACTCAGGGGCACTCGACCACTGAGCCACACCCCAGCCCCATTTTGTGTTTTATGTAGAGACAGGGTCTCACTGAGTTACTTAGCACCTCGCCGTTGCTGAGGCTGGCTTTGAACTCGCGATTCTCCTGTCTCAGCCTCGAGATTACTTCTGTAATCTCAATGATTTGGGAGGCTGAGACAGGAGGATTGCAAGTTTAAGGCCAGCCTCAGCAACTTAGACTCAGCAATTTTGCAAGATCTGTGACAAAATTCACACACACACACACAAAAAAACGATCTGGAGATGTGGAACAGTGACATAGCACCCCTGGGTTCTATCCCCAGCACAAAAATGTTAAAGAAAGAAAGAAAACCAGCCAGCCAGCCAGCCAACCTGTCAGCCAGTCTGGCTAACCGTACCAATAAATACAAAAGAAAGAAGGATAGAAAGAAAGAAAGGAAGAAAGGGAGAAAGGGAGAAAGAAAGAGAAAAAAGAAAGAAAGAGAAAGGAAAAGAAAAGAAAGGAAAGGAAAGGAAAGAAAAGAGAAAAGAAAAGAAAAACGAAAAAAGTAGTTAGGTCTTGCTAAAACGCTGCTATGGTTAGCATATGTTTCATTCCTGACAAAAACTAGATTGAAATCACATTGCTATTATGGCAGTGTTGGAAGGTGTGATCTTTAAGAAATGATTAGGGTGTTTACAGGAATTAATGTTATTCTCAATGACTGGGTAAATTGTTGTGGGACTGGATTAGTTAACAGGAGAGAAGGTTGTTGTTAATTAAGGCTGTCCTTCAAGTTTTGTCTCTTCTACAATTGCCTGTGTGCCTTTCAGCTTTTCAGTCATGAAATAAACAGGATGAGGCCTTATATGCTGATTCCATGCTGAATTTTCAAACCTCCGGAATCATGAACCAAAATGAAGTTATTTTAAAAACTACCCAGTCTCAGGTGTTCTGTTACTGAAACAGAAATGTACAAAGACAAACACATAGCAATTAAAAGGTACCAATATTTAATGATCTTTGAATTTTTACTCTGTGGCCATGTTTTAAAAAATTATTATTTTATACATCAATAAAAGAAAAGAAAATTAGATTTAGATACACTTTTTACAATTTATGATATGAAATACTCTATAACAATATATTATATTGCAGATGTTTACTTAAAAAATGAGTGATTCCACTTGGTCAATGTAAGGGAGATAAATGTAATAAAAAGATTTAAATGTTAGCCAGGGTCCATGTCACAGGCCAGTCCATGTCCATCTCAGGAGGCTGAGACAGAAGGATAGCAAATTTTAAACCAGCATCAGCAATTCTGTGAGACTCTCAGCCACTAAGTGAGAACTTGTCTCAAAATAAAAATCACTGGGAATATAACTCAGTGGTAAAGTATTCCTGGATTTAATTCCCAGTACAAAAAATAAATAAAAATTAAATTTTAAAAAGTTTTATATTTTAGACTCTTCCACTAGCCAAATAAATATGTTAGGTTAGACTTACTGTGCCCAAAATTACCAGTATAAATTTTGAATCATTTTTGAGTAATTTAAATATTTAATAATTTTTAAATGTCTAAAATTGACAAACAAGCACAATTTTACTTTTATTAAATATTAGTCTCTAGGAAGAACTGCATATTTTTTGTCCATGTATTATTTTCCTTTTATTTTGTCACAGAATGAGAGCTAGATAGATTTGCATTCAAAGTGATGGGGGTTAATACCATAGAAGAAATAAGTGGAACAAATTCAACTTTGATTCTGCATTTTGAGAATCCTGAAAAACAAACAAACAAGCAAACAAACAAATAAATCCCTTTAGAATTGATTTATTCTGTTGTTCCTTTTTGATAGTTCACACTACAAAGTTAATAGGATATAGAAAAATAAAAGTTTTTCCTCCTTGGAAATTGAGTCTCCTGCATCTATGGTGAAGTTTCTCTGAGTATGTCTTTTCATTCTTTTCTGGTTATTTTGAGTATTAAGCTCTGTATTTACTAGAAGATAAATGTATTATGTGAAGGTCATTATTTGATCAATATTCTCAATATATATAGCAGTAAATAGTAAGTGTTAAAGAACTCTGGTTGAATTCATATGGATTGAACACAGATTTGAGGCTAAATTTTGATCCCAGTGAGTAGGGAAAGATTGGGCCATCAAGTTTGAAGTGATAAGGATGTATTTCTGGCTTAGTCTATTAAAAAAAAAAAAAGGTCTTTATCTCAAAATTCTAGCACAGGTAACTATGAGAATACAGTGAAGACCAAAAAACATGAATATCAGTTGTATTGGTAGTTCTCCACACAATTCATATCACTTATAAAGCACTAAGTAGCAATGAGCACTTAGCAACAATCCAAGGGTGATAGCAGTATCTGTCTGTCTTCCTCCATTTGTCTACAAGATGAAAGACTAACATTGATCACAACATTGAGCATTTTACATTCGACACTTCAATGTGCTGGCCAGTACAGGATAGATGAAGAATGATTTATCTATTTTTGCATCAAGTTGTTAATTTATAAATATCTGCTGTGTACTCAGCACTTTTCTACATTCAGTGAAAAGAATCATAAAACATTTTAAAAAAGAAAAAAAGCTGACGCATCATATTTTTTATTTTTTAGGACAAAAATTTTTTGTAATGAGTGAAGTAACTATATTAGCTGGTGCTTTTAAGAGTAAATTTTATAAATGGGTATAGTTGGGGATTATGCAGAATGTAGATTTTTTCAAAATGAACAACAGAATTATTAAGTGATTTTCATATATTCATTCTGTTTCTATTATTTTCATTAAGTAGTATATTTGTTTTAAGATATCATATTTTATATTCCAAGGACTTCTAACAAAACTCAGACATACATAGGAAGGTTAGAAATGTCCTATTTATTTAAAAAGTAATGCAAATGACAAATAGGACATTTAATTAGCACACTGCTTTCCTTTAAGAAGAAAGTGAACACCATATTTCTCTTATTACCCTACATGAGATACTGCACATCAATATAGCAAGCATGTTTCCAAAGTTAAGTGCCTCTTTGGTGCAAAGATAACATGAATTTTACCTTTTCAGACAATTTACCATCAATCTAACAGATTAAGTATGTGATGATCATATTTTAAATAAATACATAAATGAATAAATGAAAGTAGGGATGAATGAATAATTAAATGAGAAACAATATGTAACAGCCTTGCATCTCAATATTTCATTTTTTTTAATTTCATCATCCAAAACAACGTAACATAAAGCTGTAAATATCCATACATATATGCGTACACACACATTTTTTTGTTTGTTTATACACGCAGATATGTAATTTTTGATGTATCTATGTAAAAATTATAAAGTTATTTTAATGCTAATTTTTGATTTCATAAAAAATTAATAAAAATTTGCCAAGTGTTAATTTTGGATAATTTATGTAACTAGGCTTAAGTTAATTTATTTATTTTTACTTTTTAGTTTCTCTGAGAAGGAAGCATTTACAGTTTGGTTCCAAAAATCGATAAATGCAGGTCTACTGATGATAGCTTGTAAAATACTTATCCATATGAAATTAGACTACTATTTATGATAATTTTAAGCCATGTATAAACTAAAACTAGGGACTTTATACAGGATGTTTTTGCTATTTTCTTTCTATGATATGTTGTCTTCAGGTTTTTAAAATTTTACTTTCAGAATACTTGTATCTGTGTTTCATCCTCATTTGTAACATGAATCAACAATTAGTCTTTTAGAGAAATCTGGAACTGTGTATTCTTAAGTCAGTGTTTATGTTTATGATTAGTGAATAAAAACATGTTAAAAACTATTTTTCTCAGGATTTTGAAGAACCCTAATATAGCTTCTATGCAGTGTTGTCCATTTTGACATTGGCAAGTTCAAAATGTAATGCTGATTCAGCAGTAACATATCTAGGTGCCTTAGGGCTTCTTCCATGAAGAATGAATACCTTTTGGCACTTTCTTTTCTTGTTTCTCCAATTCCCATATTTATTTTGAGGGTCATGGTGTGAGGCCCATCTGTTTAATCAAGTTTCTGCCTGATGATGCAAGTACAATGGAAAGTTGAAACTCAACCATACTTTCCTTTAAATATTGTAATAAGCCTCTTTATCTCCTCAGAAGATAAGTAATGAGCACATTAAAAAAATGCAGATAATAGTAGAATGTAAGTTTTGCTTGCTTAAACTGTTTCAAAATTCCCATGAGTTGAGTGTCTTGCTGCAGCCAAATTGGACCAGGTTAGTTTAAAATTGTCCTAATATATCACTAAATAACGTAAGCCAATTTATCCAGATAGATGCCAAGAGCTCTAATTGAGTAGTAGGATAGTCTTTGTTATGTCTATCTATGAATCATTTCTTATTTGATTATTCAGAAGCATAGACATACTTCCCTTATCAAGAAAAGATTCAAGTGGAATTTTGTTGATTCTTTTGTTGTAATTGTTTTGTTTGTTTTTATTCACAGGACTGCATGTAATAGGTGTAAAACTACAGCGATTTTGCTTAGATGCTTTTTTAGACCACAAATGAATAATGTAACATCAGCAAGATATGGTGGTACATGCCTGTAATCTCAGTCACTCAGTAGGCTGAGGTAGGAGGATTTCAAGTTCAAGGACAATCTCAGCAACTTATCAAGACTCTGTCTCCAAAAACATAACAAAATAAAAAAATAAAATAAAAGGCTGGGAATGTAGCTCAGTGTTAGGAAAACCCTGTGGCAATCCCCTGTACCACAAAACAAAATAAATAACACACACACACACACACACACACACACACACACACGAGAATCACATTTGCATTTAAGCCTTAAGCCTATGGGAAGAGAAATTAAGGAGAATTAGGCAATTATCCCTTTGAGTTAACAATATAGATTCCTAATGTATTTTAAGGAAAATAAAATCAATTGAGACTCACCACCAATCCAAAATCTAGGCAATTGATCTGAATCAATTAAAGGAAGATATTTTGGGATTCCTCTAGACCTGTGTTGTCCAACATTATAGGTAGTCATGAATAGCTGTTCAAATTTCAATCAGTTAAAATAAAACTAATTTGAAAATTTAATTTCTCCAGCCATACTAGCCAACACTACATTGCTTAATAACCACATGTACATTGTGGTGAAGATACCAGAGCACAGTAGAGCATTTCTATAAGTGCAGAAAGTTCTATGAAAATGCACTGCTCTAGAAACATGATACTAAGGGCAAGTTTGTTTACTATTTGGTTCTATAGAGTCAAAAATCTGAACAGTGGCTATATGAAAATATAGATGATAGTACCTTAGATAAAAATAAATTAGATGAAAATACCTTCTCAGCTGACCTGAGGCTACCCTTAAAAAACATGTTCTTTTTAAAGCATCTTATTCATGTTAAAGATATATCAATATTTGCTAATCTTTCCCTGTGTATTTCCTATATGAGGCAACTACTATTTGTATTAATATTGGTAAGAGACAGACAGATGAGGATTATGGGAACATGAGGTTAAGGGATTGATTCTATAAAATGGGCCCATTCTCTTGACCCTGGCATTCTTTCTTTTCCAAGAAGCAATTTACCTGCAGCTCTGCCTGGTCTAAATGAATAGGATATGTCACATCAGTCAGCAAACTAAGTGTTCTCTTCAGGAGAAATGCAGGCGGGAGATGTCGATAACGTTTGCTATTTCTGTGTGGTGTTTTCATTGGTTATTGGTTAACTTCATTTACTCCAATTATTTTCTGGTTGCTTTCTCCATTCAGCCTTTACTGAAATTCTATTCTCCACTTCTGATCCTTGGTACTCTGTTCACTCTTCCCTTTTTAAATTGTACATGAATTGTATTCTTCAAATTTGCAAGACAAGAACCCAGAAGGAAATTGGTATGGTCTGCAGCCTACACTGTATAGGGATCTATAAATGGTTGACTAATATAGAGAAAGAAACTCTCATTTCTCTTCTCTGTACTATTTTATTGGTGGATACCTAGGACCTGTAAGCCAGTAAAATGTAACTAGCATGACTGCCAGTCTTAAGACTCAGGTGACGGTCTTGCTGGGCAAGTGGGGCTGAGTCCCTTCACCCAGGTGTTGGGAATGTCATTCCTGATTTGCTTTCGATTTTTGTTCAATTGCCCCCCCAACCCCACTCTCCTGGGAGTAAGTTGGTTCATAGGATAGAGGAAGGCTTGAAACAACTAAATGCAGCTAACCGGGGCCATTCCCTCATGGTACATTAAGGTCTCACATCCTAAATCTGACCACAACAGGCCTCAGAGGTACCAAACATTAACCACTATCTGTCTCTATCTTTCTGATTGACTTGACCTAATGGGGGAGGGCATCCTCACCCAATGAATCTTGCATGCTGAAAAGAAGTGTTCGTCCAATATGAGTCCTTGGGAAAGAGGTGATCCATAATCACCAAGAGCATGAGCCTAGCAGTATTTCACTCTTTAGAAATGCTTCTCCCTCAAGTCTTTCCCTGATGTCTACCTCCTAAACAGAGATCCCTTATTAGAGATTCTGAAGGTAGGGATCTCCTACCTTTAAAATCAGGCTACCTTCTCTAGAGACTCTCACAAGACACCTTTTCTTCTGTAGTCCCCGCATGTGGCATGAAAAAGACCAGAAGTTCTGTCTCACTTAATTGAGGAAAACTACCCCTTATCTCTCCGACTTTGGGAAGCCAAATTATTTATTTTATAAAGTGGAGATATGACCCAGAGCACTAAAAGATTTTCTTCCCACTTCAAATTGAGGAGCATAATATGAAATTATGGTCCTGTGAGCATGAGAACCCACAAGGATGAGAACATGTAAGATGAATTTTAAAGGCACAGCTAGCTAGCAGATACCCTTTCTTAAATTAAATAGTCATCAAGAAGTTAACTAGTATCCTCCATTCTGAGCAAGGACCCAGACAGGGATCATGGAAGGAGGGGTGGGAAGTTTTGACAGCTAGAGGCTCCAAGACTGGGGACATGTCCCCAAGTCAAAGAGATACTTTCCTTGTGGGCACCCCTGTTCTGTTCTCTTTTGTTATTTATTTATTTGTTTGTTTGTTTGTTTGTTTATTATTTATTCAGAGGAGAACCTTGGCCTCAAAAGTAATACCAGGGGATGACTTAATCACAGTAGGAAAAAAGGAGATGACTGATAGTTTTTCTTTGTTCATTTGTTTTCCATTCAGACCTGGCCCTAATACCAGGAGGAATAGACAAAAATAGTCTCTAAGCCGGGCGTGGTGGCTCACGCTTGTAATCCCAGAACTTTGGGAGGCTGAGACAGGAGAATTTTGAGTTCAAAGCCAGCCTCAGCAATGGCAAGGTGCTAAGCAACTTAGTGAGACCCTGTCTCTACAAAAAACACAAAATAGGGCTGAGGATGTGGCTCAGTGGTCAAGTGCCCCTGAATTCAGTCTCCAGTACCAAAAAAAAAAAGTCTCTAAAGAAAGACATAAACTATAGCACCACACCTCAAGAGACTGGCCTTACAAAAAGGAGAAAATGGTTAAAAGTGCCCTATGCATGAGATTTTGCCTACTATGCTCAAAGTGGCAGTTTTCTCTCCTCTTTAGCTGCTTGATACTCATCTAAAATGTAAGCCACATAAGCAAGTACCCAAATTATTTGGACACCAAAGAAGAAAAGTTTCACTTTTAAATCCAAGCTGCTGTGGGATGTAAATGGTTGTTTTATCTGTTCTTATATTCTGGAGTTCTGATGAGTTCCTCCCTAATGCTAGAAGATAGTAGAGGCAGATGGAGGGAATCTGGAAAGGCTGACTATACCAGGTCCTGGACCTTTAAAGGATATTTAAGAGGTCAACATTCTGCCTTGGGACAATGCAAGCTTTCCCCCCAAGCTGCAGCAGTGAGCTCTATAAGCATGTCTGACTGACATGCTTTGTAAGGGAGTGTGACAGACCCCAAAATATCAAGGGATGATCTACTTCCTATGGTTTTCCTCTTCTATCCAGTTGGGCATAAGGAAGGAAAATGGAAAAATAGATCTCATATTTACAAGTCTTCTTTAGCTTGAGAACCTTTACCTGAGGATTTCATAGGCTCCCATATTCTTTTAATATGTGGACTGATTCTAACTTGACTAATTTGAATTTAATTTGAAAAATGTAATCTGATCTAATAAAGATGTTCCACATGCTTCTTTACTAGATTAACTATAGCCATGTCATTTTATTAGAACTCCTATATTTTTTGAGCACATGCTTTTATGGTGAATTCATATATGAATCCTATGTGCCTAAATTTGTTTGATCAGTCTTGTTTTATCTAACTGTGAAGTTGGTTTTAGCCTTCTACTTGGTTTTCCTGCTGTTTTTATTCAGAGATCAAGGGAAGCTCAAAAATATTTTTTCTTGTTGGTTTCTATGTATATTTATGTGCACCTGAGTATTGTATGTGTGTCTATATATGTGTATTTGTCTATGAGTCAAAATTGGCATATAGATAAATAAGTGCTCATAAATTATTTTTTTAAATAATTGATACAATTTTCTTTTACTTTGACTTAAAAATTTAAGTAAAAGTTCAATTTAAATTGGATAAACAGGTAAGAGTAAAGATATCCTTAAAATTACTAACCCATACATTGTTCAAGGTGGTCAGGAAATTAATAGAGTATTGGTGCCATGAACCAGTATGACATGTGATTATGTCTTCAAACATAAGAAGTGAGAGGATTGAAAGTAAGACAGAAAACACCAATACAGAGTAAAGCAGGACTCAATAAATCACCAGGGCTCCTGGTAAGAGAATGCTGGCTGACCATGAGGAGTCTCTGAACATTTATTACATAGGTTTAAACATCAAAAGACTTTATTGCGAGAAAGCTTCTTCAAGATAAACAAAAATGAGGTTGTGAGCAGGAATGGCCCAATGAAAAGCTTATCAGCTAGCACCCATATCTATTCTACATCTGGGCAGCTGGCATTGAACCAAGGGCTATTTGAACCAATAAATTCTTCAGGACACAGAATTGTTCCTTTGAACAGGATGTCACCAGTGACTAATCAGTCTCAGTTGGCACATTTCCACTGAGAGTTTTCAGAAGGGCATCACCTCTGCCTTAGGACTGTTCAAAGAAACTTGTAATTTATTCACCACTCCTGACATGTTGGTTTCTATAAAATGCTTGAAGTGTGATGTTCAGTGCTTCTAAGATTTTTCTTTAGCAGGAAAAAGATGGCTTTTACTGATCACTGCACTTTTCTGATATCTTTGTTTTCTTGGGTAATGTAAAGTTAGCAGTTAAGAATGAGTAAATTAAATTTAAGTTAAATGGGATTAATCTTCATGAACATGTTTGTTAGAGGAGACATCAGATTATTCGCAAAGTTAAAACATCAACTGCTAAATACAAATCCAAGTATCCTTGACTTCTTCAATTCTCTAAGGTAATATATTTTGGTCTACTAAATGTGTTTTTATAAGCTGGGAAATAAAATGGAGTTTAAGATTGCTTTGTTTCTGGGTCTTTACTAAAAGCAACATTACTAAGATTTAAGATTCTAATAGCTCTAATTTTTTATGCAAAAAGTACAAAAGGTTTCAGTTGTGTTTCAATTAAAGTAATCTAAAAAGGTATAAAGTGTTTCATCTTATTAAAATTAAGTATTTTTTCTATATCCAAATATTTGATAAGGATTTTTTTTATAAATTTAAGTTTCATAAACTTAAGCTTCATAAATTTAAGAAAGCTTCAGCAACTAGGAAGAAGGCATAAGAAAGTTATAGTTATGAAAACATATTTTAGTATGGAAAAATGGAAGAAAATATTTCTGAGTAAGAAAGTCTCTTGTATGGCAAAGTAAACAAGTTATAGAGTATATCTAAGTAAGTTACACAAGGTTTGGGGAGGCTAAATCTCAAAAGAATATTAGTGTGTGATTAAGTTGGCTATGATTAACATAATCAGCTGAAGTTATTTAATATTTCTTCCTTAGCTCAAATATTAATGTATTGTTATAAACCAGAATCTAATTTTCTATGTGTTGAAGTAACAATAGTTCCTTAAAATATTAGTATGGTCTTATGTATCAAGATAATTTCTTGTGTCTGTTAGGTTTCATTTTTTAGGGGAACTAGTAGTACTAAAGGAATTAGGCTTTGTACAACTCTAGTTAAACAAAAATTGTGATTTTAGATTATTACACTACATTATGGATTTTAAATATTACTTTAAAAGTTAAACTTGGTTAACTTAAGAACATCAGTTATGCTAACTGTTACTGACTTCTTTTTGTATTAGGCATATTCATGTCCTACAAGTATATAAGTCTTTAAATTGTAAAGCTTAAGAGAGCACTTTACCAAGCTAGTGCTCTCTCCAAAGTAGTCTGTAGCATAGTTTCTTTAAGACTTAAAATGAAATAACAAATTTAATTCAAAATTTATTTAGATAATTCAATATTTTATAATTAAATAAAAATAAATTATCAACAATAAATTATATATAAAATTGTGTGTTGCTATTTACAATGGGATGGTACTTGAAATGTATTTTTGGAAGGTAATAAGGATCTTGGTTTATTTAAATGTTAATAATGTGGAACAGAAAGTATTTTTCTACTTTCCCACAAAATGGATTAGGAGTTCTCTTACTTCTTTGAGTCATGGTTCAGATGTAATAATGAATTGTCTTAACTGATATTTATATATACTCAGGAAATCATATGTGATAACTTTATAATATTATATTTAAGAAAGATTCAGAAATAAAACCCTTTACCTAAGATTTGTAAAAAGCCTCACCTCACCTGGGTTAAGACTCTGCCTCTCACCTTATTCCTTGTTAGTAGGACTCAAAAGTAAGCTAGACTTAGGGTCATTTAAAGTTAAGTTCAAAAGATAGAATTTTGTTGTCAAAGTACTATTACCTCAAATAAACAGGATATAATATATAACTAAATAAAGGTCTGGGATTATAAAAATTGGCTTTTGTTTCTTAGGTATTGTACAAACTGAAAATGTTTTTTGCTGTTATTAATTTAATTTGGTAATTTTCCTTGTAAAGCTTTAAACTGTTGTCTGTGTGTTTTATGGAAGTACAACTTCTAATATAACAACCTCAGTTAATTTGAGATAATAAGCTATCACCCATAGGATACACAGGTTATAAGGTTGACATCCAGTACTAGTACTGACTCCAATTAAATGGAAGGGGTAAATTGCTGTAAAATTATAGACATTAGACATCAGTACTCACATTTCAAGACTGATGATCCTGGCCTGCTGGATGTTTAAACCCAAAATTTGGAGAACAAATTCAATTAAGTAAAAAGGCTAAGGAAAAACAGTCAATATTTGGCATTTGCTCTTTAAGATCAGCTAGGACCCATAGAATGGTGAGACCACTCTACAGTCCTTGAACCTCTGATGAGTCACCCTGAACTGCCAATCAGGGGAACTGAGAGAACCCCAGAGAACAAGAAGTCAACCAGTGAACATGCTGCAATGAGGAGGGTCATTGTAAAGGGAAAATTCTCTAATATTTCCGAGGGAAACAACATGTGGTCAGCAAGACTCTAACCCATTCTGGCAGATGGCACAACAGGTACAGGAAGCTAGAGGAACTAAGAGACTTCTTACAAATTCTCAAGAGTGGCCTCCTGAGGAATCTCAGCTGACTTAATAGTAGATAAGAACAAGGTCAATTTTGACCAACTTCATCTTGAACAACTGGCAGAAGAGTTTTAACCATAGCACAGTCACACTTGGACATTTACAAGGAAAGACAATAGTTTTTTTTTTTTTTAATGTAACTTAAGATGTACACATGTGTCATTCCCACCAAAATTAAGTAAAACTGGAGGCTATAAAAGTAGGGTACTTAGGAATGCCTGCTAAATATCAAAAGAGACTGTTAGAGACATAAGCTTTTTTGGAGTCAATTTGAGACCTATAAATATTTCTAACCTCCTACATAGGTAGGTCTGATTTGTGTTTTTGTGTTTGCTAGTATGATTATGTCACCCTGATATTTATCCTTCATACTGGTTTAAGTTGTGACACATAAAATTCCTGATTAACTTTATCAAGAAAGCCTTATGTGACACAGCTAAAGGGATCTCTACTAAACACAGAGATAATACCAATATAAAGACATTTTATAAAATTCACATGGCATTAGATATCTTAACTACAACTCATTGGGACATCTGTGACATTATAAAAACTAAACATTGTATATATGTTTTTAAAAACACTTCTAATGTTTCTAAAACCTTAACTGACCTATACTCACAGATCAGTGGCATGAGGCTCCCACCTAAATCTTTAGTTACCATTTTCATTGTTTTCAGAGAGATCAGCCAATGACACTAACTGCTCTGTGATTGTCTGAAATAAAATATTGCTTTGCTGTCTTATTTATTGTCGTCTTAATATGATGCCTGTCCTAAGTACATCACATCCAGTTATCCACCAAGTGCCTCCATGGATCTATCTACTGCATTGATGTTAAGTACCCTTAACTATGCATGCCCTATCTGATGGAGAACAAGAACTTCTAGTTTTCTTCCCCTAAACACTGCCCCCTTTCAGCAGGAAATTCCCAGAAGGAGTTGACACCCAAATACCTATAAAAATTTAGTGGCCTAAAGTCCTTGAGGGGGGGAATGTCAGGGAACAGCCAGATGAAGATAGTGGGAACACAAGGTTAAGAAAATAATTCTATAAAAGGGGGCTCACTGTGCTTACCCTCATATGCTTTCTGTTTCAATTTATCTGCAGCCTTGCCTGGACAAATTATGTCACATTCCTCAGCAAACTACCTGTTATTTGCAGGAGAAATGTAAGCTTGAGATAATGTTAATGAGAGGAACCCAGGAGACTTTTTTGACCATATCCTGAAACTGAAGGAGAAAAGACCAATTCCATCTAACAACAAAATTTGTAAGAATGTATGGTTAAGAATCCAATTAGAATTAGTCAGTATGAACCAAGGTGACCTAGCATTGCCATGACAGTAGAGATATGAAAGTCTGATGCCATCTTGCTTTCAGTCGAAAGTCAAAAGTTGGGCCTGTGTGAGAATGTCTGGAAACTTCTGTTCTCCAATGAAACTGGAGTGCAGCAGAGGTACATTCTCCTCTCTGAGAGAAGTTACTATCTCCCTTGAGAGTGTCCCACTTCCTTTTTCCTATCCCTTCAATAGTCTCATTCCTGTTACTCTGAGCAACATGTCTGAGATAATTTTGACTTGAAGTGAAGCATCAGGTTTTGGAGATGAGTCTCTGTGCTGCCTTAGTACCTTGGAAAGCCCCAGCTCAATATATTGCATTATGAGTAAATAAAACTGCAATTACATAGTTAACTGATCTTTGTAAAAATTACAACATTATAATACTTAAGTAATAAATTTTTGCATTTGTTTTCTCAGGACCAACAATTAAATTATTTAACATATTTCTGCTTATTTCCATATATATTGTACTTTATAACTCTTTTGTATATTTAATTTTTATCTCATTTTAAAACTATCTGTGTGAAGTTAATTATATTGCCCTTTATTTGTGTTTTAGTCATTACTATTTAATATCTCTGGTTGTTTTCTCTTTGACTTTTGGCACAGCAAGTTATTTTTCTCTCTTAGAGATTTTATATTTGCATAATATTCTTAACTCTTGTTCTAAGTATCCCTTATTTTAACATTTTTATCTCATGTATTTTAATTATTTATTATTATTAAAGCACAAGGTATATTCAAAACTAGGGAATAAGTGTAATAAATCCTGAAAGACTCATTATTAGCTTTGAAAATTGTCAGCGGGTGATTAATCCTGTTTTTGTCCTTAATCCCCACCCATTCCCACCAATTCCCAAAAGTATCTTGAAGTAATTTAAAGATAGACTATTACATATGATTCCATTTATATAAGATTTTTAAAAGAACAGAAGAAGGAAAATAGAAAACAGATTAATAGTTTTTATGGAACGAGGATGGCACAAGGGAGTTTTTTTGTATTAATGGAACTGTTTGGATTCTTGGTTTTGTGGTGATTATATAAATCAATTCATGAAATAAAACAACAGAGTACATGCATACACACACACTCAACCTAAAACAATAAAAATTGAATAACATATAGACTGAATCAACATTATTTCTTGTTTTTAATGTGATTGTGGCTTCAATGTATGTAATCTCTCTTGAAAGCTGAACATTTTCCATAACTTCTATAATTTCCCATGGGTCTATACTGACTTGGGAGTAAAAATATTTTAAAAAATTAATAAAATTAAACTATATAATAGGAATGTATGTAATAAAATAAGTGAAATACCTGAAAAAAATACAAAATGCATTTGAGGGAAAATAATAGAGATTGAAATAATTGGGCAGATACAACACATCCATATATTAGAAGACTTGATATTTGAAATAGTAATTCTCCCAAAATTAATCTATGTGTCTAAAGTGATTACTTTAGACACTTTAGTCCAGTCAGAACATTCTCATAAAATTCTTACCAAGGTGAATTTACAATTTATATGGAAATATAAAGACATAGCAAATTACTACCTCACTCTATGCCATATTCTAAAACTACAATTTAAAAAACTGTCATATTATCATGATCATAGTTAAAAAGATCAAAGAAACACAATCTAGAATCCAGAAATGAATCCATACATATGTGTGCAAGCTAACTCAATAAATTTCAGCTTTTCAAGAAATTATACTTAAAATTTTATGTATTCATAGGCGTAAAAAACATATCAAATCCATAGCTCACAATATATACAAAACTTAATTTGAAATAGATCATATACTTATCATAAAAAAGCAAAATTCTGAATCTCGTAGAACACCAGGGAATATTTTCATGACTTTGAGATAGGTAACAACTTATCAGAGGAGACACACAAGACAATATCTTTGAATGAATAAAATTAAAATAAGATATCCTTATATTTAAATACTGCCACTTGTCAAAATAAACCACAAACTATAAGACATGATTTACAAAAGACAGATCTTACAGAAGATTTGAATTTCAAATATATATTAACAATCATAAAATGACCACCATGCAAATAAATACAAACATACAAAATATATCACAGTAGGGAATATAAAAATAGCCAAAAAAAGTGAACTTCATTCATTATTAAGAAAATAAAACTTAAAAAAAATCACTAAAAACAAGCTTAACTGATATTCAACACCCTGATAACACTAAAAATTGGCAAATATTAGAGAGCATTTAGAAATCATATGCTTTTGTTATGTAAAATAATGAAAGTAAAATAGCAATTTTTTGATGCTACATTGCATAAGTTGAAATATATTTGTACATAACAGGAATTTTACTTCTAGATATTATTGCATTTTATCTAAAAGTAATTGTAATAATACAAAAAAAAAAAAAGATTTACAGTACCATAGAAGCTACACACTGGTTAAAAATAAAAAGAGCATTATCATCAACCTAATTATTTGGAACATGCACATTCCCCAAAGAATCATATATGTTGAAGATTTGGTGCTCAGGCCAATTGGGAGGTGGTAGAAACTTTAGGAGGTAGGATCTAGTATAAGAAATTTATGTCATAGGATGTGTGCTCTTAAAGGAAATATTGGAACCCTGAACTCTCCTCTCTCTCTTTCTACTTCCTGGCCCCCATGAAGTAGAGGCCTTCTCTGATACACATTTGTACTGTGCTACCACAGACCCACAGCAATAGGGTCAAATCACCATCGACTAAAATCTCTGAAACCATGAGCCAAGATAAATATTTTCCTTACTAAATTGTTTACCTCAGGTATTTTTTCATTGTAACAGAAAGCTGACTAACACAATCAACAAGAAAATTGATTGGTATATTCATATTTAATACTGAATAGGAACAAACTTCTTTCTGGGTTAAACTTTAAATCACTACAGTCATCTTGGGGCATAATCTTGATCAGTTTTTCCTATGTATTTTTCCAACAAATCATAAATAAGTAAAACAATTAAAGTGGTTTGTGGAGTTTTACATATGGACTCTGATATGAGAAATGTGGCTGAGAATTTGACATTAGCCTAAGATAAACTTCATACATTCTGGCTTGAGTGAAGTCACTTTTACCCAATTATTGTATCTCTGCTTTAAATTATAGGTATCCAACTGGTCTTGCTGGTATCCCAGACAACACTTTTGTCAGGTAAATCCCCCAAAATTGTTCAATCCGAGATCTAAGTGCCTTCCTTTCTTTGGTCTTGTTGCATCTTGGGGCCAGTTCTCATACGCCAGGGCTGAATTGCTCCAGAACACTATTGAAATGTGCAGCAATAAAACAATTATACAGTACCCTAAGACATTCTAGTGCAGGAAAAACTATCATATGCTTAAAAAAATAGAAGAGTGTTTTTCTTGGGTATGAGTGAATTGACAGGGAAGGAACCAAAGGGCATTCTAATATTACAATTTTGTTCTACATCTTGATAGGGTCTGGTTAATTAGGTGTACACATTTATCGAAACTCATCAAATAACACATGGGATTTTTACAGTCCATGGGTCATACATTTAAATAAAAACACATGTAAAATATTTAAATCCAGTTGATTTTTACTAAGCTATGTTATGCTTTGGATAAATGTCCTTCAAATTTCCATGTGCTAAAGATTGGTCCCCAGATGGTACTATGGGAAATAGTGAAACTTTTAAGAGATGGAACCTAGTGGGAGGTTGTCAAGTCATTGGGGGCAAGTCTTTTACTTCTAGTCCTTCTTAATGCTGTAGTTGTTTTGCATCTCAACCATGATGTGAGCCTATGACTGCCATATGTTCCTGCTATGATATGTGACCACAATCCCAAAGCACTGAGGCCAACTTATTCAGCTCTAAAACTATAATCCAAAAGTTAATTTTCTCAGGCATTTATTATAGTAATGGAAAGAGGGATAGCAAATATAGTATTGGTGATTCTGAAACTGTATTGTTATTTTTATCTATATGTATATTTGTCTACATATATGTGCATTATATATACTGTATATTTTTATTTATCTATGTGTATTTATATACATATATGAGACAAAAATAACTATATGCTTTTATAGTTCTTTACTGTAACAAATGCTTGAGGTTATATAAATATACAGATATATAGATATAGATAGAAATACATGTTCTTGTCTGTATATACTTTATTCTGGTTATTTTCCAGCCAAATTGTGAGAGAGGCCAACAGGTTTGAGCATACATGTAAAAGAATTATAATGATCAGATTTGAGATTACAAAGTTTACAGACAGTGAGAAGATCAGTGACATATGCAGCAGTCATAGAGTCCTTGTCAAGGTAGAAAAAAAACTTGTCAGAGAACAGAATGTTATGTAGGTTATTGATAAAACATCTGCATGGAAATTGAAATTACAATGACTATAATAGAAGTAGGGTTGGAGATAGGAATGTTAAGTCAGCAACCAAAACATTCAGAAAAAGAAGGGAATGAATCCTTGCAGATGCTATAACTAACAACTTTATGTTGTCCACATTTAAACTAATTTCTTTTGTCTTTATTAAAACTGTAATTTGGGAAACTAAAATATACCTGTTTTGTTAGTGGTACATTAGTAGTTTTATTTTTGCTACAAATGAACTTATTTCTTGTGGTAACTTATTGCTTCATTATTGTTTGTGTTAAAAAATTTCTGTGGCTGTATACAAATAACCAAAATTCAAAAACTCATGAAGAAAACAGGTTTATTGAATTCATTGTTTTGTTGACTGAAAGTGTAAGATGAGTTGGCCCCATCTATTTGGATTCTGGTGACATCCCCTTGACTATATCTCAATATGGTAGAAAGAAGACTTCAGAAAAGAGATAACAGCCACGTGGAAAGACAAGAAGCAAGAAGAATTCAGGAGCCAGGATAGACTGTTTTTATGTTAACTTTCTCTCACAGAAACTAACTGGAGTCCCAGGAATACTGCATAAATTTCTTCACAAAAAGTGCCTCCAATAAAATAATCACTTTCTACTTGGACTTCCCTTTTAAAATTCCACCATATGGCCACTCTTGGGAAAAACCTTACAGCATATAAATCTTTTGGGAAAACATTTGAACTATATCCAAACTCACTTCTTATTACACTTTGATAAAATGTTCAAAACTACTAATACTCATAAAGGAAAAAAATTTAGAAAATGTAAACTTAAAGTTAACCTATTTTCATTTGAGTATAGTTATTTTTTTCTTCAGGACTTGTGACAAAATTATATGTTGTACACAATTTATCAGTTCAGCTTTTTCAACTTTGGATACAAAGTGTATGATTTCCTCTCAGAATTTTATACCAATAAATAGAGATTAACAAAGGAAATTCAATGATGTTAATATGTATTAATAAATCAAATTTAGTTGCAGAAGTCTGTATTAATTATCAATGTAGCTGATAAACTTTCCATTATAAGTATTTGGCTATATGTTATTAATTGAATGCTTGTGTTGTCCCCAAATACATGTGGTGGAACTTACTGCTTGAATGTGAGTATTAGGAGGTAGGGTGTGGGGGAGGTGACTAGGATCACATGAATTCATGTGTTGGAGCAGTAATAAATGGGTTAGTGACTTTATAGGATATTCAGAGACAGGTTGCTTCCTCTCTCTGCCTAATGAGAACAGAGTGAAAAGATGGCCCTCTGTGAATCAGAAATCTGACTCTGAATCTGCAGCACCAGAGTGTTGAATTCCTAACCTGCCAGAATAAGAAATAAAGTTCTGCTTTTTAAGCCACCGATTGTATGGTATTTTACTATAGCAGCCTGGCCTGTTTAACATAGTATGGAAGAAAGGCTTATCAATTATTTATTTATTTATTTGTTTGTTTTCTGAATGACCTTTTTGAAGATAAGAGACCAGATCAGAAAATTGTGGCTCTGAGCTCAAGGAATAAACTACTTTTTTTCTTATAGCAAAAATTCCCCACATGCAATATTTCAAGCATTATATTGACTAAAATTGTAGAGCAAAAAAGTTGCATTTTCAATCCCAAAGCAGATCTCATCAAATGTGCATGTTTGCATAAATGATGGAGCCAACCAATTTTATACCTCTTTAATAATGCATTCCTAAATTTGGTTTCAAGTTAAAGACACAACATTTTTTTTATTGTTCATGATGCATTATCCACACCCTGGAAAGTACTCAGCTGTCCTTTGTGTCTTCTCAGTTATTTTTAAATAATTCAGGAAGTTATCTGGGTTGTGTATATTTTCATTAACTTATTTTCATATATACTTTAGAGACAGGTAAATATAATAAGCTGTACCATTTATGAACATGGTGGTATTGCTTATTGATGTATAACTTTCTTTGGGTTTGGGAACATAGCATAATATGTGTATAATATGTACATACACACACATGCCCACATATGATTATATATGCTCCTTAGGATTAGCAAATGGTATTTATATTGTGCCTTTTATAATATGGTTTACTACAGAGAAATCTAGAAATTTTTATGGTGATTTTTTGTTTGCATATGTAGACATTAAAATGCATTATTTCATACAAAATTTATGTAAATTATTTGTTATAATTGATAATATTAATTATTTGAACATATTAACTTCTTGTTTTATTATACTTCTATCATAGTTGCATAAAATCATTAATTCTTATTTTAAAATTATTTTTTCTGTGTTTTCAATTAAAATTTTTCAAAATGAACAAACTATGGAGTATTTAAGCATAATTTTATGAAAACAGTCAAGTTGTATTATGTAAACTTGTATGATAAGCCTCAAGTGATTGCCCTAAATTAAGTTGTAAGTAAGACTGACAATCCCAAAGGAAAACACAGAACAACTAACTTATATAGCCAACAGATTCATACATAGGTAAGTGAGGTACTTTAATACCAGTCCAAATGAATCTTTGTATTTTCTAAAATCAAGCACTTATTTAATTCACTATGCCAAATATATAGTAGATAATTTATATACCTTGGAGCTAATTTGCCTTCAGAAAATTATCACTAAACTGTAATAAATAAAAATTAATTTGAAAATTATATTTTCAATATGTTTATATTGAAGTAAAAATTTTAAAAGCAGCAACTAGCATTTTGTCATGGTTTGTAAATAATTATATATATTATCTAAGTATAAAAAGCAATACTAGGGGTTTACCTGTAAGTTTGAAACTTGTAACAAAAGGAAAATTTGATGCAGATCTGTACTTTTTCATTTTTTTATTCTTTTGCAAATAAAAATCAAAAATTTTAAACATTGAAAATGAATTCATATTCGGATTATAATGATTATTAACATCTTCCTATTTTTATGTGATGTCATCTTGACAGATTCTTTTAACCCATTTGCTCAATTGCATAAAGCCAAAGTTTCCATTTTTCATTTATTGCTATCTATGTCATATTTTAAATAAATTTTAATCAGTGCTTTAGCATTTTTATGAAAGGTTTTCAAAACTATTTTTTTGTAATTTGTTCTCTCAAAAACTAAGAGCAACAAACATGACAAATATTTTCAATAAACTAAAATTATATGTTAAAAGTTGGAATCATTCTGAAATTACTTCAAGAAGCAAAGTGTACCTATGTAGACCTTTCCTACACCTCCTTCTAACCTATGTGAAAACTTGTCTGTGTAGAAATATTTTTTGTGTTCAAAATAATATGTTATAGAGAAATTTTATTTTGTAATTGAATACCTTAAAACTGATACCTTTTAAGTCTGGTTTCACTTATTTCCATGAACTGTGATATCATAGCAATGACTTTTTTTAAGCTCACTTTTCTTTAATAGTGATACAACCTGAAGACTTTAGAACCATAATTGTAGAAATACTTGGAAAAATCCAAGTGCAATAAAATTCATTGCTTATTGATTTTTATTTAAACATATCAGATAATATAACTTTGATTTTCAAAAATTTTAGTTTTCTAAAAGTTAGAAAATATTTCTGGGTAACTTTTGAAGTTAAAACCTTTACAAATCAAAAATAAAGACCAACCAAAGTATCACTATGAGCCTTTTAGCTCAGTGTTATTTATATACACATGTTGATCCTGAAATTTTGAGTGGTTTGGTTTCCAATTTTATTTCAGAAACAGCCTTCTGGGTAATACTTAATGTTCAAAACATGTTATCAAGAACATTAGGAAAAAGAACAAGAAAAGGAAATCAGTAACTGAAAAATCACGAGGAGTTCACATTTGACCTTTACTTGTATATGGGTAGCTTTAGTAAAATTAAAACAAAGGAGACAAAGTCATCTTTCCTCACTCAAAAAGCTAATAAATGGCTGAAACAAATTGTCTACTTCAGTGTTTAGTGATTTTAAAACCATAATTCTAAATTCCATAAGAACATCTTTTAGGTATAATGATGTTGTAGAGTTGTGTTTGGCAAATGGAGAAAATATCTAGCTACATAATTTCTAACATAGATACAATTTAAATTGTAAATTTTTGCATTGGTGATTATTGAGGATATTCTAAAGTGTTAAATACAGGATATGAGAAATTTTTTATTACATATACCAAAATGATACACATATGCATATATATTTACATATGTACATAAATATAGCTGCAGGAAGACAAAAAATCTCTCAGATATTGCATATGCATTGTCATAAAATCTCTGTTAAGGATTTTGCTAAAATTACTCAAAAATTTCTAAATATTACACAAACATATCCTGTGAATTATTTGTATTTATATTTAACTGTTACTTCATAAAAACAGTAGGAAATATTTAAAAATTTTATTGCCTTACAATTATACAAACATTATGCCAAATTATTCCATGCACATAAAATGATTTGATGCATTTCCTGATATCAAAGGTACAGAAAGGTAGCAATATATATGTAGGCATATATATATATGCCTATATATATTTAATGTAATTAATGACTTGTATAGTCTATGAAGGTATTTGCTACTAACATATAGAAGATATTGAAAATTATGGCTTCTCCTTACATCTTCTGATAGAAATATATTATTGTTACATTTCTTGCAGCCATTTCTCATATGTTTATGAAATATCACAATATAAAATTTTTAGATTTATATTTTAAGTATTCAAATTCATGTTTAATATGATATTCAAAACAGAGAGAGCATTTTAAAAGTACATTTGAATCTTTGAAAGTAAAAATGGAATACTTTAGAGAGCATTTTAAAGCTAAATTTAAATCTTTGAATATAAAAAAAGAATAGTTCAAATTGAAGTTTACTAAGGTATCATTTCAAGCCAACTTTACAAAATAATGAGGATAGTTATTCTGAAGTTCAGCATGGAATTTACTTCCTGTTGAGGCACCTAATTACCAAACACTTTTGCTCACATTGTCTGAAGGTTATGATTAGAACACATTAAAAAAACAGCAGATTCAGATCTAAGTGAACAACAAGGTACATAAGGTGAAGAAAGGTGAAAGCACAAGGCCATAGCCATTAAGCATCTTCTATGAGCCTAAAATCATTTAAAAATCAATGGAAAATCTTTTAGACACTCAATGTTCTGTAAGACACAAATATAACTGCCAGGAAGAATGAGAGCTTCTGAATTTTGTATGAAGTAAGCTAGAAAATACATGAAAAATCATAAGAAGGAGAAAAAACTTGAATTTTCCAAATTTGTAAGAAACAGAGTTTTTCAACTAACTTTGTTACAGTGCACCATTGCAAGTACTAGTATTTTATTTAAAATATTAGCATTAAAATTTCTATTTAAAATATTAACAATTGACACACTTATTCATAAGCAGGTTGAAATTATACGATTTCATTTAAATATTTAAAATGTTAATTTTCTAAATGATATTTAAGTACAGACTACTAACAATGGTGACTTATGTCAAAGAAGAAAAATATACTCCCCATCTTATGCTTAAAATTTTAAATACTCAGAAGTTATTAGAATAATTATATATAATATCTAATACCAAACTAATATTAGTGAGATCATTCATTAAGAAGAACCTCATGGATATTGCATATGTTAATCAACATTCAATAGATATTTATTATGAGGCAAACATTCTCAAGTCAATATGTATCATTTAACATTTTATAGAATACATCAGATAATCAGAAAACTTCTAATTAAAGAAAATAATTATTTTATGAAATTATATTAATGATAAAAGCTGGTATAAAGATAAAGAAACAATAAATTAATTCAAGTTAGTAATGTCTAGAAGGCATCATGGAAAAAGTGTAACTTGAAATGGATGTTACAGAATGAGAAAGCTTTAGAATAGGAGGTTTGTTGGATATCTTATCAAGGTGCAAGTATAGTGTTTCTTTTGTTTTTTTATGTCTAGTACTTAATGGGATCTTCCATCTCATAGTTTTTTACAAATTTTCTAATAGTTTCTTTGGTCAAAATGAATATCCCCTGAAGTAAGGGTTTAGTTAATGCCTATAATAATGAAAGCATAAGTGTGATTAGTTCTAGACCAGAAAAGGAATTATAAAAGACAGATCACAATGGCATTGCTTGAAAAGCTTTAAACATACTGAAAGAGATGCATGAAATGTATCCAGAAAACATAGAGTACTTGAACTTGAAATGTATCCAGAAAACATAGAATACTTGCATGTTTAGAAGTGAAAAATCCCAGGAACATCAAAATAAATAAGCAAAATTGATGATATAAAATTTGTATATTTTGTGATTATGGGAATATGAGTGGTGAATCTGTAGAATAAAGAGTACAAGTGAGTTAGAAAATGAGGTTAATGAATTGAATAGGATAGGTGATAAAGACTAGTGACAAATGGAAAAGTTTTAGCTACATTGAGTAGTAAAGAGAAACATTAAAAGTCAGACACACTGCATTTCATCAGGAGAAAAGACTTATTAACAAATTCATACAGGTAAAGTAGTCAAGGGAAGAAGGGGTAAACCCTGCATTTTAAAAACTGACAAAGACTAAACTAATATGACTATTCATCAGAATCAGTAGAATGAGAAAGTGTGTTTCTTGTCTTGTTTTTTTTTTTTTTTTTTCTTAAGCCAGGATAGTTTTTTTATGTTTAAAGACAGAAGAAAGCAGCTCATATAAAAAAGATAGAGATTCAGAGATTCAGGTTCCAAGATGGCAGCCTAGACGGACTCCTCCGTGCTAGTCTCTCCAGGACCGAAGCTGGAAGTAGTGGAAATACCATCTTCCAGCCAGCTTCTTGACATCATCCCACGGCTCATCATCCCCAGCAGGAATTTCACTCGCGTGTGTGTACACAGGGCCACCAGGCAGCCGAGTGACAAAGCCACAAACAGCCTGACATCAGCCATGAGCAGCAGAACACAGCTGCAGCGTGGGGCCCCAGCCCAGGGATCCAGCACAGGATTTGCCCCGGGTGGGCAGGGCCTGCTTCTACACGAGGTTCCCGGCTCCAGCGCCCACCCAACCACGCAGGACCCCTAGCAGTTGCTCCTGTGGACAAACCATCTCCTGAGCAGGACCCCCAGCTACTGTTCTTTGTGGATCTCCATCTAACACGGCAGAACTTCCTGCACCAGGGGGCGTCAGATAGCACCTGGGAACAAACTTTGACCTCAGCACAGCACACAGTGAAACAGCGTCTCCACCAGCGGCCCAGAGCTTCACCCTGCTGTGAAACCCACACCCAGGACACGAGCAAGGAATGTCCAGCAAGCAATGGACAGCGCCACCTACTGGCGGCAAAAGGAACCATACCTGTTTATTTACATTGAGACTTTTTATTTTTTTCTTTTTTATTTTTATTCTTATTTTTTATTTTATCTTTTATATTTTTCTCCTAATATTTCTATTGCTTAATCTTTTGTTTTATTTCTCTGCTCTTTTCTTCTTTCCTTTCTTTCTTTTTTCTTCCCTCTTTTCTCTCTCACTCTTTTCCTACCCTCTAATCCCCAACAGTTGTAAAACCAAGTATTTGTTATACAGTGGGATATGATAGATTGGGATTTCTTAACTGTATACTAGAGTGGTATTATATAGTTTTGTAACTCCCACTTGCATATGTTTTATTTTTCTTGCTATCATCTCTCCTCACTGTACTCTGTTTTCTTCCTCCTTACTGGTCTTCCCCAACTCTCTGTTGCTCTTTCTAGTAATAGCCAACTTCTATTGGATTCCTTTTTCATGCTTTCTAAGATCTAATAACCATATCCTCACTTCATACTACCCCAACATTCTATCCTAAAACCCACCCCCAAGTTTCCCTAGCCCACCAACAGAAACTATAGACCCTTATGCAAACTTATTGTTTACATAATAGATTGTAAAGGAACTCATAATTGTTGTATATTGTGACTAAACTGTAAATGTATTTGGGAGCTATTAGGAGCTACTTGGTTTGAAACTATATCTTGCTTGTATTGAGATCAATCAATACAATCAATTGGTCACCCCTTTAAAGGAGAGGTATTGAAACCCTGCAGGGAAACTATATCCATAAAGGAGTAAAAACTGTAACAACTTGGATCAGCACAGCTAGAAGGAAAGACACGCAAACACCATGAAAATACAAGGGAAGAAAGTGACTCAAACAAACCAAGATACTACACTATTAGAATCCGTGGTCAGTACAGCAGAAGAAATGACAGAACAGGAATTCAGGATGTACATAATTAAAATGTTCTGTGACTTAATGGATGATATAAGAGAGCAAGCCCAGTCAGCAAAAGATCATTTCGATAAAGAGATACATATGCAAATAAAGAAAGTAAAAGATCAATTTGATAAAGAGATACATAAGCAAATACAGGAAGTAAAAGATCACATCAATAAGGAGATAGAGATTCTGAAAAGGAACCAAACAGAAATCCTTGAAATGAAAGAAACAATAAACCAAATTAAAAACTCAACAGAAAGCATCACCAACAGATTAGACCACTTGGAAGACAGAACCTCAGATACTGAAGACAAAATATTTAACCTCAAGAATAGAGTTGAGCACACAGTGAAGACAATAAGAAATGATGAACAGAACATCCAAGAACTATGAGATAACATTAAAAGATCAAACTTATGAATTATTGGGATAGAGAAAGGCATAGAATTCCAAACCAAAGGAATGAGCAATCTATTCAATGAAATAATATCAGAAAACTTTCCAAATATGAAGAATGAATTGGTTAATCAAATTCAACAGGCTTACAGGACACCAAATGTACAAAATCACAACAGACCTACACCAAGGCACATCATAATGAAAATGCCTAACATTCAGAATAACGAGAGAATCTTAAAAGCCACAAGAGAAAGGAATCAGATTACATATAGGGGGAAGCCAATTAGGATCACTACAGACTTCTCAACCCAGACCCTGAGAGCAAGAAGATCATGGCAAAGCATATACCAAGCGCTAAAAGACAGTGGATGCCAACCAAGAATCTTATATCCAGCAAAATTACATTTTAGGTTTGATGATGAAATAAAAGCCCTCCAAGATAAACAAAAATTAAAAGAATTCACAGCAAGAAAGCCAGCACTGCAGAACATTCTTGGTAAAATATTCCATGAGGAGGAAATGAAAAACAACAATGGAAACCTGCAGAGGGAGGAGCTACACTAAAGGCCAATCAAAGGAGAAACCTAGTCAAGTTAAAAACTAAGAATAAACCAAAATGTCTGGAAATACAAACCATGTCTCCATGATAATATTGAATGTCAATGGCCTAAACTCAGCAATT
>CM053409.1:29239984-29395447 GCA_028644305.1 Xerus rutilus
CTGATTAGTGGATGATGATACATAAGGGGGGTGGGAATGGGGAACATAGGAGAAATGGAAGAACTGTGGATGTGGCAGGGGGGAAGTGGGGGGAGGGAAAGGAGAATTGGTATAGTAAAGATGGTTGATTGAGATTGTCATCACTACCATGGTGCATGTATGAAGGCACAAATGGTGTGACAATCTGGTTTGCAACCAGAGAAATGGAAAAATTGAGCTCTATATATGTACTATGACTTGAAATGCATTTAAATAAATTAATAAAAAATAGAGATTCAGTCAAGGGAATAGATATGAAGAATTAATTCATCATAATTAATGAAAAATTAGCAACAAACCCATATGAAAAGGATATAGTGTACAATGGGATTCTTATTTTTGCATGTTCATAAAGTAACAACATACCTCACAGAATTTTCAAAACTTGAAAAATTGGTACAATTATCCCAGTTTTTAAATGACAATACAGTAGCATATTCAGGAGAAATAGCATACTAGAAGAAAAATAAAGGTTAATCACGAGTTAGAAAATTAAAAAAAAAAAAAAACACAAGCATTTATATTTAAAGATCAAGATCAGCCAGGTACAGTGGTGCATGCCTGTAATCCCAGCAGCTCAGAAGGCCTAGACAGGAGGATCCTGAATTCAAATCCAGCCTCTATAATAGCAAAGCACTAAGCAAGTCAGTGAGACCTTATCTCAAAATATAAAAAAAGCCTGGAGATGTGCCTCAGTGGTTTAGTGTCCCTGAGTTCAATCCCCAGTACTCCCCTCCTCCTCCAAAAGATCAGGAAATCGTTTGCTAAAATAAAATTTTAAAAAGTCAAGAATTTGGAAGATAAAATTTTTTTCACTAAAATTAATCAAAAAAATACTTTAATAATTTAAGACACCATGCACCAAAAAAAAAAGAAAAGAAAAGAAAAGATTCAGTGTTATAAAGAAGTTAAGAATTCTAAAATAATACATATTGTTGTTTACTGGTCATGACATGTCTGCCCCTTCTTGGCAAAGAGAGTTTATCAAATGACACTTGACATTGTCTACTCGAGATTTTTTGTAGAATAATATGGTCAACTAAATAAGAGCATTCCAAACAGTCTGATATACATGTAACTGGAATCTCAAAAGGAAAAGTGATAAAAGAAAAAGAAAATTGGGACAATAATGTGCACAATTTCCCTCAAACTGATTAAAGTATAAACAGGCAATGCAAATACCACAACAAATGAAGAACATAGGAATTATGAATCTCAAGAATCAAGCCATAAGATTATCAAGTTGCTCACAACTAGCAGAGGCAGCTAGAGAGAAAAGCATGTTAGATTTAGCATGAGAAAAAAGGCAAATGAGAAAAAAACAGGGAAAAATCATAATGAAAGAAAAATCATATCAACTTACAAATCCATAATTTACAAAATACATTTCAAAAATAAAGACAACTTTAAAATGTTTCATATTAAAAGTACCAAAAGAATTTCCTACTGGCACATCCACATACAAAATATATTTAAAGAAACCCTTAATACACAAAGAATATGATACCATAGAATTATAGATCTACACTAGAGGATTAAGAGAATTGAAAATAACTGGTTTGGATAAATATATAATGTTTTACTCTGTTACTGTAATTTTTAAAAAGACAAATGATTGTTTAAACAAAGATAAGAACAAAGCAATGTGTGATTTTTATTAATAAATAATGACAAAAACAGTATAAAGATAGGATAGGAGAAATTGAGGTATTGTAAAGATTCTATATTCTACACAAAGTAATATAACATGACTTAAAGTTATATTGTAAAAAATTAAGATATAAACTATGAAATCTAAAGAAATCAATTCAAGTACAAAATAAAATTATAGCTAATAAGTTAACAATAGAATTATAAACCTTCTTAATCAAAAAGATCACAGAGGAAAGAAGGATATAACAAAATACAGATGGGATCAATAGAATACAAATACAAAATGGTAGATTTAATCTAATCATATCAGTAGTCACATTAAACCACCTAATACTTCCAATCAGAAGAGATTGTTTTGGGACTGTAAAAAAAGGTTATAAAAAAATCCAAGATCACCCTACTATGAACATTAAAATACTTAGAAGAAATGCACCTTAAATGTAAAGACACAGATAAATCAACGCATTGAAACCAAAAATAAGAAACATGAAGTGGCTCTATTAATATCAGATGAAGTGGATTTCAGAGTATTGAATATTGCCAGGGATAAAAAGCTCATTTAGTGATGTTATGGGGTCAATTTATCAAGAGGAGGCAATAACATAACTATGGACCATTTAACAGAGATCCACATTCGTGAAGCAAAACTCCTATACCACTACAAGAAAAAATAATAAAATCCAAATTACAGTCAGTGGAAAATACAGGCAGAAGTTACTCTTCCAACAAAGGAGTAATAGTCAGAATACATAAAGAACTCCAAACACTTAACACCAAATATCCAAGTGAATTAAACAGATACTTCTCAAAATAAAATTCCATATGACTAATAATTATATGAAAAGAAAGATTTAACATCTTCAGTTATCAGGGAAATGCAATAAAAAATACATTGAGCTTCATCTCACCCCAGTCAGAATCGCTATCACCAAAAACACAAAAATGAAAAAAATGCTAGCAAGGATGTAGGGAATAAAAAGCTCTCCTACATTGTTGGTAGCAATGTAAATTAATATAGCCACTGTGCACGGAAATCAGTGCAGAGATTCCTCAAAAGATTAGTAATGGAATCACCATATGATTCAGATCACCACTCCTTGGTGTACATCCCAAGGAATTAAAGTCAGCATAGTAAAAATACACTTGCATACCCCTGTTTATTGTAATATAATTCACAGTTGCCAAGGCATGGAATAAGCATAGGTGCCCATCAAGAGATCCATGATAATGAAAATATGGCATATATACATAATGAAGTATTATTCAACCATAAAGAAATAACTCATCTAGTAAATGGAACTGGAAAACGTCATGGCCACATTAGCCAGACTGAGAAAGATAGGTATCATACATTTTCTCTTCTATGTAGAACTTGTCGGGATTGGGAGCAGGTGAAACAATAACATGAAAGTAGAAGGGAGATTGTTAGAGAAGGAGAAGGGGATCAGGGATAGGTGAAAGGTAAGAACAGAAATGAGGAAATGGAAATGATCAAAACATTCTATATACTGGACATGGTGAAACACACCCATTATGCCAGTGGTGGGAGGCTGAGGCAAGAGTATCGCAAGTTTGAGGCCAGTCAGAGCAATTTAGCAAGATTTTAAGCAACTTAGGAAGACCTTGTCTCAAATAAAAAAACAAACAGGACTAGGGATGTGGCTTAGATGCTTTACCTCTGTAAAGCATCCCTGGGTTCAAGCCCTGGTACCATAAAGTAAAAACAAAAACAAAAACATGTTATATGCATGTATGAATATGCCACAATAAATCCTATTATTCTGTATAAGTAATGTGCACCAAAAAGAATGTGTAGAGAGAATATTAGCAAGGATATGAAATCACTGACTAAAATTTTCAAAAACTTGACCCATTTGACATATTTTAGAACATTCCACCTAACAATAGATAATACATATTAAAGTGTACATGAAATATTTGCCTTTCTGAACCTGATATCTAACAACTCTCAATAACTTTCAACTCAATAACTTTTAAAATTTATATTTTAAAATGTGTATTCTCTGATCAAAGTAGAAATAAATTATAAAGCAATAATAGAAAAGTTTTGAGAAAAATCCTTAAATAGTTGGAAAAGTAATAACACTTCTAAAATCTCAATGAATAAAATAAGAAAGAAAAGAGAAATTAGAAATATTTTAAACTAAGTGAAAATACATTATGTACATATGATGTAAATACAGAAACATTGAGGGAGCAAATTAGAGTAGATTAAAGAAGTTCTAAATAAATGGAGATAGATACTAGGTTTTCCTGTCAGGATCCTCAGTATTGTTAATGTATAAACTTTTCCAAAGTTGATATATAGATTTGATGAAGTGTCATGCAATATTCCTGCAGACTTATTTTGTAGAAATTATAAGATTTTAAATTTTATATAAGAATGCATAGTATCTATAATACACAAAACAACTTTGAAAATGAGCAAAATTGAAGACTGATACTAATTTCAAGATAGCAATTAATACTACATGGAATGGGCACTCAGAAAGACAACATAAAAATTCCCAAATAAACTCACATTTATAAGGACACACGTCTAAATTCATTTCAGTGGAGTAAAGAGACTCTTTGAAACAAGAAATATGAAAGGAAGTTTGTCAAAATTTTATGATAATCAGATGAAAAATTGGATATATACAAAGAAATAAGAACACCAGAAAGGGTAAATCTAGAGGAAAATATAAAAGATACTCATGTCTCCCTTTTAATTGATACCAAAAAACAAGTGATTATTTAGATTAAAAGAGTACTCATACATTGTAGGGTGGAACTGTTTAGTTCTTACTACACATGAAAGTGTTATTTGAAGGTTGATGGTATTTTTTTACAAAGATGCTAAAAACCATATATGTATATGTTTTTGGCACAGATAGATATCTACAGATAAATAAACTTTGATACATACCTCATATTATATATGAATATTAATTTTAAATGGATCATAGTACCACACGGTAAAATATAAACCAATGAAACATCTAGAAAAAAACATAGAAGACAATCCTTTTAGCTTGTTTTGGTGAATGGTTTCTTAGCTATGTCACCTAAAGGATGATTCATAAAAGAAAATTTGATAGTTTTATTTAACAGAAATTAAAATTGTTGCTGTTTCAGAGAAAGATTGGGAGAAAATATTTGAGAATCATATATCATCAAAATTTAGATCTAGAATATACAAGCTAATCTCAAAACTTAATGAGAAAATAGGAAAAACTGTATACATATTTGAATAAATTATTTATGAAAAATCACATGCAAATAAAAAATCAAATTACAAAATGATGTTAAACATTATTATATTTTAGGAAAATGACATAAAATCATTATAGTTTACCAATACCCATTTCATATGTAAAATGTTAAATATTAAAAATTATAAAAGTGACACTGGAAGAGATAATTAATAAAAATAATAAGGAATGGAGATCATGTCACAGTTGCTTTTATATTCCTCTTGATTAGCAAAACAAGCAAACTACCACATATCTTGGCACAATAGGGGCTTCCCTGACTCTGAAATGACTTTCCTTGTTTCTACTTCTTCACCTTCCATGAGAAATTGCTATTTTGTCCTCAGGGACCAATCAGTTATGGTAAAAGTAACATGGGAAAATTTGCAGAAAAAAATCATTCACAAGGGTTATTTAGGAATAACCCTTAGGTTACTTTATATCAAATGTCTTAACATTTTTCAAGAGACTAGTGAAATGTTCTTTGCATAGCTGTCTTCCAAGGTTCCAACTCTCTAATATGCCATGGACAAGTGAACCTTGACATAACAAGCTAAAATTAGATAAATTATGGTTACCACTTCTATTTTTGAGAATCAGTATTTTGAATAAATTCACATTGAATAAATTCAACTTGAATCCAAGTTGAATAAATTCAATTTGAATCCAAATAATGTGCAAACCTAAAAAGACTTTGTCTAAAAATCAGAAAATAAAAAGACACATCAATAGAGATGTGGAAAAAAAGACTTCAAACAAATGTACCATACTAAGAATGCAAAGGAAATATTTCTTTTACAAAACAAATAAAAAATAAAGAACAAAATTATATTAATCATAAGATATAAGATATACTTTTCCTGTGACTTAGGATCAGAAATGATTGGTTATGATGAAAGATATATTATACACTTTTTCATAGTCACTTTCTGCTCACAAAAAAGTTGTTGTTAGAAATTGTTTTTGAATTTTGAGGAAAAACAGAAAAATATAAAACAACAAAAATAAAACTGGCATGCAACATACGAGTCAATATACATGAAACAGTAATCCTGGAATAAAACAAAGAGAGAGAAGTAAAAATCAAAGCAATGAAAAGAAATTCCCAAGTAGAATAAACACAAAACTTTTTTTAGAGGAGGAAGGCGGGAATGAAGAATGGGCAATAATTAAAAATAAAATTTTACAATAAAAGGATTAACTTGTACTAGTGATACTAATAAAAATACTCATATTTAAAATCACTTTGTGAAAATTTTGTCTTTCCAAATCTTAAACTATAAGCATAGAGACAGGGTCAGATAGCAAAATTTAGCAATGAACACAAAATAATATGTTTTTAAAAATCAGATAAGAATAACAATGGACCAGATTTGATGTATGTGTACATATGAAAATATTAAAATGTGTCAATTTCAGAGGAAATATTCTGTGATGGACCAGCACCATTCACTAAGGTGAGGGTATAACAGGAGGGTTTAACATACAAGTAGGTTCACATAAAATGACTGGCGTGATTCATGTTGACTTTGTCTATGAAGCTCCTAGACCAGGATTTCCAAATATAGATTATATAAGGCTGTAGGAAATAATAAAATCATCCAAACATTGTGTGTGTGCAAGTTATTTCAATTGATACCTCATCATTCAATCTATATTATTTTTTCCTATTGAGTATTCACTTTTTGCCTGATTAAGTCAAATTCTTTAAAGAGACCATCTCATTTGATCATTATAATAAAACTTAAATATAGCTGTTAATATCCCATTTTAAATGAGAAAAATGAGACTTCAATAAGATAACAAGACATTTTCTCCATGAGAATCTGAGTTTCCTTAACAGCCTTCTAAATGGTTATTCTGCATTAAGCATTGTTCACTGATATCATGTTTGGATGGCATTGAGGCCTGAGCGATAATTTCATTGCCTTCAAGGTAAAGGCTCAGCACCATCATTTGTATGTGATGCCCTTCAGATTCTGGCCTTGCTCACACAACTTTATTTCATACAATGTTCTATACCTCTCTCTTCTACAAGAACCCCCATCTCAGATTTTATCACTTTGAACTATATTCTCCCAAGCAGCTTAGATTGCCCTTGCACTTACTTTCTACCACTTACAATTCCTCTCCTTTCTCTCATTTCAATCTACATTCTACTCAGCTTTTAAGATTGTTGCAAAGGTCCTTTACTCTAAGAAGTACTTTCTATATTTCCACTGTGTTATAAAAATGCCATTGTACCTTTAATATTATTCTATGGTTATCTCTCCTTGAGGTTATTGTTACGTGTCTCAAGATTTATTTTTAATCACTAATATCCCTCCAATATCAGTAGCTCAGTAGGCTGAGGCAGAAGGATCTTGAGTTCAAAGCCAGCCTTAGCAAAAGTGAGGTGCTAAGCAAATCAGTGAGACTCTGTATCTAAATAAAATACAAAATAAGGCTGGAGATGTGGCTCAGTGGTCAAGTGTCCCTGAGTTCAATCCCCAGTACCCCCTCAAAACAAAAAAATCACCAGTATCTAACATATTGTCTGAGGTAATAAACAATATCTGCTGAATAAGTATTTAAATTAGAAAATGAAACAAAGAAAATTTGTCCATTTGTGGATGATTCATTTCATTAATCTATTGATTTTAGCCTACACATTTTGATTTATATTTTTAGTTTTCAAATACAAGGAGCTTATTGAATTCTTAGTTATTATCTGAATACACAGAGTTATGGTATTGTATAGTAAACAAAACACCTTACAAGGACTGGCAGTGTAGGTCAGTGGTAAAGTGATTGCCTAGCACACATGAGAAAAGGCCATGGGCTGGATCCACGGTACCACATTAAACATACACACACACACACACACACACACACACACACAATGCATCATAACATAAAAATATTCACTAATGAAATCACCTAAGAGTCTCTACTCAGGTTTAAAACTGGCACCTTGAGCCAGGCATGCTGGCGTAGGCTTATAATCCTTAGCCATGGGATTAGGTGGGAAGACCGCAAGTTCAAGGCCAATGTGGGCAACATAATGAAACCTCATTGCAAAAAACAAAGCAAGGAGCTGGAGTTGTAGCTCACTGGTAAATTGCTTGCCTGGCACATATGAGGCACTGGGTTTGATCCTCAGCACCACATAAAATAAATAATTAAATAAAATAAAGGTATTGTGTCCATCTATGACTAAAAATATATTAAAAATTAACAAGAAAAAGAAAAATTGAAATAAGACAATCTCATAAAACCAAAGGCTCAATGTTCTCCCTGAGAATGCTTACTGTGAGCACATATACAATAAAGCAGGGGGAGGGTAGAAGAGATGTTCATTGGTTTAGACAAAGGGGAATGAAGAGAAGGAAGGGGAGAAAGGAATGGGAAAGACAGTAGAATAAAAGTAACATAAGGTTTCTAGGGTCATATATGAACACACCCCCAGTGAAACACCACATGATGTAGAACCACAAGAAGGGAAAATAAAAGTCCCTATATATAAAATATGTCCAAATACACTCTACTGTCATGTATATCTAAAAAAATAACAAATTAAAATATTAATAAAAAAAAACAAAATGAAACAACAACACACTAGTATCTTCCTTCCCCATCAATATCAGCTGCAATGTAGAACGTTTTTGCATGACAACTTATTACAAAGTGAAATTAAAATTCTTGGAAGAGACAACATTTCATGATGAAAATAGAACTGATACTAGAATTTCACTTAAAACCAACAACTAATAAGTATCTAATCTCAAACAGCTAAAAATTGGAAAGAAAAATATCAACAAGATTGACAACTTAGTAGACTCTTCTAAAGAAGACTATGGATTCACTGGTAAATTCTACCAAATCTTTAAAAAATAGACACCACTTCTCAAAATCTACCAAGAAGTAGAAGAGGAAGAAACAATTTACAACTCATTTTATAGGACCAATATAACCATAATGCCAACACCAGACAAAGATTTCACAGGGAAAATCTAAGTCAGACATTTATGAGTAGAGATGTAAATGTCTTAAAAAAAAGAATCTAACAAACCAAAAGCAGCAGCATATTAAAAAGGTTTCATATTATTGCTACTGAGATTTATCCAAGAAATACAAGAATGATTCGACTTATAAAAATGGAGTGTAGCTGGGCATGGTGACTCATGCCTATAATTCTGGTGACTCTAGAGGCTGAGATAGGAGGATTACAAGTTTGAAGCCAAGCTCAGCAACTTATCCAGGTCCTCAGCAACTTAATGAGACCCTGACTCAATAAACAATAAAAAATTGGGAATGAAACTCAGTGGTAAAGCATCCCCATACCCACTCCCCTCCAGCCAATGGTATATAGATGATAGTATGAGACATTATCACCAAACTGGGAACTGGACAGATAGCCAAGACTGACTCCAAGATCATACGGGATCTCACCTTGGTGGATACATGCTCTTGCAATGAATGCAAGATACATGCCATACCACGTCTCATCAGATCACTACAAGAATTAACAATATTGGTATTCATATCTGTGATTGGAGAAAAACACTCCAGATCTCCTAATTCAGGCTGAGGTGGAAGAGTCTAAAAGCAGAAATAAAATATTGCCACACAAAGGAGTTAAAGGTTGCAAGCAGTTTACACTGAAATCTAGAATACCATTTTCCTAAGCTAAGAATGGTTTCTTACAGCCAACTACTATGTGTAGAAAGGTTTTATATCATAATGTGCATTCTTATCACATACTATGGAGTTAATTTGTAGAATGATTTCCCCCACTTTCTTGAATACAGTATCTTCATGTCTTTGACCTGGTCAGTCATGCTATTAATTACTGAACACTAAAATGTGAAATAATCTAAATTATATAGTACACCACATTAATAGTGAAGGAAAAAATCAACATGATAATTTGATGCAGAAAAAGCATTTGACAAACTCTAAATCCTGTCCATAATTAAAAGACACACACACACACACAAAAAAAAAGATAAAAGAAAACTTCATTACCATGGTGAAGGGCATTTATGAAAAATCTATTTATTAAAAGTTATAGCCAAAAAAAATAGGCAAGAAAAAAATAAAGTGTAAACTTAAGAAAAAAAGGAGAAAATTGTTTATTTGCAGATAGAAAGATCTTGCATATAGAAAACCCTAAGCCAGTTATGGCAATGAACTCCTGTAACACCTTGGGAGGCTATGTGGAAGGCTGAGACAGAAGGTCCACAAGATGGAGGCCAGCGGGGTCAATTTAGCAAGACCATGTTTGAAATTTAAAAAAGGCTGAGAATGTAGCTCAGTTGTACAGTTCTTGCCTACCATGCACAAGGATCTGGGTTTGATTTGATTTCCCGCAGCACATACAGCATGCCCCCGCCTCTCTCATGCACACACATAATCCTAAATAATACACACATGTTCACACACACAATTAGAACTAATAATAAATAAGTTTCCTTTCTATTTTGTAAAATAATTTGAGATGCATTTGGTATTATCCTGGCTGGTGAATTTTCTCTCATCTCCAGCCCATGCCAGAAAGCTAGTGAAGTCAGTTGATTTCATTATTGCTGTGGCCACATTTTAAAGATGAGAGAAATGCTAGGGTTAAAGAGCCAGATATTGTTGTTTCCTGAGCTTTGGTATCCAGAGAGCAATGCTCTTTCCCTCCAGGAGGCATTTGTACCAGCCCCTCAGAGCCTCCCCACACCCCAGGAAATATGCTTCTTTATACCTAGAACAGACATGCAGCACAGCCATAAAAAGTGGCAAAAATATTTGTAAGAATTAAACAGTAATGGGGATGATGGCACTCTCAGTAGGGAAGTGAGTGAGGGCTCAGGTCCAGGAGGCCTCCATGTGGGGTTTATATCCTGGCATCACTGGGTGGTATGGTGCTCCTGCTGTAGCGCTGTGCCCATGGGAAGATAAACACAGAGTCAGTACATAGGGGCTCTCTCTAAACTCCACCTCGTAGCTCACACTCAACTCCTTGGGACCCTGGAGGCAGGGCAAAGGAGAGGGTTGGCAACACAAGTTACTAAAAGGGACTCTGTGGGGCACTGTGGGTTATCCACTCCACTCCACACCTAATGCTCCACTCCATATGTTTCACATGAGACTTCAAGTAAAAGTTCCCAATTAAAAAAAGAATCATTTTAAAACATTATAAAATACTGGACTAGTCTCAGTTGTCATTAATAGTTGAGGAAATTGAGGCCTCGGGATGTAAAAGACTGACCCAGGCCCAAACAGCTAGTTAGCAGTGCAGTCTTTTATTCTTGTCTATACAGGGACAACTGGTGTGCTCTGAAGCCCAGTGACTTGGACCCTGTGTCTACCAGATCCATAATCCTGCTTCTTAAGCTCCAAGTGCTTCATCTTGGGCTTTCTCTAACACATCTGCAACCCACAAACACCCCTCTCCCAATATAAACCCACTACTCTTCACCTTCTAGGTAGCTGCAGCCTTGTTACTCCCTGAGGAGACCTACCAACTTGAGTCAAAATCCAGACGTTGAGATTTGGGCCCAGGGAGATGTGTGGGATGTTGTGATCTGGATTATCATGGAAAGCACAAAGCCTCCATTAGATCCCACTATGTCTGCTTCTCCTTCTGGAGCCACAGAGCTTCTAACTTGTATGTACCTAGGGAACAATAGACCAAATGCAAGAGGTCACTATCCACCTTGGCCTGGTTTCTCTGACCAATCTCACTCCTCAGCTTGGAAAGCATAGAGGCCAGGGATGTCATCCAGGAGCTGCATCCAGGCTGCATTTCCCCTCTCTTCTCATTTCTTGGGGCAAGAGCATAGAAAGGAAAGAAGAGGGAAGTTCCTACAGGCTCCTAGATTGCCCTGGAGAAAACCCCAAAGGGAAAGGAACGGTTTGGGGCTGTGATCTCGGGTAAGGGAACAGGGAAGAAGAACCCCACCATCCCCAGGATCTATCACTTGAGCTTCTGGTTTACCAACTCACTTGGGTCCCAGTGGTGCACAGAGGGTAATATAACAGTTTGTGGAACAGCCCTGGTCAAAAGGGTTGTCTCCCTGAGGGAATTGACACTGGAGGGAGATGGGGATGGGAAGAGGAGCTCAGAACCAGCAGGACTGGTTAACCTCCCGGTGACCATCCCTACACTGGTAATTAAAACTATGGCTTCAAACCAGGCCTGGAGCAAGACTCCAAGCCCAGGGAAACCCAAGAGTGTTCCAGGGCCTTCTGCCTTCCCAGGCTTCTAAGAAGTGTGACCTCCCTCAATCCACATGTGAGCAACTCTCTCTAGATATTGCTGACACTGCACTCACCTCTCTTGCCTTATCAGGGCTCCCCCATCACCTTGTATCTCTTTTTGCAGCATCTTTGCTCCATCTCCGTTGACCACACATGTCTCTCCCACCACGTCCTTCCAGATACTTGTAAGATCATCCTTATACTGTTTCACAACTTCTTCAAAGACAGTGTTACCACCTCACTCCCACTTCACTTGACCACCTCTCATTTTTCCTAAACATGTGTGCCTTCATTGAATTTCACTATCTGGGAGAGCAGTGGCAGCAGGAATGCCCAATCTTATTTTCCTAGTCAAAAATCACATGGTCCAGGAAAATATGGCTTGAAAGTAGTAAAGATCAAGCTGAAAGGTCAAGTCCTCTCTTGGACACTGACTGGTATCTTCTACTTGCCCCATCTTCTGCCCAACTTTCTGCTTTCTTTCCTTCTTAAGGTGGGGGCATAAGGGGTTCAGTCTTCTCTCTGTTTCTTTCTTTTTTCTTCTTCCCAAATGTTGATTTCTGTTTGTTGTTTCACTCATTTATTCAGATTCCTTTTCTTTGTGCTGAGGATTGAAGAACCAAGGGCCAGAAATATTTCAGGACATCAAAACAACCTTAATCAAGTTAGGCACAGTGATACATACCTGAAATCCCAGAGGCTGGGGAGCCTAAGGCAGGAAGAAGGCAAGTTCAAGATCAGCCTTAGCAACTTAGTTAGACCCTGTTTCAAAATTAAATAACAGAAGTGATTGGGGATGTAGCTCAGTGCTGAAGTTCCCCTGCATTTGATATCCAGTAGCAAAAATATAAAGTCTGTTCACTGCACTGGTGGTTGAAAGCACACAGCAAAGGACACAACCAGCCTACTTTCAGGGTGTCAAAGTTAGCAGCATCACAAGGCCCTGAGCACCATGGGGAGTGGTCAGGGTAGCGAAGAGAGAGGATATTATGGGAAAGAGTAGGCAACCAAGCCCACAGCACCCATACAGAGGAAAGGATAGAGTTAAATGCTAAGACATGCCAAGAGGGCTATTTCAGCTACTT
The DNA here is from genome assembly GCA_028644305.1 of Xerus rutilus. Taxonomy (NCBI): domain Eukaryota; kingdom Metazoa; phylum Chordata; class Mammalia; order Rodentia; family Sciuridae; genus Xerus; species Xerus rutilus. The sequence continues at coordinate 29,253,246 of CM053409.1, forward strand.
CCAGTTTCAGAGGCTGTGTGAAGCCCAGAAAGAGTGATCTGAAGAATGTCTGCTAGTTTTGGCCTTTGATGAGAGCATGATCATGATGACAAGAGCTGAATCTGGGTTGAGGCTGCCCAGGAAGTGAAGGGGAGAGCTTGTGATCATGGTCAACTCTTTCATGGAATAAGGCACAGAGGGCACAACAGATGGAGTGGAAGCTCGAGAATTTAAGGGTAGGGCTTGTTTTGCTTTTGAGATGAGACACAAATGTGTAAATGACCATGGAAAGAAATGGCAGTAATAGTAATTTGAAGCCAGGCACAATGGCACACACCTGTAATCCCAGCACTTTGGGAGGCTGAGACAGGAGAATCGCAAGTTCAAAGCCAGCCTCAGCAACCATGAGGCACTAAGAAACTCAGTGAGGGGCTGGGGTTGTGGCTCAGTGGTAGAGCGCCTGCCTTGCACATGTGAGGCACTGGGTTCAGTCCTCAGCACCACATACAAAATACATAAATAAATAAAATAAAGGTTTGGAAAAAATATTTAAAAAGAAAAAAGAAACTCAGTGAGAATTTGTCTCTACATAAAACACAAAATAGGCCTGGGGATGTGGCTCAGAGGTTGAGTACCCCTGAGTTCAATCCCCAGTACCAAAAAAAAAAAAGTAGTAATAAGAGCACATAGGGCACTTTGTATTACTAGTCACTGTCTTATGTGTCTTTTGTGAATTACCTTGTTTACAGATGGGGAAACTGAGTGACCAGGTAGCTAAGTAGCATACCTAAGGTCTTCATCCTGGTATGTTGTGGAGTTCTGATTTGGATTTATGTGATCTGACTCTAAAGTTCTTGCTATCAACGACCAAGCAAGTGGTTCCAGGAGGTATTGCAGTCAGGGAATGGAGTACAGAGGCAATGAAAATTGTTGCATGTAATGAGACTGAAATGAGTACTACAAGTAATGGAAAGGAGCACTGTCTGGTGAATCCCAGAGTGCAGACCACATTTAGGTCTCTTGAGACTCAGTATCCAGGACTTGGAGGGCTTCCTTCTGAGCAAAGGAGAAAGGGCAATGGCCTATGGCCTGACCTGAAGCTGGAAGAACCACAGGATAGAGGGAGGAGAAATTCTTCCAGGGAAACTAAATTATGGACTGAGGCTGGAGAGGGAAGAAGACAGGCAGACCACAGGGCTGATGAATAAGGGCTAAGCAGAGTCACAAGTGGGAAGCGAGCCAAATATGGCAATAGTAGCGTGGTGACTAAAAGGATGGGAAGTGATGAACAGAGAGGCTCTGTCTTTTCAGCTATCTGAGTCTGCAGCTTCTCCCTCCCTCATTGATTCTGCCCACTATTCTTTCTGAAAGAGCCTTTAGTCAAGTTATTGTCATACTAAAATAATCCCATGGCAAACATGCCCGATCCTATCATTCCTATTCAACATTTAAAAGAAAAAGAAATAAAGGCACACAGATTGTAAAGAAGGTAATGAAACCATTTTTCACAAAGAACATGATTTTCAGTGTCAAATGAACAAAAACATTCAGAGGTATAGCACCCCTGTTTCAATCCCCAATACTAGAAAAACATCAACACTAAGAACTTCTGCTTCATAGGAAGATGCTATGAAGAAAATAAAGTGACAAGCAACAGATTGCAAGAAAATATTGGCAAAATATACATCTGAATCCAGAGTAGAGAACTCCTAAAATTTGGTAAGGAAACAACCCATTTTTATAAATGGAAAAATGATTGGAGCAAACACTTCACAAAAAAAATACCAATGGCCAAGATGACATACAAATATGTTCAACATCATTACTCATTAAGAAAACACAAAGTAGAGCCTTACTGAGATGCCATTACTCATTTATTAGACAGGTTACAATAAAAGACAAAACAAAATAACAAATGGCAGTGTCAAATCTTGGTGAGGATGTGGAGAAACTGGAATTCTCATGCATTGCTGGTAGAAATTAAAAATGGTACAGTGGTTTTGGAAGACAAATTTGGCAATTTCCTATGAAGTTCCACAGCAATGCCACCTCTAAGAATTTACTCAACAGAAATGCAAACTTATGTTCACATGCTTGTACACCAATGTTTGTAGTAGCTTTACTTATAACTGTGAAAAACTAGCTAGGCACAGTGGCCCATGCGTGAATCCCAGTGGCTTGGGAGGCCAAGGCTGGAGGATTGCAAGTTCAAAGCTAGACTCACCGACTTAAGTTAGGCTCTAAGCAACTTAGTGAGAACCTGACCAAAAAAGAAGTAAAAACATTTTTTAACGAAAAAATAAAGGAGGCCGAGGACTGAAGGATGTAGCTCAATGGTTAAGCACCCTGAGTTGAATCCCTGCTACAAACAAAACAAAACAAAAAACATTGCAGAAAAACTAGGTACACTATAAAAGTCCTTTGATTGTTGAATGTATAAATAATCTGTAGGGCATCCATAAATACTGCACAGCAATAAAAGGAAATAAACTACTGATATGAACAACACATAGATAAATCTCAAGTTCATTGTACTAAATGAATGAAGCCAAACTAAAAAGGCAAAGACTCCATGTATATGTGCTTCTGGACAAAGAAAAACCAGGACGTAGGGAGAGAAATTGACAACAGAAAATGATGACAGGATTTTCTGGGGTTATGAAACTTAGTCTATTCTTGATAATGGTGGACAGTGCAGGATGGTATACATTTTTTCAAATCCCTGACCAAAAAAAGTGACTTTTACTGTGTATAATTAGTCCTCAATAAACAACTTTTAAAAAACATCCTATAATGACTCCCAGGATTTTACTTCATCCAAACTGAATTCCACACTTGACTTTCTGGGCCTTGTTAATCTTGACCCCCATGGGGACTACTTCATTGTCCATGCCACCTTGTGCTTGAATTAGGGCCTGTTCTTGTCATTCCATTAACTCTCTACTTTCAGATTTCAGTGCCTTTTTTCCCAAGTGTATCTCTCACAGGCAATGCTCTCCTGTCCTCAGCTTCTCCACAATCACACCTAAGATCCAAAGAGTGGCATGCCCTACTCTACAATACAGCACTCAACAAATTCTGTTTCTTCCAGTCTGCTACACTCAGTAGTCACTCAGGACTGACTACTTCACAGAATGTTCCTGGGTGTCCACATGTGTTAGTCTGATTGTAGGTTGTTTATCAAAACAAGTGCAGGATGTATTTACTTCTCTACCCATCCCGCAAATAACATGCAGCCTAGAATTTGGAAGCAATACACCCAAGAGGGAGCATGACCACCAAGCTCCAGAAGGAGGAGAGATCTGAGCTGCATCTTAAGAGGTGAATCTAGAAGGACTTAGGAGGTACCATCTGGGCCAAGGGCAGCAGAGGAAGCACAGAAAGTGCCTGGTGGCAGAGTTGCAAGATGCCTCCACCCAGCTGGCTATGATGGCACAGACACAGGACCCTACTTACCTGGCCCTCCTAGGGGCACCTGGTGGTGCTCACCACTACAACTTGGGTCAGCAGCACCAAGATGAATGGCAGCAGGGCACCGGTGGTAGGCAATGAAGCTGTGCCATGGTTAAGAGGCCTGGGGACAGTTCCTCCCTGCCCCTGCCCCTCAACCCAGCTCTGCCCCCTCTGGCCCTGCCCACCTAAACTTTCTCCCTGGACAGGACTGTTAGTTCAGTATACCCAAGGGAAACCTCACTCTACAGCACTGTCTTCCTCCTTGTCCCTTTTCTACCTTCATTACCTTTCTCTGTGGCCCCGCTAGATTCTTAACTCCACAGTCCATCCTACTCTGCCTATCTTCCTGACCCCACTCACCTTGAATATGTCTTTGACAGGTCCTCCCAATGGACTTTTCCCTCTAGCCCCACCCATATCAGCACCACCCTGCTTACCTCACCCCTTGCTCTCCACTCCTCCCTCCCTACAACTCCTGTGGTTCCCAGTGTGGGCCCTTGGAACTGTGTGGATCTGCCATAGTTTTGTACAAGGAGAATGGCATCCCTCTGGTGTGTACAAGGAAGATGACACATGTCACCAGCAGGGCACCCAAGTATGAGCAAAAGGACAGGAGCAGCATGAGGAACAGCCAGATGTTATTGTGCCCCACATAGGTGTTTACCCACCTATAGTGGTGGTCAAATTTCTAGGCAAGAGGAGGCAGGCTGCCAGGGTGTATCTGGCCTGGCCTTCATCACCCCCAAATGCGAAGGTCTCCCCAACACAGCCCTCTAGGCTGTCTACTCTTGGCTCCCATCTCAGAAATAACTTGGCATATCCATTGTTAGAGCATATTTAGGACTCCATGGCTCATCAGGTCACCTGTCATGACTGAGGTTTTTAGAGACTACCTGGTGTTACTTGTAGCACAATGTAGAATAACTCTGGAACTCTGATTTTTCAAATACTGGATAAGAATTGAAAGAACCCTCTTTCCTAGCCAGGCTTCTGCACTTGGAAAAAAAAGAAAACCTGAAATTATCAAAGGTGCAGGACACCCCCACTCCATTGAGCACCAGGTCTGGACCCTCTCCTCTCTGGAGGGGTGCCCCCCCCCCGTTTTAACCTTTAAATAAAACATTGGCTCCTGCCTTGGCATTTCTTGAGTGTTTAATCTTCAACACCAGGGGGAACAGGAGGACGAGATCTTGATTTTCAAGACTGGTTTTAGATGAAGACCTGCAGGTATCATTACAAGGATATGCTCCTCTGCACTCCACATCTTTCTTAGGTGATCCTTTCTTTCTTTCTTTCTGGAAGACAATAATGGGCACTTGTGGGCTAATTAAATGCAGTTAATACAAGGTGCCATACTATAAGTCAGAGGATTCACAGCCTAGGTGCCTCCCAGTCACCTGTCTTGCATGTCAGGCATGTTGGCTTTTGTGAAAGCTCTCTCTCACTCATGTTATTCTCTGTTAAACTTATTTAATAACAAGAACAGTAACTATAATACCTAACAAATAAAAGGCAAATACAATTATGAAAGCAATATGAGGTGTGAAAAATCAAGTATGAAATGTGAAATATCTTCACATTTTAAACACTAATTCACTGAACAACTTTTGCACTTGTCATTCAGAAGTATTAAAGTTATGTAAGAATTCATAGTCACTAACATCCAGGTTTTAAGTGTCTAATTGATTATACATGTATATATGAAGAAAAAATATAAAACCATTGAAATCATCAGTCAACCTTACAAATATTTCTAAATGGAATAATAGAGGCATATTGAATAATATCTAATCTAGAGCCATATAATCTAATTACAAAATAATATCTCTCACTCTCCATATATATACATATGAGAGTAAATACACATTCACAAACATACATATGGAAAATGCAGTGATCCAATGAACTACCCAAAATAGTTACAGCCAGCATAGTACCATCAGAAAATGACAGACATAGTCTGCCATTTAGGAAGAAAACGTTATTCTAGGTTATGTAAGGTGATCATACTTTTTGCTCCCACAGAGAATTCTGCATAGAATACTGTTTTATTCTGACAACTGATTAGCATTTTGATATGCTCAAAACTTGTTCACATGGAAATTAAAAATTAATGCAGACAGCAATTCAAAGGAATAGATGAAACTCTTGAATGAAAATGTATTTGCTATATTCTAAGATAATTGGTTGCCAAAGAAAGCACTAAAGATTATTTTTACCTTCTGCTTACTACAGGGTTAAAGATATAAGATATAGATGTTATATTGGGATTGAAGTATTAATTCCTTCCATTTAGTTTTTTAAAAATTATTGCAGAAAAACAAGTTGCCTTTTCTCTTAGTAAATATAAAATATTGTGTCTCAAAATTATCAGAGTACTGAGCTTCAATTTTCTCTTTTATATTATAGAAATGAACAAACAAAAATATCATTAAATGTATTTTGTTATTATTCATAAAAAAGTGGTCTTGAAATTTGCAAATTAGACTTCTTCAAAACTTATAATCTGTAACATTTCATGGTCTATCAATACTTATGAGAATGTTACTTTAAAATCAATATTATATAAAAATTACTCACCATTCTTGCTTAAGCTCAATGTGTTATTGCATTTTACTACCTTCTGAAATAGAAATGTTACATTGAGCTGATAAAGATGAATGATATAAAAAAAACATGTAATATTTAAAGTAAAGAGTTGGGAATCATGGCCAAGTACCAATAGTCCTGGGTAACTCTGGAAGCTAAAACAAGAAGATTACTTGAGCTTATGAATTTAAGAACAACTTGAGCAACATATAAGACCAATTTACCAAAGAAAAGTAAACAACAAATAGTTGAAATATGCTTGGTGGTCTGAATTGTGATATGGTATAACAGCTTTCATTTGGAATGTTCATTTGCTCTTTTTTGTTCACAATCTGTTTAGTAAATGATCTCTTCCACCTCAGGAAATATTACCTCAATGTCTTATAAGGGCTAATGGACAATCAAAATTTGCCGTCTTTCAATCCCAATGCCACTTACTCATAGAATATCATGTTTACAGTTTATTGTCTACAATTTCTAAGATAAAAGTAAGCAAATATCTTCAACATCTTGTTTTAATATAGGAAATTCCTATGCCATACAAAGGGTTATATTTGGGAATCTCTTGGGATGCATATTATAAACATTTTGTACACAGGATTTTTATTCTTCTATAATACCTCATGCAATAATTATTTTTAATTTTAAATAAACATTTAAACTAATGCATAGTATAATAGTATTACTAGCTTCTCTTTTCTTCTGGCCTTAATTTGATTCACTGACATTTATTCATTTTTAAAATATTTCTCTAAAGTATAGCAGACTATATAACTATAGTTCCTGAGCCTCTGGTTATCTACAATTTTAAAAGGAAACCACAAGAAGATAATAAATTCTATTCTTTTTAAAAATATATATATATTATGAGCTTACAAGATATTCTATTGACACATAATAAAGTGAATAATGTTTATGAAGACAAACAATTTAAAAGTTCACATAGAATTTGGAATATCAGCTGTCTAATGAAAATGTTATTGAAAATAAGGGAAAAATTTGCTTTGTAATGACCTTTGAAATTACCACCTAACACATATATTTATAGATAACATTATTTTACTTAGTAAAAATGTTTCATTTTCATGAGTTTAGTTCTAGAATTTAATTATTTTATCACATCTCAACTTTCTGAAGAAAATTTTAGTGTTTTTCACACAATAGAATTTTTGAAATTATCCTTTGAAAAATCACAGATTTAAAAAATACATACTAACTCTATTGAAGAATTTTCAGGAAAATGCTTCTTACAAAGACAAAGTAATTTGTATCCTACAAAGTGCTCAAAATAAAAGTTTAAGAATTAATTATACACATATCTTGCATAATTCATAAGGAATTGATATTCATTAAAATACTAATTAATACATTTTTATTTTTTAAAAATCCACAATTTATGGCTGAGGGTGTAGGTAAGTGACAGAATGTATGCCTAGAATGTTCTGGACCCTGCATTCAGTCAACTGCACCCTACCCAAAATTCCACAATTCCACAATAGCTTAAAATATAAGTTAGAGAAAATTTGCAGCCCCAATTTTTCTGAAATATCAGTGGGAGTTTTGTATACTTGATTAGAGACTTATGTTTTGTGGGTTTACATTCCATATATGTTGTTAACAATTCAGTAATATTGTTGATGCTCTAAAAATGTGGTATATGGAAAAGCCACAAACATTTATTATTCAATATTTCTAGTATACTGCTTAAAATAGTTTTAAGTTAGATTTCAAATATTGATTTTGAAGATCTGCAAACAACTATACTGAATGCATATATCTTGTGTGTTCACATGGCTTAATTATGAGTAGTAATTTAGGTATGCATACCTAAAAAACAATAATTTATGGTTCAACTATAATTATTTTCTATCTTTAATAATATATATAGTATACATATTAAATTATTAAAATATTCAATATCATGGTCAACTATGGCTAATATAATGAAAAATAATTCAAGGAATCACACTGCTGCTTTATAGATTTATCTTTTTCCAGTTTCCTACATCTTAAAATAAATAATCCATCAATCAAAGTAAGTGTGTTGGTGAAAATATAGTAATGTATTTTAATATATTTGACTGGAATTATTTTTAATTGATTTGTACCTTTTGACCTTTGTAGAATGCATATAATGCCATTAAAACATATCATTTAAGCCACCACATTAACATACTAATATCCAATATAAATCAATCATAATTACATCTTACCTGCCTTACTTTGTATGTGAATGTAATAAATAATTTTGCAAGTTATTTGATTTCATAAATATTATTTGTATCCTTCCAAATTGAAAGCAATAATACAGAACTAATTTTGTGAAAGACATTAAAGAAAAAAATCTCAACTCTCTGTTGATTCTACAGGTTCATTTTATCTAATTGAAACAAATTACTTCTTTTTTTTTTTTTTTTTTTTGGCACCAGGGATTGAACTCAGGGGCACTCGACCACTGAGCCACATCCCCAGCCCAATTTTGTGTTTTATGTAGAGACAGGGTCTCACTGAGTTGCTTAGCACCTCGCCATTGCTGAGGCTGGCTTTGAACTCGCGATTCTCCTGTCTCAGCCTCCCTAAGTGCTGGGATTACAGGCTTGCGCCACCGTGCCCGGCTGAAACAAGTTACTTAAGCACACATATTCATTCTATTTAAATAGTTTTAAAAATTTAACTGGTATTATGTTTTTATTATGAATCAATCAATAAATTTTGAAGACATTTCCACATATTAAAATCAGCATATGCACAGATTAACTCAATTTGGTCTCAAAGATGATTTCTTACTTTTTTTCAATTTTCATAAGAATAGTTATTAAAAATACATCTGAATTTTTTTAACATTGGTTCTCTGGCCTCTCAACAATAAATATTTCAGTGGGCAGAGACTACTTGGAAGGCAATACCTTTCCTAATTATATAAGAGATTTCTCTTTTGCTTCGATGATTTGTATAATTTGGAGAAGGCTCCCATGTCAAACTCCTGAACAAATCATTGTTGTCCATCAGGAGTACTTGAAAATTCTTTTCCACTCAAGTGCACCAGATGAACAGCAATTTAAAAGTTTTTTGACTGGGCTGGGGTTGTGGCTCAGTGGCAGAGCATTTGCCTAGCAGGTCTAAGGCACTAAGTTTGATTCTCAGAACCACATATAAATAAATAAATAAAACAAAAGTCCATTGACAACTAAAAATTTATTAAAAAATAGTTTTTGACTATGAAGGACTCACGAATTAACAGACATTTTTCTCATAAGCATTTATGCCAAATTTTACAGAAGTATGTGCACTAAAAATGCCAATAGGATTATCACACAGGCAAGGAAGACTTGTTTTAGATGTGAATCTCAACATTAGAAATTTAAAAGCAAAAAACCAGCATTCAGACCACTGACATCTTAAGATATACCTTATGAACAATAATAAATCAGAAGTTAGTAATGAGCATGATGAAAAATTTATAAAGTAATTAGAAGTCTTGTAGTTTCCAGACATTTTTACACATGATTTGTAAAAATAAAGAGAAGTTTTACCCATGAAATCATTTATATAGAAAATAAATAATGATGATAATAAATTATTCATATAGGAAATACTAATATAAAAATGAGATGAAATAAAGTTAGGAAAATATTAAGTAAATTAAAATCACAGAAATTTGAAAGAAAGAAAATTCTTAATTTTGTTTTTGAAGCTGAAAAACTTAATTTGTGTCTTTTATGTTTTGTAATATCAAATACTGACTTCTCTACCTTCTACTTGATTGATTTATAACTTTCTCATTTTTTGCCATCATGAGCAATTTCTATTCACCTGGCAAGTGAGAAAATAATGTCTTATTGTTTGATCATGAGGATTAAATAATAAACATTGATAAACAAATTTTCCCAACAATGACCTCAAATGCTTTGTACTATGAATTATTCTTTTCTAGGATTCAGTGTAGAAAAACAAACAAACAAAAAAGAGTTGCTTAAATTCTTCTTCTTGATGTCAATTTCTTTATATGATGATTCTGGTTAATTTCTTTTGTTGAATCGTATTCCAGTAATGTGCATCCATGGTAGCCTGGAAGTAGAAGTGTACTTCTCTAGTTAAGCACTAACGTGTACGATCTAAACTGAGCTACCTGCTCTATGCCCTTTTGACATTTTCATCAGGCATTAAGACTAAAGAAAACATAGATGCTTATTGTAATCAAGGTCTCGATTTTTAGCAAGAGTTTTGTCGAGACATCCTTATATGTGTTTATGTTATTCATTTTCTATTCCATAAACATGGCCAAGCAAGAGTGAAAGCACCATAAGAACAGAAAAAATTATTAAAGAAACAAAATCAAAAGATATCTCATTTTACTAAGTTATCTTTATGATAAACTTCTAAAAATAATTTTAATGAAAATTACACACACACACACAGAAATTTATCTAAAATAAATCTGCTTTGAAAGGTTAACAAATATAAGTATAATCAGTTATGGGCTTGAAGTCATTTGACAAAGTAATACATTTAAAATCAAAATAATAAATATTAAGTCTTTCTAACAGTAGTTTAGTAAGTTACACTAATATGTTTCTGGCTCATGAAAATAAGGCACTATTCATTAATCTCTTTATTCAACCATATGAAAGGTCATTTTCTCCCTAATGAACCCAATTTTAGATACTGATAAAACCAAATTAAATAATATTTAATAAACACATGATATTAGAAAAAAAGTCATCACCAAAATAAATATTAGGGCAGAATATTAGGTAGTAACAAAGGACCGATATTGAACTTAGTCTTGGGGAATTGTCATATTTGGTCCAGAATACCCTGTTCAGAGCTTTCTGATTTAAGTACTTGTTAGGAGTACTGAAAAGCCAATTAGACAAAAAGTTGGTGGAAGGAAGTATCTTCTGTGGAAAAGTGGAATGCTCAAAGATCTAGAGATGTAAAACACAGGGAACTGATACACAATAATTAGCAAGAATATAGAAAAAAGACAGTAAGAATGCATACAGAAAAAGTGGGCAGGAGGAAAATCTTGAAGGAAGTTCATAGGATATAATGAACTTTTCAAACTTTTACCATAAGATTTAGGAAATTTCAAAGAGGAAGAAAAATTTATATATATTGCTATGGACTCCTAATTGTGTCCCCTCCTCCAAATTCATACATTGAAGCCTTCATACATTCCCAATGCAATGATAGTTAAAGGTAGGTAGATAGGTATTTGGGAAGTAATTAGATAAAGAGTTTGAGCTCTCAGGAACAGGATTACTGTCCTTATAACAGGAAAACAGAATACATGATCTATTACTTCCTAAACAACCATTTGATGACATAGTGAATAGGTGAGTCATCAGTAAACTGGGAAGAATGATCTCGCTCATCAGCTCTACTCGTGCCTTAATTGTGGACTTCCCAATTTTATAACTATGAGAAAAGAAAAAAAAGAAAGAAAAAAGATTAAGTAATTCAGTCTATTTTTTCTTGTCACTAAAGCTGAAAGGCAAGTATAATTCTAATCGTATAAAAATATAGCTGTGAATGGAAATGCAATGTATTAGAAATACCATTTCATAAATCTATGTTTTCTAATTTTTGAAATTGCATAGTTTTTCAAAAATTATCATAAAAATAAAAATAAAATTTTCATTGAAATTCCTACTTAAGGACACAGTATGTTAAATTTAAGAGATTTCAGTTTAGATCAGATCGCATGTTTTCTAATACTAACTCCTCTACTTATTTTGTTGCACTAAGAACCAATTGGAAAAGGGTAGTTACTTATGAAATGGTGCTCCTTTTTTCAATAAAATGAAATTCCATTTTATCAGATTAGAAATACTACAATATAAATAATTTCATTACTACTAATTTTATTTCTCCATTCTTTTTTCTTGCTTCATCGTTTAATTCTGAGTAAACAACAAACAACCAGCTTGAAACTAAGGGTGAAATGAGCTCAATGCAATTTTAGAACAGAATAAATCAACATTCTAATTAATTCCTTTCAGTGTATGTTAACAAAAATGTATCGTGCATCATTATTTCTGCTACGTCCTCTTTAAACAAAGTAAGATGTACAGAATGGTATTGGCTTCTACATTTTCAAATGAGTGAATATGGAATTGAAACTTCAGGAAATTGTGGTGTGTTCAGTTCTTGGCCCAGGGAAAAAAACTGTGGACAGAATTACATAGTCAACAACAGGAACTCAGAAGGAAATGAAAGCTATAGCCAAGTACCACAATATGCATAATTGAAGGACAAAATGATTATGAATAAGTGATCACAATAAAGAGCAAAAATAAACAACTGCCAGTTGGTTTGAAGCTCTTTGAAAATCACTTCCACAATCCATTCTTCTTTCCTCTTTCTCACTCCCTGCCTTTTCTTTCTCCTTTTGTTTATCTACCTACTAATTATTTTTCATATTTCTATCAGTGTGCTTACCTGTCATCCTTTACATAACTCCTCTCAGTTGTAAAATTACTTGTGCAAGCATCTCAGTTAAAAAATACCCATGCTTTTTTGTTATTTTGCATACACATTGCCACAATCATTATGGGTGAATGGTCAGAAAATTATGTATTTAACCAGTCCTTTCCTGTGAGTTACTTGAGTCACATATGTTTCACTTAGGTCACCAAGTGCAAACGGAACCATGGATAAATCTCAGACACATGAAATCATACTATTAATGGCAATAAATAAAAATTGCCTAATACTTAAGAATATTGTGGCTTTTTACATAAAAGGCACAGTCTCTTAAAAATTCTAAATCTCAATGGAAGATTCTAATTTTTGGTGCAGTTAAGATATGTCAATACATAGAAAATAATATTGTCTCTAAAGATGGTATCACCTTCCTGAACAAATATAGAAGGGAAAGATATAAACTCAACATCAATCATCCATAAACAAATTGCAGTTCATTGAAGGATATAGAGGGGTAGACAAAAAAGTATGAAAAATAAGAAAATAAATAAATTTCAAAATCTAGGGAGAAACTAGAAATCAAAGTGTGCATCAGGTAAGTAATATGAATGCATTCAAGATATTTTTTAATCTTTATAACAAATATTACAAGCCAAAATGCACTAAAATATTTTTTTTAATTTAAAAAAGTACTTCAGGAGAGGTACTTGTGTACAAAGCCTGAATTCTAATTCTCAAATTCATTTATATTAGGAAAGAATAAAATTGGGCTATATTTTGATTTGTATGTGTTTTTCAGGACATTCTTTATTACAGAGAAATGCCAATCTAGGCTACTGGGTTTAAAATATATTGCTCAACAGCAATTATAATTACATTTTTCTGTACACACATATCTATACACATTACATGCATGTATGTATAAAACTAAATGTTCTCATTTTTTGATTCACTGTCACTCTGTTCATGAAAATAGCAATTATAACATCTTATTTGGAGACATATTTCTCCATGGATATTTAAGAACAATGATAAAGTTTTAATTTCATTTTTATAGTACCAAGAATTTGTAACATAAATATTCAAAGCATATTTAAAAAGATTTAAAATTCATAAAAAAGTAAATGATATATTCCTTTCCTCTTCATCATTTAGAAGAGATGTTGATTGCAAATATACACTCTTTAGCCTCTCCTATGTAGTTAAGTTTCTAAAATCTATTCTAGAACCTTGAATCCAGCTAAATGTATACAGGTACTTATCAAGTTAGGCAACTCATTTAATTGCAGGAATTATTTTTGTTGTTTCTGCAATCAGTGTGCATTTGAAATCAGCTGGGAGAGCTAAATATAACTTGACTGCCCTCAGTCATTTAAGCTCTTCATTTTGGGTTCTTAGGTCTAATATAGAACCAGAAAATAGCATTTTTTTTCCTAACAAGACAAATTTACACTGATATAATTTTTAAATGTTTGTGTTTCAAACATTGATTTCCTTTAACATTTTAAAACACAAACCCATAATTTCTTGGCTAATGCTTCTACATAACTACTTATACAATGAATTTATTTTACTTTAATGGTATAGACAAATACAAATGCTTTAATGAAAAGCAAAATAATACCTATCATTTGAATGCTACATGCAGGAGATTTGAATTTATTATCTCATTCACATTAGAGACATGAATGGCAGTGCAGTTATTCTGCCTTTGTGGTTGACAAATTGATGTGAGAAATGCAAATTATTTTCAAGATTACAGAAATGAAATGAATAATTCTGGGTGCAAATAACAGATATATCAAGTTCTGAAGCTATATTTAAAAAGCAAATGTTTATTATAAGAGTTTTATTTGTTAAATCAAAATGGAATAAGGTTATAACTGTAAAGAGCATTGCTAAGACACTTACCTTACAAGCAAAATATATATAAACTAATTTTATACATTTGTGATTATAGACCATAGGCAGGGATTATAAAGAGATAACTAATTTATTAGGCCCTTGATATAAGGGACTCTTTTATTCTTATCAGAAGATGAAATCACAGAAAAGTGTAGCATCTTCTTTATGCGCTCTTGTGTCAGAATCTTCCTAAAATTGGATTATTTCCTGCAGAAGATTGGCTTGGTATTTTCTTCGTTAGGTTGTTTGGTTCTTCATTTTTTAATAATGGCTTACTAAACATATCAACAAGGAATACCAATATGTTAAATGGTTTAAGAATCTACAGCTCTTGTATATATGATATTAGTGAGAAATGTATTCATTTCATCTGGATTTCCCTTTGGACTTTGATGTGACATATACTTAAAATATTTTATTGTAAAATAATATTCAGCTTCCATGTTTTACTAATTTAAACAGTATCAACAAAGATCTTAATCATATTTTTTTTTTCCTTGCAAACTTTTTGTTCAGTTATACTTTCGGACCACCAGAAAAATGTGTCTTTTGAAGGAGTTTTCAAAAGAGAATTTGACAAATAAAATATTAATACTTAGTTTATACTAAATTTTTAAAATAAATGTATATTATATTTGAAGAATACTAAAAGTATAATAGTATAAAATAATTTGATGAATTTTGTATAATCAATATGTGTTGATATTTGGTTAAGACAGTATTATGATAGACAAATATACACAGGTATTTCTTCATGGATCATTTAATCTAAATAAAGAAGAAATCCATACAAATACTCAAATTTGTTCTTATAAAACAGAGTTTTTCATATGATACATTTCTATTAAAAATTTTAATGTTGACATCCACTGAGTATCCTGGGATTGATGGGAATTCTGCACTAGGTTGAGAGTGTTAATTTCCATAAGCCCAGCTAGAAAGTTAGTCAAAGGACAATGAGTCTTAGAGATTTATAGATATGACTAATAGAATATGGTGTGCCTAGGGGCAAAAATAGACAACCAAAGATGCTACAAGTTAATATCTATAATCGAAAAAAAAAGTATTCATGGAGAAACAGGAGAATGAAGGAGTAACTTCAATGAATATACATGATTCTTTCCTCTATTTCTAAATCTGAGCCAATTTTCATTTCTAGAATCCACTGATAAAAGAGGTGGCTTTGTTCCTAGCAGAAGACCTGAAGGTACCACATTAAATATATACTATAAATCTTTTTACAATCCCTTTTTTGCAAAAGATTCTCACCTTATTGACAGAAGAGAAAGGAAGATCTAGATTTTTTAAAGAATATTGGACACAATATTGGAGTTGACATTGATAGCTGTAGGAATAAAGTAACCATATGACTCTTCTGCTAGCATGAGTACATACATAACTAGGGAATAGAGAATGCTGATGAAAGTTAAGGTTATAGATCTGCAGACCTATCTGCTTGTCCTTTCCCTTGTTACTAACGTACTTGAAATTTGAAAGATCCTCCACAAGAAGTCCTTGGATTCTGGAGTCAGTTGGGAAGGCCAAGTAAAATCCTCAAAATTTTTACTACTAAGGCCAAGATAGTAATTCTCCAACAATATCTTTTTTAGAATTGAGGAAAAAATAACATTTATCATTATCTTCAAAGATCTGGGGATTTTAAGGTTAACATTGCCTGTGATATTTCTATTTGATTCACTATTTTGACATGGGAAAAAAATCTGAGTGTACCCCAGTGGATTACTATAAACTACTGTAAGTTTATTTCAGCAGTAGTACTGATCACAGCTTTTGGGATCAGTTATGCTGTTATATTGGGATGTGGCATATGGTGTGTGGCCATTAATTTGATTCATCTATTATTTTTCTATACCAGTCAGAAGAGCTGATAAAAAATGTTTCACATTCATATAGAACAGAAAATAATATTCACTGACTGGCAATTTTGACCTAGATATATCAACTCTTCTTCCCTCTGTCATAATGTTTCAAAGAGATCTAGACTTTATGTGCCTTCTGCTAAACATATTGATCACTGATGAATCCATGGTGATTGTGCAAAATGAGAAAGCCTCCTTGTTGTGTCTTCTCTTTGAAGAAGGAACAATAATTCATCTCCCTACTCCTAAGCTATTTTCACTAACAAACTCAAGTAAAGCATATTACATGAGAAAAACTCCTTCATATGAGGACAACCTTTTCCCAGTTTTGCAGAATTAAGATGGCTTTATGTTAGACAAAACCACAAAAGAATAATATAAATGTCACACACAACCATAAACTTCATTTTAACTAAAGTAAAACTTACAAAATTTTTTTAATGTTTATACAAGATGTGACATTTGGGAACCAACACTTTTACAACCATTCTTAATAAGCTCTTGACATGTTTAACTATCTTGTTCCAAGAACTTTAAAAATGAATGTAATCTTTTTAAAGCAAGCCTCAATCAGTGTGTGTGTATATGTGTATGTATTTCTATATAAAAAGTATAAAAGTAATGTATTAACTTTGGTGAATATTTGTCAAGAAGTATTCACACCAATTTTATATCAAACATCCATAAGGTGTACTGAGACAAATCTATTGACTCTCTATATTTATTTATCTACCCAATGTATATAATGCCATATACAAATGCATTACTTGACCTAGTCATAAAGTATGGTTTATTGCTAGAATAAAGCCAAATGTGCTTTATCTTTCTATATTGATTTATATATGCTTAAATTGAACATGCACTAAAATTTGCATTTTATTAATAGAAAAATTAAACTTGTAGGTTTTGCCTTTTTGAAGATTTTTTGAGTTTAAGATTTGTTAAATATTTTCTTATTTTAGTTATATAAAAATACTTATCTAAGAACTTTTCTTAGATGAATTAATTGATTCTCCTAAGTTCTCTATAAAATAGATAATATCATTATTTAACAGACATGTGAAAAAACAGACCAATGGAGTTCAAATTATTTGTCCAGTACTCCATTGCAAATTATTAGCTGAATTAAGATTTGAATAAAGAAAACAGATTGTAAAACTTGTTTTCTGGAAAAATGAGCTCATAAATTTGATTATTCTCAATCCTAAATTCTCATAAAAGTGACCCAAAAATGAATTATTAAAGAAAGTGGGAAAGTCTGTGATGTAACTAGTAACTTTAAAGTGTTTGTAGATAATAAAAAGGAGAGCATATCAACTGTAGATAGAATATAGGAAATAAATACATTTTCTTCTTTCATGAAAAATCAGAGTACACTACAAATGCTTTTATCAAGTGTGAAAGCAAATAAATAAATTAATTATTTTAATTTAAAAATTAAGGTACTCACCAGCTAATATATTTGAGTACTTAGTCTGTTATCTCATCCTCACAAGCCCACCAGTTGCTAATATTTAAAACACCTCAACATTTTTCAAAGACCCCTAGGACTATGTTTGCTTTTGGAAGGTCTGTCCAGGATGCAGCCTTGTACAATAACTGTGTTTAGCCTGATGGTATATCACTTCTTTTCCTATATTGGGATTTAGCCATGATAGAGAAGGATAACTTTAAAATAAGAGAATCTGAGCATTTCCATTTTATATTGTAGTGGCTTTAAAGATGTTTGAAATAAAAATACAGCATTAATTTTGTAAGTTCTTGTTACATATTCATAATATTTATATAATAGAATGGTAAAAAGTATATTCCATAGAGTAAACAATAAGGTAAGGTGCAAATGAGATGTTAGTAATGTAATTATCATTCAATGTTAGAAAATATTCTATTTCAAGCTCTATAGGTAAAATAAACAATATTCAAATTAGTTTTATAGACCCAACCAAATTTCAAAAATGAGTAGGAAGAGATACATCTAGAAGCATGTACTGTCTCAAGAATTGTACAAAATAGATGAGGTCTCTGAATTAAGTGTAGGGAGAAATAATTCAAGATGGAATGTGACATATGACTGAAAACGTTGGAAAGCATAATGTACAATTTAATAAGGAAAAAAAAGACAGAATGACAAGAAAAAGAGATTTGGAAGACTCTATTAAATCAACTCAAGTTGTCTAAGGATTGAATTTTTCAGTGTGACTCCATTAACACTATTATATACCAGGGTACATAATATTTATGTAAGAACAAATATAAGAATAAATAAAATATTTATGTGGTTCAAAATTAGAGAATTTGTACAACATATTTTTTATGGAAACCTTAAAGTTTTAATTAACAAGATCTGGTGATATAGTGTCAAAAAGGGAATGTGAATGCCATGTGATCTGATTTCTTAATATTTCATGATAGATGAGAAAAACAACATCTCTAAAGTTGGTAATTAGAGGTTAAAAAAAGTGATTATTTTATTCAAATCCTACAACCACTAAAATAATAACTGACAATTCAACTAATAAGAATGTAGTAAAATGGTAAATAGAAACAGAGATTAGTTTATGTGTTATTAGTTTATAGTGACAATTGATACTTTTTAAACATAAATACATAATTGTGATAGAATAAAATATCAGGCTGTTATGTGAAGGACTGTGTGGAGACACTATGAGGAAATGAAGAGCCCCAGAAACTACATGAAGGAGGTCAGAGAAAATTGGTTAACTGAGAGAACTAAGAATTCAGAAGCAAGACCCCAATTTGGGTCATTTAAACCAGCCCCCACGCACTCGAGCCATCCTAACATAGGAAACAAATATATGAGTGAAGAAGTCATCTTGGGTATTCTAACTAGGAAGAACCTATTTGGTGTAGAGAAAAGTTACAGAATTGTGAGGAAAAAGACAGCTTGTTTTTTAAACTACCAAATCTGGCATGGTCTGCTACTAGCAATAGATACCAATAGTAGAAACTTGTATCAAGAGTGATTAATTTGTAACAAAAGTCTATAAATCATTGGCTTTAAGATTAATTAGCAGCAGATTCCAATGGTTCACGAGAAGACAGTAGAACACTGAAAAAATTCATCATGTTGTAAGGGAATATTTGAAAGCACCAGGGTCTGTAGTGATGTGGAAAACAAAAGAAAACAAATACAAAAATATGTATTTGTGTATATAAGTATGTGTGTGCATATAGATATACATATGCATATGTACATTCGTGTATGTGTGTGTGTTTGTGTGACCTAATATTTTAGGGTTAGCTAAGGACGTTTTTAGGCAGAAGAGTGAAAGTTCATCATTCATTAAAAAAAAAGGTAAGAGAAAGAAAAGAACTAAGGAATTGTTTGTTTTTCAATCATTTCTTACTGAAAAAATTTCAACAGCTTACTAGCAGGATTGGAAAATAGAAGTATCTCCAATTCACAACCCCTCTACAGAGAACAGGAACAAGAAGTTCTCAAAGAAAATAAAATTCTAGGGCAAAGATATATTATAAGCTGTTGCAAACAAAATTTGTCCTCTTTGTCAAGATCATACCAACAATGTGAATGAAGGACCTTTCTTAAGGTAATGCTGCATGGAGTTTCTATGCTCAATAATTGTGCTTCTGAGAAAATCTTAAGGGCTTGCATTAAAACCCTCTAGTCAGGAGACTGCTACAGATTCAAGAATTTTGTCCTATAGTATCCTGACTCATGAGTAGTTAAAGATAGGTGTCTATTTTTATCTTTTTGTAGTGTGACTTTTTTCTTTTTCTTTTTTCATGCTGAAAGAAGTATAAATTGATACATAGGAAACCATAATATTTTTGAGGAAATTATATCATCCTAGACTAAAAATGTCAGTCACCTAGGACACACACAAAAAATGGCTTCTGGACAATCTAAATCTTATGGGCAGAAATTAAAATGAGAAAACTGGAAAACTAATGATAACTCAGAGGGTGGAACCAAGATACCAGAAGAATGAAAGTAAGAGCCATCTAGAACCATGCCTAGGCAACAAAACCATAATTCAGGAACTGAAGACATGTGCAGACTGTCCTCCAGAACTTGTTATTTATGTGGATGTTTGCAGACCATAAGGAGGCAAAGGAAGAATGGAAGTTCATTGGATTGGGCAAAGGGGAATAAAAGGAAGGGAGAGGGTATGGGACTAGGAAAAACAGTAGAATGAATTGGACATAACTTTCCTATGTTCATATATAAATATACAACCAGTGTAGTTCCACATCATGTTCAATGACAAGAATGGGAGCTTAATTAGAATGTTATACTTCATGTATGTATAATTTGTTAAAATATATTCTACTGTCATGTATATGTAAAAAGAACAAAAGGAACAAGAGGAAGAAAAACCTAAGCTAATCCAGAAATTGGAGGTAAGTGCAGACTGTCCTCCAGAACATCAATGATTCAGTGCTTGATTCATCCACTCATTTTTTCCCTTTATGAATAGACATATTTTCAAGTCCTTGCCTAAAAAATTGCACGCTGAGTATGATGTATGTGAACAGACAACCCATCTTTGTAAATCATAAATATTCAAATCAAGAGGAGCCACAACTGGGCAGTCTTATCTGAACACGGTCATGATTTCAGTCACAGGATTAAGGAATTTAAGCCTGAATCTGATGTCATAAATCCTTGAGAGTTTCAGAATCTTGAGGACTGTGAGTATATTTTGCATTAAGAGAAGAATATAAAGAATTTTTGACTAGTTGTTGGACTTTGAATAAAATAAATAATCATGACATTCATCACTTTCCCATTCAGAAAATTATTTATTTATCCAAATCTAAATCTTTTCTGTACTTGTGTCTGGTTTTCACTAATAGAATACTTCAATTCCAGGTTTATCCTACAAGAGAACAAACACTTTTAACTTTCTTATTCTTGAGAACCTCAAGACTTTCTGTAAATGTTTTGACTGTATCTTACTGGGGAAACCATGTGAAGATATCTCCTGGAAATAGGAATATAAACTACCTGGAGGAGAACTAAAAGAATTATACAGTGGTAGTGAAAAATCAAAATCAAAATCTGACCCAAAATTGAATCATTCTAGCCAGCTGCCACCAAGTAGAGTTATTTAAGTTAAAGTGCTGGACATATGAATGAAGTCATCTCTAATATTCATCCCCAGCAGACACTATGGATAGAATTGAACTCTGTATCCAAATTCCTGACCAGCACATTTGTGAAAAATTATTCAATTATTATTATTTTAAAACTTAATTTAAGATTTGTATTTACATCATTACTAGATAATCAAAACATGTCTAGTATTCAAAGATATAATGGTCAATACAGAAATATTACATTTATTTTATAATTGAGAATATTGAAGAAAATAGGACAGCAGAGTAGGTGAGATATAAAGATTGCTATTTTTTTAATTTATGTTCTATTACATTGTAATGTTTCATATAAATATAAATACATCATTAAATGTATTTACTGTATTAAAGTCAATTTAAATTTTATTTTTATTTAACAAATAAAATATTTTAATTTACCTGCATCTGTTTAGAGATATATCCACTAAAAAGTAAAGATAATTAACTAAAAGTAGATAAAAATTGTTGTTTCTAAATACATATGTTCCCTACATTTAAAATGTTGGGAAATATCTATTTAAAAAAAAACAGTGTTCTAACCAGAGAAGTCTGATCTTGTAATATGTACTTACGAATTTCTCAGTGTGGCCTACTTAAAATTAAAATATTACCAGGGAAATAAATTTCACCCAACGAATAAGCAGAAAATGTAGTATATTGATATTTAATGTTAATAAGCATACAGTGAAACATTCTCATATAAGCGTGGTAGAAAATTAAATTAGTACAAGATATTTTGGAAGTACTTTTTTAAAAAATGGGCATCTACTTTGACACAGCACTTTCCATTTTAATGTATCTGATGTAGTTATTCACTGCTCACAAATGTTTTGCTTCTTCTCCTGAACAACTTGTGACATACTGCATTTAAGGTAGGCATGACTGAGTAAATATCTGTTATTTCTGAGTGAATCTTTGAGAGCCTGTATGTAATATAATGCTCTTTCTCACGTCAGTTTCCATTTCTGTTTCAGATGATAGTTTCTCTAACAACTGAATGTGTTATAATTATCAGAACCTAGGAAAAACTCTGTGCTATCCAAAGACTATGAGTTAGTTAGTGAGTTTATACACCATAAATCTTTATGGTGCATATCAGAATTCTTTCTTTCTGTACCATAATCTAATTTAATTTAACTGAAATATTCAGAAGACCTATAGCTTTATTCTTGAATTTTAAAAAGTTTAACTTTTACATAAAGACATAAAATTTTACATACTAATGGGATACTATGTATTGTTTTGGTACAGGTATACATTGCACAGTGTTTAAAACCTGAACACATATATTTTCTCAAATATTTATCATTTTGAAAACTTTTTAAATGTTTCTTCTTTTTTGATACCTGTACTACCTCATTAGCTACAATCATCTACTGTGCAGTAGCACAGCAGAATTTCTCATTGCTAATTATAATTTAGTACCCATTGATCAAACTTTCCCCATTGCAAATACTTGTGATACTTGTCTTTCCATGCCTGGCTTATTTTACTTAACATAATGATCTTCAGTTCCATCCCAGACATATGCAGTTTTTAAGTTAGAAATTTTAAAAATTACATATATACATGTAAATATCTATCTATATAGAGAGAGATTTAAAATACATTGTGCAGTTTAATTGTGTGTAAAACATATGAATACATAAAAAAGTGCAAGTTGTTATATGAACCAATGCATCTATTTAAAACCACAAAGCAAGTTTTTAAGAATGGGGAATTTTAAGAAGAAATCAAAGAAATACATGTCACTAAAATTAATAATTTTATCCTTATCTTCGTATTTCTCATATGTAATTAAAATAATCACAAAAGAATAAATTAAGAAACAAAACCAAATCTAATACCTTCATAAGTATAAAATTCTACACAATACAATAAAGGAGACTCTTGTTTCTGTTTATTTGAAAATCAAGAATCTTATGAAAATAAGTAATGTTAGTTTAAATAATTAATTTTTAGGAAAGTATTTTATAAATTATGAAAATAAAATTTTGTTACCAGTTTTTTTGATAATATAGGTATCATTTAATTCAATCAGTTTGATGTTCCTTGATCACCATACATGAAAAACATAGGATTCTGTGGAGAAATATGGAGAACTACAGCAGTTTATAAAATAGTGGATACATTAGGATTTATTACACTCATGCCAAAATCATACATCATTGTGTTATACAAACTTAAAGAGAGGGGATATTAGAAAACATTTGGTAGAAGTGATCTAGAATAATCAAAACATTTTAAAGTTGAACATAGGTAAATGGAGTTCATAGTTATGATTAAGAATCAGCACAAATGCCTCAGAATACAAAGCATCTTTCATGTATATTGAATGGAATATAGTGTATATTTAAAAAGCTTCAAAAATTGGAATGAAGCCAGGTACAGGAGCTCATGCCTGTAATCCCAGTGGCTCCAGAGCTGAAACAGGAGGATCCCAAGTTCAAGGCCAGTCTCAGCTGGATTAGCAATTTACCAAGGCTCTAAGCAACTTTTTGAGACCTTGTCTCAAAAAGAAAAAGAAAAAGGGCTAGGGATGTAGCTCAGTGTAAACCATCCTTGGGTTAAATCCCAGTACCCAAAACAAAACAAAACAAAACAAAACAAAAACCAAAACAAAATTTGGGGTGAGATTGTAGAAAACTTGTAGAATTTATTTACAATGAGAAATTTATTCTAAATTGATCAAGAATTTTACCTAATCAGAGCTGTTTTCAGAAAACTAATTTGCTCATACTGTTGAAGATTGATCTGAATATAGAATTGCAAGAGATGGAAAGATGTTATGATATTAATCATAATAATTTAGGTGAGATTTAAAGAGCTTTGAACCACCAGTGTCTGTGAGAATATTCTCCTTCCGTAGAACACTGGGAATACAAAATTTGTTTGATCTAGAATTGGCTAGAGAAGTAGGTACGATTCATAGAGGATACAAAAGGTCCTTGCTTTCCTTAGTTATAATTTAAATTTGAACATTATGTTATCATTTTAATGTTTCTAAAAAAGACTACAATTATTTTTTATTTCTATCATAACAGTAAAAGGTGACGATTAACTTTGTGTTTTCTCTTCTAAACCCAACAATTCAATTTCTCTGTATGAAAATCATATCAGAAGTATAAGGTGTTTTAAGAGCGCAAGTTAAACTTGTCTTCCTGTCCAAAGTGTCCAGCAACATTGTCCTAAGAGGAAACAAAGGGAGACAAGACATGGATGTTTGTACTGCACCTTTTCTGGGGTACTTCTTTTATCTGGTAGATGGACTAGTGCCTTGTCTGACTGGCAACCAAGAATCCCTCACACAAGATCACCTGTGTTCATTTCACATCTGCCTGACCATCACTTTGGCATGAGGACTCCAACTTTTTGTTATCTCTGGTGTTCATGGAAAACTCCTCTGGGGCAAACCTTGGTTCTTCATATATAGTGTGCAAATTCAATATACCACCACAATTGGAAACAAGGTCAAAGATTTTTATTTACAGATCTCAGACAGGTAGGATGGAATGAATAAGAAGGACAGCCTAGACTGTCCTTGGATCATATAGACATAAACGAAGAGTCAGGGAAGAGAATATGGGTCACTGTAAGTTCATAGGCAAATGCCCTAGTTGTTAGTTTAAAAGAAGTGGTGGGAAAGTGGGGAGTTCATGTTGCAAAACTAAAGTGATGGCTGTAAGCTTTGATTTCTGGCCAGGGGCTTGAGTCACTTGGATGTGGTGCTATTTCTAATGCATAGGAAACAACTTAGCTGTGTTGTTCTTATTTCATAAGGCTCTTCCTGAAACACTGACTACATTTTAAATCATCTAAGAATGGATTCATCTACTTGTATTAAATTATAAACTGAGATTTGACCTTGGTCTCTTTCCCACCAGCACTTTAACTTAAAAGATATTTTGCAGAACAATTCCTTCGATTCAACCTGTCAGCTTTACATTTATGAAATAGATCACAAATGCAATCCTTTCTCACTCCACGTTTTTTTCTCATGAGTTCATTCACATTCAATTATTCTGTTATCTGTCTCTTTCCAATAACTTCTAAAGAAGTGTCCCACCCTTTAAATTTTCACTAGTGAAAAATCAGACATAATATGGTCCTATTGTAACTTTCAAATGAATTGCCAGTTAACTTGTTATATAAATTTATATTCAGGTACCTGTATTTTTGCAAAGGACAGAGAAAATTATTTTAGCAAAATAAGGTATTTTATGTAACTCTGTCCATCTGAATGGCATTATGTTACAAACAATCTATAGTAAATATATAATTTTTATATTTCTTGGTAACATTTCAAAAGCAATATTAACTTATTTTGATATTTCTAGTACCATGAAAGTAGGGATGGGTATTAGAGACCATTTTCTCATATGAAAGAGTAAGAGAAAAAAAATTGTATGATGTTTAACTAGATAAATTCTTAATTTCTCTTACTGGTGTGAGGGTGATGAAGGAGAATAATTTAGAGATTATCTTATAGATTTTTATTTGTGAAAATCTCTGGGCATCCCTGAACATTCTGCCTTTCTATGTAGCATGTTACTTTGTCAATCAAAAAGCAACCTATATTAGCCCAGCGCGGTGGCACATGCCAGTAATCCCAGCACTTTGGGAGGCTGAAACAGGAGAATTGCAAGTTCAAAGCCAGCCTCAGCAATGGTGAGGTGCTAAGCAACTCAATGAGACCGTGTCTCTACATAAAACACAGAATAGGGCTGGGGATGTGGCTCAGTGGTCAAGTGCCCCTGAGTTCTATCCCTAGTACAAAAAACAATAAAAAAAAAAAGATGACCTACATTGGCAACACATAAACTAGCAGTCTAAAATTTCTGATCATAAGTGCAACTAAAGGTATTACTAGGTGTTTATGGAATAAATTTCTCTTTCACCCTATAAACTCATGATTTAAATTCCATTCTCAAAA
This sequence comes from Xerus rutilus, assembly GCA_028644305.1. NCBI lineage: Eukaryota > Metazoa > Chordata > Mammalia > Rodentia > Sciuridae > Xerus > Xerus rutilus. Next base: position 29,279,535 of record CM053409.1, read on the forward strand.
ATGTGGTTTTAGTTCTCTTTGTTTTCTTTTTCTTTCATTGCTTTTTATTTTATTTTCATTGAGATAATCTTTGGAACCTAAAATGTATTTTTTTAATGAACCACTGACTAATTTCCACATTTGCTTCATGAATGATAACATCTGATCACAAAAATTAGTAATAATGACCAAGGAATCTTTATCATAAATAAAACTCCTATGGATTTTAAGTAAAAGGATGAACAATAACAATTATCTTATATAGAACTATTTCTATATGAAAAAAAATTTAAAGAATATATTCTTAATTGAGCTCAAAGATAAGGTCAGCCCTAAAATAAATATTGAAACTCAATTTTTATTGTTAAATCTTCAAAGGCCAATTAATTATTTTCTCATAGTTGGCTACCAGTTATTTTATGAGAAATATAAGAAAGGACTGTTAAATTTGCTATTGAACAAAAGGCAAAGGTTTTCCATGACATTTGAAGGCTCTAGCAAAATATGGAAATAAACATATATGGTAATATTTTTAAAAATACTTTACACTGTCCTAAATCTGAGAGCTTAACATTTGATAAATTATTAAACAAAAATACTTATTATGACAAATTAAATTTGCCATTATAACCATCTGTGAAATCAGAGCTGTCTTAACTTGATATGCTCCAACATTCCCAGAAACTTCTAAATAAAATTTATCAACTTATTTCAATATTTTTTCTTTTTTTCTGAAATACAAATATAGATAATAAAGCACAATTTTATGTTTTGTCAAAGAATAATTTGTTTTTACTTAGCTGTGCCTAAGTAAAAACAGCCACCTCATTAACTGAATTTTTATGGGCTGTTAGCTTAGAGAGTAGGCATGATTTGAGGTTCTTACCAAAACTACGTTTCTAGGGGAAATGAAAATGATGAAAGTGCTAGATATTTTCAAAATTCTTTCATTCAATGTTATTCTCTATGTTCATTTGTGGTTATGACTGAAGTCTTAGTACTGAGCATATTTCTGGAAAACAATGTTCCAACTTTGTTTCAGAACAAACGGTATATGCACACTTCACTACATATGATAAAAAATGATATTGGTAAATTTCATCATTTTATTCTATTTATTAACTATTTCATATAAATATCCACACCAACTTAATGGTATAGAACATTTTCAAAGATGATTAAATACAAAAAATGCAATATAAACAAATGCACAATGTAATTTTAAGCCTTTTTATTTAGAATTATATCCAGGGTGGCTCCATAGTTAGAATGCAGGTCATATGCCACCACAGTGAAGTGGGATATTTTTTTATACAGTTTTTTTTCTTTTTTCTTTCTCATTTTTTCTTTTCTTTCTCATTTTTTGTTTCTTCTTTCTTGTCTGTTGATAAGGATTCTTTTCAGAACTTCCAATGGATATCAGATAACTGGCTGCTGCAGTGGCAAACTGTGTAGTGTCAAATGTGCAACCTAAAGTCAAAGTTTCAGCTGATATCCAATCTCAGAAAACACTCAGAAGTATGCAAACTTACTTGTAATGACAGAAATTTGATAAAAAAAAATGCTAATCCCCTCTATTATATGACTGCCATTCTCTTAAGTCTAGTTGATAAACATTAACTTTCCATATGCATTTCCCTCAATTGAACAATATTCAGATTTTCTGCAGATGATTAATAGAAAATCTTTACATTTGACATGGCACACTCAAACTCAACATTGAAAATCTTGAATTTTATCAATTTATTTTGACATTCACTGAAAGGTAATCAATCTCTAAACCCAACCTGTAATGAGAACCTATATTTGTAGTCAAAGGTAGGGGTGCAGATTGATTTGGTTAGAAAAATGCCCAAATTCTAAAAATGGGCATTCTAAAAATGCCCAAAATTACATATTTGTGGGTAAAGTAAAACAGATCAACTCAAAGGTGAGGAGATAGAAATCTTGAGTAATTTAACTAGTTAAGAGGAAAACATCACATTTAATCACATGACCTACCTATGCACAGGTATTATCATTCTCTCATTATTCATACTAGAACTCTGATTCTTAGCAAATTGTATGACCTTATCCAATGACCATGGTCAATTACATATCAGAGACTTGATTTGAAATCATAGTTGTGTGGGGTTTTTGTTTTGTTTTGTTTTTGGTACCAGGGATTGAACCCAGGGGTGCTTAACCACCGAGCCACATCCCCAGCTGTTTTTCATATTTTATTAGCAACAGAGTCTCACTGAGTTGCTTAGGACCTTGCTGAATTGCTGAGACTAGCTTCTCCTGCCTCAGCCTCCTGAGTCTCTGGGATTACAGGTGTGTGTGTGTGTGTGTGTGTGTTTTTAACAGAAAAGTTAGTTGTTAATTACTGAGCTGCATTTCCTATAAGGCTAAGGTAATGAGATTCATTTGTCTGCAGCAAGGATACAAGTATCTGAGTCACTGATCTTTTTGACGTAAATGTTTTGATGGAACTTGGATAAGAATTTCTAATTTGTATATGCAATCTACATTTTTAAATATTTTTAAGTTATAAATAAAAATTGCAGACTCTGCCTGTGGGCATTTTGCTGATCGTTTTGTATGAATACCCCCACCTCCATACGTCTTTCCACAAACGTACACAAGTCATTTTACTGAACCTTTGCATTTACTTTTGGATTTAGCAGATCTCAAATATGTATGTTTAATGTCAATTATTTTTGAAACACTAGAAATAATAGAGATACATACATTAAAATATCATTTCCAGTCTATTTATTCTCACTAGTCTTCCTTAATTCTTTCCTTTCTCCCTCCTTGTGTGTTTTTCCTTCCCTCTTCTCTTTATCTCTTCTTTCTTAGTTCTTCTTTGTTCCTTCTAGCTCAGGGTAAAGGATTTAGAAGCACATATCTCGTCTGAAATATGTTCACTCTCAATGAGTGTTGGTAATGTCTGAGTATATGCATATATTTTCTTTTTTAGAGCTTGCATATCAAATGCCTACTTGAAAAATTAAAATAAGTACTTGAAATAAAGCAATTATTTTCCTTCATCATAGAGAAAAGAAAGAGGCGTACAAATAACTTTTTATTTTCTGGTAGCTTGCCACAGATGAAGTTTACGCTAATTAGAAATCGTCTGGAGGCAGGAGAGCAGATTGAGCCTTCGGCTGGAAGTGCTTCCTGACAGGTGGTTCACCACAAAGCAACATTACAATTACCTAACACACTGTTTGATTTGTGTAAACCTCATTACTACTCACATTATTTAATGAACTATGAGCATTCCTTCACCTCCCTGCAGATTGCAGTGCTCCATTTCCATTTCAATTGCATAGTTTAAGCCCATTTGTTTTTTAAGAGCAAATATTGCCTTGAATTCAAAATTTTGAACTTGAATAGAAGTTTTAAAACATCTACCTAAAACTAATCAGTAAAATATGCAGGCTATCATCTGTTCAAAATATTCATATAGTATTAAGTTTTTAGCTTTTAGTTATTTTTTTTCCTATGAATAAAAAAGAAAAACTGAGTTTTCCCAATGTGTAAGAATATGTATGTTCAGTATGTGTTTCCATGTGTGGCGAGATGGAAAATTGAAGCAATTATCCAGATAATTCAAGCCTCCAACCACGAAATTGCCTCAATTCTTAAATTTTCTTTGTATATGTCTGCATACTCTGAAAGTCCATTTTAATGAAACCAAAATATTATATTTTCTTTTTAAGAAGTCCACATTTCTTTATATCTATCTTGCCTAAAACTTTGTTTTAATATCTCATTTTTTTGTTCTAAACACAGCACAAAATGTATTCATGTTCCCATAGAAGTGTTTCTGACTGAAAGAACCTGATAAAAAATTGATGAAACATTCTGTAATTTATTCTATCATAATTGTTTTTCTAGGCAGTTTAGTATGTGCCTGGTATTGTGTTAGGTTTTTGGAGGATTAAAACAAAATCTAAGACAAATCCTTCTTTTAAACAATGTAATGATTCACAAGACAAATTTGGAAAGCAGAAACAAGAATATGCTAACTGGTAAAGAATTGTCCACGTGCTTACTGGTTATCAAAAGGCATCATTGTTCTACTAGTGTTTCCACTTGGCTGACATTTGGCTTTAGTCTTGGCCTGCAAGTTACTTAGCTGATAGTTATCTAGTACATTCTTTTAGTTCTCTTCATATCTTATCATAAATAGAACCATATTTTTTTTTGTTGCTTTGACCTCTGTAAGGTAAAGAACAGCCCTTTTGTACTCAGTTTTAGCATCCCTTCCCTAAAAGCCTAAAGTAGCCCCTGCCCCAGGCAGTTCCTCTCTCAAATCTTCCACTGGGGAGAACAAAGCCTGGCTGCTCAGGTTACCTTTTCAGCCACGTCAAAGAAGATCACCGCAGCTTATCTATCGCACAAGTTTTGAAGTGACCAATCCATAGTTTGCCGCACATTTGTAGCGAGGCCCTATAAATTTCATACCCCACGTCCCTTACCCCCTTTTTCCTCATTCCTCCTCCTGGGCACCCACCCCGTGAATAAAGTTCTCCTGGCTGCATGAGGTGTGTCGTGTATGGCTGGCTGCTACCCTAACATTGGTGCCTGACTCGGATGAGGGCTGCTCTCTATTGAGACCCCTCTTCCTGAACCGCCGACCACACTCTCACAGCCTTATCCCATTCTTTGGATCGCCACCTCTCTGCACCCACCATGAGCTTCATTTGGTGAGTTTCCCTTTCAAGAAGATTGCAACTTTGCAGGCACAGTCTCAGAGGTAACCAGCTGTGACCGTCCAGTGGTGGTCACAGCTGACTGTCTCAAAGGGAAGACAACACCCCACCACCACCTTCATGGTTACGGTGGACTTCCAAAATCTCCACCCCACTTTATTAGATTCTCCATCCCTCAGGCCCTTTTACCCTCCTTCCTCTCCCTCCTTTCCTTTTAGCTCGAATTCTACCGGCTGGGAATAATCTGATCCCTCCCTGTTTACCTCCGTCTGCCCTGGATCAAATTTTCTGACTCCTCCGGGAGGGGTCTCTGAAAATCCTGATGCTAGGTTGATCTGGGCCCTGCCTCTCTGGGGGAGGTTAGACCCAGGACGACTCGGGTGACAACCTGTCTTGCCTGTTTTGGTCTTATCCTTGTCTGTTCATAGCTTCCTAGGGATGCCTAGAAGGTGTGCCAACAGATGTTTTCAGGTAACAGGGTGGGGTCAAACTCTTCCCTCCCGGCAGACTCCCCATTGCATTGCCTTCTTAAAAATCTTCCCACTCTTGGTCTTCTTCCTGATATTAACCCAAAAAAACTTATAAAACTTTGTACTCAGGATTGGCCTACCTACCAATTGGATAACTCTCACTCTTGGCCACCTACAGGTTCCTTAGATCCCAATCTCCTTAGAGATCTATGTAACTATTGCGAGAGATCGAAAAAATGGGTGGAGATCCCTTTTATTCAGGCCTTCTCTCTTCTCCAGGCCAACCCCTCCCTTTGCAACCTTTCTAAGCCCCCCATGTCTTCCTAGCTTACAAACCAGATTCATCCAAGTTTCTGTCTACTCCAGAATTTGGCCCAGAAGATGAACCTCCCCCATATCATCACAGCCACCCATCCCCTCAATCTTCTGACACTCCTTTGCACCCCACAGCCTACCCCTCCCACACCCACATCGCAGCCACCTGCCTCCACTTTTAGTCCTCCCATCGCTTTCTTCCCTGGATGCAACAGACTCCAATCACAAGTTTCTCAGCCGTCTGCCCTCTCCCCAGCCTATTTACACTTCCCTTCCACCTCCAGCTTCCCCTTTCCCTTGCAAGCTGTCTTTTAAAAAAAACTCTTGACAAACTTTAGCCCCTTTTTCTTAAATAAAACACACAATACAATGTCCCAGCCTACAGCAATTAAGCCCAACTATTCCCTCGTGATGACCCCTCCTCTGCCAACTCTCAGGCAGCTCCAAAGCCACAAAGCTACAACTCTAATACTAGTCTGAAACCCAAGAAAAAAGGAAAAATTATCTTTTATCTGGCTAGCCTTATTCCTCAAAAGTCATGGGAGATAATATTTTATAAACTTTTATACCCATACCTGGCCTAAACACCAACTAGGGACAAAAGGGTTAAAAGCCCTGGGCAGCAATTCCCCAGGCCAGACTGAATTGGAGTTTACATTCCAATGCAAAGGAAAAGCCCAATAAGGGGGCTTGAAACTAAAGAAAAAGAAAGAGAGAAAGATCTTTCTAAATCAATTTAAGGCTTCTCCTCCTCCACATTTTTTTCTTCCCTCCTCTTTATCAGGTTGCTTTACTGAAATAGTTCACGGCCATCATTTTCTCTTTCTAGGACTCTTCACTCTTACATTTTAAACTTATAACTTTAATTCTGCATGCTAAAGTTAAAACTTATAATCAGATGTATCTTATCCAACTACCAATTTGCAAGGTATACCTACCTTTAATTCAAGAGGCCTTCTGCATGCTCTCTGTTTTTATGTATTGCCTATCTTCATCTACATGTGTTTATGTGAACCCAATATATAGAGTGCTCATAAACTAAAATTAAAAATGGATCTAAATACCTTTAATTCACGTGATTCAAAAGGTTCAATTTAAATTGGGTAAAGAGATAAAGATAAAGACATCTTTAAAATTACTCAACTCACAAGTCTTTCTAGGTGGTCAAAGGACTAGTAAAATGTTAATATCTATAAAATGTCTAATATATCTTATTGTCAGAAATTTCTTCAAAATAAAAATGTTACTATTAAATATGCTTATCTAATGTCTTGTTCTTTATAATGAAGTAAGCAAATCAAATCTGATATTGAATACTCAAATGTGTTTTAGACAAAATGTTAACTGTTAAATCCAATACCAAATACTTTTAATTCCTTTAAATTCCATAGGGTAACATTTTTGATGTTTTCATGAATGGTAAATTTTAAGAAGGGGATATAAAATTGCTTTGTCATCATTAGAAACAAAATTATTTAATTTAAAGCCCAACAAGTATAATTCTATATACTTAAACATTGTGTTTTCATAAATGGTAAACAAATGTAATTCTCTAACTCAGCCTAATTCTATCTTAAGATTGAAAGCCAATTTGACAAGAGGTCATAAAGGTTTATTTTTGTTTTACTTGCTTGGACTACGTTTGGCTTTGATTAGGTAATTATGCTTCTTGAAATCTAAGCAGCGCCCTCAGTGCTGAAACCTGAGTTTGCCCCTTATCTAGGATGCTAAGCTATATAAATCATTGGTTTGCCATCTGCCTCTATATTACCCTGTCAGTCATGAATTCCTAAGATATAAGCTTACTTAATTTGATTTAAAAGTTAAAGTCAATTGTCCTTTCTTTCAACACAAAGGTTTATAAATTTCTAAAGGTTTTTACTGTTTCATTTAAAGTACTATAAATAATATAAACTATTTCTTATCATTAAAATGGAGTAATTTGCCTAACTTCAGAAATTTACAAGGATTATTCTGGGATGTGAATCTAAATGAAGGGTAAATTTCTAAGATTTATGCTTATGACTAATTTGACTATAATTAATACAAACTTATTCAACTTAAACTTTAATGTACTGATATAAAAATCTAAAACATTATTCTGCTCTTAATAAGATAACTTTCTTACATTTGTCAGGTTTTGTCACTTGGAAAAACTAACTTTCAAAAATTAATGTTTATATAACTGTGGTTAAAACATCAATGCAATTATGGGGCTACTAGTCCTATTTTCATATTAAATGTGTTCATATCTTCCAGGTATACAAGTCTTTAAAATAGAAGGTTTAAAGAATGTTATATCAAGCTGATGTTCTCCAAACTAAAGTTGTATGGTAATTTTAGACTTATAAGCATAGCAAATTTTATTGAGGGTTTATTTCTATAACTGACCCTGTTATCCATAAGATAAAGTTTTATGTTACTTTTACCCTGGGGTAAAATTTAAATATTTCTTTAAGTAAATGAGAGCCTAAAATATTTAAAGTCTAATATTGTAAGACATAATCTTTACTGCTTTTCCACACCAAAAAAGTTAAAAGCCCTCTCAGCCTTTCTTAATTCATGTTTTAAATGTAATATCATATTATGTTAACTAACATTCATGTGAAATCAGAAAACAATGTATGTAAACTTTATAAAGTGATATTTAAGAAACAAAGATCAACTTCAGAACTAAGACACTTTAAGATTTTGTAAGGAGCCCTGCCTTACCTGAGACAGAGTTCTGTCTCCCAGCTTATTATAATGGCTTCGAAGCAGGCCATACTCTAGTTCATTTAAAGTTATCTTCAAAGGATTAACTTTGTTGTAAAGATTACTAGGATCTCAACCAGAAAGTATAATATATAAATCACCCAAATTTTAAGATAGCTATTACACAAACTAAACTTATTAATTTTATTTTGTATTTTCCTTAAACTCTATGGCTATTGCCTGTTAACATTTTACAGAGGTACTAATTCGACAACAACCAACACAGATTATTTTAAGATAAATAAGCCACCACCTATAGGATAGACATTAAAATTAAAGCCCAGTACCCTTACTTTAAGACTGATAAAATTACCTTGCTGAGTGTTTAAGATCAAGACTTAAAAACTAAAATTAAAGGGCCAAGAAAACCAGTACTTGGCTCTTGCCCTCTGAGTCAGCCTGAATCCAAGAAATGAGGGAACTTCTCTAAAAGGCTCTGCACCTCTACGCTGCAGGACCTCCTGATCAGGGAGATTGATGAGACCATTGGAGAATTAAAAAGCCAGTCAAGTGCCATACTATGAAGAGGAAGGTCACTGAAAAAGGAAACTGTTCCTCATGCTTCCCAGAGAAGCCACATGGTCAGTGCCAGACCTTGACATATCCTAGCACAAATGACACTAACAGAGCTGAAAGCTGTTCCCAATTTCCCCAAGAGTGAACTCAGGTGGCTCTTAACATTATTAACAAGAGTCAATTGGACCTGCTTCATCCTAAACACTTAGCAAAACCAAAACATACTCATTCCTGGGCATTAAAAAATATATATATAAAATTTAATGTAACATACATACATTAGCCCTCCAAAATACATATGACTGGAGGCTACAAAGAAAAGATTCTTAGGCAGGAATGTAATAACTGTCAAGAGAAACTGCCTCAATTAATTCTATACAGCCAGGCTTAATTAATATTGTTTATTACCACCTCCCTTTCAGGGCAAGATGAACTGTCTTCCAAGCATTAGTAGTTGGACTCTGGCCTCACTCGCTGCCTTCAGGCTGAAGGCAGAAGGACTTGGTTAACTGCTATTCAAAGTCTTAAACAACAACTTCAAAAGGCCATAGAGGCATTGGCCACCTCTTTTGCCTCCCTACAATGGCAAATAACATCTATTGCCCAAGTTTCATTGCAGGACCATCAAGCTATACACCTCCTAACAGCAGACAAAGGAGGAACAGGCCTATTCCTGAAAGAACTGATCAGATGTCAATAACCCCCAAAGAGATAAGTTCATGGGTTTTCTTTTCAAAATTCCCTTGTATAGTATACTTTTCCTGATTTGCCTCCCCCTGCCATGTCTATTCAAATTTATTCAATCTCAAATCCAGCAGGTTTCTAATCAGACAATTAATCAGCTTCTCCTCAGGGATCTTTCGATTCTCAAGGAGGACAATGACTCACATACAACTGTTTCTTGAGACTCTACTCCAGGATTCCTGGCTCCTGCCTCCACATCTACACTCAGGGAACTGGCCCCACCAGCTGCCAATGCTGTAGCTGCAAGGCACCTACCAGGACTTCTCCCCTCGGGAGATCTTAACCTTTGGAGCCTAGGTCCTTTACCTTCTTTCCCCTCCCCCTTTCTTCCGCAGATGTTGCCCCAATTCTGCTCCAAGTAGCCAGAAGTGCCAACGTCCTCCATGTTCCCATCCCTATAAAATCAAAAATGGGGGAATGTAAGGTAAAGAGCAGACCTTTTGTACTCAGTTTTAGCATCCCTTCCCTAAAAGCCTAAAGCAGCCCCTGCCCCAGGCAGTTCCTCTCTCAAATCTTCCACTGGGGAGAACAAAGCCTGGCCCCTCAGGTTACCTTTTCAGCAACATCAAAGAAGATCACCGCAGCTTATCTATCACGCCAGTTTTGAAGTGACCAGTCCACAGTTTGCCGCGCATTTGTAGTGGGGCCCTATAAATTCCATGCCCTGTGTCCCTTCCCCCCTTTTTTCTCCTTCCTCCTCCTGGGTGCCCACCCTGTGAATAAAGGTCTCCTGGCTGCATGAGGTGTGTCGTGTATGGCTGGCCTATACCCTAACAACCTGAAGTTCAAACTTGCCTAGGTGGACAAAATTTGACATCAACTTAGATTCTAGATCCCTTTATTACAAATTATCAAATTCCAGTAGCTTCTGTTAATATCTCCTAGAAACCCTCAACTCAAACAACACATTCTTAAAGATTCCTTGGTGTTTTTCTTCCTATTTTCACTTATAAAATGTCATTCAGTAAAGAAAGGATTCAGTTCACTTCTGCTTGACTTCAAAGTCTAAATTTTTCACACTGTCTGACCTTCCAGATAAAACAACATTCTTTAATTCTGATGACCTAACCATGCTCCAGTTACTAACCACCCCTTAAGTCTATGACTTAATGATACACATGTTTTTATTTGTTTTATATTCTAAAGTCAATTGCTAAATGGATGTGCTCAACTTGAATACTCAGAAACCTGGTGGAATGGAGGCTTCCTCTTAGCCTGTTTTCTTTACACAAAAACAGGATAAATGGAATCTGACAAATTATGCATTCATTCTATGGAAGATTAAAATAATTAAAGTGATTTTTACCCCTTTTATTAAATGATGGAATTCAATTCCCTTCTTTTGAAGTTGGAGTGGGTTTGGCGATTTGCTTGATGAATGGAATGTGGCAAAAGTGGCAATGTGTGAGTCTGTTATGGTTTAGCTATGAGGTGTACTGCCAAAGCTCATGAGTTAGGCAATGCAAGTGCAAGAAAGTTTAGAGGTAAAATGATGGGTTTGAAAGCCTTAACTTAATCAGTGCCTTGGTCCAGTTCAATGAATTAACTGGGTTTTAACATAGGCAGCTCAAGTATTACTGAAGGAGGTAGGTAATTGGGCGCATCCCTTTGGGGTTTATATTTTGTTCCTGGTGAATGGAGTTTTTTGTTCTGCTTCCTGGTGGCCATGTCCTGAGCTGCTTTCCATCTCCATACTCTTCAGCCAGAACTCATACTTCAAGCCAGGACTAAAACAATGATCTGTCGTCTATGGACTGAGACCTCTGAAACTGAGCCAAACAGTTTTTTCCTACTCTATGTTGTTCTTGTTGGATCTTTTGGTTACAACAGAAGAAAAAAAAAAAAAGCTAAACAGAACAAAGTTTCAAGCCTACATTGTAATTTTCTCTGAAACCCAATGTCTCAGAACACTCCCACGGGAAGCTGAGAAACTACACAAGAAATCCAGGCTGTCTTAACATTGCTATGCTACAGAGGAGATCTATGGATTCCCTGAGCAACAGTCCCAGCATATGTGAGCCATTTGATCATTTGCACCAAGAAGACATACATATAACAAAATCACTTATCACCCAACAACCAGAACTATTGCCAACTAAAAACCACTAAATGACCTTCCTTAGTCCTTCTGCATGGAATCAACGAATCTCCTATCTTACATAAATTTGAATTTCTGTCAGACTTGGGAATAATGGTAAAATGTTTTAAGCTGCTACAATTCCAGGTGGCTTATTTACACAGTCATGCACCAACAGAGCAAACTCTTAAAGCCTTCACTAAGTGACATATGTGCATTTCTGATCATTATTAATTGGCCAAAGAAAAGTCACATGAGCAGAAAAACGCAAAATCAATGGGGATAAAACTCATAAATGCCTCCTCTTCTTGTTCTGAATCATTTAGATATTAGTTAGGTAAAATTTATTTGTATTTTTCTGTTAACATTTTGAAATATTATTTAATTATATGTTTTTAAAATTTTCTTTTAATAATGTCAAATGTGGTCTCAACTTTGAAACATGAAGATTGCAAAAAATAGTAAAAAAGAAGTAAGAACTGATGAATAGAGAAACACTATGAGCCAAGTCAATGCTGTTACTAAATATAGGAGTGAGAAAATTTAGAATAGATTTCAAAAATTAAAAAAATAGAAAAATAATATTAGAATATGCTAATATGTTAAACAATGATCGATCTGGAAAACTAGGAAGAGACTAATTTGTGTATTTGTTGCAATATTTATTTCAATAAATGTTAGAAAATTGTTAGAAAATCATAATGACTGAATTTGGGGACAGATTTCTCTGGGAAATATAGTTTCAATGAGTAGAAAGAGATTAGAACTTGAGACAATTGATAGGATTCATTTTATAATTCATACATTTTAGACATTACTATTAGTGGTGAAAATAGTGAGAAAAAAACTAATCTGAAAGACTTTTGAAAATTCTAGAAATCCATGATGTTCATGACTTGACAAAAAATCAAGCTACCAAGGATGGAAAATGGGAAGAATATATTGTGTGATCATAATAAAATAGAAGCCTTAAGAAGGTAAGCCCAATTACAAAAAGAAATCTACTTTTAGATTTATCTTATATAAATTTATGTTGCACAAATCCCATGACAAGTAATTAAAATATAAAAGAAAATATTAAGTAGAATATTTAAAAATTAGAAATTTAAATCTTAAAAAATTCAAAAGAACTTTTTCCCCCTAAAATGCAAGTGCATCCTTAGTTTCAGTTAGAACAGTTTACTTATATTAACCAATTTTAAAAATTAATATCAGATATTTAATACCCAGGGTTTTGAAGAAAATAATTGGTTGTTTACAATACAGTTTCCAAAATTTTTTAAGTAGTTATATAAAATAAAAATGAAACATAATCAAATCTTAGGAAAAATAAAAACATGTTAAATCTTGCATGTGCAAAGTTGACGTACTTATGATGTACGTGCAGAATAAAAGCTGAACTACTATCCTGTTCAAATTCGACTATATTAGGTTAAAAAAAAAAAAGAAACTTAAAAAGATGGTCATTTACAATGAAGTATTTGAGTATCAGTGAAACATGCTTTTTTCCTGACCAATGTTTGGTAGTATTATGCAAGAAATTTGGTGTAGGTGAGTTTTGAAATGAATAACAAAATTATTTTTCAGTAAATGAATGCAATGTTCAAAGATTCCAGTGATTGATAAGATACATAACAATGCAGTGGGCATACTCACATAGGCTTTTACTTAAAAGTACAGGCAGCCAGGTGGCACAAGTCTGTCTGTAATCACAGCTACTAGGGAGGATGAGACAGGAGGAACTGATTCAAAATTCAAGCTCTTCCTTGGCAACTTAGCAAGACCTTATCTCAAAATTTAAAAATAAAATAGAAAATAAAAAGGACTGGTGATATAGCTCAGTGGAGAAGTGCCCCTGGGTTTAAATCTTTGTATCTACAAATGAATAAATAAATAGTATATAATATGAAGCAATAGAAGGAATAGATAAGCATTGGGAGTGTGAGAAACAATCAATCACAATCCTCACAGTGTCCTGTGTATTTTCCTGAAGACTCACTTTCTCCCTGGACCATGGTGGATAGTTTTGGAGATATGGTCTCTTGGTGTCTTTTATGTACATCTGCTCATGAAACCAAGCAGCCATACTGTCTGATTTTACTTCCACATTACAAAATTTTCCTGTAATGTTAAATATTATCTTGAAAGTATGAATTTTAAAAATAGTTATTTAATATTTGAATGTATGGATATACCTTCATTTAAGACTTTTCATTGATAAAAATATAGATGATTCCCAGTTTTACTGTAATTCTTGGGAATTTCCATAATTTAAAAAATATTCTATAACATATCACAATTATAAATAAACTTACAAATTAGAAAAAAAGTTATGTGCAAGCTATCAACAAAACAATTATTCTCAGTTACAGCCAGGGGATTTTGGACTTCAAATAGTATATTTATAAACCATTTATTATTTAACTATTTAATTATTATTGCACTTCATCTTGACAAAGAGTCAGCGCCAAATTTTCAGGAGTCCTCAAAGATAAAAGTAGATTGTCTTCATCCACTCATAAAAGAACTATAACCTACATATTATAATAGTTAATGCTAAATCTGAAATGGCATTCTCTTTGCATTTCTTCCTTGAGCTTTGAAGTTAACTTATTAAAATGTTCTTATTTTTTTAAATAATTACAGGGCAAAAATAATGCTGATATGAATCAAGTTGGGTCCATAAAACCCAGAAAATATTCCATTGCTATTTTAAAAATTCATTTTTTTCATTTTTAAAATAAAGTTTTCCTTTTCAATTGAATTTTAGAATACAATATGAAAATCTATGAAAAACTCATGAGTAATCTAATGTAATAGTATGGCCAAATTATTTTAATGGATATATCTTTTGTGGGTAGGTGTTGAAGAAAATTGTGTGCACATAATTTGTCCATGATGTTTTCACCTATATTCTTTTTTTTCTTCCTCTACAACCATTGTTCATTATTATCTGCCTCAAAATCAAATCCCAATAATTGGGGAGGGTGGCAAAATAAAAGCATTTTGCTTATAATCTCTTTCTCATCTGATTACTGAGGGAACACCTCCACTGCAAGAAAAAAATTTGGGTGACTAGAGGTAATCTCCTGGTCTACAAGGCATTCTGGGAAAGTAGAAGGGCAATATCTCTTTCTGTATGCAGAAAACATAAAATGTTGAACCTGAATGTGTTATACAATGAATATATTTTTAAATGCATGTTTAAATAGAATATGAATATTAATTAAATACAAAATATGCACAATATAGCCAAGCTAGCAAATGAGGTTCTTAATGGGTTGATTAAAATAGAATTGCATTGAATATTATTCTTCAAAGAGGCAAAAATTCTATGGGAGAGAGGTAACTGAAATTAAAACTATAAATGACCCTATGTTTTGTTACTGAAAAAGAACGTACACAAATGTCATATTCATAATCTAGGAGGGAAAAAGAAACAAGAATGCAAGCAACTGGTAAAGTGTATTTTTTCTGAATAAGGCATGTCAATATGAACAATTTATAGCAACTATCCACAAATTCTTTATTATACTCAAAGAAAAATAATATATATATATCAAAGAGATTATTAAAATATTTAATTATGTTACAATGTAGAGAAGAAATTTTGAAAGTTATTGAGGGTGGAAACCCATAATAGGCCTATAAAATGAATATAACAAATGCTAACAGGAAAGCTTCAGTTTATTAGATTTTCCTCTATACTTTAAGAACTGAAAATTATATTTAAATTATGTGATAAGGGGCTGGAAACATACCTGAGACCATGGGTTCAATCCCTAGTACTAAACAAATGAACAAATAAATCATAAAATGGTGAAAAGAAATGACTTTCACAAAATGTTGTTGGTAATTACAACAAATTCTGGGTTTTATACCTGAGAGTATACAACAGCGATTAATTTTTATGAGATTTTTTGAGGTATGCTGGGGGCCATCTATGAGCTGTGTGTGAAATGAGTAATGTTCAAGCCATTAGGCAGGGAAGTCACTGTCTTGAGAACTCCCAGGAGGAAACGCTCTGGTTTGGAGAATGCCCACTTCAAGATGGCACCTTTATCTAGCTCACAACTCAAGTTCAAACACAACCAGAGATGTGAGTAACCTGCCAAATGCCAATCACTGTTTACTGCAAGACCCCTGCCACACTGAGAAACAAGATCTCCTCCCACGCTGAAACCTTATACCTGCTGATCCCCTTTGGTCTGTACAGTCTAAATAAAGCAAACTCCAGCTTCTTTGTTACAGCCAGACCTTTCTGGTTGGCTCAACCAGTCATGTCCTTGCTTTAAAAATATTCTTGCCTTTTGTCTTTATTTCTGATATATTTATTTCGCAGCCAGCCCAACCCTCCAACGGGTACCCATTCCCTTGCCTACGTGGGACACGAGCACAAGAGAGGTAATTCATTAAGCTGAATCCAGAAAAGACTATATTAATTTTTATAATGGTCAGAAAGTTAGCTAATAAAACACAAAAATATTTTCAACATTTTTAAATAAAATGACTTATAGATCAATATATTCTCATTAGCTGATAATTTCAGGCATTTATACATTGAATAAAATAATCTTTGCCAAAGACAATATAAAATATAAGGCGAGAATGTGAAATTAACTGTAAATATTTAAAATATATTATAAAATGTATATGAATATTAATTTTAACTCTCTTTAAATTATAATACTAAAATATGAGATATAATCTATGTCATTATATCTTGTGATTTTGATTCCATTATAAACCATGATTGTTTTATCTTATATACATAAATTTTTGTACACTCCTTTCTTTAAAGGATGAGGCCTAATTCTCTTCTTTTTGAATGAGAGTCAGATTTAGTGACCAGCATTTAATGAATAGAACATGGCAGAGGTAAGGGTGTGGGTGTAGTGTATGTAGTTTAGTGCTATGCAGTTACCTAGCAAGTTCAAGATCATAGATTTGATTTCCAGCACTGGGAAAAAAATTAAAAAAAAAAAAAAGGGTAATATGGCAGAAGTAAAGCTTTGTCACTTTTAAGTAAACTGATGGTTCATTTCCATGTCATGAGGACATTCAGTCAACCTTATGGTGAAATCAAGGTATAAAGCAAATGGGACCTCCCAAAAATGACCAGCACCAACTTGGCAGCCTTTGTTAGTGAGCCATTTAGACCGAAGATCACCATTCATGGTCAAGCTTTCAGATGCAGGAAACTCTTGTCTCTTTTTTTTTTTCCTCATCTATATCAGGACTGCAATATTCTGATGCTGTGAGTTCATCAAATGGTAAAGCTAATGATTTAAGTATGACACAATGACTAAAATTAACAACACTGTAGTCTTAAATATTAGGAAGAGTATATTTTAAGTGTTCTCTCCGTATAAAAATAAAATAAAAAGTATTTATGGTAATTCATATTTTAGTTAATTCACTTCATCCATTCTATACTATTTCACATTCTGTAGTATATAACAAATATATATAGATTAATATTTTATTAATAGATTAATATTTTATTCTTGTTTTACCAGTAGTATGTTGGCAAATGTTTATAGCCAGCTTTTTGGTGAAAAAAACAAAACTTGATGAAACATTTGCTTATTTCTATGGTGTAAATATTCCCAACATGGACCATTTTAAAATATCAAGAAAAGACAATAGTACTAAACATAGACTTTAGAAGAAATGAACCATAGTGCACTAATCAGGTAATATTGCTACTCCATATACACTATAGACATAAACAAACTTGAATGCATAGATACTAGTAAAGTTTTAAAAATAGGAAATATTGTATTTTGAGTGCACAGTCCTTTAGCATATGATATACTTGACTTAGGTAGGAATTTATAAAAATTAATTTTAATAATAGTTGTGTTTAATAGAGATCTAATAAAATCCCTGAAATTTTAAGGAACAGCATTTCTTGATGTCAAAATATTATATTTAATATATTTCTAATTTCTTTGAGATTTGATAAGCAAATATTCCATTATTTGAGGATTAAGTGACTACATCATACTGCTTTTGATTTATAATCCAATTATATGACAATATAGCTACAGTATCAGTAGTCATCTAGTGAGTATTTTTGATTATTTGATTCATACCATGAATTTATAACTAACATTAAATATTATTGACATTGAAGTACTTAAAAACTCACCAATTAATATGTATAGATTGTAAATTATTTTTAATATAAGCTTGAGCTTTATATTTAGAGAACAAAATGCATAGGCTTTTTTCACTTTAGTGATAATTAGTATGAATATCTTTAATCTTCATGAAATCACAATTTCAAGAACAGTGAACAAAATTAAGATATTTATTTATATAATATAGTATATTTTTTGGATAATTTATGTCTCATTTGCATTTTTTGTTTAGTTACCTTAATTACTTACTTTTATTCTCTTGCATAAGTTTGATGAGCAACTTCGGAAATTGACAATATGTTACATAATAATTCATATAAATCAGTAAGTCCAATTTTAACATATAATGATGTGATGATATATTGCATTGTAATTGAGAGTTTTATTTCAAAGCTAAGTGAAGTAAACAGAATTATGTATAATTTATTCTTCCATTTTACTCATTGAATATTATTTCATATCACTACCTAATATTCAGAGAACTTTAGACTTTTCCCTTTGTCAAAGAGCTAATCTACTCTTAAAAGTGTTAGAATAATCATGCTATAGCCCCTTCTATTATACATGAGAAAACTAAGATGAGGTATACCTGTGGTAGACTTATTATAATAGACCTCATAGTGTACTATAGCCTCATACTCAGTTTGCTATTTTATATTTTATATGATGGCAGGAAACTTGCAGTTATCATGAATAAGAATCTTGAAATGGTGAGATTATTCTGTTTACTTGTGTGTTTGCCCAGAATGTTCACAAAGATCCTTTTAAGAGGTCAGTAGGGAATTTTTAACTGGTTTATAGTTTTTGTTGTTGCTATATTCTTGTCTCATTTGAGTAACACAATAATGCTGGCCTCATATAATGAATTCGGAGGAATTTCCTCCCTTTCCATTCTTTGGAATAGTTTGAGAATTGGCATTAGTTCTTCTTTAAATATTTATAAATTGAGCAAGAAGCCACCTGTCCTGACATTCCACTTGTCAGGAGATTTTTTTTTAAGGATTCAACTTTGTTACTTGTTACTTATCTATTCATGATCTTATGCCTTAATTGTTCAATTTTGGTAAGTTATAAGTATCCGGAAATGTATCTGTTTTTCTAATTTTTTCACTTTAATGTTCACAATAATTTCTAACAATATCTTGTGCTTTTGTTGTGTCAGTTAAAATGTCTCTTATTTCATCTCAAATAGATTTCTTTGACTTGGATCTTCTCTCTTTTTTCCTGCCTTAGTCAAGCTAAAGGTTTGTCAATTTTATCTTTATAAAAAACTACACTTTGTTTCATTGACCTTTCGTGGGTTTGTAGTTTCTTTTTCTGCTCTGGTACTTATTAGAGGTTGAGAAGGTTGTAGGGGGAAGGTGGATAAAGGGAGGCTGCATCTTATCAGCACATACTGTATTAATATATACAGTTAGCATAAGTTAACCAAAAATAAATTCAAATAGTTACAAAAAACCAAAAGATGTAAATTGTAGAGTTAAAGTTAGTGAAAGTAATGTGACTAGGAAAGAGAGGGAGATTAGGGGAATTGAGGACTGAAAGCAATCTGAGAGAGCCAGAGACAGAGATGAAGAGACAAAGTGAAGGAGAAAGAGAGAAATCTAAAGACATCACAAATGGCCTTGAAAATGGAGAAAGAGCAATGCAGGTGGCCTCTAGAATCTGGAAAATTCAAGAAAGCAAATCTCCTCTAGATAATTCAGAAATAAAGCAGACCTCATAACGATGGCCTGATTTTACAACTCCTGACATCTAAAATACGAAAAAAATGAATTTATGTTGCTTTAAGCCATTAAATTAGTTGTACATTTTTACCAAAGCAGCGATATAAACACATTATCTACATGACTTCCACTGGCCTATGAATAGATACTCTAGCTGGGAATTCTGCTCTAATAATTTTTTATATTCTACAACACCATACCTTGGCATTTTAAAATTCTAGCTCAATTCTAAAAAAAGATTCCAAAACCCACTTAAAGGTCACAATATTAAGAAATCAAATTATTTGTTTTAACAACAGACATAAATGATAAAAAAGTCCTAATACTTAAAAACTATGACATAGATTTAAAGATTTTTAAGAAGATTGATTTATTTGGAAAAAAGGTAAACCAGATAATATGAAAAGCAATTTAAAAATGTACATGAAGTAATGAATAAGAAACAGGAACTAGCTTAAAGCAGACTCTTGCTCATAACTGAATTTTTGGTTTTATGAATGGTAAAGCTAATTGCTAATTGCTGTTTGTTTCATACTGGGTACAAATTACCTATAGTTTTTGGCAAAAATTAATTTATAAATAAATTTTATCTAAAAAAACTAAAAATTAAAATAGTAGTTCAATGTAGAAATGTTCTCTAGATAATATAAATCTATTTTAAACAGAAAACTATTGCTAAAACATTTAATAAGATTTTGTTGATCCAAAAGAATTTAATTTGTAACACAGCTGATTGTACAAAATGTTTTCTGAAATAGATTGACATCTAGCTCATTTTATGAATCATTAGGTTAACTACTTAATTGTAGTCCCAACTATCGTGAAATGGAGGCCTTATGAAATTTTGAGGACAAAAGGAAATTGAAAATTTTAAGAAGAAATAATGACTGAGAAGCAAAAACAATGGGTAACACTAAAATTAAACCAGAAAAAATGAAGGACTAGTCAAAGAATAGTCTGAATTGGATATTAATTCAACATAACAGGGAATGCTAAATCTGGAAAGGGATAACTACAAGAATAACAGTCGTTCAGCAAATGTAAATCCAAATCCAGGGATAATTAAATAGGATATAGCTGGTTTAATTCACAGTGTTCTTTGATCTTACAGATGCATTGCAGGGTCTCAGAGTACATGAAATTCTGGTTTTGTTAGCATATGAGATTTTCAAAGTAATCAGTGATTCTAAAATAGGTTATGCATCATATGTCTAGATCAATTTCCATGGATCATCTCTCTTTCACAAACGGATTATTTTTGAAATAACAATGACCTGTTTACATAATTATAAAAATGCCGACCTCTAAAATGAATTTTTACAGAAAGAAAGTACCAAGACAGACACATTATACTAAGATGCTATGTAGGTCTATAAATTATTATATCTCAAAACTTGCTCATATTTATATCTTTCTAAGTATTATTTTAGGCACAATAATATATATTCCCCACTATCTTACCTGTTTTAGAAAATGATGAGTAACATTAGAAAGTAAATATCCAGGCAACAAGACTAGGACATCATGCCAATAATAAAAGTAAAAGACTGACAGGAATTTTTTATCATACCCTCATATGTATAAAGTTCATATATAATCTTTGATTTTGAAGAAATCCAACTGAAAAAAAAAATACAAGAATCATGAATATAGCCATCATACAGCTTCAATGATTATCAACTCAAGGCCAATATTAATTTATTTACATTCACATTTCTACAGCCATCTTCTCTAGATAATTTTAATTCAGGCATCATATTTTTCCTTCAACAGATAATTTATGTGCTCATAATAGTACCAGGGATTGAACTCAGGGGTACTCAACCACTGAGCCACATCCCCAGCCCTATTTTGTGTTTTATGTAGACACACAGTCTCACTGAGTTGCTTAGCACCTCGCTGTTGCTGAGGCTGGCTTTGAACTCACGATTCTCCTGTCTCAGCCTCCCAAAGTGCTGGGATTATAGACATGCGCCACCATGCCTGGCTAAAACATGTCTTTTATATTCTTCTCATTTTTTTTTCTCTCTCTCTCTCCTCTTTATATATATATAAAGATAAATATAGATATATAAAGATAGATGCTCTATATAGATAGATATCAGTGCTTTATTCATATTGGTTTGTTATTTATATACATTTTACCTTTCATTTAGGGTTTAGGCATCTTTGAGTTAGTATCATATAATTCTGAATCATAACACTCCTAAAAGATACATAGAATTTTAGATTTTTTAAAATTTGTTTTCCTTCAATTGTTTTCCTTATTTAACATGATTTTTAGTATGTAATTTTAATTCTATAAGACACTGACATTATTGCTTTGCTTAATCAGTATTTATTTTATTGATTTGCATAATATTCAGTTTCCTTGATAATCTTCATTTTTTAATGAATACTCATGGTTCTCTTTGAAAGCCTTTCTTTTGATCAGAAGAAATGCATTTACTTTTTTCTTTAAGTGAAGGCCTGCTGGTGATACATTTTCTAAGTCATCATTTGCTTCAAAATATCTTTAATTTCATTTTATTTTTAAAGGATGTTTTCACTGAGTAAAAACATTGAAATTTGGTTTTACTTTTGTTATCCCTATGTATTCCATAGCTTCCTGACATCCAATGTTTCTGTTGAGTAATCAGCTGTAAATGATATTGTTGGTCTGTGAAAAGTATTTTTTTAATGTTCTGACTGCCTTAAAATTATTTTCAAAATTACCAACAAGTTTACTATTATAGTTTGAACATCTCTAATTTGAAAATCTAAAGTTCAAAGTACTCTGAAATTCCAAAGGCTTTTGAATGCCAACAAGAATCTCAAAATTTTTGAATTTTAGTGCATTTTGGATCTCAGATTTTCAGGATACAAATTTTAATTAGAAAAGACTATGCAAATATTAAAAATCTGAAATCTGAAACAAGAATTACTTCAGTCATGTGTACTTTTGGGGGGTTTGAAATTTGCTGACTTCTTGAATCTGAGAGTTGACATAACTGAACAATTCTCAAAACTCTCAACCATTATCTTTTCAGATATTATTTCTGACACATTATCTCTTTTGTCTCTTTTTGGAATTCCAATATGACACAACTTAGATTTTTTTTAAACCACACGTGTCTTAGGATCTATTTGTTTTTATTTATTAAAATCTTATCTGTTTTATTTTTCATATTTTTTTGTCCACTCTGAGTTCACTAAATCTGAATGTTATATTCAAATCACAGTTCTACTTCTTGAATGTCCATTTTATTGTTTTATAGTTTTTGACCATCTGGAAAATCTTTATTCTGATGTCTACTTTTGTACATTTTTTCAATGTACATTTATTCAATGATCTTGGGTGCCAATTGTAATAAATAGATCATCTATATGTTGTACATATACTATTTGGTTTTACACTTGATTATTAGTCATTGTTTTGTGTTATCAAATGCATCACTTTTTTATTATTTTATGTTGAAAACAAGATATAAAAATTCATATGCTCTTAATTTTTACCAGACATTGATCTCTTTTTACCTTAGTAGGTAATGCAATGTAAAGTTGAGCTGGATTGCCTTTTTAATGAACATTATTCCATTGTAATTTCACCATTGTTTGTAATCCATAATCCTTTTAGTACAATGAATTCTTTACTCTTAATCCTAAAATATTGTGCAAGATCTAGTTCTGTCCTTCATGTATCAAAACCCAAAGCTTCTTTCTGTCTCAAAAAGTTCAAAATCCAGCATATATCATAAGGGGAAGAAAAATGTTATGTTTAAGGCAAATATCCTTCCAAACAACATCCCTTTTTTCTCTTCAGTACTATGCAATTTGGGAGATCTTCTCTGCTTTTTATAAACATTCAAACTAGATAATTTGACTCCTGTACAATGTCAGAATTTAACAAATGCCAAATGGAAAAAAAAAAACTTATTGTAAGTTCCACTTTCTCTAGTTTCTAGTTGTTTTCTTCAGCCACACATAAGTACTAAACTCCAGGTTAGTTTTTCTTTCCTCAGCAGATGTTTTCTGTTGGAAAATCCCAGGCTTCAGCCAATTATAAGAATTAATAAACTCAGAGAAGAAAACAAGTTTTCTTGGAAAAGTTCTTTTATATGGAATATTTGCTGATAATCTAATCTTTATGACATCACAATTCTATAATACCATTAAAACAAGATACTATAATTTACATGTTTTTTTAGTGTGAAAACATGAAATTTCTAATGTTTTAGGTCAAAAACAAATGGTCACAAGAACCTTAGCTAGCCATGATATATATATGTAATTCATAAATTCACTCAACATAAAAGAATTTTTGTAATATATCTATTTTAGTGGATTAATTTAAAATCTCTCCTAATGTATAAATTTATATGAGAGAAAGAGAAGTCATTGTAAGGTTATTTTAATCTTTGTTCAAGTTTTTTTTTTTCTTTTTGGTACCGGGGATTGAACACAGATGGGCTTAATCATTGAGCCACATCCCCAGTTGTGTATGTATGTGTGTGTGTGTGTGTGTGTATGTGTGTGTATAAAATTTAGAGACAGAGTCTCACTGAGTTGCTTAGGCCCTCACTAAATTGCTGAGACTGACTTTGAACTCTCAAACCTACTGTGTCAGTCTCCTGAGCTGATGGGATTATAGGCATGTGCCACCACTCCTGGCTTCAAATTTGATTAAAAATCGCATGTTTATAGAAATTATTTTCTAAAAGATAATTTCTGAAAATAAAAGATCTGAAAACTTAGCATTATTTTGCATACCAGTTTTTATGTAAATCTTTAATGAACACCCAGGAAAAAATATTTCTGAGCTAATAAATCTAAGGAAACAATAATACATCTACAGCATCTTTACATTTATAAGTGATAGCTATCATAAAGCAAATACATTTGTTTCATCCTCAGGTTGGAGAAGAAGTCCATCTGCCACTTATATGCATGTGTACTTTCTAAACAAAGACAGGCAAAATATTCAAATCCTCTTTTTTTTTTGTAATGAGAATGGAGAAATCCATTGTAGGTAGCTTGAAAAAATAAGTTTTCTCATGTGCAAATGGTATATAAAGTGTAGATTTTGTGAAACAATTTCTTTTTCAAGAATATGAAGGAAGCTTTTGCATATAGAAAATAATTTGAGTGTACTGTATCTGAAAACAAATCAGAAATGTGGAATGATATATACTTCTTCATTAGCTCAATTTTTAAAAATTTCTGGATAGAGAATATAAATCAGAAGTGGAAAAGATAGAAATGTTATCTGAAGTCTTGATTCCCCTTGGCAAGTAAATCTCTATATCATTTCTTGTATATGACTCATTAAGTTCCACCTCTGTGTCTTGCACATGTCATTACCTCCTGTCTGCCTGCTGAATATCTATCTACCTCTTTCCCCAAATCAGATTATTTTTCAATTACCTTCAAGAGCAAGGCTCACGGTCACCTTTTCCAAAACATATCTCTACTTTCATGTTTTGGATACAGGTTAGAATTAAACCAATATTAGTATCTAGTATAAGTGGTTAAATTTATGCAAACACAGTTTAGAGAAGGCAGTTTGTATTGAGTATAATTAAATCAGAGCAGGCATAGGACATTTCATAAACTAGGGATATTCAAAATGGAAAAGGTGAAGTTCAAAAGCAGAAATATAACGGAAGCTGTGCAAAGACTCTAGTTCCCTGGGTCAGAGATCAGAAAAATATCCAGGCCAGCTCAGTGAAACATAAATGAAATTTGCAAATCTCAGTTTAATTAGTAAATTATCTCTGTTTTCAACTAACACTTCCCAGACTTTGTCAACTGGTCTATAAATTCATTGGTCTATAAATAAACTCATTGGTTTTCAGGAGAAAGGCTTGTGAAAAACAAGCAATAATGTGATTAGTATTTATACAGCGACATTTATTCATGTTAAAAGATGTGTGTGTTTAGAAATTATGTTGTGGCTATATTTTGGGATATTAGAAATGACAATTTGGAGTTACACGTCTTGTTGCTCTTATGTCTTTTTTTCCTGAAGATTAAATAAAAGAAGAAAAAATATATAATTGTATTTTCATCCTGAACTGTAAAAACCAAGGGGTCTTATTACTTAGTTGCCCTCTAGATAAAGTTCTATTTTTGGTTATAAAAATTTATAACTGAAAAATCATTACAGTTTCTCAGGAGATTTTAATCTGATACTTTCTTCCAACAAACGTTAAGCTACTGATAAACCTAAGATATATGTGAAAAAAGTCATATATGATTATTTTTCTGGAGTTGAAACTCTACTTCAAAGCCATGGTTAATAAGCAAATAAACTGGTAGATCAATTTATACATGCATAGATCATACATAATATACACAGTATATGATGTGCTTAGAATTAAAATGTAATTATGTGAATTGGAGGTGAGGTGTAAAGGAAAAAAGTTGACTTAAGCTGGCCTGAGCAAATGGGTGTAGTAGCATCTATTACTAAGATGGAGAGACTGGTTGGGGCCAGAATGGAAGGAAAAATTCAAATTTTCTCTTTCAGCAATGTTGAATTTTGGAAACATTATGTGAGGTGGCTATATTAATCTGTATTTCAAGAAGGTATCACTGTTAGAGATGGGATAGAGATTGGGTAGTCATTTTTATTTTTTGGTTGTACTGGCAATTGAACCTGGCATCTTTGTACATGCTAGACAAGGTCTCTATTACTGAGCAACATACATAATCTAGACTTTACAAAATACATGTAAAGTCTTGGAAAAGGGAGAGAAGAGTTCTGATCTGAATGTGATGCATATCTGCTCTCATAAGGAACTTTGCATGGACATTCACCCTCATGTATCATGTAGGCTGGTCAGGTGTGCTCTTCACCATGACAAAATGGTCCTCTTGAAGATTTATTTATCTAGTCAGAGAGAGAAAAATAAGGTGTAAATGTTTTGTCTTAATTATAATGTGAGCCTCAATGGATTAAATCCCATAACATGAAGGCTTTTCAAATTTAATTTTTTACTTAATAATAGCTAATGCCTATTGATTGATTAATATGGTTTGTGTAGGTACTAGCTAGTTTTATTTTCACAATAAGTCTCTAATATATTCACTTTTAAAACCTCCATTATGCAGAGGAGAAAATGAGTCATAATAATTTTTACTACATCATAAAGACAACAAATAACAAATAGTATTTGAGCTCATGCAACACAATGCTAAAGTCTTAAAAGGATATTACATTTATTGATATGCTACTTGAATTTACTTCATGACCATGCTATATCAAGATGGTTGTTCCTAACTTGTGAAATTTAAATTCTATTTAAAGATAATTGTATTTGGTCAAAATGTTACAATATTGAGTAGACAGTTATAAAGATATGAGTCATAGACTGGGATTTTGTGACTCTCCATGTTGTTCCTTGCGACAAAACTGTGCTCATTAGCGTGGTTTTATAGCAGTGATTCTCAACTGGAGCAATCTTTTTCCCTCTAGAGGACATTTGTTTATGAATAGAGACATTTTTGTTACCTCTAGGAGAGATTGAGGACTGCTACTGACAAGAGGAGAAATGCAGATGTCAGAGATGCTGTTCAGTGTCCTATTGCACACATGATGTATACCAAAATAATTATTTGACTCAAAATGTAAATAATGCTGATATTGATACTCTGTTTTATAAACATGCACTTGCAAACCAAGAAATTTTGTGGTGGTAAATTTCTTCTTGAAAATCTAGATGGTGTTTACATGATGCATAATGATTTAAGTAAATAAATGTCATTATTTTTTATTGCTCATCATCTGAACATCTATTCTGTGTTTGAAAAAGCTTCACATGATGATTATAATGAAATTCTGAGAAAGTATTTAATTATGAGAGCTTAAAAATCTCAGCTACTACATTTTCCTTGTAACTCATACATGAACACATGACACATTCTCAATAACCACAATAAAATTAGACACTCAAACCTCGAGTTAAGACTTGGTGATGCAAACAAGTGGGGATGGATAAAATATACCTCTGGCAATAATTACAGGAAGGCAAAATTCCTGGAGTGATGGAGCATAGTGATTAGGACTGGGTGTACTGGCAATTCAAGTGGCTATTTGGTTCTTGGCAGCTGCAAGAGTCTCATTATCAAACCTCCTCTGCAGTTTGATTTGAGCTGTTGCTCCTGGATACACAACCTGGTGTCATTGCCCATCCAGAAGTTATGAAAGTTTCCCAGTGTCTTTTTGGTTCTTTTTTGACAGTTTTATGAAATTTTGATCCATTTTAATTAGTCAGAATCAGATTCAGTCAATTTCAAAGAAAAATCTCTGAGAAAAACTGCTTTTTGAAAGATGATCTAAAAGTAGAAGAAGGAATAGAAAGTGGGGCAGAAGGGAGAGGAGTATGAGAGTAGAAGAAGGGAAGACAGACTTGATAAATGCATGGTATATACGTATCATACTGAATCTCATTAATTTATAAAATTAATAATGATATTAAAATATTTGTTTAAAATTTTTTTGCTCTTATTTCATGGATGGCTTGACTTATTATTGTCTAGATCTTTAAAATGCACAGATAAATCTGTTTATATTTTCAATATGTATTTTCCTTTAATTTTTCATTCATTATAATTATATACAAACACATAAAAAGTGAATAGAACTTTTTTTTAATAGCAAATCAGTGGGAGGCCAGTTGACTTGTCATCAGACCACATAGCAGTGTCTCCCAGAAGTCAGCAAGAGCCTTTTGGTGTTACTAATTTTGACTTGATTTAAAAAAATGTAATTTAATTATGAATATTCGTATTAATTTGGATTTTCAAATATTTCACTAAAACATTATTTATTGAAAAGTAAAAGTGAATAAAACCAGTATACTACCATTCTGTTAATGAAATTAATAGCACAGACAAAAAGTTTCTGAGAGATGAAGCATCCTTTGAGTGCCCCGTAGCAGTCTCTCCACCTCTAGAGACAAATGCAGCGCCAAATTTACATTAAATAAATGCTCTACTACTTAAAAACAGCATACTACAGTGACACATCCACTTCAATGTTTATAACAGCTCAATTCACAATAGCTAAACAGTGGAACCAACCTAGATACCCTTCAATAGATGAATGGATAAAGAAATTGTGGTATATATACACAATGGAATATTACTCAGCAATAAAAGAGAATAAAATTATGGCATTTGCAGGTAAATAGATGGAGAATATCATACTAAGCAAAGTAAGCCAATCCCAAAAAACCAAATGCCAAATGTTCTCTCTGATAAGTGGATGATGATCCATAATGGAGGACAGGACATGGGAAGAATGGAGCAAATTTGGTCAAAGGGGAGGGAAGAGGAAGGAGGCATGAGAACTTTAAAGATGGTGGAATGAGATGGACATCATAGCCCTAGCTTCATGTATGACTGCATATATGATGTGATTTCACATCATGTACAACTAGAGAAATGAAAAGTTATGCTCCATCTGTGTACAATGAATCAAAATGCATTCTTATGTATACCTAAGTAGAATAAATAAATAAATAAATAAATAAATATAAATAAATAAATGCACTACTAACATATGCGGACATACACATGTATATATATATATATATATATATATATATATATATATATATATATGGATACACACATATATATTTATTTATCACATATATACTGATTATTAGTATATTTGAAAGATGCCTTAATGGCTTTTAGAAGTTAACACAGATATAAAGTTTCTGGATTACCATTGATAATAAAAGTGTATTTTGTTATTACAATTATATTTTATTTTAACAGTCACTTGAGAAGTGGTAAATTGTAATCCCTGTGATTAAGACCTGGCATTTTATTTATTTATTTATTTATTTATTTATTTATTGAGAATTCCAATTCTTTATTCAAGATCTTGAGAAGGTCCACCAGCTCACGCCATCACAGGCGACATCACACCTCCTGTTCACATCACCTCAAAATTCATATCACCTCAACATCACTGATTCTTCTCAGATCACCTCAATTTATCTACTTTAAACACTCAGGGAGGGAAAATGCTTCCCCAATTGTGAAATCTGCCAAGAGAACTGCACCCTCTTATTTATTTATTTATTTATTTGTGTGTGTGTGTTTTATTTTTTTATTTTTGCAACTTTTGGGGAAAAAAAAATAAAGTAAAAGACCTGGCATTTTAAATGGGTTCCCTAGTAAATTTTACACATACTTAAACCTTGAAAAGCTCAATCCTTTTATCTGTCATGCTATTCAAAACAGTGGCACTACTAATATATAAACACAATCTCAGGGAGAATAGTCTTTTTAAGGCATTCTTCAGTATTTTAACTTCTGATCAATGAGTACTTAACTTGTTCTAAATAGCTCTTGGTTGATTATCTATATTGAGAGAAATTGTTTTTAAACTCATATATGTGTGTGTACATATATATGTATATATAATTAATATATATAATATAATATATATACATAATTTCTCCTGTCATTATGAGAAATTTTTAGGTTTTGTTTGTACAAGGAAAAAAGGCACCAAATATAAGACTCTCAAAAATTCTTAAATTTTACATAGGGGACTTTGTGAACTTTTTCTCCATGTTTTGCATTTTTGGTATGTTTTTTATTTATTAATTTTTTATTTTTAAAGTTCTCATCTATTATATGATTTTGAAATGTTTCTATTTTTTACTCCCAAACTATTTAACTTCTGTACATTTGTTTTTCATCTATGTGTTACTGATTTGTTAATTTATATTATTAAATACTATTATATATCATTTTTGACACTTAAGAACACTTTACAGATACTCCCTTAAATATTTCTCAAAATTATTGAAGGTTAGTGAATTAATATTCTGATTATAATGTAATGTGGGATATAATTTCTTAATTATTAGTTTAGATAACCATTTTAAAATATGAAAATAAAAGAATCTACAGTTTCATGATACCAAAACTATGGCACAAGAATGAACTGAAGCCAGGCACAGTGGAGCACGCCCATAATCCCAGCACTTTGCAAGAGAGACAGGAGAATCACAAGTTCATAGCTGGCCTCAGCAATGGAGAGGCACTAAGCAACTCAGTGAGACCCTGTCTCTAAATAAAAACACACAAAATAGGGCTGGGGATGTGGCTCACTGGTTGAGTACTCCTGAGTTCAATCCCCAGTAACCCCCCCCAAAAAAACGACTTGAAGATGCTGATTCCCCATGATGACTGCATCTGCACCTTTATAAAATTCGTCTTCATAGCTCATGTTTTCTCACTAACCAACATAATAAATCTAACTGGCATTTCATTCATTTAAACCAATCAACTCGTCCCTTGTCTTCAGGTCATGCTTGCTCTTTCTGATCATTATTTCCTTCTTGATTAAACATAAGTTACACAGGGTCCCAAATGAGATAGTCAAACTTGCATCCCCCCGTCTCCCTCACAGTAGTATTACCATATCCTGTGTGCTGTGTGCTGTGAAAAATACCTTGACTGGACTGATCTACCTATTTACTTTCTTTGATCCCATGACATTCCAAACAGAATGTAATAGAGGAAAAAAGAATCTGTGGGTCTCTATATACCTGAAATTCTTCCTTTCAATTATATATTAATTCTTGTTTATGATTACATTATTTTTCAGTTGAAGATCTAGTAGAGTGAGGAGTTTAGCAAGCCTGAGACCATAGTACCACTATATATATATACACACACACACACATATGTATACATAAACACACATACGTACATATACACATATACATATATATTATTATATATTTATATATAATATAATTATATATTATATATAATTATATATATAATTTTTTCAACTTATTTTGGCAATTTTTTCAAATTGTGTCATCCCATGATAAAATTTTTTCTATTAATTTTTTATATGGAGTTCATCAGTTAAAATAAACATCATTATGATAAAATCTGTGAATATATTAACCATTTATAATCATTTCTTCATAAATATATTCCCTAATTTATTTATTTATTATTGTCCAAGAGAAAGACATATTTTTGTTTTTACAAATGCTAAGTCTTCCATATTCTGGAACTCATCTTCTCAAGTCTTCAGAGAACACAAAGTACATTCTCTAAAGGATCAGGTTTTAAATGTTAATGTGTAAATTCCCAGCTTTGGTTTGGGTCCTACAAATATAGCATTCTATCAGGTCCATCGCCTATGAAATTGAAACAAGTAGCTTTAATCCATTTTAGGATCACAGTTCATTTAAAGAACTTTCAATCCTAATTTCTCTTTTCTCTCACATCTTTTCCATCTTCACTTAGGCTTCTTTAAACATGCTTAAGATTCTACCATATTATGAGAGATTCTATCTTTCATTTTTTTTACATCAAATTCCCTCCACCTCCAAAAAAAGTGTGTGTTTTCTTTCTTCATCATTACCTTGCATTAAATATTCACTATATTACAATGTGCCCTCATCTCTAACTAATTTACTGAAAAATCCCTTGCTAATGTTATAACTCCTAGTGATAAAATCTAAAGTCCTTTTTTTTTATCTAGTTCTCACTGATATTTCAGAAAATATCTTCTCCTCAAAAGTTTACTCTTTATCTTTTGATCTTATTTTCATATGTACTTTACTATTCATCTTGAGACATCATCTATGTACTAATTCCTATGGTTTTATTATCATCCCAATGACTTTCTTCATGAGATTCAGGATGCTTACTAATAATTTTATACTAGTGTCCACTAAACATCTAAAACTTGGCATATCTAAAACAGAAATATTTTTCTCGCTGCTAAACAGCAGTGCTTTCTACTTTTGTTTTAGTTTCTTGATTAAGTGCCCCAACTATTACCTACTCACCATTGTAGTAATGTCAGGAATAAGCCCCAAATTTATTTCCCACATCTGAAAAATTGTGAGAATTCATCCTCCTAAATTCATCCAAAGTCCACCTGCCCCTCTATTTTAATTACCATCACTGATTCAGGTCACCATCTTCCTCTTCATGGATTATTAAATATTGTAGTCTACTAAACTGATTTTCTGAATCTGCAGTCATACTCCACTTATATCCAGATTTAACATAGCCCTGATAGTAATATTTAAAAAAATTCTTATGTCTATATCTTGCTTATTATGTAAATGTTTGATAACTGCACACATTGTTATCTACCACACATTCCTTCATATAATCTTTATAAATTTTGATTCATTGTTATTTTGTCTTTTAGGGGAATCTTTTTTCATCTTCCTCAATCATTTCTATATTTCACAATCAATCCTAAAGTTTTACTACTAGGTGTGTGACTTTTCATATCCTTTTTTAGGTATTTTCATCACTATCGTCATTATCATCATCGTTATCATCGCTACCATCATTGCCATTATATATGCATGTCATTATAAAACTATGCTAAGCAATGTACAATATCCAAAATTTCTTTGAGTTGAAAAAATCCGAGTTTTAAAATATTACATAATTTGACCTGGGCATGGTGTTTCATATGCCTGTAATCCCAGCACTTTGGGAGGCTGAGACAGGAGAATTGTGAGTTCAAAGCCAGCCTCAGCAACAGCAAGGCACAAAGCAACTCAGTGAGACACTGTCTCTACAGAAAACATAAAAAAAGGGGGCTAAGGATATGGTTCAATGGTTGAGCACCCCAGAGTTTTATCCTCAGTACCAAAAAAAAAAAACCAATTACATAATTTACCTCATATTACAAAGTTAAAATGTAGTAAAGAGAACATAAAATTTAAATTCTGATTTCAGAGTCTATTATACTGCCTTCATCTGCTGCAGTATTTCTGAACTTTCCATATTTATTTGTTTTATATTCTACATAATATAAAATTAATTTGTTTATATATGTATTATTTATGTATAATTCATCCAAAACTAACATTCTTTTACATTAAAGACTGCGACATATATCTTGTATCTTTCTCTCTGTACCTGCACAGAACACACAGAACACACCGAATACCTGGTGAATTTTTTACACTTTACACTTTAAATTATATTTAATTTTGTTAACACAAAAAATTGACAGTGAAACTGAGAATGCATGGAAAGCACATATGTAAGTTAAAATCTATTAGGAATAAATCTATCTTCAAAATTGATTTATAGTGTCTAATAAATTTTAATAAGATAGTTTTGAAGATTGTCTCTTATCTCGACAAGTATTAGCAACTTTATATAGAAGGAAAGAGCATAATAATCTCAAAAATATTAGAAAAAATGAGATTATTTATATTCATATTAGGATAAAATAGTATAAATCATAAATGGAAATGATGACATTATACTAAAAAATAATATATTAAAGAAATATAAAAAATTAATTATGCACTAAGTAATTTTCACCTTAAATTGATGAAGAAGTGATCTAATTATTTTAGCTTCTGAGGCAGTAGTAAGAGTCTCTAGAGACACGCAATAAATAGGAGGTGATATTGATTTTGTCTCTAGAGATCCTGAAAAAACAAAAAAGGAGTTGATAGGTAGAATAAGACTTATTATGAAATGTGGCTCATATGATTATGGAGATATTTATAGAGGTTAAAATTATAGAAGTTAAAATTTGCCATGGTAATTGCAGGCCGGAAAATACATTTGTACTGGTGGTATAGTTTGAGGGCCTGATAGCAAAAGAATAAGTGGTAAAGATGCCAATCTGAAGGCCTGAAAATTACTGACCCCCTTAGGGGAGGAAAAATTGATGGCCTAGACCAAACAGTAGGGCGTAGAGGAAATTCAAACTATCATCAACATTTTGTTCTACTCAAACCCCCAACTAATTTGATGATGCCCTCTAAATTGTTTGAATAAACTATACTTTAGAAATAATGTTTATCTTTTGCTCTACCTAGGCATTACATAGCTTGGTCAAGTTAGCATACAAAATTAACCTTACGACTGTGGAAATTCCAATTTGTAAAAAAAATGAAAGAAAATTATATATATATACACACACACACAAACATAACCATCAAAAAATTGATTTTAAATTTAAAAAATTAATATTATTTCATACCATATATACTATATTATAGCTTCATAAAATCCAATACCAAAAACAAAGACAAAACTTAAATATTGGACAAATTTTAGAAAGAAGTTGTTTCTAAATTTTAAGCAATTTAAATACAGAAAAAAACTATACAATTTTGCTGAAAGTAATACTAAGATTCTTTGTAATAAAAAATAAAAATAAAATAAAAAACAATATGTGGAGAAACTACAAAAAATGTAATGACAAAGAGTTCGAGTTTTCATTTTATGTAAAATATGTGAATATTATTATATTTTTTATAATAATATTCTGGAACTCTCAAAGTGCAGGCCTGCCCCTCCGCCACAGCAAGGTGCACCAATCCCAAACTCCCGCACACACAGAGCACTGCTCTGAGGTACCAACTTCCTCTGCAAGTTGCTAGGTGAAAGAGTAAAACAAATCAATTTTGCAGCGGCTCTGCCCGTCAGCCACAGCAGCGCCCCTGTTCCAAGCGGCGCTAGTCCCACCCACCCTCTACCGGCTCCACAGGGCAAACAGCAGTGCACCCCACCCAACGTGGCCCCATGAGCTAACGCACAGCCACAGCTACTCCCAGCCCATGAGCGCCCTCCGCTGGCTGCACACCCCCCCCTTCCCCGTCAAGGCCTGGGCACAGCTGCTCAGGCCACCAGCATTCTAGCAGCCCTGCCAGCCCGATCACTGGTGCTGCCGGCCCAATAGTAGGGCTCCGCCACTGCGGGCAAGGACACAGGCACCAGCCCTACTCTGGCAAGGCACAAAGGCTCGCCAACTAGCAAAAACTGTTCCAAAGCCTTAAAGAGACCATGCCCTTGACACAGTGCTGCTGGCAGAGATAAAATTCCCAAGCACGCTGCACAGCACCACTGCCACACCCCCTAGCAAGCTACCTAAGCTGCAGGTGGACCAAAGTCAATGCCTGTGCCGCCTGTGGTTCTCCCTGCAGACATAAAGAGTGCAACTGACCAGGCTTTCACAGACAATGTTTATTTTAAATCAGGCTTTTATTCTCCTCCTTCTTCTCACAATCGGCAGACTTCTCCTGCCCCTGGTTTCTCCCGGCCACTCTGCCCATTCCTCTCTCCATGCCACCGCCTTCTCTTCCCTCTGGAGGGGAACTGCTTCAGTGGGCACAAAGGGCAAATAGTCAGGGTCTGCAGAGAATTGCTCCCAGGCCCGCGGCCAGCCCCTGCCAAACGCATTTCCACTGTGGCCCTCTGAGACTGGCTCCAGGACAGCTGGAAAAGCCTGCCAATAAAGATAGCTCAGAGGCACCTATCCCTTCTCTCTCCTCCCCATCTCCTACTCTCTAGTGGAAAGGAATATTATAGGCGAGGGAGACACAGATCCAACTGCCACCCAATGTTAGAGCTCCCTGGCTGCAGCGCCGCTCCTTTGGGAACAAACTCCTCCCAAGGCACAATTGCTTGCCTGCCAATGGTCATGCAATCCTCCCTGCCTTGCAACCCTGCCAAAAAAGTTCACTTGCCAGGGGTGAAACAAACTGTCCCCAGTGCAACCAGGATGGATCTCATCCTCGAGCTCAGAGGGTCAAAGCCCAATTCCACTTTTAAGCCAACAAATCTGCTCCAATCAGACATAAGAACTTCAATAAGTAAATTTCTGCCACTAAAAAAGTTTCTGATCATTATGGTGGAATCATTATTAATTCATGTATTTGGTATTCAGTTTTATACTGGGGAAGATATACCAATTTGTGGGGTTTGGGGTCCGTCCTGAACCAGTGGGTCGAAGAGATACCCCCACATTCACCTAGCAGTGGAAGTTGGGAAGAGTTGGAGCCGACTGGCTGCCCATTCCCAGCCCTCTGAGCAGGACAATCAGACATGCCAGGGAGTCCAGTCAAAGCAAGTACTCGTATATTTGTGGAACAAGCATTCAACTTATAGGGCCGTTGGGCCAATCAGAGACAATGCACATAGTTAGCAGCTGTCCATGTGACTAGGCACACAAGCTCCCTGAATTCTGTCTATGAGCTGATCACATTCGCGGAACCAACAGTAAACCAATCACATAGTCCCTCCTTCCTCCGTGCCCTTCCTGTTTACACATAATGGCTATTTGCCATCTTAAGGGAGTAGCATGGAGCTAGTTCCCCACACCAATTATCTATTTACAGTTTATCATGTAATGCTTATTCCTTCCAGCTTCTACACAGCCACACACACAAACACAGAGGTATACCTAAAAATTTCAAAAATATAATATACAACCATATATACAAGGTTTCTATGGTTATTGGGGGAGAACAAATTATATACCTCCTAGTCAATAGGAAATAAAGATATAGATAATTGCACATTAACATGTTTATGTCTATAACTATTATTAAAATGATAAATAATTTCTCTCATTTAAATTTGCTGTCTGTTTAACCTGAAAACCTTACTGGATCAAAATCAGATACTTGCTTAACTTAATCCCTCTCCTAGAGTTACTTTAAGTTACATTGCCAGCCTAAATCACTTCCTAAAGACTAAATATAAATCTGACAAGAATGGATAATACTTTGAAGAATGTTAGCCTTAGAGATTTTTCTTGAGTCAGAACAACAGTTTTTAAAACAAAAACAAAATGGAAGCACAAATAAATGGCAGTGGCTTGATGCTGTTAATGTTTTTTAAAGTTTCTACCTTTAAGTTATTCCACATGGGCCAAATTACATACTGCAATTTACACTGTAGTTTTTTATAGCCACAATTTCTCTATACCTTTTGTAATGTTTTGTTGTTGTTTATTTTGCTGGGTGTGCGCCTTGATGGTAAAACTCTATTTGATCTAGGATGTTTCTCATGTTATAGTATGTATATAAAGAAACTGATCCATGTAAATATTTTCCATGTTTTTTCCTCAATGTTTAAACCACTAGTTATCATATGGTATCTCTCTTTCACCCCTAATGATTTCAGCTCTCTTGGCAGCTCTGGACACCTCACTCTCCTAGAAGGAGCAATGGCTATGCTGCTCATTATATGCTACTGCCCTTCCAGGGGAAAAAGCAACCCATGTAATTAAGGCTCTAAAGTAAGCAATGCTATACATGAGTGTCCCATGGTCATTCAAAAAAGACAATGTCCCAGACTATATCTCTCTCAGATTGAAGGAATTTTTAACTCCCTGGGGAATTTTCCATACCAAAGGGATTCCCTATAACCCTCAGGGACAAGCAGTCATTGATAGAACCAATCGCACTCTAAAGGAGATGCTTCAAAAACTTGATTCTACTGAGAAGGACCCTTCTTTGAGGTTGTTGGATGTTTTATTTACCCTCAACTACCTCACTTTTGACAAACAAGGTCTCAATGCAGCAACCCAACACTGGAATCCATTTACCTTCCCTACCCCTCTTCCCTTGGTGCGATGGAAAGACCACTTAACCTTTCAAAGGAAAGGCTCAGACCTTGTGCTCACACAAGGGTGAGGCTATGCTTGTGTCTTCTCCCCCACAGAGTCTAAGCCCCTTTGGATCCCAGCCAGGAATATTCACCCAAGCCTCTCTCGAGAAGACAACCTACTCCATCTAAAGTAAGAAGTCCCTTCCATGAGTACTTAAACCAAAGCTAATGTTATCTTTGACCCTTCTATTCTTCAAAAGGTGTGGAATAAATCTTCAACTCTATTAGATCCATCCAACTGGGTTATCATTAGGCTTAGGGTTCTAAGTCTTCTTCTGGTTTTTCTTTTTGTCAAACTAAATAAGCTCTCAGTTCATATCGTTAAGGAATCACAGGAACACAAGAAAAACTCTGCCACATGGATCGTAGCCCTCAAAAACATGTAAGAAGCTCGCCCACCTCATCTTCACTGAAGAACCAAGGCTTCACAGCTTCGACCATCCTAACCCCAAACCCCTTCCCTTCCAACCCCTCCCAACCCCATCACCCTTTCTATTGGGAGAGAGCTCATTTTGGGGCACGTGCATACAGGCTGTACAGCCAATGACAGGTAAAATGCTCAGAGGAGCATGACCTAAGCCAGGCGCAGTCTTATTTGCCCCTTCTCTTGCTCACGAGCTGTAATTGATGACGGGTAAGTTGCTCAGAGGAGTACGACCTAAGACAGATTACAGTTTTGTTAGCAGCCCCCCTCTATCATATGTAGCAGGTAGGAGTCTGGAAAATCCAGCAGAATAATTCTCTCCCATGAGGAGATTATCACAGATCCCTCCCGCATGCTTGCTTATGGGCCATGCAGGCCCCACTGACATTTCAAAATAAAAGTAAAAAGGGAGATATGTAGGAGCACTCTCCATACCTTCCACCCCTCCCTTCCATCCTTCCCCATTCTATGCTAATAGACTGTGCTCTTGCCAGAGAGCACCCATTTGTTTGTGACCTTTGGACCTGATTGGTCCAAGAGTTCATATAAGCTTCTGTAGTTTCTAGAATAAACGGTGTTTTCTGCTCTTTGCCCCTATGTCTCTGCTTCTTGTCCTGGGTGTCTCTGCATCTTGCTGGGGCAGAGCAGATTTTTACCTACACCCTGGGGCCTGGGGAATTTGACTCCTCAGATCGCCACCATCCACAGAGACTCCATATCGTCTTCCCCAGGGACTCCTTCTTTCTCCATCTCTCTGGACTCCAACTTGTGGAGAGGCCACGTGACTCCTCCCTCCCCCTTAATTAAAGCATAGTTTTCCACTTTACAGTAAGAGCTTTATCACACTTGTCAAACTAAGGAAAAATTCAGGTGACAAGAAATTTTCAATATCTCTCAAAATTAAAAAAAAAAGAATTACCAAAAGGAGCTATTTATTATCTAACACACCAATAAAATTAATTTGAAACATTTCAACACACTTGTACACTGAAAATAAAGATACAATTGGGTAACATTTTTCTGAAACAAAACAAAACACTGGCATCATATTTTAAAACTTTAATTTTTATGTTACATAAAATTTATATATTTTCATTCATTATTCTTTTTTAATAAAGTGATAATGATGAAACCATTAGAATTGTAGGCCAAAATTTATATTCATAAGTGTTAATCTAAGCTTTAAACATAAAAAATAAAAAATAAAAAACTAAGTAATTCCCCATAAATTGCCTTTTAGAAGAATATTTCTTCAAAAATGTGCAGAGTCTAAGAAATAGAATAACAATGAAATGCATAAAATTTTATAAATATATTAACGTAATTTGATAAGTAGCAAAATAATATTTTAAAAATTAAAAGAAAATATTCAATGAATGCAATATTGGCTATGACTATATGGTGTGATTTTCATATTTTTTCTAATTTGTGAATATTTATTCTGAATGTTATGACTAAAATAAAAGAGTGTATATTAATATTAAATGTCATAAAATTTTCTAAATGTGATAAGTAAAATAACAAAACAAAAAATTCAAATATACTTTAATATTACACACAATTAAATGTTTCCAAATGCTGTTTTTGTGAAAAGAAATTTTTCAATAACTGCCTAATAATGTTTTTAAATATAAAAAAGCTGTCTAATATGTAACATATTTTTTAAATATTTAGAAGAATTATCTAGGTGTACAGAACATAGAATTTTGAAGAATTGGATTACTAAGAGTTTTAAAATAAGGTTGGTAGAATTAACATTTTTCCATTTCCAACCAAAATTTCAATATTGAACAACTAAAAGAATATATCTCTTACAGATATTTTGAACCATGTTGTGTATTGTATGCCTGGTTTGGAATTTGGTGATCAGTGCCATGTATCTGAGCCCAGAATTACAACTCAAAAGGTAATCTTAGTAACATCTTGATATCTAAGAGGCATAAATGGTGATAATATGTTACTCTTATTGTAGTAATTTCATCATCAAGTTTTTTCTACAGGTGGCAGAAGCACAAGGTGAATATGGGGATACAAAGATTTCTGAGAGGTGAGAGCACTATGTTAAATTATTTTCACAGTTTTCAAGCTAGACCAAATACCAATGTTGAACTGAAAAAATGATAGGAAATAATAAATGCACTCTTGGTAATTCATATAACAGCAGAAACAGCCTACTTTTCTCTCAAAAAAACCAAAAATAATTAGAAGTTGTGAATTGATATGGGACAGGAAATATGTCAATACAATGTACAATGTTCAAATTTTATAAGTACATATTTTGAATTCCTGAATAGTTTTCATGCTTTCACAAAAAAATAAACATTTATTTCTGAAATTGTTAGGTTGTCAATTTGAAAGGATTGAAATTTTTTTGTCTTTGTAGAGAGTGATTCTAAAATATAATGACACAAGAAAATAAATACCACAATTGAAATAAAGATAATATGCCAAATAGATATTTCTCAAAAGAAGGCATATGAATGGTCAACAGTTACATACAATGTTTGAAATTACTAACCTTCAGAGAAAGCAAACCAGAACTTCAATGAGATATGGTATCAATCCAGTAACAATGGCTACTATCAAAAAGACTGAAGAACAAGTGTTGATGAGGATGTGGAAAAAAATGGAAACTCCTGGTTCAAAATATGAAAATCAATAAATATAATCCATCATATCAATAAACTTAAAGATAAGAATCATATGATTTTATCAATTGATGCAGAGAAAGCATTTGACAAAATACAGTACCCTTTCATGTTCAAAACACTAGAAAAACTAGGGATAATAAGAACATACCTCAGAGCCGGGCGCGGTGGCTCACGCTTGTAATCCCAGCACTTAGGGAGGCTGAAACAGGAGAATCGTGAGTTCAAAGCCAGCCTCAGCAATGGCGAGGCACTAAGCAACTCAGTGAGACCCTGTCTCTACATAAAACACAAAAAAATAGGGCTGGGGATGTGGCTCAGGGGTCGAGTGCCCATGGTGAGTTCAATCCTCGGTACCAAAAAAAAAAAAACATACCTCAGCTTTGTAAAAGCTATGTATGCTAAACCCAAGCCCAACAGTATCCTAAATGAAGGAAAAATGGAAGTATTCTCTCTAAAAACTGGAACAAGACAAGGATGCCTTCTTTCACCACTACTATTCAACATAGCACTTGAAATTCTAGCCAGAGCAATTAGACAGATGAAAGAAATTAAAGGGATATGAATAGAAAAAGAAGAACAAAAACTATCATTATTTGCTGATGACATAATACTATACTTAGAGGATCCAAAAAAATTCCACCAGAAAACTTCTAGAATTAATAAATGAATTCAGTAAAGTTGTAGAATATAAAATCAACACCCATAAATCAAATGTATTTCTATACATCAGTGATCAATCCTCTGAAAGAGAAATTAGGAAAACTACCCTATTCACAATAGCCTCAAAAAATGTAAATATTTGAGAATCAATCTAACAAGAGAGATAAAAGACCTCTACAGAGAAAACTACAGGACACTAAAAAAGAAATTAAAGAAGATCTTAGAAGATGGAAAGTTCTCCCATGCTCTTGAATAGGCAGAATCAATACTGTCTAAATAGCAATACTACCCAAATTGCTATAAAGATTTAATGTGATTCTAATTAAAATCCCAACATCAATCCTTATAGAAATAGAAAAAGCAATCATGAAATTTATTTGGAAAAATAAGAGACCCAGAATAGTCAAAGCAATCCTTAGCGAAAAATGTGAAGCAGGAGGCATACAATACCAGACCTTAAACTATATTACAAAGCTATGATAGCAAAAATGGCATGGTATTGGCACCAAAATAGACATGTAGACCAACAGCACAGAATAGAAGACACAGAGACAAACCCACTTTAATACAGTTATCTCATACTAGACAAAGGCACCAAAAACATACATTGGAGAAAAGATATCCTCTTCAACAAATGGTGCTGGGAAAACTGTAAATCCATATGCCACAAAATGAAACTAAAGCCCTATCTCTCACTATGCACAAAACTCAACTCAAAGTGGATCAAAGACCCAAGAATTATACCAAAGACCCTGAGCATAATATAAGTAAAAGTAGGCCCAAGTCTTCATCATGTTGGTTAAGCTCCAACTTTCTTAACAAAACTCCTAAAGTGAAAGAAATAAAATCAAGAATAAATAAATGGGATGGATTCAAACTAAAAAGCTTCTTCTGAGCACAAGAAACAACAAATGAAGTGAAGAGAGAGCCTATATTTTGGGAGCAAATTTCTGCCACACACATATCAGACAGTGCATGGATCTCCAGGATATATAAAAACTTATAAAAATTAACACCAAAAAACAAGCAACCTAATTAGTAAATGGGCTAAGGAGCTGATCAGACACTTCTCAGAAGAAGAAATACACAATTGATCAACAAATATATGATGAAATGTTCAACATCTCTAGCAATTAGAGAAAGGCAAATCAAAACTACTCTAACATTTCATCTCACTCCACTCAGAATTGCAGTTATCAAGAACACAAGCGACAATAAGTGTTGGTAAGGGTGTAGGGAAAAAGGCACACTCATTCATTGCTTGTGGGACTGCAAATTGGTGCAACCTATCTGGAAAGCAGTCTGGAGATTCCTTAGAAGACTTGGAATGAAACCACCATTTGATCCAGCTATCCCATTCTTTGGTTTATACCCTAAAGACTTAAAAACAGCATACTACAGTAATGCAGCCACTTCAATATTTATAGCAGCACAATTTACAATTGCTAAACTGTGTAAGCATCCTAGATACCCTTAAATAGATGAATGAATAAAGAAACTGGGATATATAAACAATGAAATATTACTCAGCATTAAAAGAGAATACAATTATGGCATTTGCAAGTAAATGGATGGAGTTGGAGAACATCATCCATAAGTGAAGTAAGCCAATCTCAAAAAACCAAAGGCCGAATGTTCTCTCTGATTAGTGTATGCTGATCCCTAATGGGGATGGAGG
Source organism: Xerus rutilus (assembly GCA_028644305.1). Classification (NCBI taxonomy): domain Eukaryota; kingdom Metazoa; phylum Chordata; class Mammalia; order Rodentia; family Sciuridae; genus Xerus; species Xerus rutilus. The sequence continues at coordinate 29,322,802 of CM053409.1, forward strand.
TGGTGAGTGGTATAAATGCAGGAACTTTGGATAGGGAAAAGGAGAGGGAGAGGAAGGAAGGGGACATGGGGGCAGGAAAAATGGTGGAATGAGTTGGATATCATTACCCTAGGTACATATATAAAGACATGAATAGTGTGACTCTCCATTGTGTACAACCAAATAAATGAAAAATTATGCTCCATACGTGTACTGTGAATTGAGTTGCATTCTGCTGTTTTCAAACAATAAAATAAACTCTACCTTTGTTCAATATTAGTGGTAATGTAAATTAGTACAGCAATCATGGAAAATAGATTAGAGGTTTCTCCAAAATTTAAGAGTAGAACTGCAACAAGATCCAGCTGTCTCAATCCTAGCTATATATATATAAAGAAAATGAAATCAGTATATTGCAGATTCATCACAGGCAAGAAATATAAATAACCAAAGAGTTCATCAGGTGATGAATAGATAAAGGAAGTATGGTCCATATAGATAATTAAGTGCCATTCAGCCATAAAAGATAATGAAATGCTGTTACACAAATGGTACTGAAGACCATTAAGTGAAGTGAAAAAAGCTAGGCACAGAATGGCAAGTACTACATGAGCTCACTCCTATTTGGAATATGAAATTGATACCATAGAAATTGAGAGTGGAATGGTAGATACCAGAAGCCAGCAGAGAATAAGTGTGAGGAAGGAATGAGAAGGAAAAAAGTTGATCAATACATATTGCTGTAGTTAAGAGTAAAAAGTTTTTGCAAGTTAGAGTGTCTGAGGATTTTGAATTTTTATCATACACATTGTAAAATGTAAATATGTATTATAACCTCACATGATGGCTCATAAACTGACATAATGTCCATGAGTTTGTATATCAATTTAGAAAGTTAATTTTATGTAAAATCAATATATAAATATATCAGGCAATTTACATTAAGGAAATTTGTATCATAGAATCTACAGATAACATCTATTTTTACCATTCTCATCATCTTTTACATTCAGTATTCAACTATAAAATCTTTTAGTGTTATTGTAATTGTTAAATAATTTATAGTCCCTATTTCTAATTTTAAAAGCAGCTGATTAAAATGTCAAATTGTGTTGTTTGTTCTCTTATAAATAGCATTGTTGATTTTTTTGAACCCTGAACAGATAAAAAAAAAATGTATCTGATTATATTGTTATAAACTGAATAAATAAATTATAAAATTGAGGAAAATAAAAACTACTAAATCAACATTTGAATAACAATAAGTACTACAAATATTTAAAACATAAGCTTCTGTATATCAGCTGTATTGGGCACTCACATATTTTTGAGTCTACAGTAATAATATTTCAAAATATTAGAAATATTCAGAGCCATAACATACTACAGATGCAATGACCATTCAAAATTTTACACTTATTCTACTGGCTAATTACAACTGAACTGGGACTTAAAACAGATTTCATATTAAAACTGAAATTTAAACAGAGCTATTTTCGGAAGTATTATATTTTTTAGGACACTATGATTTTAAGGCAGCATTATCCAATTAAAACACCAGGCTAGTTTTTGAATAAACCATCATAGAAAAAGATTACTTTCACAGTTGAGTGATATATGTAAAAACAGTCATTTTACCTTTTGACTATCCTTGTAGCAAATGAAATGAAAAGATAGACTATACAAAAGAAGCTGACCATCTGTACATTTCCATATTAAATACTGTTTTGGGAAGCTTTTTCTGTCTCCTTGGTAGACTCTCTAATCTCAGCTCATTCTTTACTTTAGAAATACAAATTTCACTTATTTATCGTTGTATATTAATCAGGCGTTGTGTTTCTAGAGCAAATGTTGTACTCACGGCTAACTTCATCCTTTCAGGAATAAGCTTGCTGGAGTGTGGCATATATAACATCATGTAATTTAAAACTCTAATATATTTCTATATAAAGTGTAGATCCAATATTTCTAGCTCAGAACACTGTATTGTTTACAAATGAAAGCAAGAAAACACTCTGGCATTAGTTTCTGAAACTGTATGCTTGGTAAAAATAATTTGTTTGTTCTTAAAGTAATTGCTGACCTGACAGGCTGATTGGACAAAGGTTTGGCCTTGAATTTGTGATGATGCACAAATGTGGAGGAGAATGATTCAATTTGACTTTTGCACTTGCTTTTTTACTATTGCAGTAGCATTCTGGGCTAACTTCTATTTTCATGCCTTTGTTTATTTTGTTTTGTACCTTTAATGCCAATCTTTCTCATTTCTAGCATCTAGATTGCATCTACCTTTGAAAAATAAGTCAAGATGCATGTCTTTCTTGAAATGTTCTTTGTCACATCAGCAAATAAGCTTAGCTGAGTTTTCCTTACAAAAGGAGTTTTCCTTACACAGTTAAATGACACTTAGAAAAGAGTATAAACACGGTAGTCAGAGGAGAGTCTGAATTCTATCTCTGTCATTTTTAAGGTAATGCCATCACCTTACTTTAAAAGGAATAATGATGGTAACTGAGGAGATATAAAGATTGAATATTTTTAAATGAAAGAAAATGTGTGATAAACCAAAGAAAAAAGCTTTTGTATTTTAAAATACATTTGTATTTGATTATGTATTTTACTTTCTTACATAATTGTTTTGCAGCTATATATTCTCCAATATTGTTTATTTTGTAAATCCCTGGAAAACAGGGATTAGGTCATCCACCAGAACTTTTAATCTTTCCTTCCCTTTGTGTATTTTTGTAACTTTCCCCTCCCAAAACACTTTTTTCTTGTTTCTCTTTTTCCATAGTATGTGATTTATAAACCACTCATTTAAAGATTTTTGGTACATTTATATAAGCAATGAATGAATCAATGGCTCTTTCTACCATATCTATCATACACATCCCTCCATCACCTTGAGACTGAAATGGATAAAAGTCCAAGAACATTGTAGAGACTAATGCAGAGGAAAAATACTAAAATTGTTGGATATACATTTATAGGGGTTAGTAAACTTAATTTGTATCAAGTTGGTATTAGAGAAGCTATAAAGTTTAATAGATCAAGTATAATTTTATTTAAGTAACAATAAAGTAAAAATGGTTTGATGTGGTAGGACATTCTTATAATCCCAGAAACTGAAGGATAATGCAGGAGGATCACAAGTTTGAGGCCATGCTGAACAACATAGTGAGACTCTACTTCAAAATAAAATAAGGTCTAAGAAGGGCTGAATAAATTCTAGCCTGTCTAAGACCATGGGTTCAATTCTGAATAGTACAATCAATCAGTCAATCCATCATTGTAAATTGATAAGAAAATATAAGAAATTATATACATAGAAATAATAGTAACCTGCTCACAAATTATAGCAACTAGCATTAGTTGCTCTAGTATCACTAGTAAATATTTTTAATTGTAAAGAATTTTGTCAAGTGGGAAGAAACATGAGGAATAGTTTACATTTTTGTTATTTAATTCATTTATTAATTTTTTAAGAAATTATAATTTTCTCTGGAAGTGTGCTCAAGGACAGATAATTTTACGTAGAATGGAGAAGAAAGGTAATCCTGTTTCCCCTGAGGTGAGGGAGAGGGACAGTTTAAGGAACAGTAGAGTTAGAGAAAGAGAAAAAAAATGTCCATTTTAAAATAAGTTACAGTGACATTGCAGGATTTGTGCACAGAAAGACAGGGCACTGGGGCATTTAACAGGAAGTAATGCTTATTTGTGCCAGCACAGGCTCAAATAATTATCATCCAAAGGCTGAGCATCAAGTACAGCAAGATGTTGCCTTATAAACCTCTTGCAAACTCTTTATCTTCTATATACAGTAATACACATTCTGGTTGGGTATTTGTATGTGATAGTATTACAACAAAGTTATGACAGCATCATGGATAGTTATGGCAGATTTACAGCAGAGTTGGCATGCACACTAAGTGCCATGTTGTCTTTGTTCTGGTAGAACCTCTACCACAGTAACAAAGCAGTAAGGGCTATATTCAAAGCATAAAGTAGACCACTGTTACATTCTTGTGGAGTATTTTTATCATAGCTATATGACATAAATATATAATTTGGGAGCTAGAAGTGAGGTCCTTGCTGTGACTGTCGTGGCCATGTGGTTTAGAAGTATTTGGAACTGATCTGTGGAGAAGGCTAGGCTAAAAGACAATCCATGTACTTAGCAGCTGGCAAAGTCCAAATGGTGGTGTAACCAAAAGCTTGGGCCTTGTCCTGGATGCCAATCTAATAACAAAGAGAAGGTCTTGAGAACAAGGAAAATGTTTTATTGCTTTGTTAGCAAAGGAGAAAACCAGGGGACTCCTGTCCTAGAGACTATAATTCTGCCCATTATAGGGAACAGGGATTTTTTAAAGAGATGATTCAGAGAAATGAGATTAAGGAGGAAAGATCAGGAAGGAGAAGATCAGGGAAAAGAAGATCGGTAATTTGAAGAAGGTCAATCTCCATGAGTAGTCCAGCTCTGTCTACAATTGTACATTACTTCCCTGAAAATAAAATGGAATATTTCTTCTTTTTCTTATGTAGTCTTCTTTGCTTTATTATCACCAGTCTTTTCTCTAGTTACATTTCTCAAAGACTTATATTTTTTAATAACTTCAGCAAATTAAATAGTGAAAAGTAATTTAAAACTCTTCTACAGATTTTGTAGACTCAAAGTACACATTTACACTTACATTCTTATCAATAACATGTCTATAGGATCAACATCTACCAAAGCTCTAATCAAATTTAACCTTGAAGATTTATGAACTAATGCCAATGTGAAGTACCAGGAATATTCCCTCAAATTGAAGGCACTTCATTTGTGCCTTTGTTATGGCTTTTGCTGACTCTTAGAGAAGAAATATTGATTTATATCTATTTCTTATGAAGTATCATAGAACTAAGCCAATAGAACAAGTTTTAAAAGTTAACAGAACAAAATCTTTCAGAAAAATCTTCATATGATTATCATTTATGAAACACACATAACTATCTGCTTTTTCAGAAAGTTTAATTTTGGTCTGAAAAGAGATTAGAGATATTGCATTGATTTTTTTTTGATATTCTTTTTTTATTTTGTGAATTACATTCATTTGTAGAGCAAGCCATATTTAAGAAATAAATTTGGAAGATAATTTCTTATAGATTTCATCGTGGGTTTGCGAATGGCAAATAAAAAGAGAAGTTTTACAAATATTTTTTATATATGGCATTAACTCAAATTTTAGTCAAATAATGATTTTAATTTATCTAAGTCATGGCTATTCTATTAAGGTTTAGATATGAGTTGTCCTACAAAAGCTACTGTGTTAATACAGAAATGTTCAAGATGAAATGATTAGATTATGAAAGTTGTATTCTAATTAGTCTATCCTAATTGGAATGAACTAAATGGGTGGCAACTTTAGGCAGGAGGCACAAGCTAGAGGAGGTAGGTCACTGAGGTCATGCCCTGGAAGGGTTCATCTTCCCTGTAGTCCCTTCCCCTTTCCTTCTCTCTGTGTCCTGGATGCCATGAGCAGAACACTCCTCCATCATGCCCTGCTGTCATAGTGTTTTGCCTGACCATGGATTGTGGACTGAACTTATGAAACCATGAACCCAAATGAACTTTTCCTCCTCTAAAGTATTCTTGTCAGGCATTTTGGTCACAGCAATGAAAAGCATAGTAAAATGCATTCCCACGATTTTTGAATTGAGTCATTTTGAGTGAAGTGAAAATTTGGAAACTAAAAAAATATATATATATTTAAAAAATAATATCTAGCCACTATCTCATGTACTCATCAAAACAATGCTAGTAGTTATAGTAGTTATCTATAATTAAAAATAAGGCAACTGAAACTAAAGAAGTTAATTAAACCTATGGTGAACATATCATACAAGCCAGTGCATGGATGAAAAAGATCAGTTATTAACAATTATATATTTGACTCTATCAGTATATATTAGAATTGCTCCAAGAAAACTAAACTTTCTGGTTACCCTACACACATATATTTAACAAAAATAAAACTCAAACTGGAGGTATAGAAGTGACTTCCTAAATATGTGATTAAATTGCATAGTGAATCTGTATGATCCAGAGAGAATGTAATTTAAACTTCTACAAATGGTTTGATTTTATAAACCAATGATCTAACCAAAATTAAATATTTTCCTTGTCTTCTCTATACCTCCTTTGGCTTTTATTTACCTAATACTCAAGCTAACCTGTATATCTGTGAAAATGTAAGAAGGGACTTATGAGATTTCAATTGTGCATTCACAAAATTCTTTCTCTACATCTTTAAATCTCAAATTTCTACCCATATGTACACCATTCCTCATTTGATGCTCAGATAAAAATTTTCTCTTCCAAAATGTGTTTCCAGAGTCATATCCTAAAGAATTCAGTATATCTTATTTGCATTAATATTATAATAAATTATACTTTCATCATATGTATCATAGTTTTGTGTAACTTTCTCCACTAAATAAAACACCAATGCTTAGACAAGATAGAAATGTTACAATATGTTTAATAGTATGCAAATATATAAGGCATCTTCATTTAAAAACTATTTTCCTTCAGAATTAGCAAACTCTTATTCATAAAGAAAAATATTTATTCTTCAATGTAATCTGAGCCCCAGAATAACTATGTAAATATCTAACATGAGAAATTAAATTTTGTGAAACCTGAATATTAATGATCTAGATAAGTATCGTGGGAAAATTTTGGCTATGAATAAGTTTATTTTTTCTTAACCATTTGGTGTAATTATATTATACATTTTATACACATTTATATGTTTATTTCATGTTTAAGATTGCCTCATTTTAAAACTTTTAAGGAGCAGAGCAATATGAAGCCTGATTAAGATCCTCTGATTATCTCCCTCTTTGCCTAGAAGTTGAACAGCTATTCACGTACCAAAACACTTGCACAAGAATTGAGAAAATCAGATGATATAACCACAATGCCTATGTTTTATACAACAAATAAGACAAACTGAAGAAGGCAGTAAAGAAAGAATGGTATACATCTCCCCTCCCCAACTTCACTTATACCAGTACTAAGAAAGGTGACATTTATTTGGGGGAGGGAGAATGAACTCCAGGCTTTATACTCATAGTCTAGTACTAGAACCATAACAGTGGTTCTACTACTAGAACCACTAGTAGTAAATTGTGCTAAAGCCCATGACCCCTACTGGTAGGCAATTGCTTGTAGACTAAGCCACTAGAAGTGCATTAGTTTAGAGAGAAAAATAAAAGCTTCCCCAATCTCTTCTCCAACCTTGGCAGCAGAACAAGAAATAGGACTCCACCTGCTGGGGAGAAGGGCACAAAATCTAGCACACTGCATTTTCTCAGAGCCCCATGCAAGGCACAAAGCCCATTTTGCTGAGATGAGCATCCAGTAGAAACTTAAGACTTCTCATGCAGCAGAGCTCATACATACATCCTCTAGACCAGCTTTAGCATAAGGCAGAGATCTGGCAACTGGGAAATAGATCCAAGACTCAGTAACCTCAGTTTCCATCTTGAGACAGACCTGGGGAACACTTCTCCTCTTTCCAAGATGGCATAGGACCCTTGGTCCAAGAGATTCAAGTGAAACCTACCTTAGCACCAGCCTTTGTGGCCAGAGGACTGTTTCTATCACCTAACTCTCAACCTCAGGCAGCATAGATATTGATGGACCAGTGCTCATAGATAAGACTGTAATGATGCCTGAGCACCAGGAAAAGTCCAGGAAAGCATCAGAAAAAATTTTGCTTTGGTTTGCATTAACATGGGTAGTGACATAAGTCTGGTGTACCCTGAAACTGTCAAGGTCCTTGCTTCTGTGAGAATCATGCATAATCCAGCTTAGTATTTACCCAGGTGTAACTTTACCACCTTTAGAAGCATAGTGTATTACTGGGGGCAGGGTAGTAAGTGCAAAATTTCACCCTTGAACTTAGTCTGGGGCTTTTGAAATCTAACATAGGACAAATCTCAATTGTCCCATTCTGAGGCCTCCCTGAGTTCCTCTGGAACGGATTCGATGTCATGGAAAAACACGCATCCCATCAATCAGGCCTATATTCCAGCTAGCATCACCTGTGGCTGGTTATAATTAGATTGGTCTATGAGCCCACTTTAATAATAGGAAGTCCATAAGTGTGTGGACCTTGTCCTAATAGTATTATGCAGTTACTTGTAAGTTGTATGCTCAGGGTATGACATAAATACTTTGGTCACCACAGGGGTGACATAGCATCTTAGGTATGGTGCACCTATGGTAATTCTGCCCAGAGCCAGGTAGTATCCTACAATATCTGAACATACACTGCTAACAGTAAACTAGGCATCTGGTTCTAACCTAGCCATATGGAGAATTTTGGGGAGAAATGGTTTCTCTAGTACACATTTGTTTGTTTCTAAATAATATACTACAGTATTTGGCATCAACTTGGGCTTGGAATGCCTTCTAGTACTGAAACAGTGATTACATACCAAACACAAAACACTGACAGATCTGGATCTGGGCAACATCTAGTGTTAAAATAGTGGGATTGATGAGAAGCTCAGAAAAAAAATGAGCAGATTGATTAGTATTTCTGGAAATATAGGCACAAACAAAGCCAGATTAGGGATATGGAAATAAATACCTTATCTTTCAATGCCAAGATACTGTCACATCCCAACAAGCATTAATAGCTTTTAGGAAACCATAACCTCACCAGTAATCAAAATAAGGTGTCAGAAACTGATCAGACAGGAATAAGTACAGAACTCTTAGAGAACAGCTATTTTAAGGAAATTCAATGAGCTTAAATGAAACAGGGGAACATTTCAGTACTCTATCAGAAAAACTTAGTGAAGAGATGGAAGCAATTTAATACAAATACAAATTCTTGAGGAGAAAAATATACTCAGATAATTAAAAATGAGGAAGACAGTATTGATAGTAGAATAAACAGAAGAAATGATTAGTGAGGTTGAAGATAAACTATTTGAAAACACAGAGTTGGAGAATAAATAATACAATTCAGAGAAATAAGAAAAACATGGATATGATTTACATGTATGAGACAAAAAATAGTAAAAGAACAAATATTTCAGTTATTATGGTTCAAGAGGAACTTGGGAATCTCAAAGGGGTAGAAAGTTTATACAGAGAAATAATAAGAAAAACTTTCTAAGCCTAGAGAGGACACAGATATCCAGGTGCATGAAGGTAAACGGTCATCAGTAAACTCAACCAAGTCCACCTCAAGACATCTTATAATCAAACATTCATAAGAGAACTATAAACAGAAGACTAGTAGAGAAAAGAAATATAACAGAGGTGCACCCCAGTTCACCTGAGAGCAGACTTTTCAGCGCAAACCTTACAGGCAAAGAGAGTAGCATAAGATTTGTATGGTACGAAGTGAAAAAAAATGAAAGTATCAATGGAGAAAACTGTACACAGCAAAGATACTCATCACAAATGAAGATGAGAGAAAAACTCTCCTAGAAAAACAAAAGCTGAGAAAATATATTTCCATCAGATTTATTGAACAGGAAATGCTAAAAGCCGTTCTTCAAAAGAATAATAAAAAAGAAATATTATTAAGAAGAAAAGAGGAAAGTATAAAAGTATAAAAGTTACTGGTAAGAGTAATTATACAAACAAATTCAGGATGCTCTAATATACCCAGTGTTGTAGTAAACCATTCATATCTTTGGTGTTAAGACTAAAAATGAAAAAAAATTAAAAATAATAATTATATTAATGTATTAAGCAATAGGCAATATAGAAAGATGTAAAGTATGAAAAATTCAAAATGTAAAGAAGATTGGAATAAACTGGAAAGTTATTTTTAAAAATATTTCTCATATACTTTTGTTCATTATGTTTTTTTCTATTATTATCTTTATGATGATGATGTTACTATCATTTCACAATGGTTTGTTATAATCCAAAGGTGTTTTGTGAGCCTCATAGTAATCTCAAAGCAACAATCTATTTTGGACAAATGATAAATAATATTGAAGAAAGCAGAACAAACTAGTTAGTGTAAACTACTTAACCACCAAAGAAGCCTGTAAAAGAGGGAGAAAGAAAGAAGAGAACTGTCAGAAAATTAGAAAAAAGTCACACAATGATGTGGTAACACCTATCTATAATTACTTGGAATGTAGATTAAAATTTTCAGTTAAAAGCCATGGAGTAAGTAAAGGGATAACAAACAACACCCAACTATACATTGCTTACAGGAAGTTTATTTCACCTTTAACACACATGTATCCTGAAATTGAAGAGATAGAATAATATAAGGCAGTGTAACCATACTAAATGAGAAGATAAAATAGATTTTAAATCAAAAGTAATGAAAAGAGAAAATGAAGTTATTGCATAATGATAAAGAATCAATTCAGAAAGAGAAAATAACAATTCCATGTGTACAAACACTAAATATGGTAGCATCCAAACATATAAAGCAAATACTAGTCAACCTAAAAGGGGAGATACAATACATCAAAATAATATAATACAATAATATTCCACTTTAGCAATTGCCAGATCACCCAGATAGAAAATTAACAACAATAAAATTAAGGTTAAATTGCACTCTAGACTAAATAAACTGAACAAACTTTCAGAGAATATTTCATTCAACATTTATCTAATACACTTCATATCATCAGCACATTCAGTATTCTTTAAGATAAGGCATGTGATAGGCCACAAAAGAAGAATCAATAAATTTCAAAACATTGAAATCATGTGAAGTAATGTTTTTTGACTCAATGAAATATAGCTAGAGAACAATAAAAAGAAAAAGTATGTGAAGAAAATGTACAAATAAATGAAAATTTAACATCTGACTTGATTAACTGTGGATCAAGGAAGAAATAAAGATTTAAAGTTTCTGGAAGCAAATGGAAATGGAGATATAGCACACCAAAACATATGAGAAATAGAAAACCAATACGTAAAGAGAAATCCATAGGAATCAATGACCACATCAAAAAGCAAGAAAGATCTAAGCCAACTAACCTATCACAACATCTCCAGTAGCCAGAAAAATAAAAACAAACTAAATCCAAAATGAGTAATTAGATAATAAAAATCAGAACAGAAATAAATGAAATGAGATTGAAAGAACAATACAAAAGATTAAGGAAACAAAGAAGTGGTTCTTCAAAATGATAAACAAAATAGACAAACACTTAGCTGGGCTAAACAAGATAAAGAGGAAAAAGACTGAGCTAAAGTCAGACATAAACAGGACATCAAAAGCATTAGAGATACTTTGGTACAACTATTTGCCAACAAATTTGATAATCAGCAAGAAATGTACAAATTCATATATATATATATATATATATATATATATATATATATATGGTAAGAGTATATATATATATACACCGTACCAAGACTGAATCATGAAAAACTAGAAAATCTGAATGGACCAATAACAAATAAAAAGACTGAATTAGTAATAAGAAGTCTCCATTAAATAAAATCTATATATATATATAATCAGTATCACTGCTGTATTCCAGTATCACCTGAGATGTAAATCACAAAAGTAAATCACATTTATAATAACTACAAAGAATTGAGTAAATTTAGCCAAAGAGATAAAATATTTCTACAATGAAAATTATAAAATATATACGAAAGAATTTTTATTTTTTTGGTACTGGAGATTGAACTCAGGGGCACTTGACCACTGAGCCACATCCCCAGCCCTATTTTGTGTTTTATGTAGAGACAGGGTTTCACTGAGTTGCTTAGTGCCTCCCTGTTGCTGAGGCTAGCTTTGAACTCACTATTCTCCTGTCTCAGCCTTCCTAAGTGCTGAGATTACAGGCTTGTGCCACAGTGCCCAGCTGAAAGAAATTTTAAAGGACAAAAAGTGGAAATCCATTCCATGTTCATGGTTTGAAAAAATCAACATATCCATAATACTCTAAGCAGTATAGATATTCAGCAGTATTCCTATAAAAATATCAAATGTATTCCTCACTTAACAAGAAAAGACATTTATAAAATTTATATAGAACCAGAGAAGCCACTGAATACTCAAAGCCATCTTGAAGAAAATGAGAAAAGTAGGCAGGATTATGCTACCAAACTTCAAAATATACTTCAGAGCTGTAGTAATAAAAACAGCATGGAATTCAAATGAAACACACACACAACAATGAAACAGGCCAGAAGTAAACCCATGCATATATAGGGAATTGATTTTTGCAAAGGTGCTAAAAGCATAAACATGAGAAAGGATAGTCTTTTCAATAAATATGGTGGAAACTGGACATCCAAAAGCAGAAAGAATAAACTAGACTCCTCTCTCCAGTCACAAATATCAACTCAAAATGGATTGAAGAATTCAATATTAGGCTTGATATATAGAAAATGCTTTAGAACTTTGGAATGAGCAGGATATTTTAGACTACACCAAAAGGATAAAAATGAAAGCAAAAATAGACAAAAGGGATTAAATCAAACTAATAATCACCTGCACATCAAAGCAAATCCTCAGCAGAGTAAACAGAAGTCTACAGAATGAGAGAAGATACTTGTCATATTTACATTTGACTTTTTATGATGTCCAGAATAGGTCAAATATAAATATTGAAACTGAAGTGGAACTGGAGAACATTATGTTAAGTGAAATAAGTCAGACACAAAAAGGCAAGTTCCCTATTATCTCACTCATATATGGAATCTAACAATAAATCTCATTCTATGTCCAGAATATATAAAGAACTCAAAAAAGTAATTAAAACATGGAGATTACTAAGAAAATTTAAAGTAAAACTACCATGTGATCTAGCAACCCCACTGCTGGATAGAAAGCTGAAGAGAATATAGTGAGTCTGCCAAAAAAAATTCACATTCCTGAATTTACTATAGCACTCTTTTCAATAGGCAAGATAGAGAAACAACCAAAGTGTCCATAAATTAATGAATCAATGAAGAAAATTTCATACATTTAGACAACAGAATACTATTTAGCCATAAAAATAATAAAAATATATTTATTTGCAACAGTATGAGTGGAACTGGAGAACATTATGTTAAGTGAAATAAGTCAGACACAAAAACACAAGTTCCCTATTATCTCACTCATATATGGAATCTAGCAATAAATCTCATTGAAGTTAAGAATAGAATAGTGGCCACGAGAGACCAGGACTGTAGGGACAAGGGAGAGTGAGGAATGGTTGATCAAGGTGTACTGTTACAATTAGAGTAAAAAACTGAAGTATTCTGAAATATTGCACAGAACAGTAAATATAGAAAACAATAACATATCATACATTTCAAATATTGGAAAAAGGATTATAAAAGTTTCTACCAAAAAATTATAAAAGATTAAGGAAATAAATATTTAACCTCATTTAAACATGCAATGCATACATGTATTAAAGATAACATATTTCATTAATACATACAAGTTTTTTGTTTTGTGTATCAGAAATAAACACTATTATAAACAAAAGCAAATAAAAATAATAAAAATAGAAGTCTTAGCCTGTATACTATGTTAGTCAGCTTTTTATTGCTGTGACTAATATACCTAAGAACAACTTAGAGGATGAAAACCTTATTTTGGCTGAGAGTTTCAGTGGTCTCAGTCCATAGCAGGACTAATCCTTCTCTCTGGGTCTGAGAGGATAGAATATTGTTGTAGAAGGGTGTTGTGGAGGAAAGTTACTTAGCTCATGGCAGCTAAGAGAGAAAGAGAGCAAGCAATGCAACAGGGACAAACCAGATTCCACAAAGAGATACCCACAGTGATCTACTTCATTTAGCCATGCCCCACCTGCCTGCAGTTACCCACCAGTTAGTCTTTTCAGATTACTAATGCAGCAAATGGACTAATCCACCAATTAATTCACAGCTCCTGTAATCTAATCATTTCACCTCAAGGCATTCCTGCATTGACCCAGGAGCTTTTGGAGGATACCTCATACCCAAACTATAACATCAACCTTTGTAGGTGTACCTAATTTTTAAACTTAGTAATCTTTACAAGTTTAGCTCCTTACTGAAAAATGCTATTACATAAATATTTATTCCATCAAAACTTTTATTCATAATAACTTTCACTTCAAAAAATGATTTCACTTGAAAAGATGCACTGTCATATACCTAGACCCCGACTGGCAATTTAAACTGAAAGTTAATATTGAGAGTTATTTCCATTTCATTTTAACTATTTTTTAATAGCAGAGTTTCTTCTACATGCCACTGACAGAGAGAATCCATTTAATTTGTTCCACATGAATAATGTTTAGAGCCTGTATGTGACAGAATGATGGCTGTCTGTGTGCTGTATTTTCAGGAAATTTACAAGAATCAACTAAATGGCTTAAGTCATTTGTCTCACAGTATTTCACAGGGCCTAAAATTCTGTCAATTATAGTTACTCTTTATGGGTGTTTCCAAGAAAATGGACTTTTAATGCATTACCTTAGAGGGGAAGGACATTGTTACAGATTTATCTTTATTGCAAGTGGGCTCTAGTAAAGAGTAGAATGCAGAGGTAACAGGGCAATAAACAAGAACTTTTTGATGTTAGAAGTAAGCAGGAAGATTTCTAAACTAGTGAGACTTGATCTTAAATTCTCAATGGCTTATGTTTAAATATTCCAGTCTGATCTGCAAAGGATTTTAAAATTCAATGAATTTAGTGATCCTATTGTACATCATATTTGTATCCATTGAGTGTAAATCATTTAATGTTGTTCAGTAACTCAGGGAAGATCTTTAGACTAGGAAAAGGTCCCCTATCTCCAGGAGGTACAAAGGCATCAGAGAGGACAGCAGCTGGGAAGGCTGAGGCAAGGAGGATTGCAAGTTCAAGGCCATCCAACTCAGGCTCTAAGCAACTTAGTGATACCCTGTCTTAAAATAAAAAAAATAAAATTAAAAAAAGGGCTGGGGCTGGAGAAGTAGCTCAGTAGCACATCTAGTTTCAATCTCCAGTATAAAAAAAGAAAAAGAAAAAAAAAAGGGACAGAAGGAATGAAATAAGACAATTTTGACTATCACATGTACATATCAAAGTTCTGGACTGAATCTATCCCAAGTTTACTCTGAATGCATTCATTGACATCCACACTACAATTCTGAGCACCTCTGTTGAAACCTAGGAAATATTTTCATTCTCAGTGTTATCCAGAACAAGGAATTCAAATACTTTGAAACCACATACAAAGTTACCCGACTATTTGTCTAATGAGGGCTTGGTTTGATTTTCAAAAATACCAGTCTAGTTTTAGGTAATGCAATACTGTGAAGGAGAATTTCATTACCTCTACATAGGAGAAGAAATCTATCTTCCCAGCAATGAGTCTCTTATAAAGTGACCACATTTGTATTCAACAACTAACATTATTGTGCCCTGGTGAAGAAAATATTGTAGTGTTTTCACTGTGGGACTTGGTGTAAGGAAGGCTGCTGGTCAAGACAAAAAGAAAGAGAAAACAAAAACTAGATGACTTTGTAATAACAAGATAGAGAACTCTTCAATCAGGCAGTATTTTGATTTTTTGCTACCAAACAAAAGTTTCTAGTACTTTTCAAAATTTCTTATTTTGAATTAGATTCATTAATATGTCACACTCTTCATTTATATTTCATCATGCCTACATTCTCTTTTCCATAAAATTGGTATTAATTCACTGCTCTTCCTCTCAAAAATGTTAAAGCATTTTATGAACATGTACATATACATTCATCCAGCGCATATTAAAAAGTGTCCCAAAATGACGCTTTTATAAGAATCCTTTTCAAATGGATGTGAATCCGATTAATCTTTACTTTTACTTATCTGTTGTATAAAGCTTTTACTTTATAAACAATTAGCAGTCTAAATAGAAATTTATTATTTCAAATTCCTGTAGTTCTGAAGTCATACATGTGTTTCACAGAGCTAAAAATCAAGGAATACATTGGAACTCACCTTTTCTGAGATTCTAGGATAGAATCTATTTCTTAGGTTGTGGGCAGAACTCATTTTGTGCAGTTGTAGGACCACATTTAATTATTTACTTTAAACTGAAGCCCATTCAGAGCTTCTTGAAGCTGCCCACAGGTATTGGAGAGGCAGCCCCTTTCTTCTATTTTTTTTAAGATGGTAACAGAAGATCAATTCCCTTATTCTTTAAATCTTTTTTCTCTTCCAGAATTACATTTTATCTGAAAACTGACAGGTAAAATTGTCCAATTTTGAGGATTCATGGAATTTTCTCCCACTCAGATAATGTAGGAAAGTTTTCTAATATAAACTCTGCAAACTTAATCACTTTTGAAAAATCCCTTTTTCTGGGTAAGCCAATTTATTCACAAGACCCACAGATAAGGAGGTAAATATCTTTGGGTTATGGGAACTGGGCATTATTCTGACTACAACAATTACTTGTAATATTTTTCTAAAATTAATCTATTGATCTATATGTTCATTGTTTCTCTCATATCATACTGTCTTGATTGTTAGAGCTTATATTAAGTCCTGGTATAAATCTTTCATTTTTAACTTTAAGATAATTATTCTTTTTCAGTTTATAGGTCAATTGTATTTTCAAATGAACTTGATGATCAATATGTACATTCATGCAAAAAAAAGTGTTGAAACTTTGCTTGAAATTGTGTATAATTTATAGATCAATTTGAGAATAAAGGAAATAAAAATATTGGATGATTTGACTGAACATTTTTACATTTATTTACTGGTTTTTTTTGGTACCAAGGATTGAGCTCTAGGGTATGACCACTGAGCCATATTCCCAGCACCATTTTGTGTTTTATTTAGAGACAGGGTCTCACTGAGTGCTCAGTGCCTCGCCATTGCTGAGGCTGGCTTTGAACTCGCGATTCTCCTGTCTCAGCTTCACAAAGTAACTATTTACATGTTTTTGATTTACTGATAAATATTTGTAGTTCCCAGAAACATGATGTGTTCCATTATTTATGATATAATAAATGGTAATTTGTAAAATTTCTCCTTGCAATCACTGCTTGGTAGAATAGAAAATTATAATTGATTTTCATTCATTGACCTGGTGCTATGGCTTAGATATGAACAGTCCTCCAAAAGCTCATTTGTGAGACTTTGCAAGAAAGTTTAGAGGTGAAATGATTGGCTTATGAGAGCTTTAACCAAATCAATATATTAATCCACTGATAAGGATTAACTGGGTAGTAACTCTATGCAGGTAGGATGTGGCTGCAAGAGGTGAGTCCCGGACGCTGTGTCTTTGGAGTACATATTTTTGTTTCTTTCTTGAACAGAGCTCTCTTTCTCTCTCGCATGCTCTCTCTCTCTCTTTTTCTCTCTGTCTCTCCCTCTCTCTTTCTGCCGTGTCGTCAGTTGATGTCCTCTGCCACATACTTTTGCCATGATATTCAGCCTCATCTCAGGCCCTGAGGAAAGCAATCAGTCATCAATGGACTGAGACCGCTGAAACCATAAGCCCTCAAATACACTTTTCCTCCTCTAATTGTTTTTGTAATGTCTTTTTGGTCACAGTGGTGAAAAAGCTGACTAATACACCTGACATGCTCCAAGGTTGCTTAATTTTCACTTCTAGAAGTATTTGTGTACTTTAGGAATTCCATATATGAAACAAGTTTTTTCTTGTTATTATGGTTTTACCTTTTTAAATTGTTTTTAGTTTTTTATTTTATATTATTATTGTTTGCATTAGAATTTGTCTTATTACACTGTGTAGATTACATTTGCAATGTTAACCAATTTGTATAAATTCCTCTTATTTATGATAAAAATAATACATTTAGTCTTTTTCTTCAATTATAGGGTTGTTCGAGTCATATTTCATTAGTTTGAGAAATTTTGCCTCTCAAGAGTACAACTTTTTAAAATTATAGTGGGTCTTAATTTTGTCAAATTATTATTTTGCATATGTTGAGATGATCCTACAAATGGATAAATAGATGATAGGAACTTCTGTAGGTACTGTAAAAATTCTATTTCTTGACCATGTCGATGTCTATAAGTAATGTTCACACTGTGACTCATTACACTGAGCATTTATAATTTGTATACTCTTTATGTATATGTATATATTGCATATACATGTATATATGTGTATATACATGTATATATGTATATATATATTATATATTACATATTATATATGTATATATTTTAAAATATGTTTTTAAAATATATAAATATGTATGTATATTTTAAAGTATAACATATATTATCCTTTAAAATGTTTACAAGTTTAAAAAGTATAATTGATAAATTTTATGCCCAGCTGAGATATATTCATGAATGTATCTTGAATTATTGTCCTCTGCATTCATAGCTTGTAACATAAGACCCAAAGTAGTGGTAAAAAGCAGTCTATCTTTTAGGAGGTGATTAAGTCATGAGGGATCTGAACTTACTAATAGAGTTGGCACTCTTATAAAAAGTTTGAGGAAACTATCCAGCCCCTTTTTGTCCATTCGTCTCTTCTCTTATGTGAGCCTTCAGCAAGAGATGTCATCCTGAAAATACAGCACAGTTAGCACCAAACACCAAATTTATAAGTATTTTGAACTTGAATTTTTCAGTCTCCACAGCTCTGAGAAAACAAATTTCATGAAGAAAATTCTTCATAAATTATCCAGTCTTAGGCATTTTGTTACAGAAAAAGAAACAGATTAAGACATAAATTGGTAAGACATTGCTATACTAAATATCTAAAATTTGGAAACAGATTTGGAACTGAATAGTAGGAAGGGGTTGGATGCTTTTAGAGGTGCATGGTAAGAGAGCTTGTATTACTATGAAGAGAGCATTAAAGTTTATTCTGATAAGTGCTCAGAAAGAGTGGAAAGCTGTGGAAAAAGCCTGAATCTTTTTAGAAATGACTTAAGTGGTCATTAACATAATGTTGGTTGAAATACAGATGGTAAAGGCAAATAAAAGGAGGACTTAGATGTAAATGAGGAAAAAATATTGAAAACTGAAGGGAATATCATCCTTGTCAGAAAGTGACAAAGCACTTTGTTGAATTGTGTCTGTGTCCTTGTGTTTTCTGGAATGAAGAACTAGCAAATGATGAAGTTGGATATTTGGCACATGAAAACTAAGGGAAGTTCTAAGGATGCTGTGTCATGATTTCTTTTGACTGCTTATAGTAAAATGCACAAAGACAGAAACATATTAAAGAATGAATATATAATAAGAAAAGATTTATAATGTAAAAGTTTAGATATTCCCACAATGGCCTGGTTGTAAAGACTAAAATGATGTGTTTGGAAGGAAGCACCAAGGAAATGGCAAATGAAGATTTGATAAGAAAAATTATTATGGATAGAAAGAATTCAGATGCTAATTCACAGGGGCTAGAGAAGAATGAACCCAGAAGCATTTCAGGAATTATGGATATGGCCTCTTCCATCAGAATGCCAGAAGGCCAAGGTATTGAAGCAGAATTGTTTCAAAAGAGGGATTCAGTTTCATCTCATGTCTCTTACCCACATTCAAGTACAGTGAAGGTACATTTAGCCAGCCAGCTATGCTTCAGGTTGCCCAGATGTGGCTCAGGCCTTGTTTCCAAAAAGCATAAGAACTAAGCCTTGGTGCCCTCCAACTGGTGCTAATTCACACAGAATTTGTGAGCTGTGGAGGCATCCGTAAGTCCGTCTAGATTTTGAAGGATGTCTCAGAGAGTCTCAGGGCTCAGGCAGAAAAATACCTCAGAACTGAGGCTGCAATAAAGAATTCATACTGGGGCAATGTACAGTAAAGTCATAGGATTGCAGCCTTTGCAGAAATCCCTTACTGGAATAATACCTTGTGGAGCTCTGGGGACAGGGGATCAACCCCAAGATTTTATAACTACTGAGCCACCAGCATTCAGCACTAGCCTTGGAAAGCCTCAGACGTGTAGCTCCAATATGTAAATTTCTATGTAGGCTGCACCAAGCAAACTGGTAATGAAGTGGCTACTAGGAGCAAAAGAGAACAAATCACTACTTTAGTTTATCCAAAAGGTGAGACATGGAATCAGAAATATTTAATGTTTGCCTCCCTCAGTTTTAGATTTACTTAGTACCTGTCACTCCTTCCTTATTCCTGTTGTCTCTTTTGGAATGGGAATGCCTATCTTCTGCTTGTCACACCATTGTACTTTGGAAACATATTTTTTAGCATTTTTATTTTACAGGCTTGCAGATGTTGGGATAATTTCCCTTAGGATAAATCATGTATTGATTGAGTCTCACCAATATTTGATGTATATGGTGTTTAGATAAGACTTTTAAATCAAATTTTGAGTTTGATCTTTGACTAAGTTAAGATATGATGCTATGGGGTGGAGTGAATGAGTATATTTTGAATGTGAGAAAGATATAAAGGTGTGGGGTTCTCAAGGGAATAATGACATGGGTTGGATGTTTCCCTCTCCAATTCATATGTTAGAACTTCAAAACCAATGTGATAATTAAGTCACTGTTAGGTACATTAAGGTGGCTTTAGGGGGTTATTAAGTCATGAGGACTTGACTCTTATAGAGTGACATTATTACCATTATGAAAGGAGTTATGGAAACTACCTTGTCCTTATTTTTCCCTTTCTTCTGCCTTTTGAGTGCACAGTGCTTTATTTTTGTCTTTCTTCCTTCAACGTAGGTATGCAGCAAAAGTCTCCAGGTTGGAAACAATGAGAAGACCTCACCAGACTTCTAAACTACTGGTGTCTTGATCTTAGAATTCTTAGACTCCAGAACTAAGAGAAAACAAATTTAAGTTCTTTTTAAATGACACAGTATTTTATCATGTTAACAGAGACAGATTAAAAAGAGGTAGCTTTCCCAATTTGACTGTATATCCTTAACAAGTACATCTTGATCTAAAAATAATGTAAATTGCACTCATTTTATAATCAAATCTGGAAAGCTGAGAACACTGTAATCCTCAGACAATCTGAGTAGCATAAATCCCAACTATTAGCAAAGCTATTTTTCAAAACTGTTGCCTTTGTGGAGAGTTACATGGGAGCAGTAAGAAGGAAATAGGCTAAAGCCACAGTCAGAAGACAAAGTTTAGTTTGTGAGCAAAACTACTAAATAAAGTTATTTACAATCATGGTAATGAAAGTAAAAGAACATAAAAGTCATTATGGAATTTGAGGAGGCAACATAGAAGGAGAAGTATCCTTAGGATTGTGTGTCTAAAGTGTAAAAGAAGCAACTTAATACTGTGCAATGATGGAAACTGAAGGAACCACAGTGCTTCTCCCCTCATTCCCCTACAAGACAACTATTGAAGAAACTATGATAAACCACAATAAATGAAGATAATTCACTTGAGCTAGAATTCTTATAAAGGGTAGAAGATATAGATATAGATACAGATATATGAAATGCAGATATTTTTATAGTCATCATTTATAGAGAATGGTTCTTTTCAAAGAAATCAACTACAAAGCAGAAGAAAACATGGCACAATACTTTTAACTCAATTTTTAAAAAAGAATTCAGAAATATAAAAAAATTTGATTTAGAAATTTAAAAAATAATCTAAATGAAGAAAACATAAAAATATTTAAAGGAAAGAGACAAAAATCAAAATAATCATAAAGCTAAATTTTAAACAAAGGATAATATATTGAAATAAAAAATTAGCAAAAAGTATTGAAGAAAATTAGAAAAATTTACTAGAAAGAATATGAGAAAGAAAATAAATAAAATGGTTGAAAATAAGAAGGGAAAAATTGAAGGTAAAGTCATCATGAGGAAATAAACTATTTGAATGTCTTGCAGAATACAGATTTATAACAAAACTATGAGATTTCTAGGGAAAATGGGGCAAAAGAACAAAAGAATAATAGAAAGAACCATTCAGTATGCCAAAGGGACACTTTTTAAATTCAAAAATAATGAAAAAAATTAGTTTTAACTATATACAAAATGACCAAGAAATAAACCAAAAATTAACAGAAACATCAAATAAATAAAGTAGATTCAAACTTACTTTAATAACTTTTTTCACAAGTTACTCCAACTATCAGGAAGACTGAAATGAGTAAAGATAGAGGAAACTAGATTAACTTAATCCATGAGGTATGTCTTTTGGTGTATAGCAAATGTTACACCCTGATTTATGTGTGGAATTCCTTTTCTTTTGAACTCACATTAAACACTAACAAAAGGATCATATATTAGGTCTTCAAGTAGCAATATGTTCTATGAAATAAAAATAAACTACACTCTTTGATGTAAATGTAATAAAACTGAAAATCAATAACAAAAAGTTCTTTCCATGTGGAAATTTAAAATCAACCATTTTAGTAAAAATACTCTTGGGAAAATATGAAATACAAATGCACTTTATTTTAAAAAGGTAGTATCAACACTGCATTTCAGCTTATGTGACACATATTTAAACAGCAAGTAGGAGTGATAGTGAAGCCTGAAAGATAAACAGAATAAAGTAGACATAACTTGATAAATCTATTTCTATCTATCTATCTATGTCTCTTTCATCTATTTGTCTATCTATCTATCTATTGAAAGTAGAAATTGTGTTAAGGAACTGGCTTATGCATTTGTGAGCTTGGTAAATCTAGAATCTTCAGGTTGATAGGATACTTAAGGATGAGCTGACTCTATAATTATAGCTTGAGTCTGTCTTCTGGTACCATTTTTCTTCCTTGAGTGATAGTAATCTATTTTCTAATAATACTTTCACCTGAGTGAATGAGGTACACTATAAGACATTTAAGTTTACTGATTTCAATAATAATTTCCACAGAAACATCAACTGAATGTTTGACCAAATATCTGAACCATGACATAGACATCTTAACTCATTTTTATATTCTGCTACTTTGCTGATTTCCTTTATTAATTCTAGAAGTTTTCTGGTGGAATTTTTTGGATTTTCTAAGTATAGAATCATATTGTTGGCAAATAATGATAATTTTAGTTCTTCTTTTCCTATTTGTATCCCTTTAATTTCTTTTGACTGGCTAGTGTTTTAAGGACTATGCTGAATAGCAGTGGTGAAAGAGGGCATCCCTGTCTTGTTCCTATTTTTAGAGGGAATGCTTCCAATTTTTCTCCATTTAGGATTATTTTGTCCTTGAGTTTAGCATAGACAGCTTTTAAAATGTTAAGTTATGTTCCTACTATCCCTAATTTTTCTAGTGTTTTAAACATGAAAGTGTACTGTATTTAGTCAAATGCTGTCTCCACATCAATTGATAAAATCGTTTGTTTCTTATCTTTAATTCCATTGATGTGATGGATTATGCTAATTGATTTTCATATGTTGAACCAATCTTGCATCCCTGGAATGAACCCCACTTGTTCATGGTGAATTATTTTTTTATATATATTTGTATGCAATTTGCCAAAATTTTATTGAGAATTTTTGTATCTATGTTCACCAGGGATATTATTCTGAATTTTTTTTTTCTTTGATTTGTTTCTGTCTGGTGTTGGTATCAGGGTGATACTTGCCTCATAGAATGAGTTTGGAATGGTTCCCTCCTTTTATATTTTATGAAATAGTTTGAGGAGTATTGGTATTAATTCTTCTTTGTAGGTCTTATAGAATTCAGCTGAAAATCTATCTGGTCCTGGACTTTTCTTTGTTGGCAGGCTTTTGATGGCATCTTCTATTTCCTTGCTTGAAATTGATCTGTTTAAGTTGTGTATGACCTCCTGGTTCAGTTTGAGTAGGTCATATGCCTCTAGAAATTTGTCAGTGTCTTCAGGGTTTTCTGTTTTACTGGAGTATAAGTTTTCAAAATAGTTTCTAATTATCCTCTTTATTTCAGTAGTGTCTGTCGTGATATTTCCTTTTTCATCATGAATTTTAGTAATTTTGGTTTTCTCTCTTGTTCATTAGGGTTTCTAAGGGTTTGTCAATTTTATTTATTTTTTCAAAAACCAGCTTTTTGTTTTGTCAATTTTTGAATTGTTTCTTTTGTTTCAATTTTGTTGATTTCAGCCCTGATGTTAATTATTCCTTGTCATCAACTTCTTTTGGCGTTGGTTTGTTCCTCTTTTTCTAGGGCTTTGTGATGTAGTGTCAGATGGTTTTATTTGTTGACTTGTTCTTCTTTTAATGAGTGAGTTTAATGCAGTAAACTTTCCTCTTAGCATTGCCTTCATGGTGTCTCAGAGATTTTGATATGGTGTGTTGGAGTTTTCATTTACCTCTAAGAATTTTTTTTTATTTCTTCCCTGATGTCTTCTGTTATACATGCATAATTCAATAGTATATTATTTAGTCTCCAGGTGTTGGAGTAGTTTCTATTTTTTAATCTGTCATTGATTTCTAATTTTATTCCATTGTGGTCAGATAGGATGCAAGGTAGTATATCTATTTTTTTTTTTTTTTTTTGTATTTGCTGAGACTTGCTTTGTGACACAACATGATCTATTTTGGAGAAAGATCCATGCTGAAAAAAAGTGTATTTGCTCATTGATGGATTGAATACTCTATATATGTCTGTTAAGTCTAAATTTTTGATTGTTTATTGAGTTATATGTTTTTTTATTTTTGTATAGTTTTTGGTTGAAAGATCTATCCAGTGGTGAGAGAGCTATGCTAAAGTCACCAAGTATTATTGTGTTATGGTCTATTTGATTCTTGCAGTTGAGAAGGGTTTGTTTGATATACATAGATGTCCCATTATTTGGGGCATAGATATTTATGATTGTTATGTTTTGTTGATGTATAATTTCCTTAAGCAGTATGAAATGGCCTTTCTTATCCCTTTTCACTAACTTTGGTTTGAAGTCCACTTCCACTTTACTTGATATGAGGATGGAAACTCCTGCTTGTTTACGTGGTCCATGTGAGTGATATGTTTTTTCCCACCCTTTCACTTTCAGGCTGTGAATGTCTTTTCCTGTGAGATTAGTCTCTTGAAGGCAGCATACTATTGGGTCTTTTAAAATTTTTATCCAGTATGTCAGTCTATGTCTTTTGATTGATGAGTTTAGGCCATTCACATTCAGGGTTATTATTGAAATATGAATTGTAATCTTGGTCATTTTGGTTTATTTTTGTTTTTTATCTTGACTTGTTTTCTCCTTTTACTGACCTTTCCTTTAGTGTAGTTCCTGGCTTTGTATAGTTTTATTGTTGATTATCATTTCTTCCTCATGGAATATTTTGCCGAGAATATGTGTAGTTCAGACTTTCTTGATGTAATTCTTTTAACATTTGTTTATCATGGAAGATTTGTATTTCATCATTAAATCTGAAGCTTAATTTTTCTGGATATAAGATTCTGGCTATACAAGAGCATGGAAGAATTTTCCATCTTCTAAGGTCTTGTTTAATTTCTTTCTTTAGTGTCCTATAGTTTTCATTGTGGAGATCTTTCACCTCTTTTCTTAAATTGATTCCCAAGTATTTTATTTTGGAGGGGCTATTATGAATGGAGTAGTTTTCCTAATTTCTCTTTCAGAGGGTTCGTCACTGATATATAGAAATGCAATTGATTTATGGGTGTTGATTTAATATATTAACTCCTAAAATTAACCATTGAAATTCATTCATATCAAATAAAAATTAGTTTACAACATAAAGAGTATTTTAAGAGAAACCACAAATATAAAATGATAAAGATGAAAGAATAAGAATATAGAGAAAATCAGAAGCAATGTATCATATAAAATTTGAATAAATCAAAAAGATTTTTATCAAATTAACAAAACGGAACATCATATGTAATTATTTCAGAATCTTTATAATATCTGGAAAGTTTATAATGATGCAATTCTTGCAATTAGAGTATTTATATATATGAAAATTAGGCTTGCATTAGTTCTAATGCTTTTAAAAGTGAAAATATTTAATCATAAATTAT
The DNA here is from genome assembly GCA_028644305.1 of Xerus rutilus. NCBI lineage: Eukaryota > Metazoa > Chordata > Mammalia > Rodentia > Sciuridae > Xerus > Xerus rutilus. The sequence continues at coordinate 29,348,616 of CM053409.1, forward strand.
TTTATATCAATAACAAATTATTTCAAAATTTAGATTATGGATTCTAAATCCAACCAGAAATGAGATGCTTCATTTACTATTATAATAGTGAATATAGTTTTGAAATAAAAGCAATAGCATTGTGTGATATGGATTATAATTTTTAGTAAATTCACAAGTTTATGAAATCTCAAGTATCAGAATATAAGAAAGATTATTATAAAGAATTTAAATACTTTCATTTTAGATCATTATATTGTTTTGTTTTAAAATTTTCCAAAATATATAAATATAATGTCTAAGCTATCTATGTATAAGAAATTCTAAAGCTACCACTACATAATATGATACTCTATCATACTGATGGAGGAAGCAATGATTAGATAACGGAGAGAGTAAGTAACAATGTCAACAAGGGATCAAGTTTAAAAAAAGAGCTTTAAAAAGCTTTAGTGCTGACTAACCTTATTGTGATGCCCTATACTAAATCAATATGGCTGTCACAATTCATTTTTTAAACATGCATTATTGTCACCAAGGCACCATATGGTGTATCAAACAACAAAGTAAAAAAGGCCATCAGCATAAGAGCAAAAACTGCCACCATTAAATCAATCCCATTACAAAAGGAATGAGAAGTAAAAATATGATTTTAGCATAGCAAACCAGATTTTCTTTCATAAACTCATGAAATTAAGAACCACATAAACTAACAATGTTATTAAGCATATCATCAGGGTTTACAGATATAAGATTAGGTTTGATTTAAGGTTGTATTCTAAAAAAAATTGAATCAGTACATTGTCTCCTTAGTTTGAAGTAAAGTTATATTTAGTGGTATTTTAGAAGTGAATTATAGAAGGAACCTAGTTTATAAAAAATCTAAATAAAACCTACCCTCAGGTATTTTAAAAGAAAAGTCTAAAACTGATTTTGTTATATCTCCTAAGAAGCTACAAAGACATTTTTCTTTTTAAAAGATCTAAATTAATTCTAAAGTAGATATGAACATGTATAACTAGAGAAGGTTATTTGTAAGTTATATTTAGTTGATATCAATATGTACATATATGAAAAATAAGTAGAATTTTATCCAAATTGATCTTAGAAAAGCTTCATTAGTTTTTTTTTGTTTTTTATTTATTTATTCTACTTAGGAATATATAATAGCAGAATGCATTTTGATTCATTGTACACAGATGGAGCACAACTTTTCATTTCTGTGGTTGTACGTGATGTAGAATCACATCATATATGCAGTCATACATGCAGCTAGGGCTATGATGTCCATCTCATTCCACCATCTTTACTACCCCCATGCTCCTCCTCCCTCACTCCTCTTTGACCAAAGTTCCCCCATTCTTCTCATGTCTTCTGCCCTATTATGGATCAGCATCCACTTGTCAGAGAGAACATATAGCATGTGGTTTATTGGGATTAGCTTAGTTCCTTTAGCATGATATTCTCCAACTCCATCCATTTACCAGCAAATGCCATAATTTTGTTCTCTTTTATTGCTGAGTAGTATTCCATTTTGTGTGTGTGTGTGTGTGTGTGTATGTATGTATGTATAAACAGTTTCTTTGTCCATTCATCTATTGAAGGGCATCTAGTTTGGTTCCATAGTTTAGTTATTGTGAATTGAGCTGCTATAAACATTGAAGTGGCTGTGTCACTGTAGTATGCTGTTTTTAAGTTCTTTTGGTATAGACCAAAGAGTGACATACCTGAGTCAAATGGTGGTTCCATTCAAGTTTTCTAAGGAATCTCCATACTGCTTTCCTGATTGGTTGTACCAATTTGCAGTCCCACCAGCAATGTATGAGCATGCCTTTTCCCCCACATCCTCGTCAGCACTTATTGTTGTTTGTATTCTTGATAATTGTCATTCTGAATGGAGTGAGATAAAATCTTAGAGTTGTTTTTATTAGCATTTCTCTAATTGCTAGAGACATTGGTCATTTTTCATATGTCTGTTGGTAGATTATATATCTTCTTCTAAGAAGTGTCTGTTCAGCTCCTTAGCCCATTTATTGATTGGGTTGCTATTTTTTTTTTTTTTTGCTGTTAAGTTTTTTGAGTTCTTTATATATTCTGGAGATTAATGCTCTATCAGATGTGCATGTGGAAAAAATTTGAAGTTCTGTGCCTTCTTCTATCTCGGTAAATCTTAGATTTGGTCTTCTGATGTTATCCCATAATTCTTGTATGTTCTGTTCATGGTTTCTTACCATCTTCACTGTATGGTCAACTTTATTTTCAAGATTGTGTATTTTGTCTTCATTATCTGGTGTTCTCTCTCCCAAGTGATCTAGTCTGCTGGTAAGCTTTTCTATTGAGTTTTTTATTTGGTTTATTGTTTTCTTCATTTCCAGAATTTCTGATTTTTTTCACAATCTTTAGCTCTTTCTTAAAATAATCATTTGCTACCTTTATTTGCTCCCTAATCTCTTTGTTGGTGTGATCTATGTTTGCTTTTATTTGCTCTCTTATCTTTTTGTTGGAGTGATCAATGGTTGGCTTTATTTGCTCTCTTATTTCTTTGTTGGTGTGATAATTTTTTGCCTGTATTTGCTCACTTAAGCCATTCTTTAATTTGCAGATTATTTTAATTACATACATTTTGATTTCTCTAACATTTCATCAACTGTGCTGTTGATGGATTCTGTTATTATAGTATCTTGGTTTATTTGGAGCACTTTCTTTACTTGTTCTTTTCATGTTGATTATGTATCTTCCTTTCTTGCAATGTCAATCTGAGGTATTGCAGTTTCTATCCTATAATCTTGTAATGACACTACAGATTACCAATATCTCACCTTGGAATTCACTTTCAGTCCCCAGCAGGCATCTCCAGATGGACACTACTGCCACTAAAGATGGTGGCAGTGATAGTAAAGTTAACTCAAGATGGAAGTGGGAGTGGCCCAAGATGGATGCAAACACTTTCAGAGATGAGGCTAAAAGGGTGAGACTTACAATGGCTTTAGGCTGATTGATCAGAGATGCAGCACTTTGGTGGGCTGTTGCCTCCAGGCCCTGTTGACCCAAGGTAGAGGCTAATACATGGAAGGAACTAAGGGGATGGCTGCAGTGTACAAGATGGACACAGGAAGGGAGCAATAGCATGGATCCTCACTATATGCAGGGGTGGTCCTGGGCCTAGGCTCTCACACAGACCTGTGAGGGCAGTCCTAGGCCTGATCTTGTCCTGGACTCCCTCAGGAATTCCAGGTGGTGGGTCTGGCCCTGGGACTGCACCCTCACCAATTGGTAGGGGTTCTGGCACTGAACTGGGGTAATACTGGGCCTCAGCTACCAGGGTCCCCAGAGGCAGCTCTTCACCTGAGTGGGTGGACTGGTAGGTAGCAATCTTGGCCCTGACCTTGGTTGGACTCCTGTGGAGGTCCCTGAAGGTGATCCTGGGCCTTGGCCTGTGCTTCCACTGGTCAGCAAGGGCTCTGGAACAGAACTGGATTTGTCCTAGGCCTCACTTAGACCCTGTCTCCTGCAGGGGTCCCCTGAGGTAGTCCTTCACCTGGTTCTGTGTACTCCAGTGATTGGCAGGTAGTAGCATTCTGGGGTCTGCCCTTGGCTGGGTTCTTGCCGCGGTCCCTGAAAATGGTCCTGGGCCTTCTCCTGTGCTCCCATTGGTCAGCAGGGGCTCTGGCATGACTTCATTAGTTTTTGTTAAATAAATTTTCTAATATTATTTATCCTCTAAGTCAAGGTATTGAAGATTGAGTAAAAATATAAAATTAAAACCTTTTATTTTTTTATATATAAAAGCTGATCGTTCTAAAAATAAATATTTAAGAGTGTAAAAATATTTATTTTGAACCATATTTAACTACATATTCAAGTTTGAATAACTTTAGCATTGTTCTTACTATGTTTTCAAAATAGTTAATTTAAACACAAATTCTATGATAAATGTGTTTGAAAGATTGTATTCATGCAGATGTATAAAATCACATTCATAATAGAGTTACAACATTTCATTTTAATTAATAATTTGTATGTACTACAGAAAAAACAATATTAAAGCTGAGTCACTAAATTGATTTTTATCATATTAGGAACAATTTTTAAAACAAAAATCAGTGGAAGTATTTTTTTCTTATTTTCATATAGATTAATATTAGGCATTTAATTCCCATAGTCAAGAGTTAAGATAAAATATTTCTATGGAAATCAATGGATTTAATAAAAATACATGTATACATAAAATGACCTGATGCAATCCTACCAATAATTTTTGTATGTAAGAGATCATTAAATTGAAGAATGGATAATCTAATACAATTCACTGACAAACAAAAGTCAGCATAAAGAGATTTGATATTCCTATGTGAACTACAAATCTTTCCAGTTTGAGAAAACTAAAAATAAATTCATATATAAATATTTGAAAAATATGAATGTTAATAATAAATATATTATTTTTATGCAGTTTCCACAGATCTCAAAAGGTGCATGTTTTTTTTTTCTTCAATTCATTGGATTTCACTTTAATCATTCAATACCTTGAAATATATCTTTCAAGTTTTTGAAAAATACTATAACTAAAATATGTTTAACAACTACTAAAATGTACAGTCTCTAAAATAAAATCTCTGAAATACACTTTGGTTAAGTGCAATAACAAAATATATATTTGTTTTTTTAAAAGGAAGCATGAATACAATTTTGGTTTATATACCATAAAATACTTAGTGTGACTACTCTGTTAATCTTTACACTCCACCCTCTTTAGCCTCAGCAGTTCATAATTAGTCTATGGTTTTATGTGAAAACAGTTACTGAGATAAGCCTAGTGAGGATAGACAACATATTAAAAGCCAAAAATCATCAGTGTTCCCTTTTACAGATGTACAATTTGTTGCATTACCCAAAACATGATATATGAAGAGAAAAATGCATGGTTTCTCTTCCACATTTAATGTGTCAACTGACCAATATAATGTCAGATATTGATGACCAAAAAGATGAAAATTAAAACCACAGAGCAAGGATCTATTGATGTATGCTCCTGGGCGAGACTCCTCAGTCCAATAGAGCAGGTCCAGGAAAATCACATGTGTGCTCAGCATAAGGTAGGGAGGGGAGGGCTTGAGGCAGGAAAAGGAGGTTTTTTGAAGCCTGTGTCCCCCTGGGGTTGGTCAGGGGATCCTACTGAGATCTGTGTCCTTCCAAGTTTGGTCAGGAGAGGTCCACTGATTGATAGGAGACGCCATTACTGCTTGCGTGTCAACATCTGATTGGTTGTTCTTTTGTGCAAGTGGGCTGCTTGATGCTTTGTTCTATTTGGCCCTCTTAAACCAACCTAACATCCTGGACTTTTTGATGATACAGGATGATGATTCTATCTGGTTACTTCCTGCTGGCTAGGGGCTGGGGGTGGGGAATATGGCTCCAGTGTCAGTTCAGTAGGGAGGAGACAGTAGGGGTGTAGGAGCATTTGATTGTAAGTCACTCTGGCAATTTTATCTATGCACTTTTGGGCGAGTCTGAGGAGACAAGGAGCAATCATTAATAGAAGTCTTATTATTAATATAGGAGTGAGAATGGGAGTCAGCCAAGTAATGAGGGTAGAGTTTAGCCAGGCTGGCCAAGAGGCATCTGATTGTTGCTGTTTAAGTTTTTCACTTAAACGATGAAGGGTGTTGACATTCTTCTAAAACACTTCAGTTTTGTTGATATAGTAGCAGCATTCTTCTTTCGAGAATAGGCTGTTCCTCCCTTGTCTGCTGTTAGGAGATATAGGGCTCAACAGTTCTGTAATGAAACTTGGCCAATAAATGTTATTTGCAGTTGTAGGGAGGTGAGAGAGCCAGCCAATGCTTGTACCGCTTCCCAAAGTTGTTGTTCAAGCTTCTGAGTAGCAGTTACCACATAACCAAGTCCTCCTTCCCCCACCCCAGAGGCAGTGAGTGAGGAAGCCAGGGTGAGCCCAACTGGTAGAAATATGGCCCATCTTGCCCTGGAAAGGGAGTTGGTAACAAGCCATGTTAATTCAGCCTCACTGTACAGAGTTAACTGAGGAATCAAGGTGGAGGCAACACAAAAGGTGAAGGGCATGCTGAGGCTTAGATTTTTGTTAGCACATAATTGCACCAGAAAAAGATCCCTGGTGGAGCAAAGGTTAGGAGAAGAGATTCAAATAAACTGGTCACAGGGAGCTGAACCAGAGGAAGTGTAGGAGCAAGAGAAATTCCATGATGAGTTATGAAGAAGTAGTACTTTCTCAAAGGCTGGACAGAGGGGCCCTTGTGGTCAGTTTGAGGTATTGAGAGGAAGATCAATGGGAATCGCAGTTAAAAGAATACAATCCAGGGGCTGGGGTTATGGCTCAGTGGTTGAGCACTTGCCTCGCATATGTGAGGCACTGTGTTCGATCCTCAGCACCACATAAAATAAATAAAGATATTGTGTTCATCTACAACTAAACAAAATATTTTAAAAAAAAAAAAAGAATACAATCCAAATCTGCACAGAGGAAACAGTCTGAAATGTAGGAAGTATAAGGGTTGAGAATTTGTCCCCATAACAAGGCTGGAGAGGACAAGGCATGTAAATATAGTATTTAATTTTTAATGTCACAGATATCTATCTTTTAATATGTAGTTAAGCTAGTTAATATCATCTGATTTTGTAAAATATCTTTTTCATTGGTATGACTTCTGTTTAGTAGAGATCTCTTTATTTTATTACTGAGGGCTAGATAATTATATTAGCCAACATTAAGCCTACCTGTATAGGTTAGGAAAATCAGTAGGGCATAAACTGACTAATAACTTTTGACTCTGGCAGTTTCTTTTGTTAGTTACCACACATTCCTGCCTTAGTATCTTTCCTTTGTAGCCTCCAGTCTTATTTATTCTGGAGAGCTAATGTTACCTTGAGTTTTTTTGTTTTTGTTTTTGTTTTTTGGTACCAGGGATTGAACTCAGGGGTACTCAACCACTGAGCCACATCCTCAGCCATATTTTGTGTTTTATGTAGAGACAGGGTCTCACTGAGTTACTTAGCACCTCACTTTTTCTGAGGTTGCCTTTGAACTCATGATTCTCCTGTCTCAGCCTCCCGAAGTGCTGGGATTACAAGCATAAGCCACCATGCCCAGCTGCATTAAACTATTTTTTTTTAAATGCTAGGAATGGCTATGTTTTGGTTTTGCTAAGTGTTTAAGATGAAGCAGGTCAAATTGACTTTTGTTCTTATCTATTTTTAAGAATCACCTGAGTTCTCCTGGGAGTCACTCTTGAAGAACTTGAGAGCAGCTTCTTAGCTCTGCTAGTACCATTTGCACAAGGATGGGTCAAGGTCTTGCTGACCATGTGGCTTCCCTGAGAAGCATGAGGGATGTCTCCCTTTTCTAATGACCCTCCTCTTCATAGTATGGCACTGATTGGCTTTCAGCTCTCCAGTGGTCTCATTAATCTCCTTGATCGGGAGGTTATATGGCCCAGAGTTGTAAAGCTCTTTAGAGAAATTCCCTTGTTTCTTGGATTCAGGCTAACCCAGAGGGCAAGAGCCAAATACTGGTTTTCCTGGCCTTTTAAATTTAATTTTAGTTTTAAGTCTTGATCTTAAACACTCAAAAAGTCAATTTTATCAGCCTTAAAGTAAGGGTACTGGGCTTTAACTTCAATGTTTATCTGTCCTGCAGGGGATGGCTTATTTATCATAAATTAATCTGGGTTGTTTGTTCTTGAAGCAGTACCTCTATAAAACTCTAACAGGCAATAGTCATAGAGTTTGAGGAAAATACAAAATAAAATTAACAAGTTTAGTTTGTGTAATAGCTATCTTGAATTTTGGCTGAGTTACACATTATATCCCTGTTTGAGATCCTAGTAATCTTTACAAAAAAATAAATCCTTTGGATATAACTTTAAATGAACTGGAGTCTGGCCTACTTGTAAGCTGGGAGACAGATCCTTATCTCAGGTAAGGCAGGGCTCATCACAAATTTTAAAGTGTTTTAGTTCTGAGGTTGATCTTTGTTTCTTAAATATCATTTTACAAAGTTTACTTATATTTTTTCCTGAATCCATATGAATGTTAGTTAACATAATATGATACTACATCTAAAACATGAATTAAAGAAAGGCTGACAGGGCTTTAACTTTACTTTTGTGTGGGAAAGTAGCAAGAAGTTTTCATGTCTCCAAATAGTAAGCCTTAAATAGATTAGGCCCTCATTTACTTAAAAAATACATTTAAATTAAAAGTAACATAAAATATTATCTTACTGATGACAGGTTTACTTATAGAACACTAAATGTTATAAATAAATACCATACAACTTTAGTTTGGAAAACACCAGCTTGGTATAATACTCTTTAAACCTTATACTTTAAAGATTTGTATACCTGGAAGATATGAGCACATTTTAATATACAAATAGGACTAAAAATCCAAAATAACAGTTGTTGTTTAACCACAGTTGTATAAACCTTAATTTTTTTGAGATTTAGTTTCTGCAAGTGATAAAACCTGACAATACAAGAAAATTATCTTGATAAGAGCAGAACAATGTTTCAGCCTTTGTTTTATATCAGTACATTAAATTTTAAATAAATTTGTACTAATTATAGTCAATTTAATCACAAACAAACTTTTTGAAATTTAGAATTACATTGTGTTTACCTTTTCATGAAAACACAATGTTTAAGTATAGAGAATTATACCTGTTGGGCTTTAAACTTAGTAATTTTGTTTTTAGTGATGACAAAGCAATTTCAAATCTTTTTTTTTTAATTTGTCATTTATGAAAACATCAAAAATGTCACACTATGGAATTCAAAGGAGTTAAAAGTACTTGAGGTTAGATTTAACAGCATTTTAACTGTGAATTAATTATATGTCTAACAAACACATTTAAGTAATCCAATGTTAAATCTAATTTAATTATTTTTATTATAAAAATCAAGATATTAGACAAGTGCATTTAACAGTATTAGACATATCTCCCTTGTTGAAGAAAAGTATAGAAACAATGGCTATTAGACTTTTTTTTTTTTTTTTGGTACCGGGGATTTGACCACTGAGCCACATCCCCAGCCCTATTTTGTGTTTTATGTGGAGACAGGGTCTCACTGAGTTGCTTAGTGCCTTGCTGTTGCTGAGGCTGGCTTTGAATTTGCGATTCTCCTGTCTCAGCCTCCCTAAGTGCTGGGATTACAGGCATGCACCACCGTGCCTGGCTGACTATTAGACATTTTATAGACATTAACATTTTATTAGTTCTTTGACTGCCTCAAAAAACTTGTGAGTTAATTTTAAAGGCATTTTTACTTTTATCGGTTTACACAATTAAAATGCAACCTTTTTAAATCACGTGAATTAAAGGTACTTGTATCCATTTTTTTAGATTTTGATTCATGAGTACTCATTATCTATGCCAATTTTGATATTGTGTACATGATATATATGGACATAGACACATATAGACTTATAACACATAACACAAGTGTGCACACATAACACAATAGGAAAGGCCTTGTAGCTTCTTGCAGGTGAATTTCCATTGCAATGTTAGATGTTTAAAAATGCCATTGAATAAAAATAAGACTGATCAGAAAAACATTAACCTAGATGTGTAGGATTAAAATTATGAGCTCAAAAATATATAGAACTTAAGAAAAGCAAGAGTCTTAGAGAAAATGACGTGGCCAGTAACTGTTTATATTTTGGTTAAGGCTAGCCAAATAAAAGACACTTTTTTTTTTTTTTTTCTTTTGTAGATGCATTGAGTATGAACACAGGGACAAGTAATGGGGAGATTTTAAACTGGCTTGTGAAGGCTTACTATGAGAATAAAGGGAACGTGGATGTTTTCTTACTAATCATCTCTAGTCTTTCAGCCTTATAGTCTAGGTGGTTAATGTATGGTTGGTTGGGGAAGGGAAAGGGTTGTATCAGTGGAAGAGGGCAGAGGAACTGTGATTGCAAAGGGGAAAGAGACTGAGGGAGAGAGTTCTAAAGAGAAGGGGGAGGAGCTGTAGCAGTAGGAGGAAAGGGAGGGAAGGAGGGGTCTGGGTAGGTAGAGGGAAGACGGAACAGCGGGGCTAAGAGCAGCCTGGGTGGAACTGAGAATGAGGAAGGAGATACAGAAAAACAAACAGGAAAGGGGTTTGGAATTTTCCCTAGCAAAAATAACTTGAGAGGTAGAACAGGTAGAGCAGAGGGTAGGATGGAAGCATACATCCTGCAAAGCCTGAATGTAAGAGATTTCTGTCCACTCCCCCCGTCCAGCAACAGAAACTGCCAAATCAGTGAGGATTTGAAAATCAATAGTTCCTTCTGGGGGCCATTTTGACCCATTGTCTAGGCCATACTGGGGCCAGGCTATAGTGAAGTAGAAGTCCAGGTGCTTAAGGCATAGGTTTTGAGTGAGTCCTAATTTAGCAAAATTGGAATATAGACAACCAAAAGAGTTTAGGACTCGGTGTTTCCCATGACCTTCTGGCACCCATGGGCATGGGTGAGAACAGAAAAAGGCGTCCCAAATTCTGATCACACTCAGGGAGGGATGAAAGGCCAGGCGAGGGCTGAGGTGCCCCTTCAACCCGCCGGGGGCCCAAACGGAGTCAGGTGGCTCACACGAGAACTAGGACATCTCCACAGCCCTCGGAGCCTTGAATGGAAAGGGCAGGGGGTCTATGGCACATGCATAATGGATAGATCTCTGAGACGGAGGGTGGCTGGAAGGTCAGAGGAAATAGGGAACTTACCTCACTCTTGTCAGTCCAGATGAAGGGAGAGGGAAAGGAAGAGCAGCTCAGGGTTTCTCCTGAGAAGAAGAAACCTATGGAGAAGAAGGTGGACCTCAAGCCCTATGAGGGAGGCCCGAAAAACCCTCCAGGGTTTTGGCACCAAATGTAAGGTCATATATTGATGACCAAAAAGAGGCAAATTAGAACCACTGAGCAAGGCTTTACTGATGTACACTCCCAGAAGAGACTCCTCAGTCCAAAGAGCAGGTCCGGGAGAATCACCACGTGTGCTGGGGGGATAGAAATTTTATGGACTTAGGGCAGGAAGGAGAGGGCTTGAGGCAGGAAAAGGTGGTTGTTTGGAGTCCCATGTCCTCCTGGGGTTGTTCAGGGGGTCCTGCTGAGATCTGTGTCCTTCCAAGATTGGTCAGGAGAGATCCGCTGATTGTTAGGAGACACCAATACTGCTTGTGTGTCAGTGTCTGATTGGTTATTCTTTCGTGCATGCGGGCTGCTTGATGCTTTGTACCCTTTGGCCACCTTAAACCGACCTAACAACCAGTGCTGTGGGTTCTAATTTCAAATAGTGGAATTTGAACAGTCTTTTAAAATTATTTTGTTTATTGATTTTTTATTTGTTAGTTTTAGACATACATGACAGTAGAGTGTATTTTGACATATTGTACATACACGGAGTATAACTTATTCTAATTAGGATCCTATTCTTGTGATTGTATATGATGTGGAGTCTCATTGGTGGTGTATTCATAGATCACTTTTGTCTTATCCAAGTTAATATTAACTTTTGCCTCACAGCAAGTCTCCTTTCTTCATCCTGGAATGCCATTAGAGTGTACTTTTGAAAAAGCAGCCAAATTCATCCTTACAAATAGGTCTTATATTATTCACCATCTGAGCAAGAACTATATTACTTTCTGTTTTTATGATGATATGTAATTTTGGTATACCAAGGAAATCCATTATAATATGATTTATATACCTATGTATCATTTCTCTTTTCATAGTCTGTTAAAATCTTGACTTTGACTTGTCACTAAAATACATGCATAGGGTTCTCTTTTTTAAAAATTCTCCTTGTATTAGTTTTTCATCATAATAATGAAAACACATAATATAAAAATAGGATTTGTTTTTCACTCAAAGTTCTATAGGTCCTAGTTTGAGATCACGTGATCCCCATTGCTTTGGGCTTCACATGAAGGCAGCATATCATATTAGAAATGCATGGTGTTGGGCTGGGATTGTAGCTCAGCGGTAGAGCGCTTGCCTCACATGCATGAGGCCCTGGGTTCGATCCTCAGCACCACATACAAAGCAATAAAATAAAGATATTGTGTTCATCTACAACTAAAGAAAATATTAAAAAATTAAAAAAAAAAAAAAAGAAATGCATGGTGTTGTAGACTACCAATTTCATGAGTGAGGAGGAAGAGAAAAAAGAGGACGAGCCAGGGTACCATGATTCTTGGCTCATATCCCCAATCATCTATGAAATTTCAACAGATCACATGTACAAAAAGTCTACAGAATTTCCCAACATTTCTGGCCTGGAGACCAGATCTTTCTCTATTGACCTCAGGGAACATTCATCAAAACAATAGCACTCTGTCCTTGCTACCAAACCCTTATTCACATCCATCTCATAATGTGAAATGTGTTCATTGTATCCTGAGTCCCAAAGTTTTATCTGTTCAAGCAATGCCCAAATACCCAAGTCCAATGCCCTTAGTGACTCAAAAAAAAAAACTCTTATGTGAGTGCCTGTAGAAAACACACACACACATTCACACACAAACTCTACATACTTTAAAAAAATGATGGTGAAATAAGAAAATAGATAGGACAGAACAATGCAAGACTCAACCAAATATCAGCAAGGTAAATGTTAAATCCTGAAGCTTCATATCTAGCATCAGGAACACCCTGTGGTGAGATGTGAGTTTTGTAGAACTTGAGCAGTCTCACCCCTACAGCTTTCCTAGTTACAATCCACATAGCTGGGCACATTTTGTATGCTGCCTGCAGCTTTCTTTGTGAGGCATTGTACATTCCTGGCACCTTTATCTTCCTTGTGTTCCATTTCAGCTTCACTTCCACAATTTCACTATGTATTGTCCCACTGGTGACTGCTCACAAGAATGCTGACCCATTGCATACTGCCTATTTTCCCATTATTTGCTTTGAAATCTCAGTGTGCCTCCCTAATCCCATAAGTCTTGCGTTCTGCATGCTTCCAAAATTGGCATCACAGATGCCAAGGTCTATCATCAGCACAAATTAAAACGGGGCCTACTTGAATTAAAGCATCAGTGACCTCTGAATGCCTTGTTCGCTGAACATGGGAAAATGCATCCTAATATGGTTCAGGACACATGGGGTACCCTGGTGTATTTTTTCTAAAACACCATTTACCCTGGAAAATCTTTGAAACAAATTTGCATTTCTATACCTTTGAAGTCATGATGGTTGGGATAACTTTGCAGATTCCTAAGGCATCTTTCCTATTGTCCAAATACAGAGCAGTTGTTTTCCTCTTTAGTCATCATACCTTGACATTTATGTCAATCATACCTTGACATTAATCTCTTTAGCAATCATACCTCCCTAGGCAACCTTCTTGGCTGCATCCTTACATGTACTTCTTTTCTGCCCAAACTACAACTGTCCAAATCTTCATGCACTACTCCTCTTTGCTGCTGATTCTCACTGAAAATTTAGCTAAAAGCATCCAGTAATAGCCATGTTGCAGTTGGAATGCTTTCCTGATGACAAATCTCCTTCACAAAATAAAGTAGTCTAACAATTTTAAGCTTAGACTTCCACATGGATAAAATAAATCCATTTTTTTTCCTTTTATGGTGACACAGGATGACATTTTCCAATTGAATTCCAATTTTCATCAGAAACTTTGTCAATTGAGTAGTCTGGTTGCTTCAAGTATCTGGAGAGAGCAGTGCATCATGATAATAGTATATGACAGAGCAAATTGCTTACTTCACAACCTAGAATCAGAGCAAAACAAGACACCTGGGGTCCTACAATCCCCCTCCAGATCATGCTGCCATTGCTCTAAGGACCTTCTGCTAAGCCACACCTCTTAAAGGTTAATAGTATTTCTCAAAAAAATTACCCTGGGGAACAAACTTTAAATATATGGACTGTTGATGGGACACTCATCCAAACCATAGCACTCCACTTGGGGCATCTCCTTCCCCATGGACATTCTTATGTCTTTCAGAACTCATGTCTGGGGAAAGATGATGGAGTTGAAGAGTTGTCTACTTTCTGTCATAAATCCTCATAGACAATTGGTTAAGTCTCATTAATTAGTACTGTCTGAAGAAGGATGAAAGAATCTTATTGCTCAAAACTGGAATATAATAGTTTTCGATATCTCTCTGGAAAAATATTGAAGGACACATTAATATATTTGAGGCCATATTAATATACTTGACTATTTCAATTGAGTTATCTTGCTATGTTTTGAAAGTGTTCCCCAATGTTCATATGTTTAAAACTTAATTCCCATGGCAAGAGTTTTGAGAAGTGAGACTTTCAATAGATGATTAGGTCATGAGGAGTTTGCTGTCATAGATGTCCTAATGCCATCATCACGGCTGGGTTAGTTATTGTAGACATGGTCTCCTAAGAAAAGGAGTTCAACCCTTTCTTGTTTGTTCTTATATTCCCTTTTTCTTCAGCCTGATGTCTTCTGCCATAGAATGACACAGTACAAAGACTCTCATCAGATGCCAGCATCACAATCTTAGACATCTTTACTTTCAGAGCAATTAACTGAATAAATACTTTTCTTTATAAAATAATCACTATGTGCTATTATGTTATAATAGCACAAAATGGACTGACATAGCTCTTGCTTTTCCTGTCTTACTTACTCCCTTCTTTGGTCTCAGTATTTTCTAAACACCCTCATTGCTTCAGGCTTTTTCTTCCTTCTCTTTGCTCTGTCAGTATTGATCTCCAGATCTTTACATGGCTTTCCACGAATTACTCAGCTTGATACTCAAAAATTAGATTGTTTGCCATGCCTTGAGAACATCTTATCTCATCACATTTCCTATCACACTGTATTATTCTTGTATAGTTTCAATTTTTATCATTTCAATTATCAACCAGTGTTAGGAAAAAACCATGCAAATAATTAAGCACTAAATAATTTTTATTAAATAATGATAGGATTAAATTATATATAAAATAATCTAGAATAACTTCCACCAGACCAATCAATTTTAGCTAGTGTCTGAAATTCATCTCTCTTATTTCTGGACCATGAAATTGATTTTATGCATCAAGACTGGGGTGAGGGAGAACATGTTTGCATTTACAGAGGATGGACTCTCCCAAAGTAGAGTATTTCTAGATGTCTGAAATGGAAAGATATGTGTTACATGGAAAATTGTCTATTTTTGCCTCTTTCACTTACTCCAAAAGACAACTGAATGAGAATTCTTAGAGGTGCTTATCTGAAACTTATTTTGAAAGAATTCTATGAGAAGATTTTTATGTACACTGAAGTTCAAGAACCACTGGCATAATGGTTTTATTTCTGTTCCTTTCATTTGTATTTAAGTGACTTGAACTGTCTATCCTCTTCCAATGAAAAACCTCAGATAAGAGTACAAGGCTAAATAAATGAAATTTCTGTACTTCAGGTTCTTCAAAGCACAATGTTCAATGCATTACTGTTGTAAATCTTAGAATACTTTAAAGAAATAAGTGGAAATCTTTGAATAGATTAACGTCAAAACTATTTCCTATTTACTTTTTTACTGAGTTCATCCTGATAGTAGGATACTGTTAAGATTGGAAGGAGACTGGGAAAATATTTTATTGCTTCCATTTCTATAACCAGTATAATAGTTTCTATATGAATATTGCATTTGAGTTTTCTTAAATCATATTTTGTTATTATTACCATGCCATCCATAACATTCCTTAAGTTCATTAAATGCAAATAATTTCCATCCTTATTTAAATTTTTTTTGTACTGGGGACTAAACACAGGGGAGCTCAACCACTGAACCACATCCCATGCTCTTTTTATTTTTTTATTTTTTTTTTTTTGAGACAGGGTCTCACTAAGTTCCTGAGGGCCTTACTAAATTAGTGAGACTGGCTTTGAACTTGGATCCTCCAGCCTCAAAATTCTGAGCTGCTGGAATTACAGGCATGTGCCACTGAAATTGACCCTTATATAAATTTTTCCATAATTCTGCTGTATGAAGAAAATGTAACTTGGTCATTTCCATAGTATGTATAATAGTTATTACAATTTTCAATATGTGCTTTTATATAGTTAATTATTTTAAATGTAATTTTTTCTTGTCAATCAGATTTTTAAAATATTGAGGTTATAATTTTAATGACTATTGAATAAAATTCATTTTGTGTGAGAATCTGCATGATATGATACTAATGTAAATGCATGTAAATATGTAAATATACAAGAATTTAGGCATACACATATATCTGTGTATGTTTGTTTATGTGTCTGTGTATATTGACTTGACTTGACATTACTTGTTTCGTGCATACAGAGACAGTTCTAGGCTTGGCTCTAGAGCCAAAAAAAAAAAAAAAACAATATGAAAATGAAAAAAGGGGTGTATATACATAGGGGTTACACCCAGTATTCTCATTTAGGTTTCCTAGATTCTTTCTTTTTTTACTTATATGATCAATTTTAATGAAAATTTTTTGAGGAGGATATTGGGGATTGAACTCAGGGGCATTAGACCACTGAGCCACATCCCCAGCCCTATTTTGTATTTTATTTAGAGATAGGGTTTCATTGAGCTGCTTAGCACCTTGCTTTTGCTGAGGCTGGCTTTGAACTTGCAATCCTCCTGCCTCAGCCTCCCAAATAACTGGGATTATGGGTGTGTGCCACTGTGCCAGGCTTAATGAAACTTTTAATGATAAGGAGAATATCAATGAAATGATAGTTCAGATTTATAAGGTTACATACAGGACAATAGAAATATATTTAACACTTATGACAAATTTATAGCAGCTTTCATAACCGTGTTGTAACAAAACATTTAAAATATTTTCTACTAATAAAAATATTAGGAGCCGGGCGCGGTGGCTCACGCTTGTAATCCCAGCACTTAGGGAGGCTGAGACAGGAGAATCGCGAGTTCAAAGCCAGCCTCAGCAATGGCGAGGCACTAAGCAACTCAGTGAGACCCTGTCTCTACATAAAACACAAAATAGGGCTGGGGATGTGGCTCAGGGGTCAAGTGCCCGTGAGTTCAATCCCAGGTACCAAAAAAATAAAAAAATGAAAAAATAAAAATAAAAATAAAAATATTAGGTAAATCTCTGCAAGTCTCTAATATGGTCCTTAGGCTTCAAGATTATTATTTCTAAACCTCTGTTTCATTTGGACTTATATATAAAGTATTTTAACTAAACTGAAGTTCACATGTTTTTTGCAGCACCAATCACAGTTACCATGCTATGGAATTGGTCTAAATGGTCTTCAATGGACAAATCAAGAAAATGTGTTATATGTACCCAATGGAACATCATGCAGCCAAAAAAAGGAAGAAATATTTTCATTGGTCACAATATAGATTGTGTTATAGGGAAACATTATGTTAAACAAAATAGGTACAAAAACTCAAGTGCTATAAGATCTCAATTATATATGAAATCTAAAACTGATCTGATAGAGGTTAAGGGTAGAACAATGATTACCACAGACTGGGGGTATTCCTGGGGATGGCATATGGAGAGAGGTGTTTGATAGATGTGATGTTAGAGTTAAATAGGAAGAATAAGTTCTATATTCTATGATATATAGCATGAATATAGTTAAAATAATACATAGTATATCTTAAAATAGCTAGACTAGAGGATTTTTGAATATATTCATTATAAAAAAATGATTAAAGTTTAAATGATGGATATGTTAAATAGCTAATTACCTTGATTAGTTACTCTACTATGTATACATGAAGCAAAACATCATACCTTACTTCATTAATATGTACAATTATTATGTCAGTCAAAAATTTCAAAATGAGTAGTATATTTCCTCCATTAACACACAAACTGACATATTGTTTATATGGCTGAATAACTATTATAATTTTGAGAAACTTAAATTTTTAATATGATAATAATCCTTTCCACTTTAAAATATATTCAAAATTTGATCATGTATTTTTTTTTCTTTTGGTACCGAGGATTGAACTCGACCACTGAGCCACATCCCCAGCCCTATTTTGTGTTTTTTATGTAGAGACAGGGTCTCACCAAGTTGCTTAGTGCCTCACCATTGCTGAGGCTGGTTTTGAACTCGTGATTCTCCTGTCTCAGCCTCCCAAAGTGCTGGGATTACAGGCGTGAGCCACTGCGCCTGGCTTGATTATGTATTTTTTAATTCAAACCTTACAATAAATTTTATGTGGTAGATTTATACTAAACATCACTATCCTCCATTTCACACTATGCTGCATAAAGATAAGACAAGATAATGGAAATTAGACTGTGTATTGGACATACTGACTATGCAAGAAGATTTTGTCATATTTACAATGTTCTAATTAGTACAAAATGTAAGTAATTTTAAATACATATTGTAGAATTTATTGTTTTTTCCTTTTTTAAAAATTTTCTTTTTCAAAAAAATGGAAAATAAAGACATGTTTTCACAAATTGATTGAAAGAATAAAGTCAAAGGAAATAAAAAGAAAGGATATAGCCATTACATAATAATAGAAAAATCTACATAAATCACACTGACTCTTTGGTGACCCTAATTGTATTAGGAAATGACAATATCAACAAATTGGACACAAGAGAAATTCTTTTTTTTAACTGTTGAGTATGTGTGTAGACATTGAATATGTGTCTTTAACAACATGATTCAATATTAAGCTTAAAAATATAGATTTAAAAATTTCAGAATAAAATGACTATTTCATGTAAAGCATTTTTAATTATTGTGATATGAGTTTCAAATCACAGATTATCAAAAATTACATATGCCTACTGGCAAGATTTTCAGTTTTCACTGGAGTATTGAGAAATGATCCAGTAACATTATTTTGCATCATATTGACCAAAAATAACCCCCCCTTTTTAAAACACAGAATAGGAAATCTCAAACCATCTATTTCAATTATTTTATTTTCTTGTGTTTTTATTGTTGTATTATATATAACAGTGGAATTATTTTTGACATAGAAATGCATAAAACAGAATTTACTCATTCTCAATCCCCAGTACTTCACTTTCTGTTTTCACCTCCTCCCTCCTTCCTCTACCACTAGTATTTCTTCTATTTATTGTTTTTAAATTGCTCCAGTCAATATATTCATAAAAAAGTCTTACTAAAAAGTATTTACTAAAAATTACTAAAAGTAATTACTAAAAAGTATTACTAAAAGTTGATCCAAATTTTAAATTTCATCAACTTAAAACTTACTAAGAATATCATAAAGAGACTAGAACTACTACTTTGTTTAGCTTCTAAATATTGTCTTACTGCTTATTACTTAAGAAAGAAGGCATCACATAAGTTTTAAATTCATGTCATATTTTTACAATGAATTTCAAGCTTAGCAATTATAATATAGTATTTATATCTTTCAAATATGAATATTATATTATTTTAAAAAATTATTTGACCAACTTATATAAAATATGATAATTTCAGTCTGTATACAATGTGTAATGATCCAATCAGCTTATTAGTATTTCAGTCTCCTCAAATATTTATTATTTCAGTGTGTTGGAAACATCTGAACTTATAGTTGCTAGTTATTTTGAAATATAAGTTATCATAGACTATCATTACCCTACTGTGTTATAGAACACTAGAACTAATGTCTCCTGTCTGGCTGTATTTTAGTAATCAATATATTTTGGTATCCATTATCTAACCTCTCCTCCTTTCCTCACCCTTCTATTCTCCCCAGTTTCTGGTAATCATGATTTTTCTTTCTACTTCTATGATATCTACATTCTTTTTTCTTTTTGCCTTCCCAAATAAAATGAGAAGTGTGGTTTTGTACTTTTGTGCCTGGCTTATATTATGTAACAGTGTCCTCCAGATCTATTTGATACAAATGGTAGTATTTCAATCTTTTATTCATGAGTGAATGATATGTCATTGTGTATATATAGCCTAATTTTTTATTCATTTATTTGTCATTATACACCTTAGCTAATTTTATGTTTTAGCTACTATGAGTAGTGCTGCAATAAACATGGAAGTAAAGGTATTTCTTTTATATGATGATATAATTTCTTTTCTACTTGCACTCAAGTACAAGTAGATTGGTGGATCGTATATTTATTAGTTCAATTTTGTGAAGAAATTTCATACATTTACTACAATGGCAATAATAATTTACAATTCTACCCACAGTGCATAAGAATTCTCCTCTCTCTGTATCTTCAACAATGTTTGTTATTTTTTGTCTTGTGTATATAAATGTTCTAACTAGAGTAAGATGACACTTAATTATGACTTTGATTTGCATTTTCTTTATGAGTAATGATATTAAACATTTTTGTTATGTATTTGTTGTCCATCATAGATCTTCATTTGATGTCTATTCAGATCATTTGTCCATATTATATGGGTATTTTGGGGTTTTTGAATTCCCTACATATTCTAGTTATTAATCCCTTGTTAAACAGATTGTTTGCACATATTTTCTCTCATTCTGTAACTTTTACATTCACTCTGGTCATTGTTTCCTTTGCTATATAAAACCATATTAGCAAAATATAATATTGTCTGTGCATTTTTGCTTCTTTGCCTTGCTTTTGGAGTTTCATCCCCAAATTTTCCCCAAACCATTTACACTGGAGTGTTCTCCAATATTTTTCTTGTAGCAATTTTATATTACTAGGTCTTTCATTTAATTTTTCGATCTATTTGTGTTGTTTTTATGTAAGGTGAGAGATAGAAATCTGATTTAATTTATCTGCATACATATATGCAGTTTATCTAGTGCCATTTTTTTTTAAGAAATAGTCTTATCTCCAGTGTATGTGATAACTGGAAATCTATGAATATAGAATACACACCTGTATTGAAACTCAATTTGCTGTAAACTTGTGGTCTAATTTCTGTGTATCCTCCTCCATTTCCCTATTACATGCATGTTTCCATTAACATAACTGTATGTTTTGAAAATTTAACCAAGTAAAAATGTTTTATGTAAACATGTATATGGAGAAATGGAAGAGGATACACAAAATATAAATATGCTTTGAAGTCAAGTGCTGTGATGCCTCCAGCTTCATTCACGTTGCTCAGAATTGCTTTGACTGTCCTGGGTCTTTTATTATTCTAAACAAATTTTAGGAATTTTTTCTATTTATGCAAAGAATATTATTAGCATTTTGATGGGGACTGCATTGAATATGCAGGTCATTTTGGGTAGTATGAACCTGTTAACCATACTAATTTTTCCAGTTCATGAACATAAGATGTCTTCTCATTTTTTGTTTATTCTTTCTCTTGTGTCTCCAATTATTTTCATCACTTGTATAATTTTTATTGTAGAAGTTTATTTCCTTGGTTACAGTTGTTTATAGGTACTATATTTTTGTGAAATAGCTTCCTTTGTTTTTCAGCAAGGTCATTATTAACGTACAAACATGCTACTGTTTTCTGTATGTGGATTTGTATTCTAAAACTTTACTGAATTCATTTATCAGTTCTAAGAATATTTTGGACAAGTCAACAGGTTTTTCTTTACATAAAATTATGACATTTTCAAACAAGGTATAATCTGACTTCTTTACTGAGTTGGATGCATTTTATATATTTTTCTTGCTTTATTGTTCTGGAGAAGACTTCTAAAACTAGAATGATAGTGAAAGCAGATTTCATTGTCTTATTCCAGATCTTAAAGAAAATGCTTCAGTTTTCCCATTCACTATTCAATTGGCTGTGGGTGTTTTGTATGTAACATTTATTGTGTTAATGTACGTTCTTTCTATACTTAATTTTGAGAAGCTTTTTTAAAATAAAATAGTACTGAATTTTATCAAATGATGTTTTTGCATTTATTGATATTGTCATGTGATTCTTTTACTAAATTCCATTTATATGATGTATTATGCTTATTGATTTGCATATGTTGAACCATCTTTACATTTCTCAGATGAAAACCACTTGAACATTGTATATAATGTTTCTGAGATGCTGTTGGATTTGGGTTAATAGTGTTTTATTGAGAAATTCTGTTTTTGAGTTTAGCAAGGATATTGGTATGTGGCTTTTTTTTTTTGTTCTTGTCCATTTCTGTTTTGGTGTCAGGGTAATGATGGCATTAGAATGAGTTTGGCACATGTCTGGCCTTTTCGCTTTTTTGGAATAGCTGGGGAATTGATATTCACTATTTTTAAAATACTTGTAGATTTCTTCATTGGAAGCTATGAGGTCCTGGGCTTTTCTTTGAGGAGATACTTTTAGTTATTACTTCAATTTTCTTATTTATTATGAATATGTTTATGTTTTCTATTTCTCCTTGATTGATGGTAGGCTGCATATTCTCTGGCTTTTTCCATATCTCTAGGTTTTCAAATTTGTTATTTATTTACTTATTTGTTAAATGCATTTCAAGTCATAGTACATATACAGAGCTCAATTTTCCATCTCTCTGGTTGCAAACAAGATAGAATCACACTAACCGTGTCTTCATACATGTAAATAAGGATAGTGATGTCCATCTCATTCAATCATTTTTGCTACTCCCATTTCCCCTCCCCTCCCCCACCTCCTCCATCCCATTCAAAGTTTCTCCACTTCTCCCATGCTCCCCACCCCACCTCCCTTATGTATCAGCATCCACTAATCAGAGAGAATATTCAGCCTTTGGTTTTTTGGGATTGGCTTATTTCATAGCATGATGTTCTCCAATTCCATCCATTTACCTGCAAATACCATAATTTTATTCTCTTTTATTGCTGAGTAATATTCCATTATGTATATATACCACAGTTTCTTTACCCATTCATCTATTGAAGGGCATCTAGGTTGCTTCCACATTTTAGCAATTGTGAACTGTGCTGCTATAAACATTAAAGCGGCTGCATTACTGTAGTATGCTGTTTTTAAGTCTTTCATGTATAGGCCAAGGAGTGGGATCGCTGGGTCAAATGGTGGCTCCATTACAAGTTTTATAAGGAATCTCCATACTGCTTTACAGATAGGTTGTACCAATTTGCAGTCCCACTTGCAATGTTTGAGTGTGCCTTTTTCACCACATGCTCGCCAGCACTTATTGTTGCTCATATTTTGGATAGCTGCCATTCTGACTGGAGTGAGACGAAATCTTAGAATAGTTTTGATTTGTTTTTCTCTAATTGCTAGAGATGTTGAACCTTTTTGTCATATTTTTTATTGATTGTATATCTTCTCTTGAGAAGTTTCCAAGAAGATATTTAGAAATTTGTTATTTATTTATTTGTTAAATGCGTTTCTTTTAGTTCTTTAGCCCATTTATTTGTTTGTTTGTTTTTGGTGTTAAGTTTTTTGAGTTCTTTATATATTTTGGAGATTACTGCTCTATTGATGTGCATGTGGCAAAATTGTGCTCCCAGAATGTAGGCTGTCTGTTCACTTCAATGATTGTTTCTTTTGCTGAGAAGAAACTTTTTATTTTAAATCCACCTCATTTATTGATTCCTTCTTTTATTTCTTGCACTTTAGGAGTCTTGTTAAGGAAGTTGGGGCCTAATACTACATGATGAAGATTTGGGCCTACTTTTCCGCAATTAGGTGCAAGGTCTCTGGTCTAATTCCTAGATCTTTGATCCACTTTGAGTTGAGTTTTGTGCATGGTGAGAGATAGGGGTTTAGTTTCACTTTGCTGCATATGGATTTCCAGTTTTCCCAGCACCATTTGTTAAAGAGGCTATCTTTTCTCCAGTGTATGTTTTTGGCTCCTTCATCTAGTATGAGAAAACTGTATTTATATGGGTTAGTCTCTGTATCTTCTATTCTGTACCATTGGTCTACATGTCTATTTTGGTACCAGTACCTTGCTGTTTTTGTAACCATAGATTTGTAGTATAGTTTAAGGTCTGGTATTGTGATGTCTCCTGCTTCACTCTTCTTACAAAGGATTGCTTTGGCTATTCTGGGTCTCTTATTCTTCCAAATAAATTTCTTGATTGCCTTTTTTATTTCTATAAGAAATGACTTTGGGTATTTAATTGGGATTGCATTGAATCTGTATAGCGCTTTGGGTAGTATGACCATTTTAATAATATTGATTCTGCCTATCCAAGGGCATGGGAGATCTTTTTATCTTCTAAGATTTTCTTCCATTTCTTTCTTTAGTGTCTTGTGGTTATCAGTGTAGAAGTCTTTCACTACTCGTTAGATTGATTCCCACATATTTTATTTTTTTGAGGCTATTGCAAATGGAGTAGTTTTCTGGATTTCTCTTTCAGAGGACTCATTGCTGATGTATAGAAACACATTTGACTTATGGATATTGATTTTATATCCTGAAACTTTTCTGAATTCATTTATTAATTCTAGAGGTTTTCTGGTGGAATTTTTTGGATCCTCCAAGTATATTATCATGTTGTGTGCAAATAATGATAGTTTGAGTTTTTATTTTCCTATTTGTATTCCTTTAATTTCTTTCATCTGTCTAATTGCTCTGGCTAGAGTTTCAAACACTGCATTGAATAAGAGTGATGAAAGAGGGCATCCCTGTCTTGTTCCAGTTTTTACAGGGAATGCTTCCAATTTTTCTCTGTTTAGGATGATGTTTGCCTTAGATTTAGCATAGATTGCTTTAACAATGTTGAGTAATGTTCCTACTATCCCTAATTTTTCTAGTGTTTTAAAGATGAAAGGGTGCTGTATTTTGTCAAATGCTTTCTTGGCATTGATTGATAAAATCATGTGATACTCATCTTTAAGTCTATTGATGTGATGGATTATGTTTATTGATTTTCATATGTTGAACCAACCTTGCATCCCTGGAATGAACTATTTTAGTTCTTAGTAATTTCTTATGATCCTTTGCATTTCTTTTGTATCCATGTTAATTCTTCATTTTTTTACTGTTAGTTGTACTTGTTTAAATTTTCTTTTTTCTTAGTTAATCCAGCTATGTTTTTGACAATTTCATTTTTTAAAACTAAGTTTTCATTCTGTTGATGTTTTTGTCTCAATTTTGGTTTACATTTTTGATCTTTATTATTTCTTTCCTTATAATCAATTTTCATTTGGTTTGTTTTTGCTTTCCTATGTCCCAGAGGTAGAGCATTAAGTTGTTATTTGAAATCTGTCTGCTTTTTTGACATAAACATTTATTTCTAGAATTTTTCTTCTTATTATTGATTTGTTGTTTTTCCTCAGGTCCATTATTCATCTTGTTATTTATTTATAGATTTATTCCATTGAATACATGATAGGAATTTTTAAAATTCATTCAGCCTTGTTTTGTAACTTAACATATATTCTATCCTGGAAAATGTTCCATGTGGTAAAAAGAACTATGTGTGTTTCAAAGCTCCTGGGTGAGTTGTTCTTTAGGTATATACTTACCTTTGTTTCATATATAATACAGGTTAACTCCAATATTTCCTTTGTTGATTTTCTGTCTGAATTACATATCTATTGTAAAGGATTTTAATTCTGATTGTTTTGGTGTATTTATAATTTCAGAACTAATATTATTCTTGTTATATTTGGTAATCTAGTATTGGGAGCATGTATTTTACAGTTGTTATATCCTCCTGCAGAATCAGTCCTTTTTATTATACAATGACTCACTTTCGCCTTTTTACAGATTATGACATACAATCTTTTTTATCTGAAGTAATTATAGATACTCCTGCTTGCTTTTGATTTCTGTTTTTGTGGAATATCCTTTACTCAGTATATGTGTGTCCTCACTTAGTTACTTACTAGAAGCACATACTAGGGAATTATTCATTAATGATTATCCATTCAGCCAGTCTATATCCTATGATTTAATAATTTAATTCATGTTTCATTTATATTCAAGATTATTACTGATAGGCTATTTTATTAAAATTTTGTAATGATTTTCTATAATCTTTGTTTCTTTTGACTGTTCTGATTGTTTATCTTTCTGATTTGGTGATTTTTTAAAAATTTTCTTGTAATGATAAGTATTGATTTTCTTCTCTTTTATTTGTGAATCTGTTTTATAAGTGACTTCTATACTTTCAAATTTTCTTGATGATATTTTTTATTGTCCCTTGTTTTCAGATGTAGAACATCCTTAAGTATTTCTTATAGGACCAGTTCAGAGGTAATGAACTCTCTCAGTTTTTGTTTTTCTGGGGAAGATCTTTTTTTCTCTTTCAATTCAGAAAGAGAAATTTGCTAGGGATAGTGCCCTTAGTTGGCAGAATCATTTTGTTCTTCTTGTTGTTATTGTAGTTTTTTGGTTTAGTTGTTTTTTGCTTTCTGTTTTTCTCTAAAAACTTTGAATATATCATCCCATTGTCTTTGGCATATAAAGTTTCTTCTAAGAAATTTGCTTCAGTTCCAATGGGTATTTACTTATATGTGACTTGCACTTTTCTCTTGCTGCTTTAAAATTCTTTTTCTTTAACTTGTGGTAGTTTGACTACAATGTGCCTTGGAGATATTCTTTTTCTTTTAGGATGCTTAGAACACTTTTAATTTTCTAGATCTGGATGTCCTTATCTTTTTCAGCCTTGAGAAGTTTTCAGCTATTTTGTTAAATAAGTTTTCAATATATTTCCCTTTTCTTCTTTTCTTCTGGCTGGAATATTCATAATGTTAATATTTGTTCACTTAATTTTGTTCTAAAAATTTCATACTTTTTTTCATTCTTTTAATTAATTTATTTATTGTTCTATCTGGGCTATTTCAAAAGACCTGTCTTCAAGCTCAGAAATTCTTTTTTTCTGTTTTATACACTCTGGTGTTCAAATTCCCAATTACATTTTTTTAATTTCACAGATACAATTCTTCAACTCCAAGATTTGTTTCATTCTTGTCTATGACAATATGTCTGTAATGAACTGTTCACTCAGAGTATTGCTTTATTTATTTCATTGAAATGCCTGTCCATATGCTGTTGTGTCTCAATGTGTTTCCTTAGAATGATTATTCTGAATTAATTTCAAGTTATTATATAGACTTTCTGTTTTGTGATCTAATTCTGGAAAATTACTTTGTTTATATAGGCTGTTTGTTTCCTTGCTTTTATATGTTTCTTGAATTTCTACACTAATATCTGTACATCTGGGTTATCAGATGTTTCTTCCAATTTTATGGACTAAATTTTTGTAGAGAAGGTTTTTTTTTTTCAGATCAATCATGGGATGTTGATTGATTGGTTAGGTACTATTGCTTTTGTTCTAAGATATAGACTGTGACCTACATATGAATTCTTAAACTGTAATCAATTTCATCATGGTTATAACTTAATGATTGTGAGAGAAGGTATTTGTGGAGTTAGTCATGGAGTTTTGTAGTTTAATGCAGGACACAATAGGTTGGTAACCAAAGGTCTCCAAGTAATTACTGATATCTACATCAACAGTCATTATGCCAGGGTTGTGGGATGCAAAGCGATGTCCTCAGTCTTACAGAGGTGAGTGCCAATGGCTGCACAACCAGGGTATAGAATTGTGGGCCATGGAAGGATACACATTTATACCTCATGGAGGAGAATTTCAATGACAGTGGGACCTCTGATTGTGGCAGCTGTGGTACTGGGAATGAGCCATGGCAGATGTTCCTTAGTTCTTACCAGGGTGAGAGCTGATGAAAGTAGAAGCAAACATGGTTCTGGGTTTTGGAAACAAGGGAACAAGCTCATAAATCTTGAGTGGTGATCATGTCAGTTCCCCTTCTCCTATTATTAAACCCCTAGTGTACTGGCTCAACAGTTTTCTGGTGTAAAGGGCTCTTGAGTGCTATAATAACAGTTTCAAGACTTGGTCTTGTGTTTATGAGTTTGCAGACTTTTGGATCAGTTTGATGGAATGTTTGTGATACCACGGAGATGGAGAGTTGAACTGGTTACTGACCCTGGTGCAGGATAGATTCTAGAGTGGCTCCATTCTCAAGATAGTAATTTGTCATAGAAGCTTGGGTTCTAGTGGTTGTGGGAGTGCTATAAAGTGAGTTTCTTGTCGAAAAAATCTATCAAAGGAACCCTGAGGGGCTGGGGTTATGGCGCAGTGATAGCGTGCTCGCCTAGCACGCAGGAGGCACTGGGTTCGATCCTTAGCACCACATAAAAATAAAATAAAAGATATTGTGTCCACCTACAACTAAAAAATAAATATTTAAAAAAAAAAAAAAAAGGAACCCTGAAACCTCCCTGAACTAGGTCCTAAGCCTGTGAATACTATAGACTCGTCCATAGTTAGGACAAATAATGCATGCAGCTTATAGAGGGATGTTTTGGGTGTCTCACTTACCTTTCCCCCATGATAAAGAGCCCAGTTCAGTGTTTAAATTCTTCTCTTCATGCTGATAGCCCAAATCTCCATGCTGTATAGGATTGCTATCTATGACTTGCTGAGTTCCAGTCTTCTCTCTCAGTTTCTCTCCTCAAAATCCACTGACTTATTTGTTGCCCTGGTTGTTCTTCACATAGAAGGAAGGCATGGGGCAGGTCATTTCAGCCATTTTGGATCTCTCTGCTTTTATTTCCTTTTAGTTTTATTCGCCATTCAAATTACCTTAAGAAAGAATAATGGCAGTTGAAATGGCACTTTGTACTTAATACTCTAAAGCTAACAGTATCTTATAAGATTTAAAATGTAAATTACAGCTATTCATAAATGAATTGAGATGTTTTAAAAAACACAAAATGTAAAAGGATGCTTTCCAGAGCAGAAGAGGAATGTTATGCTCAACACAGTAACTCCTTTGATATTGTGTGTATGCATGTGTGTATTTGTGTGATGTGTATTTCCTATTGGTTCTGTTTCTCTAGAGAAGCTAATATAGTCATTAAGCATTGAGTGGTGAACAAATGTTCAATAAAAGCACAAGTCTTTCTATCCTGCATACATGGAAGATCCTGCCTTTGAAAGATGCTATCAAATAATGTAAGGCAAGATGCATAACTTTTGAACCTCTTTTATTCACATGGAATATAGAGATAATTGGTCTTATTTCATCAAGTATTCTTGATGGAATTGAATGAAACATTCCATAAGTTGTAAAAAAGAAAATATGTAAAGCTCACTGTCAAGTATCTATCATATATTAAGGGCTCAATGGCTGTTATTGTTGAGCTTTAAAATCTTCTTTTTATAAAGAAATTCTCTTTTGAAAACTTTATTACTAAATCTCATTACTTCAATCATTTTTAGAAATTTCCTGGCTCAGTTTACAGATAAATAATGTTCAAAGGCACCGTGAATTTGTGAAGAGTTGGTGACATTTGAATCTGATGAAAAATATTCTGTATAAATTATATATTTGACCTACTTTCTTAATATAGCAAACAATTTAGTCTGATGATAAATAATGAATGCAATTCTGATGTGCAGACCTAGGTTATAACTGCTACATTTTTTACTGAAACTTTTCATTGACATCAGTGGTCAAAAATATTGATTCAATTATAAGTAAATTACCATTATGTACAAGTTTCTACTTTATTGATCTAATCACTATATCTAGCTTTGTCTTCTTGAGATTTAAAAACATTGAATAACTATCATTTTCTTTAGCACAAAATAGAAATATATTTTGTGATGGTTTTAAAAGATGCAAAGAATTTAATCAAAATAATATGAAAGTTGGGAATAGTAGGGAAAAGAATAGGACCACTATACACAGAGATTTTATTTATATAAAGGGTAGATATGATAAGAGAAGATATTTCTTTATGGTAGCTGACTTTAGAAAAAAAATGATAAACTCCATTCCCAGAGAGAAAACTGTCAAAAAGACATTTGACTTTTAAGAAACAACATATAAAAAAGGAACTTTTAATGTGTAACTGCATCCTCCCAGGGAATAGGACTTCACACTTTTCTTCCACAATAAGAACATTTCCATTTCTTGAATCCTTGCTTTGAATTATTGCTGCTCCTCTGTTGCCTTAAAGGTTGCTCTTGATTATAAAAATACCGATAACAGTCCCCATGAATAGTTTTCACTTTACTCAAAGAAAGTTTGTGCTCAGTAAAATAATCAATTCATATTAAAATATTTGATATCATGAAAACATTTGCATGTCATTTTCTTTTTAGAATATAGACAAATGCTATCAAATGTCAAATAAAATATTCTTTACTTATCTATACTTATATGAATGAGTTATTAAATTTCCTCTCAGTGATAGTGGAATTTATTCCTGAGAAACCATGAAACAACTCTCAAATTCATTAATTTATGTTTGAAATATACACCTTCCTTATTATGTTGTTAATGGTTAAATACTAGGAATTTTCACTTAAAGATAGTTTTTGTACTTACTTGAATGATTTTCTGAGCTTTGGAAATGGCAGCACACCAAAGGTGACTTACTTTCTGAGAGGTAAATGAAGGTGGGACATTGCAATTAAAGTTGAATTTTTTTTTCAAAATCAACTTATGAATAAGGCCATGAGCAACTAGATGGGACCTTATCTCTAAATAAAATATTTTTTAAAAAGGGCTCTTCATTGGCTCAGTGCTTAAGCACCCCTGGGCTCAATCTCTGGTACCAAAAAAAAAAGTTCATCCTTTGAAATTCTCATGCTTTAAGCAGATTTATCACTCATGGTGTAAGGCTAATGTTTTATTTGATATTAAGTAACAAATAATTTCATTGAATACAGAAAGCTTGCACACAGTTGTAAACTGATTGGATTATGACATTCTGAGTTAATTGTTGTAGCAAACATGACTGGCAACAAATTCTTCCTTAAAGAAGAGAAACATCTTGAACTAGATGACCCTCAGAGCCCAGTAATATGACACAGGATTGTGAGAGAAGAAGTAAGGCTATAATTCTGATCAACAAATATGACCATATAAAATAATATCATGAAGAAACAAAAAGAATTATAACAATGGCCAAACATATATTCAGTTATGATGGTGCCTTATCAGAAAACAATAGTAATGTATGTATAACATATTAGAGGTGTTTTATGATAAAAGTGCTCTGTGTTTCATGAGATAGGCCTTGAACCAAATAATATCTCCAGAAATACATTCTTAGATGCATAGATGCCAGTTTGGAGTTTGAGCATCTTTGTATATAAAGTAAGCAAAATGAAAATGTGCTTTCACAAATACAGAAGAGAAATTTAAAAACAATAAAGAAGAAAAATATGTATTTTAATAAACAGTGTTATTTCATTAGTAATATTACTGTTTTCATAATTGTACTTAAGTTACCAAAAATGACAAAAATTCATTGTATAAAATAGATCAGAAATTTATAGGTAGGTAAAAGCATGGTCTTCTCTCAAGTTGTCCTTATTGAATAAGCAAAATATAAATGAACAATGAATGTCATTATTAAATAAAACCCAAAATACATTTGGGTATAGAATTGTAAAAGATTGATTTAATATTAGATTTAATATTATGGTTAAAGATAATCTGTTGTTAGTTATTCTGCTGCTTGTTAGACTGTACCAATCTGAAATTCATTTGGAATAAATTTGGAAATTCTAGATTAATGGTCACAAATACTGACTCCCAGAACAGATAAATGTTTGTGAGGATTTTATTCAATGTGCTATTTTCTTTGAATTTTTGTGATTGTATTAAGTAACATTTAGTCAAAATATTGTTGAATTGTGAATATAGAAATTTATTTAGTCAATATATTTGATTTTTAAACTGTTTACACATTTATCAGTTCTTCAAATACAAGAAAAATAAATTTTTTACTTTATATCTGATGTAAATGAAAAGGGTTACAATAACATATCTTAGAATTATGAGGATATGTTGTCTCTTTCAATATCTTGTTGACATGTTTTTATAATTTTTAAAAATAAATTTCCTTATAAATTTTTAGTTGTAGATTTATGAAAACTGATACCAAAAAGTTTTCATTAAGAGATATACTGACATGTATTTTTATGAAATGAAAACTCACTCATGATTATTCATTATAATGTTGTTAGTAATAGTTAAAGATATGACTAGGAGCATGGCAAAATATTAGCAATATTTTAATATTCAGAACACAATGTATTTATAGAGATGCATATTTTTCTAATTTTCTGATTTTGATATTTATTTTATTTTGAAAACAAAGAAAATGTCAACTTTCGAAAGCTTCTGTCATCACATTTCTCTGTAAGTGTATAAATTTCCATCTTACTTTAAGAAAACTCATAATTCAGGCTGGGGTTATGGCGCAGTGGTAGCGTGCTCGCCTAGCACGCGGGAGGCACTGGGTTCGATCCTCAGCACCACATAAAAATAAAATAAAGATATTGTGTCCACCTACAACTAAAAAATAAATATTTAAAAAAAAAGAAAGAAAACTCATAATTCTAACTATTTGAAAAAAGATGGTTGTTTAATGCCAGAATGATCAGTGAACCCATATGCAAATAAATGGCCTTGTCCTCCAGGCACACAGCAAAATATGGGCAAATAAGCTCCCTATTATATGTGTTTAAGCTAAGTAAATAAATATACCAACAAATAAATTGGAAATTTTACAGAAAACAGATGAAATGTTAATTTTATATAGTGATGCATTTTTCTCTTTCTTCAAACAAAAAATGTTTTAGTGTATTTGAATATTAAACATCTTTAGTTATCTATATTTTTCTGGGAAAAGGGTGTTTCCTCTTCATTGACTAAAAATTATATCAGTATGTTCAAATATCTGTAAAATATTGACAAAGTATAAATTGTAGTACTCTCATGCAGTTCTTGGTAATTTTACATTATTTCTTTCATGTGCTGTTACTAAACTGGAGAAAGGTGCTTACTCACCTTCATTTCTCTTTTACACTGAGAAATTTGGAGATATCAGCAAATGTTTTGTTAGCTTCTTCAGAGATACTGTACTGTGTAATTCAATAGCACTTGAGGATATGATTTAAAATGTTCCTTAGTTTTAATTTTAGAAGACTTTTCTTTTTTGTATAACACTTTTCTGTTTCTTTGATTTTTTTTTTTTTGTTTGTTTTATTTTGTTTGAGACAGAGTCTTGCTATGTAGCTCAGGCTGACCTTGAACTTGCAATCATCCTGCCTCATCCTCCAGAGTATGTGAAATGGTAGGTGCATGTCACTACAACCAGCTCTGCATAACTCTTTTGGAGTCACATCATTGAACTTTTTATTATCTACATAAATATTGTTTATTATCTACATAAATATTGTTGCTTTTAAAAGATTTTACAGTTATGGTTTGTAAACAGGAATTCAGAGATGAATTTTTACTTTCTTCTGTGTTAAATAAAGTTACTTAATATTAATTATGTGTGAAACAGTGTGTGTGGTCAGCTTCTTTAGAAAATGATATAGTTCTAAATTAAATTTTGTAATTTTGATTAAGTTTTTGTAATGAATAACATTTAGCTATCATCCTAAATATTAAATATATATTTATATATTTTGTTGCCATAATAAATATATATTTGGGGATACATGTTTTAAAATTTATCTAGAAGGTATGTGAAAGGGAAAAAAATGTTTAAATGGTATTTTTGTTAATAATTATGTGTTTCCTTTTCGTAAAAGATTTATATTCTCCTTTTTTGCCATAAATTTTCTATAGTTTCCCACACTATTAAAAGGCTTAATCTTTGACTTTTTCTGAATGGGCCTTTTGCCAGATCTGAGATGAAGCTTTATGATGATTGCATGTGTAAACTCAGGCATTTAGGTTCTGCAACCTGTCACTAGAATGGCATGTGTTACAAGGAAGTGTTTTCTCAGTTCTTTCTCTCAGAAAAAGAAGTCTGAAATAGAGCCACAGTCAACCTTCAGTCTTTTTGCAACATGAACAATAAATAAATGTTTACCGTTTAAACCCACTGAGATTTCAGTGGTCATTTGTTGCACAGAATAACTCAGTAAAAGCCAACTAAATATTTATAACATGCACAGGACTCTGTTGCCATCTGTACTGTATTTTTCTGCTATCATTTTGTGTTATTTCGTCTTTTGGGAAATATTTTCCTACTTCAGTGTATATGGCTGCATCTTCCAGACACCATAGATTTCTTACATAGCCTTCTAGGTCTCATGTAATCACATTATTTCAGCAAGATTTCTCATTTCCCAATAAGTATGGACCATTTACTGGTTCTAGTCTTATTGGGCCCCATCAACTTATTATTTGCTGTAAGTTTCTTCATGTCACTTAGTACTGGATTCTCCTCAAATGTGTCTTCAGCAACATAACTTCCATCCTACAGGCTAAATGTTCTGTGAATGTCCCAGTATACGCAAGGCTGTGTCAATTGCTTTGCAAAATTGGAGATACCATGATACTATTAACTTTCAGCAATTAGATGTGCTACTTCAGTTATTATTTTCTTTATCAATTCTACTCTGTTCCAGAGGATGATAACAGGTCTGAATGGTTTTACTATGATGATGTTTTTCATTCTGTGCTAGAATTTCCCCAAACATTGGAATTTTGAGGCCATGTAATTAATTTAAATCTGTCATCTTTTGCAGTATGTAGTTTCTTGCTAAATGTTGAGAAATTAACATTTTACTATGCTTTTTAATACTTATTTGTAAACAAACTTTATGCATAGAAAACTATTTCTAGTAAAATCATGAAATAAATTCATTTATTTCCCAACAATATTTTATTTTTAAAGAAAGAGTATATTTCTAAAGAGACTAATATTTCCTCAAAATTTATTTTGTCCTTCCTTACAGACATATGAGTTCTAAGAGAAGTCATAAGTTATATTAAAATTAAGATAGTAGTTATAATCAGATATGCATTTGTAAGGCAAACCATAATAATGTCCAACTCCAAGTATAAAATTGTTTATAGTTCATAGAGAAACATAATTTATTCCCCAATGTATTGGATTATATGAGAATTGTAATATGCATACGCCAAATCAGTGAAATGCATAATCAAACTCAAATATTTTGGTTCCAATATGTTAAATTCTTTTACAATTTTGTTGAAGCTAATTGTGAAAAAAAGAGAAGTCTAAAATAAAATTCATTCATTTTATAATATATAAATAGGAATAGGTTTGTTCTACAATAATGAAGAGAAAAAGAAAAAAATATAGACTTTAAAACTTAAGTCTTTTATTCATGTATAATAAATTGATGACATTTGCTTTATCTTGAAGTTATTAAGAGAAATCTTACAAACATATACTTTTATTATTGAGGAAGAGAACTTAAATATAGCTAAATAGAATAAAAATACTTGAACAGTTATATATATGTGACCTTGATAAGTTAAAAAATACAAATTCAAAAATATCTGCTGTATTAAAGAAAAATATTTTAAACATTGGTAGAAATAAAGATTAATGATGTTGTCTTATACATTATGACTGGTTTGTTAATGTGTTAATAATTTTAGTCCAAAATATATTGTATAAAATTTCTTTTAAATAAATGATAGTTTATAGAATTTAATTGTATAATACTTATTATATTTAAAGTGTATGACAATATAAAATGTTATTTTGTAACTTTTTCTTATAATATTCAGCTTCTACTATTTCATTTTATGAGAATAAGAATAACTTATTTGTAAGGTTGTTTACAAGTGATTCTAATTACATTTTGAATGAGAACAGTGCACTGTATGTCTATAATTTAATATTTTGCTCACTTTAATTAGACTATGTAAAAATTGTAGTGAGTTTGGAATGTGTTCTGCCTTTCTATTCATTTTAATTCTTTGCACATCAAAATTTTGATGCTTAGATTCTATAATATATTAAACACACAGTAGTACTTAAATACATACTATTATTATGCTGATTAAAAATTTTAAAATTGTTTACATTTTAGTAATATGAATACAAAATGTGAGAATAAAAAATGTGGACTATTTTTATTTTTCAATAGAAATTTTTAAAAAATTTTAAAAATACAGTAGAGGAGAATACCCAGCAGTAAATCCCCTATACTAAACATATTCTTATTAAAAACAGTGTCTTTAGTTTTCTTATGGTAAGAGATGATAGGAAGTGATGTAGTCATAACTTACATGATTCAATGCGTTTTACAGAGTCTGTGTCATAACACAATCATTAGATGCACAGGCTTTATTAAGAGGAATAAAATTTAAATTCTGTCTTTACTAATTACTTGTTATGGGACCTTGGGTGTGTTGTTGAAATCTTATAAACTTTAGTCCTCATTACTAAGATAGTGACTATCAAATCTAACCCAAATACTGAGATGTTTGAAACAAAATATTATGTAGAAAATATTATTACTACAAGCAGTAGTAAATAATTATTCTATTTAAATCATTATTGTTACTTTTAGAGAAGTGATAGGTGAACCAAATAGTTCTGGGATCAGAAATATTCTCTCTCTAAATATTTAAGCAGAATTGAAGGAAATAACAAGCAAGAACATTTGGCTACATAGTATTAGACCCTTCATATCCTCTTCTACTTCTTCCTCTTTTCTGGTGATTTCAACTTTAATGTCACCAGAGAAATGGCTTATTCTCAAAACAAATTCTCAAAGAGTGGGAAGTAAGTTTGTTCTAACTTAATAAAATTAAATAAGACAATTATTGTTCCTGATATGTTATGAATTATGAAAATGTTTTCAATTATGCATAACTGTAATATCTGAATATTAAAATTCATGGTTATAACATGAATTTTTATCATACAAGTGAATGACATATGTTTAAAAATGAGATACTGAAACGCCATTTAATTTGCACTATTGTGACGATTTTTAGAAAACCTATTCTAGTGTATTCACCTATTAAAATAGCCACAGTCACACTTATTCACACATTACTATGCTTTTTCTAAGACTACTTCTTGAAAATTCCTATTGGCACCTTTAAAAATAATTTTTACAGTTTTATAATTTAATTGTAATGTTATCAATTTTTTGATCTCTAACTCAAATCATAATAGCTAATATTTGTTATGTAATTAATTATTGCTGTGTTATCCAATCATCATTGAACTACATTATTCAATCATATAAAATGAGGCGGGCATGGTGGCGCAAGCCTGTAATCCCAGCACTAAGGGAGGCTGAGACAGGAGAATTTCAAGTTCAAAGCCAGCCTCAGCAAGGGGGAGGCGCTAAGCAACTCAGTGAGACCCTGTCTCTACATAAAACACAAAATAGGACTGGGGATGTGGCTCAGTGGTCGAGTGCCCCAGAGTTCAATCTCCGGTACCAAAAAAAAATAAAAAATCATATAAAATGTTGTGATACAATATTACTATTCTCCTTTTATAGATAAGAAAACTAATTGAGTAATTGTTACTTTAATGTTTCTATGCTAGAAGTGTTGAAGTAGTAACCCCTTGAGTAATCATTGAAGTCAATGACAGGTGTATTTTAAGTCCTAAAATGTGAATTTTTTTTCAGTCGCTTCCTGTTCTGATGTCTCTTCAATAACTTATAACTATTGCTGGGATCATAACAATTGTTTAGTGATAGAGAAAGTTCTAATATATCAGATCCATAGTTATGGACTTTCTTCATCATTTAAAACACTTTAAATGGCTCTACAAAATAACAGTAATAATTACAATAATGCCAGTCAAAAAAACCAATCTTCATTTCTGTCTCTATTATTCTATGCATCTTCATCTGCCTTCACATACATCTAAAATAATAGCAATCATTAAAACCTCTTCCTCATAAAATGCCACCACTAAGTAATTTTCACTTGTATTGGGGAACAAATATTAACTAGGAACACAGTTTATATAAGAAAGTTGACATATTTTGGAATAGAATCTCTTCTCAGTCTTGCACCTTTGACTGAATTTTTGAACTTGTATTTAAAATAATGAGAGATAAAAATTTACAGACTGCTTTTTATGATTTGACATTATATGGTTTGACATTCAGTGTGTAAATGTATTTCAGAAAATGGAGGAACATTTAAATGTAGATCTGAGACTCATGGTGAATTTTCCATATTTGAGAAAAAGGTACTATTTCTTCATACTTGAAAAATCCCTAAAGCTGTCACATTTATTAACCGTCTGTGATAAGGCAGTTGAATAGGTTATGAAGAGACCAAGGAAAACACCCAGGGAAGGGATTTGATTTAATGAGAAATTATTAAGGGGGAGGTCCAGCAATAAAGGGCTGGAGAGGTATATCACTGCTCTATGCAGTGCCTCTGATATCTGGTAGAAAATACTGTCTCATCCCCTTCACAGTGTTTTGTTCAGATTGGCAGCCTGGGGGCTAGGGTTGTGGCTCGGTGGTAGTGTTTACCTTGCATGTGTGAGGCATTGGGTTCAACCCTCAGCACCGCATAAAATAAATAAAGGACTTGTGTTCATCCACAACTTAAAAAAAAAAAAAAGAATGCAAGCCTGGATGAACACATACATCTCCACAGTGCTCATTCCCAGCAGTTATCACATGAAAGGTCATTTTGTAGGTAAGTTTATAGAAACAGTGTCATTAATCTTGCTTTGTCCCATTGTATGTCCTGTGCCCCAAGGAACTTGGCATGCATGCAAGAAAGCACTCTCTACAGATAACTCCAACTTGTCCTAATTCCTATCACACACGAGAAAGTCAGTGTCCTTCAAGATAACACATATCTGGAAATTTCATCCCAGAATCACTTTACTTTTTTTTTTATTTCACTAGGTTTTGGAAATGTAAAATGACATTCAGTAACATGGTTTCTATCACCAGTTTTTTATAAGGTTGACACAATGCACAGTCCCATATGCCTGAATACCCTCACAGTCATATACTCATCTTCTATAATGCCCCTTGGGTGGCAGCTGATGTACATTGTAGCCACATCCCACAATAGCAATTCAAAAATCAACAGAGTGTGAAAATCTCTGCTATTAGAGCAAGCCAACCGAATACAACATGTCTTCAGATAGTGGGAAGAGATTATAATCAAGAAGAAAAAGAAAAAACCTGAAGTTTACCTGTAGAAGCAATATGGGTCTATAATTTATTCAAAGAAAAAGGAACATTATAATAATCATCAAGGACATGTTTACAAAATTCTGTTTCTGGGAAGCCACAGATATCTAACTGTGCACAGCTGGCATATCTAATGCCATTTTTGAAGTACCACCTTTTGTATTTGGGTAGTTTCTTTTTTTGGGAAAAGCTATAGAATGGTGAGTATTATTTAAGGTAGCATCAGGATATTTAGCTAAAGTCTCAACCTGAAACCCTAATGTCACAATGTTTATTGCTTGAGAAGAAAGTAAGGCAAGTGGACAAAGACACCAGATGGCTGAAGTTACTCTGTCTAGCTTTTATCAAGTCTCATTTTTTAGGGTTTATAGACAAAGTGGGAAGTATGCAGACATGTATATAAGGTCATTTCCAAGTGCATCAGCTAATTCAGTGCAATATGCCTATGGCCGGCCACCCAATGAAAAGGACATAATCCTGCAAATGGTACTTGATTTTGTTATCCTAAATAATCAGTTTCTTTAAGTGTAATGGTTAGATTGTATTGATTGACAGTGGTCCAACCCATATTTACAGAGGGAAATGAAGGATTTCTGTCATTGTTTATTTTAATACAGAGGGGAATTTTCTTCTTTATTTTAACTTAGGTTGTGTTGAGCCTCTCTAAGCTATCAAGCACAGCATATCTCAGACAAGGTTTAGCCATAGTCATTTGTTTCATGATCCATCAGAAGGCATCATATCTGGTGCCTGTAAAATATGGTGTACTTAGATTCAAATAGAGCAGTTGGTCAGCTGTATTCATGAGTGCTATTCTAGCATAGCATTTGCCTCTATTGTACCAAAGAGGCTATTTGTGTGTGACACAATAAAACAGTGAAAAAGGACAGGGGCAGCTCACTATATAGCTAGAAATCTGCTTTATTTTGCCCCTACCAAATGATATTTGCCCTTTCTGTGAATAGATTATCTCTAATAATGAAGTGTAAAATATTTTTAGCCAGTGTTACTAAAAGCAAAATCATGATTATCCAATAATACATAAGCAATCTCATATAATAATATCAGCCTCTGGCCAAAACTTAGATTTTTATATCATAATTTTTGCCCTGATTTTCCCTAATTTTTTTAAGATCAAAACAGGCTGGTTTATTTTTTACACAGAACATATTTATAGCTCTGCTGGACTATGTACCTAACAATACAAGAGACCGCTGCTTTCAGGTGGCCATCATATAAATAAAGATTATAAATAGAAGGGGGTAAGCTCCACCCCCAGGCACAAGGCTTTTTCTCTAAGACCTCAGGGATCTCTCCTCTACATTCCTCTCCCTGAGACCCTGGGACTCTGAGCAGCTGACCTGCAAAGTAGTAGGACAGAAGGACTACAGCCTTCACCCCAAGAATGTTGTGCACAGGTGTGTGCCCTGGCAGGGTTCATCATGGGCCCTTCACTTCCAACTTGTGAGAACTAGAATGAATTTTTGTGTAAACAGTATTTTAGTCAATGACAACATTGATTCTAAACACCAGAGGATGACAGAGGACTTGGAGTGGCATCTTTGCCACTGTCAGCTGCTCCCTGTGTTTTTGGAAAAAAAAAAGAAGTTATGATTTAGATCTGAAATGTCCCACAAAATGCTCATGTGGCAACAGAAATGTTCAGAATTGAAATTATTAGATTATGAGGATTGTAAGCTAATCAGTGTATTCATTCATTTGATAGGTAAAAATGTGAGTGACTTATAGGATGTAACTGTTGTCAGGTGGGGTATGACTAAAGGAAGTAGGTCATTGGGGGTTTGCCTTTAGGGATTATATTTTGTCCCTGCCTCATCTCTGTCTCTTTTCTTCCTGGCTGCCATGTGCTAAGGTTTTCCTCCAGCAGGCCCTTCTGCCATGAAGTTCTGCCTCACCTCAGGTCCAGAACAATGGAGTCAGTCAACCATAAGCTGAACCTCTGAAACTGTGAGCTCAAAATAAACTTTTCTCCTCTAGGTTGTTCCTGGACTGACTTTTGGTCACAGTAATGAAAAGGTAACTAATATAAAAAAGTATGACTATGATGGGGCTATTTCAGATCATAATGAAATAGTAAATTCTTCTTTATAGATTCAAAGTACTGGATTAATAATTGTAGAAGATAAGGTGCTCCTATATTTATAGGATGTGTATCTATGTCTTCTTTTTAGCCCCTTTCATATGTACTTATGAACCCACATTATCAGAGCCCCT
Source organism: Xerus rutilus (assembly GCA_028644305.1). NCBI lineage: Eukaryota > Metazoa > Chordata > Mammalia > Rodentia > Sciuridae > Xerus > Xerus rutilus. The sequence goes on from CM053409.1 coordinate 29,389,637, forward strand.
TTGCCATTCCCGTGGTCAATAAACTGTATGGGTCCCTTTTGGCAGATTCTTTGGCAGTGACAACAGCAAAGTATTCTGTTTCCATCTGTGGAATGAAAGTATCTTCTCTGAGTTCTGTTGTTTGAGTTGAGTCCAGATTGTGACATCAGGTCTTTCTGTAAAAATCTGGTAGACAATGGGGCATGTGTGGCAGTTGTGTTCATTGATAATCATGATAACCATCTGCAGTTACTTTGTCCACATTGTTGAAGACTCACCTTCCATATTTAGCTACTATTTTAATTGATTATTTATACAATTAATCCTGCTGTAGCTGTGTTGTAACATAAGTAAAAACACCAATGTATGCCCAAATTTTTAGTTTACTCTTCCCCCATGGGACTAATAAAGTATATTCCCTTGTAATTGTATAATCTATGGGCTGCCATACACAATGAAAAGCATTTTAATGCCAGGAATGGCAGTGTCTTGTGTGGTCTATTTGTATACATGTGCTTGTAATAGTTCATTATATTTACTTGAATATGTTATGGTCCTCTAATTGGAGAAGGGATTCAATGAAATCAGCCTATCGCCACTGGGTAGGTTCCCACCCTATTACAAAAAGAACTGGCTAAGACTCCTGCTAGAACAAGCAGAGTAAGAGTCACATACATATACAATGTCTGAGTATTATAGTGGGAACTCCCATTGCCTTGCTGTGGACCAGAGAGCTTTTTTTCCCTTATGGCCTGTGTCTCTATGTAGCCAATTTGTCACATATGCAGCTGGCATATTTGCTAGCCATCTAAATTTAGTTTATATGCTTCCTGATTGCCAGGTGGAAAAACATAGCTGTATGTATGCTGACATGTTATGCAATCAGATGAAAATGTGGCAATTATTTCCAAATATCTTCCATATCTTTGTCTTCCACAATTGTAACCAAAATCCTTAGGGAAACCTATTGTTGCCTTGTTACTGAGTAAGGGTTGCCTAAACCCATCAGGGGAGCTAGAAGCACTCAGCTCATAGGGTTGTTCTTGGACTAGTATGCCCAAGGTCGTACTTGCAGTACAACTGTTTTTGCTTGAAAAAACATCTAGAGGTGCTCAAGTTCCCAGCCCAAATTGTTTCTTACTTTATAGCACAATGGTCTTAATATCTGTACTAAATGTGCAATGAGGAGCATCAGTACCTTAATAATTCCAAATGAATTTGAAGCTATTTGAGAATGCTAAGTATAGGAAAAAACTTGAACTTTATCTATAACAGCCATTAGTACCATTTTAGATTTACCCAACTAGATACCCCCACCCCCCTGCAAGTACTTGGCTGACTGTCGATGTTCTTGATGGCCCTTATCTCTCTTGGGGATATGCCACCATTTGAGCTGATTCCTTTAGGTGGAGAAAATAACTCACAGAGCTATAGCATATTATCTCTAGTTTTACTACCTAGCCCATTAAATTCCAAATTAAATCCTTGAGGTATTTCTCCCAGACTGTCATAGCACTGATCAGTACCTTTTTAACATAATGGAATCTCATGGTAGGACCCAACAGTGTTTAAATTACATGAGCCAAGTTTCTCTTCCTGCTTGCTTACCCAGGCCTGAAGTATCAGTAACAACACTGCTATTGCCATGGCAATGGGAATGCTGGGTAGCAGATTCTTTTTTATCAGTTTCAATGGCCCAGTCCATTTATACTTCCATTTCTGCATCATCTGCCAGCTTGGGGCTTTGTCTTGCAGCTCCCCTGCCCTAGGTAGCAATGCAGTTTCTGCACCACACCGGGTACTGCATTTTGTGTGCCCTCCTAATTCCCTGGTTGCCATCTTTGGTGCTGCTAGGACATGAAAGAGGCTGTTACCCTCACTGACTCAATGGTTCCTGACTGACAGCTTCCACTGCCTCCATGTAAGTGTGGGTAAGGGGGAAGGAATGCTGTGTGGACACTCGCTTAGCCAGCTCCCATCTGAAACTCGGTGTTCACAGCTGCCTGAAGCACCAGGAGAAGGGGCTGCTCCATAACTACTGTAATCTTACCTAGGATTTTTCTTTTGTTACATCATATTGCTCACTAACAAATGACAGTATTCCCCTGTGTGGTTATGTGTAACTATGCTCAGGTAGTGGTCCCCATTTACTATAGCCACTTCCCAAATATGAAGGTGGTAGACCTTCCTGGGAGTTTTTCCCTAGCATATCTCCCTTTCTCAATTTTAATATTCCTGATATCTATGTAGAGATCTCTTGGCTTCTTGTCTTCATTACCAAATATGTATTTCTCCCTGGTTGTGCTATAGCAGTGAAATGGATGCTCAGGAAACCAAGGAAGCTATTTGGAGAAGGAATATGAGATATATGGCTTATTGAGAAATGCTTACAGGGGAGGCATTTAGTTGGACAGGTGCTTGAAAAGAAGGTCCAGTAGCAATGGATGGGACAAGTATACCTTCACAGTGATTCCAGTAACTTGCCAGAATTTATCATCTCTTTCTCCTCACAATGCTTTGTCGATGGCAGCAGCATGCATGAACAGTTCCCTCTCCATGGTCTTCACCAGTTTCCATAGAGAGAGGTGGTTTAGAATTTATGTTACAGAAACAGCACCAGTTAATCTTGCTTTGTCCCATTGTATTACCAATATCCCAAGGAACTTGGCATGCATGAAAGAAAGCATTCTCTCCAGACAACAATGAATTTCCCTAGTTCATATTATACCTGAAAAAAAAGTCAATATTCTTCAAGATAATATGTACCTGGACATTCTGTTTCAGATCTACTTTCATTGCTATATTTACTTGGCTAGGGTTTTAGGAATGGCAAGGGGCATTCAGGAATATGATGTTTCATTGCCTTCCTTTTCTTTAAGGATGAAATAGCTGTGGAGAGGAATGGAAGTTTGAGAAGACTTGAGAGAAATCATTTTGGGACAGATATTGGTATTTTTATTATTGTTATCATTTTATTATTATTATTATTATTTATTTTATTATTGTTATCATCATGATCCAATTGTTATGCTTTGTTTTCAAGTGGAAGCAAGAGCACTGAAATGAGGATAAGAAAGATACTTTCATGTGGTTTATATTGTACTTCCAAAATTTGCCAATAGTTTTAAACCCCAGATTAGTCAAGAGATATGAGATCAAATATATCCCACAACATTTATATATACATGACGTGAATGAATTCCATCATCCTAGGAGAGTTATGGTAAAATGTACTAATGATACACTTAGATGATGAAAATGAAGGGTAGATATTATTTAATTATCTTTAATTTTATCCTTTGCATCTGTTGTATTAATTTAAATAATTGACTTCTCTTTTTCAAAATCACATTCTTTTTTTGTAGCCTTCTTTATCTTTCATCAATTTCTAAGTAAAATACTGCTTCACACAATCAATTGTGAATTTTTTATGTAAAGAACTGAGGCCACATTATTCAAAAGATACAATGTGTAAAACCATATCAAGAACATTTCTACTTTTACTTGAATTTCTCATTGGTAATTGGAATATTCATAGCAAATGAAAATCTAATCATTATAATTACTATCAACAGTATCAACTATGGTTCAATTAATACCCATTCTTTATGTGTGGAGTTAGGAGTTATTTAATAATCACCTGATGTATATTTGATGAAAAGCTATTGTATGAATTATTTTCTATGATTCATATAGAAACTCATTTTCTAAAACTTCATTTTTTAACAGAAATAAATGGAGGCAAAATATATACCTTGGTGCTGGTCTGAGTTATAACCCTCAAATATTTCTACTTCATAATCCCAAAGTTCTGAATACATTAGAGAAATGGCAAAGAAGATTTAGATTTGAGGAAGGAATTAAATTGTTAATCAATTTATTGTGAGATAAGAAATTTATCCTGGAGTAGCCAATAGACCCAATGTAATCACAGGGACCCTTATAAGTAAAAGGAAGGCTGAATAAAATGAACCAGAGAGATGGCAGAAAATATGAAACAGCCCAAGTATGTTTGCTTTGAAAATGAAATCTTTTTTTTTTTTTTTTTTTTTTTTTTGGTACTGGGGATTGAACTCAGGGGCACTCGACCACTGAGCCACATCCCCAGCCCTATTTTGTGTTTTTATGTAGAGACAGGGTCTCACTGAGTTGCTTAGCGCCTCCCCCTTGCTGAGGCTGGCTTTGAACTCGCGATTCTCCTGTCTCAGCCTCCCTAAGTGCTGGGATTACAAGCGTGAGCCACCGCGCCCGGCTTGAAAATGAAATCTTGTAACAGGGAATGTGAGTGGCATCTAGAAACTGGAAAAGGCAAGAAAACAAATTCTTCCCTAAAGACTGTAAGGGATATGCAGCCTTACTACATCTTAATTTTAATGTATAAGACTTGTTTTGGACTTCTGAAATACAAAACTATATGAAATTGAATTTGTATTGTTTTAAGTAATTAAGCTCATGATCATTCATTACAAGAGTCATAACAAAAGCACAATTTAAAATTATTCATTTTTGTTACTTTACATAGAGATACTTATAATTTCAGGGTAATACATTACATTCATAAATCATTGCATATCCACTGTTTTTATATAATCTAAAATAACCCCATCTTTTGCGATGTATCATTTAAAAACTATTCACAACCTTTGCAAGCACAGAATTAAATGTAGGACTCAGAAAACAGAATGTAATTGTGATTTTGAATCCTAAATCACAAGCAAACATTTCTGAGATGTTGAAGTTCCTTAATTTCTGTTTCCCTCACATTTCCTATTTATAAAAATGAGATTATAATAATTTATTCCTTCAAAAGTTGTTCTGAAGGTGTGAAGTTTAATTGAAATGTTGCATTCAATATCCTCGAAAAGTGTTCAGCACATACAAAGTTCTAAATAAATGTTACCTAATATCATTTTTTTACTAAATATAGTTTAATAAAATATATAAAGATTATGTGCTGATAAGTGCAAAGGATAACATAGGTTTATGATATATCATTTAAAAAGTTATCATAAATTGCAAATATATAAAACAATAATGCAGTAGAAAAAATATTCAAAGACTACTGTCAATGGCTTTTGCAAGTAAAAAAATGCAAATAAATTCAGTATATGTTTAAAGAATGTTTACATATATAAACATTTATATATATAACTTATTATATATAAACATATATATTATATATAAACATATGTATTTATTTAAAGAACTATTATATTACTTTTATGAGTTAATGTTTATAAATATATATAAACATTTATATATGTAAACATATGTTTATATATGTATGTTTACATATATAAATGTTCATATACATAAACATTTATATATATAAACATTTATATATGTGTGTGTATATATGTACACACAGAGAAAGTCTGTTTTGCTACCAATAGTGCAAAAATTCCTCCAAATATTGATATTTCAGATGAAGATTTTATTTATTTAAAAAATGAGGGAATTAAGTCGGGCATGGTGATTGTATAGGCATTCTGGAGAAATCACGATATACAAAGCTTTAAAATGGGTACCATGATGAGAAATTCCACAAATCTGAATTTATGCATGGAATTACTGAACAAGTGATCAAAAACGTATGTAAAAAGTTATTCATTTATATATATTATTTATAGAGAAACTTTCATCAATATTACAGGTTATAGATGAGTATAAAAATACATATGAATTAAGGGAGTTCCAAGATGGCGGCCTAGGCAGACGCTGCGGTCAGTCTCTCCAGAGCCAGGGATTGAAGTTGTGGAAATACCATCTCCCAGCCAGCTTCTGGACATCATCCTACAGCTGCCCCGGCAGGAATTTCACTTGCGCGTGAAA
>CM053409.1:29395947-29426885 GCA_028644305.1 Xerus rutilus
GCCAAGGCATGTACTCCCCTGCTTGCGATTGTAACCCATAAAAATCCCTGCTCCCCCAGACTCGGGGCCGTGCTTCCTAACCCGCTGCGTCGGTGTGGGTTGGCGGACCCTACTCGAGTTTGAATTAAAGACCCTTTTGTGATTACATCGGAATCGGACTCCTGGTGGTCTCTGGTGGTCTCGAGTCTGGGCATTACAGTAACATATATGCTATGCCTGTATAATTTTTATGAAAATGGATTCTACTATCACGTATAACTAAGAACCATTAAAATAACATTAAAAAATTTGATAAATTTAACACTCATTTTAATAAAAACTTTAAGAAAGCTAGAAACAAAAATATAACATTGTAAACCTCATAATGAATATCTAAAACAAACCAATACCATAGTTTTGTTGGCAAAATGTTGTACACTTTTCTCTAAGATCAAGAATTCCAGCACATCTGCTCTTACCATGTGTATTCAAAATTCAGAGAAGGTGCTAGCCAGTGTAATAAACCAAGAAAAAAAAAGAAAGAAATAAAATTAACAAATTAAAGAGGATGAATTAATAATCTTTCTGTTTGGAAAAAGCATTGTTATTTATGTAGAAAATCCTATAATACCATAAAACAGTAACTTCAGATAATAAGTAAGTCAGTAAAGTTGCAGTATACATAATCAATAGTAAAATATTAATTATATTGATATGTACAAGATAGATAAAGCAAAACATAATTAAAATAAAAATTTAAAAATTTGTTTTGAAACACAAAATAAAAATGAACAAGGTAAATCAAAATATGTAATTCCTAGTCTCTAAACATTTCAGAATACATGTGAGATGTACCATACATACACATGGAAATATATAATGTTCATTAATTGTAAGTTTGAATGCATTTTAAACATTTGTTTCTTCCAAATATATCTATAGATATAATGTCATCTCAGTGAGAGTAGGTTTATAAAATGTAAATTGATGAGTTAGTTTTAAAATGTATGTAGAAATACAAATGACCTGAAATAACTTCAGAAATCTCTAAAAAGAATAGGTGGTACCTCTATATTTCATATTTTTAGACTACATCATGGTGCAGTAACAAAGACAGTGAATTACTTACATAGGTGGATACATATAAGTAAATAAACCTAATGGAAGAGATCAAAGTATTTCTAAGCTTATATGGTTAATTGACTCAAAAGCAATACAGTGGGTAAGGTTATTTTGTTAAAATGCTATAGGAATAACTGGATAAACATAAAAGAGGAGGTCTCAACTTCTGGCTTGATCATAGAGAAGTTAGAAATTAATTATAACAAATAAAAAAGATAAAATCATAAGACAGTAAAAAAATATATAGAAGATCTTTGAGATCTTAATGTAGGCAAAGATTTCAAAGACACACACATATACAAAAAAACCCAATATCCATTAAAGAAAAAAAAACACATTAGTAAAATATAGGCCTCTTTGTCAAGACACCATTAACAAAATGATTATACAAATTAAAGTCTGAGAAAAAATATATACAGAATACCAGAATATATATCTGATGAAGGATTTAAGAGTATAAAACAATTTCTAAAAATCAACAAAAAAAGATGACAACTAATGCTAAAAAAAGATAATGTGGGGGAAACTGTCTCTTGACAAAAAAAGATAAAAAAATTGCCATTAAGAATCACCAAAATGCGCTCATTATATCAGCTTATTGATATGTCAGGAAAATACAAATTAAAAATAACATTAGATATCACTATATAGATATTCTAATGACTACAAATGTAAAAACAAATGACATCCAAATGTTAGTGAAGATATGGAGATTTTCAGGTTCTGTTGCAAGGATGTGAAATAATTCAATCAATTGGATGAAATAGTTCAGTTATTTCTTTCATTTTATGCTAATAAATATAGTTAATACACAACAAAATGACAGTTCTCATGTGTTCAATTTATCAAAATTTGATAAATTTTTCTTTCTCTCAAAATTTGATAAATTTCTCTTTCTCTCTAATAACTCAAGGAGGAAATAAAAATATAGAATGTTTCTAGCAACTCAAAATATTTCCTTTTTCTCCTTCCGAATATTTCTCTTCTACCAATAGTCTGCCTTCTTGGAGGTAACCACATTCTTATTTCTATAGCTTAATTCTGCCAGTTATTTTACTTTATAATGGAATAATAAAAAATGAACCATTTCTTTAAGACGTATACCCTTAACTAGTTAATATTTAAGATTCTTTCTTAGTAATCAGTGTAATAATTAAATTACTTATGATTGAGAATTATTCCATTGAATAAATACACTAGTATTAATTTAACCTTTATTTTCTTAGATATCTGTCCTTTTTTCTAGTTTTGGCTATTATGAATCTGGTTGCTGGGTTTATTTCTATAAAATGAATGTTTGGTCACATGTATTTTCCATAGCCCCATCTCTCAGCTGTGGCCATTAAATCAGAAAACACTGGAGAGGGGCGATGGAGGATTGAGGAAAGACAAACAGACACATAGAGAAAAAATTCCATCCTCTGATGGAGGATGAATGACCCAGAATTAGTACAGCACATTTATTATACAGATTTCACTAAAAAACTTTGTGAGAAAGTTTCAGCAAAGCAGCCAATCTGCAGGATGTGAGATTGTTGAGACATTATGGTTATCTTGTTATGCTCAGAATTTTCTATGCCCTGGAGTTGGTGCCAGAGCTCAAGCTATCAACTGATATAGCTCTGCACCTGTGCAGGAAGTCTCCTCAGGCCAGCATTACCATAGCAACTGGGCCATCTTGATTTGCTCCTTTGCAGGAGAAGTTCCCAGCACAAAGGCAGCCATGAGGCAATCAGAGACCATGGTTCAAATCACCACTCTCCACATATATTCATTACTCTTATGAAAATACCTAGGACTGGAAGTGCTGTTCATAAAGTAGAAACAAGTTTAGTTTTATAAGAAACTGTCAAAGAGTTTTCCAAAGTTTAAAATTTTTCACTTTCACCAGCATGATTTGCTTTTTGTTATTTTTGGATTCTGAGAAGACAAGACTAATGCCATTTTGGTGACTCAAGGCCTTTGTCTCCAACTCCCACCCAGTTCCTGGAAAAGTAAAAAAAAAAAAAAAATTGTGTGTTCCCTGGTGCTAGCAAGTTGTTTTGCAAACTAGGGCCAGCCAATCAGAAAACACAGCACTGACCCCATGTTAGCTAAACCTATCAGGCTAAGAGTCAGACCCAATCCTATAATGACAAGACAGGAATTCCCCTACATGTGCTCACCTTCCCTCAATCCTGCAATGCCAAGGCATGTACTCCCCTGTTTGCAGTTGGAACCCATAAAGATCCCTGCTCCCCTAGACTTGGGGCCGCACCTCCCTACCCGCTGCATCGGTGAAGGTGTGCAGTCTCTGCTCAAGCTTGTAATAAAGACCCTCTTTGTGATTGCATGGGAATCGGACTCCTGGTGGTCTCTGGTGGTCTTGTGAGCTTGGGCATTACAACTTCCAGGAACTTTAAGTCTCCTGCAGTTTTCTGGTTATTTTTTTTCTTTTTCTTTTTTCTTATGTTCAATTTTTGGCAGAATAGAAAAGAAAAAGAAATAACATGTTTTCTTCACCTATCAAAAAGTTTATGTCTGAGGCCTCTATAACAAAAGACAGGTTAACAAAATAAAGTCATACAAATGTATTTAAAACATGATTTCTGTGACACAGGAGACTTTGTAAATGAAGATCAAAGAAACAAGGACATTTGTATATTTTTATGGTCAGTCATGCAGAATTATGAGTGGAGAACCAAAGTTGTATGGAAAGAGTAAGGCCTGTTTGTTAAGATTCATCTTGGCATTCTTATATTGCATTTGTTTTTCTCTGAATATTAGAGCCAGATGCCTGCCATATGGGAGTCTTCAGGACAGAAGATAAGAGATGGGCAGAAATTGTCCTTCCTAGGTTTTAGGGTCTGCTTCAGGGAAGAAGCGTGAGGAGAGGGTGAGTGACTTTCCTGCTTTGCTGCTTTCTTAAACTATAAGCTGCAACATTTTGTGAAGGCATTTCCTACATCCAACCAGAAGTTTGACTCTGGTGTATCTGGATGTCATATTCCTTAAGTTAATTCTGTTTCAGGTTCACTTAGTTTCTTGGTTTTGCAAATCATGCTTTTCACCAAATTTGAGAAGTTTCAGGCAATGTTTCATTAAGTATTTTTCTGTTCCCACTTATTTCTCCTCTTCTTATAGACTCCAGTGACAGACTTTAATAATTGTTCTAACGTATCCTGGGTTATATTCATTTTTTCTCAGTTCTATAAACTGAATGATTCTGCTGATGTATTCAAATTCAATACCTCTTTCCTCAAGCATCTCCATTGTATTATTGTGCCTAACTGGCAATTATTTTAAGTGGCATTTTTCAGCTCTAAAATCTCCATCTAGTTATTGGTGCATATTAACTATACAGTGGTGACTTTCATTTCCACATATTTGTAGATGCATATAATATAATTTGGTCACTTTTCTCCCCAATATCTCCCTTTTCCTTCTTCTGCTTATCCTCTTCCTCTACCTCAATGGTCTTCTTTCAACTTTTATGACATCTCTCCTTTTTTTTTCCCTCTAGATTTTACACAAGAGAAAATATAGAGTCCTTGAATTTCTGAGTTTGACTTATTTTGTTTAACATGATGATCTCCAGATCCACTCATTTTCTATAAAAAATGGCATAATTTCATTCTTTTTTATGACTGAATAAAACTCCATTGTGTGTATAAGCCATATTTCCTTAATCCATTCATCTGTTAGGAGAGTACATGAGCATTTAGCTATTTTTGTAGCACACATTTCTTTACTGGAAACTTCTACTTGTCATTTTTTAAATGTGTTATCATTTACTTCATGGAAGTAGAATAGCTACTTTAAAGGCTTTTTCTGATAATTCTAATATATCATCTCAGAAATGATATTGGTTGCTTGCATTTCAACTTTTGAAGTTTGCACATGGTTCAAATTATAGCACTTTTGTATAATTTTAGATTATATTTTATACAATTTAAATATTATGTTATATAGAATCTGGATCTTGATAAAGTCCATTAGTGAATTTTGTCTCTTTTAGTAGGCAATCAATGTGGTTAGTTTAAGAATGTAAGTTCTGTCTTCTCTTCTAGTTCATTCTTCTAAATTTCTGTTGCACAACTTTGGGTCTACTCAATATTTATGTCACTTTGAGAAGTGAGAAGTGAATCTGAGTCCAGTTTTCAGTGCTTTTGTTATGTTAAGTTTGTCTCATACATGCACACCTCAGGAATAAGTCTGGGACTTGTGTGGATTCATTACAGGATAGACTTTTCAGCTTTCTGAGATGCTTTCCCATGCTTTATGACTGATAGGAAAACCTTATTACTATTCCTCCAGCCAAAATGTGGTAATTATCTCAGCTATTTAGACACCCACAGTAATGATGCCATGCCTCTCCGTGAATAGTCCATAGCCAGAAGAGTAATACCAGTAATTTAGTCACCTGTAACTCTGCTACTTTTTAGCTCTACAATTGGGAACCATACTCAGAGTCATGAAGGAAAAACTAAGAATAAATGGGAATATTATTTCTTCAAGTGCTATTTTCTCTCTGCTAGTAACTGCCCACATCTTTCATGTTGAACAAATATGAAATAAGTTGAGAATAATGAGACAAGATTTTCACTATAGGATACAGAAACCCAAAAGTTTTGAAAGTGAAAATATGGCAATATACCATATACATGAAGTATTAATGAGAATTCTTAAACTGTTGCTTCACATATATTATGTACATGAGTAATATAGATATGTTCACATGTATATGTGTGTATGTATGTATGGTATAGCTTTTTTCATTGAGGTGGTATTGAATAGAATAAACTAATACAATTTTTTGTGATGACTGAAACGTTGTATATCTGTTTTATTACATTACTAGTCATATTTTGCTATTGAGCACTTGAAATGTGGCTAGTATGACTGATAAACTGATTTAAACTGTTTAAATGTAATTAATTTATATTAAGTTAGAAGAGCTCATAGTACTCATTATATTTGACAGTAGATAATTCAGAGCAAGAATATATTATTAGCATCCAGCATAAAGACATTAGATTTTGATTTTCTAATTTTACTTTTTCACTAAAATACACTAATGGAAGAAAAGACTGATTCTAGAGCTAAAGGAAAGTGTCAAATATACTCAGAAAACCATGTTAGAGCAACAAGTTAAAAATAAAATATGAAGAGACAAATCAAAATAATGTAAGAATTAACTTTAAGGATTCTTCTGGGTTAAATGTGTGTCATTTATGTATCAAAATAACTAGTTATTATAATGAGTTATAATCCATTGAATAAATAAGAACCTATGAGTCCATTTGAATATAAATTAATAATTCATAAATGAATAAAAAATTCTTAAAGTAGAATGACAACTGGTATTTGTGGAGAGAATAATGATGTCAGTGCATGCTAAAACAAGTTAGTAAAATTTTTACGAGGAATCAGATATTTACATATTTTCAAAGCATTTATAATCTTGAAATATTTCTCAACAAAATATATCAATTTCCAGGGAAACATATAAACTTTACTGTGAGGAGATTTGGCAGACAAAATCTTGAACAAGTTGTCCAATTTTACTTATACAATACAAGAACAAGCCAATTTCACAAATTTCCTGGTATCATGCCCTAAAGAAAATAACACATATCTGTAGTATTTCTGAATTTTATGAATAATCTGAATTCAATCATAAGGAATTACCAGGGAAAGCCAAGCAGAAAGTCACTCCTCAAAATAGCTAGCATATAATGTAGATTATGGTTAGATGTGGAGTGTCCCCCAAAAGCTCATATAAGACACAATGCAAGAAAGGTTAGTAGTAAATTATTGGATTATGAGAGCTTTTACCCAATTAGTGAATTAACCTAGTAAGGATTAACCGAATAGTAACTGAAAGCAGAAAGGGTGTAGTTGGAGGAGGTGGGTCATTGGGAAAATGCTTTTGTGGTGTGTGTGTGTGTGTGTGTGTGTGTGTGTTTTGGAACCAGGGATTGAATCTACTTTACCACTGAGCCACATGCTCAGCCAGCCCTTTTTATGCTTTAATTTGAGACATAATGCCACAAAGTTGCTTAGGGCCTCACTAAGATGCCGAGGCTGGCTTTGAACTTGTGATCTGTTCCTCCTGCTTCAGCTTCTGGAGCCACTGGGATTACGGGCATGTGCCACTATGTCAGGCTGGGGTATATATTTTGTATCTGGCAACTGGAATGTCTCTCTGCTTCCTGATTATATCCTCACCCGTTTTTCTGCATCCACATTCTTCCACTGTTCTCTCTCTTCTCCCAGCCCCATGGAATGAAGTTGACTTTCTACAGACCTCTGAAATCATGACCCCCGAATAAACTTTTCTTCCTCTAATTATTCTTGTCAGGTCTTTTAGTCACAGCAGTGAAAATGCTAACTAAACAATTATTAAAAATTGCAAGGTAAAAAAGGACAATCTTTCAAGTTATTTAAGACTAAAAATAAATGACAATTTTAATACATAAACTTAGACTGGGAACACAAGCAGCCATTAAGTGTTTCAGTGAAACTCTTCACAAAATGAGAGTATCGATTGATTTTTAGATATTAGTATTTTATCTGGAGTACAATTCTTAATTTTGATAATTTCAAGGTGATTATGTAAAATAATTTTCTTGTACTAAAGAAGGGCATAGTGAATTATTTAAGGGTTTCTACAAATGTGAAACTATATAAAGGTCTACAATATAAATCAATTTATTTCTAAATCAAAGTGAAAACAAGATAAAATTTTAAACTATGATTTCAAAAATGAAGCACTTAAAAATACATTTAAGGAATGAACAATAGGTTAAGTCTCTTAACAAACATGAAAATATTTTTAACATATCACTTATAAGTAATCTGAAGAAGAATTTCAAAATTCTGTTCTTTTATAAAATTTGATTAATGAATTTTAAAAATTTTAGGGGAATGTAAAGGATTTAGAATAGTCACCAAATCCTTTTTGAAAAAGAAAAATAAATTTGAGGAAATTGTGCATTATTATTTCAGGACTCAATGTTATACTAGTTGAGATCCTGATAAAGAATAGATGAATAAATCAAAGCAAGAGAAGAAAAAATCTATAGAAACCAACTTAAATATACATATTAAATTGATTTTATACATAGACCTGTGTAAATATATGGAAAATGGAAATTTAATTTCTTTCTCTCTATGAAGTACACATAGTTTTACTTTTCATAAATTGTGACTGAGTTAGAATCAGACACAATGCAGCCTTTTAACATTGGCTTCTTTAATTTCAAATATTCATGTAAGATTTCTCTATTTTTCATCAATTGCTGGCTCATTTATTTTTAGCAATGAATAATAATATACCATTGTATAGATGTATTACTGTTTGTTTATGCATTCATCTATTTAATGACATCTTGGTTGCTTCCATGTTTTGGAAATTAAAAATAAAGCTGCTATAAACATTTTTATGGGCAAGTTTTTATGTGGACATTTTGTTTTCACTTCCTTTGCAAAACTACAAAGGGGTGAAATTTCTAGATCTTTTTTTTTTTCTTTTTTGGTACTGGGGATTGAACTCAGGGTTACTCGACCAACGAGCCACATCCCCAGCCCTATTTTGTGTTTTATGTAGATACAGGGTCTTGCTTAGAGCCTCACCATTGCTGAGGCTGGCTTTGAACTCGTGATTCTCCTGTCTCAGCTTCCTTAAGTGCTGGGATTACAGGCTTGAGCCACTGCGCTCGGCTAAATTTCTAGATCTTAGAGTATCTTTAGTTTTTGTTTTTAATTTTATTTATTTACTTATTCTACTTAGGCATACATGACAGCAGCATACATTTGGATTCATTGTACACATATGGAAACAATTTTTCATTTCTCTGGTTGTATGTGATGTAGAATCACAACATACATGCAGTCATACATAAAGCTAGGGCTATGATGTCCATTATATTCCACCATGTTTACTGTCCCCCTGCCCCCTTCCCCCACCCACCCCTGTGACCAAAATTCTTCCATTCTTCATGTGTTCTCCCCCACATTATGGATCTACATCCACTTATCAACGAGTACATTCAGCATTTGGTTTTCTGAGATTGACTTACTTCACTTAGCATGATATTCTCCAACTCCAGCCATTTACCTGCAAATGCCATAATTTTATTCTCTCTTATTGCTGAGTAATATTCCATTGTGTATATATACCACAGTTTCTTTATCCAGTCATCAATTGAAGGGCATCTAGGTTGGTTCCACATGTTAGCTATTTTGAATTGAGCTGCTATAAACATTGAAGTGGCTGTGTCACTGTAGTATGCAGTTTTAAAGTCTTCTGGTATAGACCAAGGAGTGGGATAGCTGGGTCAAATGGTGGTTCCATTCCAAGTTTTCTAAGGAATCTCCATACTTCTTTCCAGATTGGTTGTACCAATTTGCAGGCCCACCAGCAATGTATGAGTGTGCCTTTTCCCCCACAACCTGGCCAACACATTATTGTTTGTATTCTTGAAAATTGCCATTCTGACCTGCTTGAGATGAAATCTTAGAGTAGTTTTGATTTGCATTTTTCTAATTGCTAGAGATGTTGAACCTTTTTTCATATGTTTGTTGACCGATTGTATATCTTCTGTGGTTTCTGTTCAGCTCGTTGGCCCATTTATTGATTGGGTTGTTTGTTTTTTTAGTGTTAAGTTTTTTGAGTTCTTTATATATACTGGAGATTAGTGCTCTATCAGATGTGCATGTGGCAAAGATTTGTTCAAAATTGGAAGCAATCCCTCTAAAAAGGGGAACAAGACAGGGATGCCCTCTTTTAACCACTGCTATTCAACATAGTCGTCAAAACACTAGCCAGAGCAATTAGACAGATGAAAGAAATTAAAAGGATAGAAATAGAAAAGAAGAACTCAAACTATCATTATTTGCAGATGACATGATTCTACACTTAGAGAGTCCAAACAATTCTACCAGAAAACTTCTAGAATTAATAAATGAATTCAGCAAAGTACAGGATATAAAATTAACACCCATAAATCAATTGCATTTCTATACATCAGTGATAAACTCTCTGAAAGAGAAATTGGGAAAACTATCCCATTCACAATAGCCTAAAAAAATAAAATAAAATACTTGGGAATCAATTTAACAAAAGAGGTAAAAGACCTCTAAAATGAAAACTACAAGACACTAATGAAAGAAATTGAAGATCTTAGAAGACGGAAAAATCTCCCATGCTCCTGGATAGTCAGAATCAATATTGTCAAAATGGTCATACTACCCAAAGTGCTATATAGATTCAATGCAATTCCAATTAAAATCCCAATGTCATTCCTTATAGAAATAGAAAAGGCAATTATGAAATTCATTTGGAAGAATAAGAGACCCAGAATAGTCAAAGCAATAGTCAAAGCAATCCTTAGCAAGAAGAGTGAAGTGGGAGGCTTCACAATATCAGACCTTAAATTATACTACAAAGCTGTAGTAACAAAAATGGCACCAAAATAGACATGTAGACCAATGGTATAGAATAGAAGACACAGATGAACCCACTTAAATTTAATTATCTTATACTAGACAAAGGAGCCAAACAAGTACACTGGAGAAAAGATAGCCTCTCCAACAAATGGTGCTGGGAAAACTGGAAATCCATATGCAGCAAAATGAAACTAAACCACTATCTCTCATTATGCACAAAATTCAACTCAAAGTGAATCAAGGACCAGGGAATTAGACCAGAGACCCTGTACTTAATAGAAGAAAAAATAGGCCCAAATCTTCATCATGTCACATTAGGACCTTACTTCCTTAACAAGACTCCTATAGCGCAAGAAGTAAAATCAAGAATCAATAAATGGGATGGATTCAAACTAAAAAGCTTCTTCTCAGCAAAAGAAACAATCAATGAAGTATCTTTAGTTTTGTAAGAAGCTGCCAAACTATTTTTCAAAGTGAGGTGTCATTTTACATTTCTACTAGAAATGAATAAGTGTTCCTATCACTCTATATCTTCACCAACATTTGGTGCTATTAGTGTTGTGAAATCTGATTATTGAATGATACGTTTATCTTACATTATTGTTTTAATTTTCATTTCCTTGAAGAAATATCTTTTGGAAAATATCTTTTCCTATGCTCATTCTTCATTTGTATGTATTCTTTGATGAGATGTCTGTTAAGGCCTTTGCCCCATGTAAAATCAGATAATTGTTAAATTTTTAGACAGTTTTCAAAGATCTATGGTTGCCAGAAACTTGTTAGAAGAAATGGATGGAATAAGGCAAGCAAAGATAATTTCTAGAGTAGGAAAAATATTCTGCTTGAATAATGGTGGGTACATATTATATATTTTCTAAACCCATCAAATAGGCAAAACCAAGAGTAAATCCTAATAAAAGCTATGGACTTAGAATTACTATGTGTCAATATAAATTCATCAATTGCAAAAACTGTACCACTCCATTGGAAAATGAGAGTTGCTATACAAGTGTGGGTATGAGGGTATATTGAAACATCTACTTATTCATTCATCTATTTAATGACATTCTGTTTGAGACCGTCTTCTCAATTTTACTGTGAATCTTAAACCACTCCAAAAAAGTATTTAAAAAGAAAGTGACCTGAACTTATATGCATTTAATAAGTGCTATTATTCTCATTGTATGCTGAATAAAGTGTTTGTATCATAAGTGATAATTACCTGCTTTTAAATTTTTCCCATATCTTTCTATAAGGAGATTATTAAATGTGATATTTCAATTCTGAATATGCTTGCACGAGGTCAGATTTTGTATGAATTAAAGTTTTCATAAATTTCATTTTGTCTCATACCAGGTAGTAAACTACTTCTCCTCACAAAAAAAAACTCAGGGGCTTTTTACGATTGAGCCACATGACTAGCCCTTTTTATTTTTTGTTTTGGAAGTGTCTGAGTTGCCAAGGCTGACCTTGAACTTGCAATCCTCCCATCTCAGCCTTCTCAGTACCTGAGATTTCAGATATGTACCACTGTGCCCAGGATCATTCATTCTTTAACAGCCAGAAATGATTAATGAGCATGCATAATGCTGCTATAGTTATATATAGTATTCATAGTCCTTTGTCAAATTGTTCTTATGAGCATATTTACAGGCTGTATTACTGTACACTCACTAACACACTAAATTATTTTATGTTATATATAATGATTTAAAAAATTAACACTCATGAGCATGTGTGACTGTAATTAAAAGTACAATTTGCTTCTCATAGTTATGACTTAATGGCCATCAGATTATTTTTCTTTTTTTTTAATTTTTTTTTTTTGTAGATGGAAACAATATCTTTATTTTATTTATTTATTTGTATGTGGTGCTGAGGATCGAACCCAGTGCCTCACTCATGCAAGGCAGGCACTCTACGACTGAGCCACAATCCCAGCCCCAGATTATTTTTCTATTACAAAAATTTTGAGGCTAGCTTTTGTTTTTTATAACCTATCCAACTAAAATATCCTGAACTGAAACCCAATATATCCATGAGAGTTTCTAGTCATTTGTTCCGAAACTAACAATACATTAATTTTACTTTGATTTGGTACCATTGTTTTAGTACTGTTGCTCAATCATCCATTACACAGAATTAATTTTAGATTTCTGTCTCTTGACTTCTCCAGAGATTTTCCTTATTTTAATTATTCTAAAAGGAATAGGCAATTTATAATGAGATATTTTTAGTGGAGTAAAATTGGTAACCCATTTTAGAAAGCAATTTGTTAGTGTGTCTAATTAGTTTTTTAAAAATGTAACATTCAATTCACACATTCCATTTCCAATAAATCACTTAAGGAATAATTACAGAGGTGGGCACATATCAATATATATTAATATATTCATTAATGATTTATCATGAGTGAATTATATGAATACATTGATATATCTACCTATGAAGCACTAATGATTAAACAAATAACACTTTTAATTTATAATAAAATTTTTTGTAGACATTAAAACTTTTATTATTTTGAAGAACATATACTTAATAAAAGAAAGACTATGATAAAACATAATCAGTATCTAGATATACTGTTACACTTTCTTAAAAATAAAAGGAAAATATTAGAAATCAGTTCTCTAAAAATTGACAGGTTATTTCAGGTTTTTGTCTGTATTTTTGTAAACTTAAGCCCACTTTTTCAGGCAGAGATTGCTAATTTTAACCTATACCTTTCTACTCTTTCTTTATCAGCAAAATGTATGGATTTTTGTTTGACACATGGTTGTCCTTCTAGAGATATTTCCCAGACTCTGCTCAATGGGATGTTAGGTCTTGTTTCTGATTAAAAATGTATTTGTTTTCACCTATTTTTCCTCCCATACAACTGCCTAGAAGTAAAATATCTAAAGCTTCTACTTTAAAGATGTGGAGACATTCTATTTACTGGATCACTAACCTCAGTAGAAAAAGAGAGTAACAAATGTCTAGAACCTTGTTAAATACTCCCTATTTAAAGTCTCTCTGTTGTACCATCTTGCATGAGCCTTAATGAAGAGGTACATAAAATACTTTTATAAAATATCTCACAACAAAAGAATAAAATAAATAAAGTAAATAACTAATCTGCTATTAAATGCAGTATAGTATTTAGAAGCCATAAATTACCTCTAGTACACTATGGAGCTCCTTAAGCACTGATGTATGTATCTAGGAAGTGTTCATAGGAAACATACACATTATAAGAACATAACAGTTTTGAAGTATTAAAGGTTTTTTTTGAAATTAAGCACTACTAACATTTTAAAACACATTCTTTTTTTGTGAGGCACAATAAAGTTTATTTGAAGATATTTAATGGCATATACTCACCATTACAAAATAGAAATGGTAACATCTCCCCAATTATGATAACCAAAAATGTTTTCAGATGCTGACAAATATCTACTGGGGTGCAATATTGTCCTGGACTGTGAACCACTGACCCACAATAACCTCTCATCTTGAGGAAATTAATTATACAGTAGAATCATTGATACCAATACTATAGAAGTATTATTAATACATTTGTTCTTGTTTCTTTGTTTTGTGTTCTGGTACTGGAACCTTGACATACTAGGCAATTACTCCACCACTGAATGACACCCTTAGCCATTCATCTTTTTAAATTTTTAGACAAGGTCTTACTAAGGTTCCCAGATGGGCCCAAATTTGTGATCCTTCTGAGTAGCTAAAATTACAAGTATGTGCCACCATGCCTAGCTCTAATGCAATTATTCTTAATTTAAAAAAAAAAAAGAACTCCAGATCATAATTCATGAAAACATTAAGTTCTGAATAGAATAAATGTTAGCAATGAGAAAAAAGCTTCTTGCTACTTTCGTAAAACTCACATCTATCTTCCTTTAATGTGAATGTGATATAAGGCACACAATGAACTTTCATCAGTATAATAATATTTTGACAAGAGTTAAGACAATTTATTGTTATGAGCTTTTCTCCCTAAAGGTGATACTAAGTATTACAGAAGAAAATAGAATAAATTGTTTGGACAGAGTTTGTAGCACCAGTTCGATTCTCCATGAAATAATGAACAAATGAACATATGAACAAATTAAAAATATTTATTCTAATGCACTGAAATAATCATTCTATGAACTCCACATTTTTTGTGAATATGTGGGTTTAACATATTACTTCATATTATTTTTGTTTTTGTTTATACTTAGTGAAGAAGTAGCATATTTTGTTACTTATAAAACATTGCATACTTTATAATTATTAAAATATTCTAATTAAAAGCAAAATTAAATGTTTGTAAGCTAAAGAATATTTTCAAAGAGTGGATTTCAAGGAAAAGAAAAGAGTAAAAAGAAAAACCAATGATGGATACCTATTGTTGCTTCTATAATTATAAAGTAATTTTTACTCAAATGAAAATAAAATTTAAAGATACTTAAAGTATATAACTTTATATAAAATTAAATAATACACTGAATATTGTATGTTTATATAATATATAATTCTAGTACATCTTCCAGGGGTCACAGTTATAAATTAAAAAGGCTAATTTATACTACCTACATGATTTTGTAATAATGAAAGATTTGAATTCATTTGTTAGGTATTATTTGAGCACAATGTTTAATTTGGCTAAGGAAAAATACAACAGGAATTTACTGACTCATGGATTTTATATATATCATAATTTAGATTTCATTCCTAGATGACTGATTAATCTGCAGAATTCTCATTCTGTAGTGGTCTCCCAAGAGTTAGTATAGGGTAAATTGTTCTGTTAATCTTGACATTTTCTCTTTTGGCCAAGAATACCAAGTAAGCAGGGCCTTTCAGTTGAGCCAAAGTTCATTTATCTAGTCGAATTTTACCATGATAGCAGATACTCAATGATTCACAAAAGGTATAGAATTATTCTAGTGCTTACTTTTATCAGTTGTTTACTTCAGAGGCCAACTGTGCTTAGTACACAGATTTTACTTAAGTAATTTAAATTTATTTTCATATCAAATTTAAAATATAGTGATAAGCCACATGAAAACAATATAGTAAAACAATTTCAACTCTATCCTATGTCCTCTACTGCACTTATTTGTATATTTCCACTACTTAAAGCCATAATGTAATTGTATCATCAAACTCAAACAATAACCTAAACTCTGCTATTATATTACCATTTTTCCTAAATAAACCAAAGTCACCCTAAATAAATCAATCAAATCTCCTAAGATGTTTTTATATGGAGCCACTGATGCAGGGTTCTTTGTTGCAAATAAAATTGCCAGGAGCTTTGGCTAATAACTGTTAAATTCTTAATGACTCTTAAAAGCTTGAGTCTCCAGCTTTGGTTTCTTCTTAAGCATCTGAAGCTTTTTTGACCTTGAATCCACATCCTTAATGGCCTCAGAACTGATCGTTTTGTCCTCCTTTTATTACTTCAGACACTAGCTTTTCAAAACATATAAACCCATAATGTCACAATTCAGAGTTTAAGAAATATTATCTCAGCATCTTATCATAAATATTCTCTTTCAATAATAAAAACAAATCAAACAGCATGTGGTATTTTAAGTTCCAATGGTGACTTGATAACAGATTATGGGTCCTTAACAAAATGCATGATCTTGTAAAACGACAATAGAATTAAAATACTACAACATTTTATTATTTTTTTCAAAAAAACATTGGCTCATTAAACACTTTGTAAATAATAATAATTATTATTATATTATCATCTACTTATTTACAGTGATAAGATTAATTTTTTAAAAAAGCAATATATTATTTTCCATATTAAATTCCATTCTATTTTCTTATTCTTAATTTTACTTTCAGTCACCATTTTACAGTACAGAGAAAAATTACTGTAAATTCTCAATTTGATTTCTGGGACATGATTTTAGATTATAGGTAAGATTAGTTGTAGGACATCTAAATTGTAATTCAAAAGCCATTTTCACTGGTTAGAGATATGGCCTAGGGGTGGATTGCTTGCCTGGAATGCATAGGACACTGGATTCAATCCCTAGTGGGGGAATGAGGAATCATTTTAATAGTATCTCATACAATGTGTATCAGAAGTGTTTCACAATATTCTTTCAGAAGATCTGCATATCTGTGGACTTCCTTAAAGTACCAGTTCTAATAATGAGTTTTTTTTTTTCATTTTCAAAACAAGAAAAATAGTTCTCAAATATATAATTACTCTAAATCTGGTTGATTTGAAGGTTTAACATTTTAAGATTATGTTAAATTATGTTCAAGTGTCTTGGCTTTGACAAGTGTTAGTTAAGATTTATAGTAGGTATCAATTTGAAATGTATGTATCATTTATTTCAAGATCTCTGCAAATCATGAACATGAGCTTCAATTAAATTTGTATAATGATCAAGCAATTCCATTCCTCACAGTTATATGAAGAGTTAATTATAGACTAAAATTTATTTTTCATATGTTATAGATATAAATGAATCAGATTATAAACCCTAAAATGTGATTTCTATTGCAATAAATAGAGTACTTGAATCTCCTTTTAGTTCAACCTAAAAATAGATCCTCCCTTTCATATGAGAAAGCAAAAGAAGTGGAAACAATAGTTGAAAAAAAGAAATAAAAATATGGAGATATATATGTACAAATATATACATAAATATGTATATTTATTTTGTACAAATTTGCATAATATATATAGATATCTCTGTAAGTATAACATAGAGATTACATGTTCATATATTTAATTATGCATTACTTATTTGTATCACTGGTCAAAATACACAAAATAGGCATTATGCAACCATGTTGAATAGTCCTAAAGCTGTCATAAACTTGTGCATTCTGTAACTAAATTCATCATCAATGTTTAATGATATACCTAAAGTATTATGTATAACTTCAAAAGAATAAAAACTAGTACAAGGCCTTATTGTTGTTCTTAAAGAGCTCTTATTCTTTAGAAGAATTTTAGAAATCAAATGCCAGCTTTCCATCACTATGAAAAGGACACCTGAGATAAGGAATCTAAAAATATGAAGATCCATTCTGGCTTATGGTTTCAGTCCGTGTTGCTTGGCCCCACTGCTTTCGGCCTGTGGCAATGATGGCTGTCATAATGGGGAATACATGGAATACATGGTGGAGCAAAACTGTTCTCATTCTTCTAGGCAGCCTAGAAGAAAAGAAGAAAGAGAAGAATAGTGCCCCATGCTGAGGACTAGGCCTTCCAAATATGAGACATTTGAGATCCAAACTGTAACATAGGCAGGTTAATACAGATTTCCTTTTGTAAGTTATTTTATTATGCTAATCACATATTGAAGGAACAATTAATGGGTTTCACTGTGATATTTTCATACATGTATATATTGTGTCTTGCACATGTCCACCTTCTCTTCTACTTTGGCTTGCCCTACCCTTTTCCCCTTTTCTCCTGCTCCCAGTATCCTAAATTTAAAGTTGTTCTTCTACTTTCAGTTCACCTTTTTTTCTTTGTTGACTTAATTTTTAGGTGCTAGTTATTCAAAATATGCAATACTTGTGTTTCTGTGTCTGGTTTATTTTGCTTAACATGATGCCCTCCAATTTCATAGTTTCTTGCAAATTACAGGAATCTTTATGGCTAAATCATATTCCAGTGTGTGTGTGTGTGTGTGTGTGTGTGTGTGTATGTGTGTTGTATTTTTTAATCCATTCATCTGTCGACTGGCATCTGGGCTGTTTCTTTATCTTAGCTATTGTGATAGTTCTATATCTTAGCTTAGGTGCTACAATAAACATGGATATAAACGTATCAAAATTGTATGCTGATTTCATTTTCTTCACATATATATCCAGGAGTGAGATAGTTGGGACACAAGGGAGATTTTTTTTTTTGGTACCAAGAATTAAACTCAGGGGTACTTGACCACAGAGCCACATCCGCAGCCCTATTTTGTGTTTTATGTAGAGACAGGGTCTCACTGAGTTGCTTAGTGCCTCGCTGTTGCTGAGGCTGGCTTTGAACTCGTGATTCTCCTGTCTCAGCCTCCCTAAACAAGGGAGATTTATCTTTAGTTTATTGAAGAATCTCCATACTGTTTTGTATAGCAGCTGAACAAATTTTCATTCCTACCAGCAAAGTATAGGTGTTCATTTTTTTCACATCTTCAGTAGCATTTATTATTTTTATCTTTCTAAAATAGTCATTTTTACTGGAGTGAGATGGAATCTCAGAGTAGTTTAGATTTGCTGGGTGTGGTGGCGCATGCCTGTAATCCCAGCACTTTGGGAGGCTGAGACAGGAGAATCGCGAGTTCAAAGCCAGCCTCAGCAACAGCGAGGCAATAAGCAACTCAGTGAGACCCTGTCTCTAAATAAAACACAAAATAGGGCTGAGAATGTGTCTCAGTGGTAAAGTACCCCTGAGTTCAATCCCTGGTATCACACACACACACACAAAATAGTAGTTTAGATTTGCATTTGCTTATAGATAAAAATATTGAAAATTCAGTTCTTATATTCATTAGCATTTGTAGTTCTTCCTTTGAGAAGAATCTGCAGATTTTTTATTAGATTACATGTTCTTTTGCTTTTTTGAGTCTTTCCTATATTCTAGATATTGATACTGTCAGATAAATATCTAGTAAATATTTTCTCTCATTATATATGTTGTAGTTTTATTCTGTTATTTCCTACACAGCTCTGAAACTTTAATTTGATAAAATACCATTTGTAATTCTTGCTTTCATTTCCTGAGCTATTAGACTTCTATTGAGGAAATCATTACCTGTGTCACTATTTTGATGTGTATTTCCCATATTTTCTTGTAGTAGTTTCCAAGTTTCAGATCTTCCATTAATATCTTTGATCCATTTTGAGTAAATTTTTATGTAAAATCATGTGTACAGATCTACTTTAAATTTTCTACATGTGGATATGCAGTTTTCCCAGCAGCATTTTTGAAGAAGATATTTTTCTCCTCTGTATGTTTTTGCCACCTTTGTCAAGATGGCTGTAGATGTGTGCATTTATTGCTGAATCATCTATGCTTTTACTCTGTTCTAAGTATCTGTTTACATTCCAGTAGCATTCTGATTTTCTTTCTTTCTTTTTTTCCCTATGCCTCTGGAATATATTTTGATATCAGGTATTCTGATACCCCTAGCATTTTTTTCTTTTGTCTGAATTATTTTGACAGTTTGGAATCTTTTGTGCCTCCATATGAGTTTTAGAATTATTTTTCTAGTTCTATGAAGAATGTCATTGGTATTTTGATGGGAATTGCATTGAATGGTCATTCTAGCAACATTAATTATCCCAATCCATGAACATGGGAGGTTTATCTATTTGTAGTGTTTTCAACAATTTTTTTCTTGGTGTTGTATAATTTTTATTCTTTAAAGTTGAGTTTATCTTGGTTGGGCTTAATTCTGAATAGTTCCTTTTTTTCTTTGTTTGGTGCGATCATGAATGGATATATTTTCTCTGATTTCTCAGTGACTTTAATTGGCATGTAGAAAAACCATTGATTGTTGTATGTTTTTATCCTTCTGCTTCACTAAATTGGTTAAATTCTACAATTCTTTAGTTGGATTCTTGAAGATTTTCAAGGTATATAATCATTTCTAAATCCTATTATCAGCATATGAATAATTTGACTTCGTCTTTTCTTATTTGGATCTATTATATTTCTTGCTCTTGTGTAATTGTAATTGCTCAAGTTTCTAGCACTAAGTTAGTGTTCTGAGAGTTTTGCTACTGATCTTAAAGGAAAAATAATCTTTTAATATTTCCTTATTCAAAATGATGTTGGTTTATGTTTTTGTTGTATATAGTCTTTGGTTTGTTGAAGTATGATCCTTCTTTAACTAATTCATTCAGGAATTCTACTATAAAATGATGATGATATTGTCAAAAGCATTTTGTGCATATATTGACTATGTAATTATTATGTTATGTTTTAGATATAAGGTATGACTCAAATGTGTCTGTGTTAATCCAGGTGGTGAAATGATCAGATTATCAGAGTCATATCCTAATCATGGAATTAATACATGTTATGGATGAATTATTTGAATGGCTTACTCAAGGGTAACTGTAGGCAGGTAGGGCATAGCTTAGAGGAGTTAAGTAAATAGAAGTGTGACTTTAAGATTATATATATTGGGGCTGGGTTGTGGTTCAGTGGCAGAGCTCTTGCCGAGCATGGGTGAGGCACTGGGTTCAATCCTTAGCACTACATAAAGATAAATAAATAAAATAATTAAATAAAGGTATTATGTTCATCTATATCTAAAAATATTTTTAAAAAAGATTATATATATTGTCCCCCAGCTTCTCTCTCTACTTTCTAATTGTTATGAGTTGAGCAGCTCTCCTCTACCACACTTTTTTTGCTACTATATTCTGCATTACCTCCAGCCCACAGTAATGACGTAGATTAACAATGGATTGAAACCTCTGAAGTCATGATTAAAATAAACTTTTCCTCCTCTATGTTGTTTTTGTCAGGTACTTTTCATCACAGTGACAAAAGGCAGACTAATATATTATCCTTAAATGCACTTGAGGGTGTATTATGCTTATTGATTAGTGATCATGGGGTATGATCTTTTAATAAGATGTCAAATTCAATTTGCAATAACTTTGTTGAGAATTTTTGCATCTATGTTCATCAGGTCTATAGTTTCCTTTCTTTCTTTCTTTCTTTCTTTCTTTCTTTCTTTCTTTCTTTCTTTCTTTCCTTCCTTCCTTCTTTCTTTTTTTCTTTCTTTCCTTTTTTCTTTTTTTTTTAACTTATTGTGTCCTTATCAGATTTTGGGAACAGGGTATTAGTATCTTTGTTACATAAGTTTGGAAGTGTTCCTCTCTATTTTGTGGACTAATTTGAAGAACACTGGTCTTAGTTTCTCTTTAAAAGTCTGGTAAAATTCAACAATGAATCTATCCATACCTGTACTTTTCTTTGTTGGGGGTCTTTTTATTTCTGATTTACTGTCATTGTCTTTTATTGATCCATTTGGGTTTTTATATGCCCTTGGTTCAATTTTGGTAGTGTTATGATTTAGATGTGAGGTATTCCCCAAAAGCTCATGTGTGAGACAATGCAAAAAAGTTTAGAGGTGAAATGATTGAGTTCTGAGAGCTTTAACCTAATCAGCACATTAATCCACTGATAGAAATTAACTAGGTGGTAACTCTATGCAGGTAGGGTGTGGCTGAAGGAGGTGGGTCATTGGGGGTATGCCTTTGGGTATGTATTATATCGTGAGAACTCTCTCTTTCTCTCCCTGCTCCCTCCACCCCCATCTTGGTGCCATGTCTTAGCTGCTTTGCTCTGCCATATATATCCTCCATGATATTCTGCCTCACCTCAGGCCCCAAGGAATGGAGTTGGCCACATACAGACTAAGTACTCTGAAACTGTGAGTTTGGGGTTTATATTTTGTCCTGGGTGAGTGGGACTCTCTCTCTCTGCTTCCTGGTCTTGAGCTGCTTTCCTCTGTTACACTCTTCCACCATGTGTTCTGCCTCACCTGGGGATCCAAAGAATGGACTCAGCCATCTATGGACTGAGACCTCCAAAAACATGAGCACCACATAGTTTTCTTCCTCTAAAATTGTTCTTGTTAGGTATTTTGTACATATTTGCATGAAACACTATATCTCATCCTTTCATTTTCATTCTGTGTGTGGTTTTACTGGTGAATTTCTTGTAGGCAGTATATTTTTAGATCTTATTTTTTAATCCAACTAGCCAAGAGGATTAAGGCCATTTATGTTCTGGGTTATTATCAAAAAGTATATTGTTATTCCTGTCATTTTGTATATTTTATTCAGGTTGTTTTGAATATTCTGTGCTTTATTCCTGTCTTATTCATCTTAAACATTTTATGATTTACTATAACAACAATATTTAATTAGTTTCTATATCTAATTTGTGTGTATAACCTTAAGTGAAATTTATTATTTTTTCTTTCTCATGATTGTGTTAATCTTTCATCTTTGGGTATAGGATTTACTGAATTATCTTCTGTAATGTTTGCCTTGTTGTCATAAATTGCTTAAGTTTATGTTTATCCTGGAGGTCTTCATTTCTGCTTTGACTCTGAAGTATTAACTTTTTAGGTATAGTAATCTTGGCTGGCAGTTAAGTTCTTTCAGGGATTGAAATACATCATTCCATGTCCTCTTGGACTGTAGAGTCTCTGCTGAGAAATCTGATATTGTAATGAATTTACTTTTAAATGTAAATCGACACATCTCTCTTGCAATTTATAATCTTTTGTTTTTGTTGTTGTTGCATATTTCTTTTGTAAATTTAACAATAATATATCTTTGGGAGGTTCTTACTGATCAAGTCTGTTTGGGGTTCTAAATAGTACCTGGACATCAATGTCTTTGCCAAGAGGTGGGATTTTTTTTAATATTATTTCATTGAATTGGTTCCCTATGCTTTTGAAAGACTTGAGCTAAATAAAATCCATGACAGGCTTCAGACCCTCCAGAAAGACTAGTAGGCCTGAGTTTAGATCCCAGGAAAAGCCATACATTGCTCAAGGCTAAAGCCACTCTCAGGCCACACTCAGAGCAGCTAATCAAAAGAGGTTAAAAATTATACACCTGGCATCCCTGAGGTCTGAGTCAGAGACTAGGAGACTATAGATTGTTACTTTGTACAAACTAGCTAATCACTCACTGCTTGCCCAAACCCCACATGGGCCCTTTAAACTCACCTGTAGTTTGTCATTTTCAAAAGAGTCTCTAAGGTCATGATTGGGTCCCACCAAATGTAATGAAACCTCCCAGATTCTGAATGGTCAATATTGTCACCATAGGTGCTGTACGATTGTAATTGGTGCTTGTGTAATGATGCGATGCATATGTCATGTCCACTGTCACCACCTGTCCCCTCCCCCTATAAAAACCTTCTCAGCCATTGTTCGGGCAGCACCTCCCTACTGGCTGTGTTGGTGGAGGTGTGCAGTCCCTGCTCGAGCTTGTAATAAAAATACCCCCTTTTGTGACTGCATCGGAACCGGACTCCTGGTGGTCTCTGGTGGTCTCGTGAGCTTGGGCATTACACTTTCAGCATGCTTCTCCTTCTGGCACAGCAATCATTCAAACCTTTGATTATTTAATGATGAGCTCAGGAAATGACTTTCTTAACAAGACTCCTAAAGCACAAGAAGTAAAATCAATAATCCATAAATGGATGGCATCAAACTAAAGAACAATTGTTCCTACACTTTAATTATGAAAGAATAAGAAATGATGAAAATACATAAAAAGAATAAAATACATAAAGACAAAGTCATCACAAAAAATATATAACAAAGATATTTTACAAACAAAAAGTTTTTAAATATCTTAATATTGATTTTCAAAATAGTAAAGAGATCCTTTGAAGATTGAGCAGAAAGCTCCACAGGGCATTTGAAGATTAAAAACCAGGCAAGTAAATAAAGTATTTATTTTATGTATTGGGTATTTGCAAATTAAAAGTGCATATTCAGGTTCAGTATTTAGAATATATAAAATAAAATCACTCTCAAACAAAAACACTCTCAAAATATTTTCCCTTTTAGAAAGTTACTCCAGGATATCCTCAGCAAAATAAGAGAATAAAGAAAAATTAGGCAGTTCTGAGGTGGAGGAAACAGACTCAACCAAGAGAACATGAAATTTCAGAAATATGAAGACAAGTTTTCAAGACAGAGACCTGGTTTAAAAATAATGGAAATATATGAAAGAATAAAAACAATATTCATTGAAAAATATAAATTCAAGAGAAACAAGTATTTTAAAGAAGTTAATAATTCAAATGTAAAGCTGATTAAAATGAGGCCTGACTGTAACACACACACACAAAAAAAAAGTTAAAAATATTTAAATAGGGAAAGAGAATCAGTCTGATCTTGCTTCTAACAAAAAAGTTTCTGTTAAGTTCCCTAAAGATTAAAATATATTACCCATAGAGAAAAGTTAAAGCCATAATTTAAGTCAAAAATACCTCAGATTCTCTTGCTATTTTGATTTTGTTCTGATTATGATTTTGTTCTGATTTGATTTTGATTTTGTTCTGATTAGTTTGAACTTAAAATTGGAAATACTTGCAAAATCAAAATAAATTAAATACCACTTATTTCTTTGTCAACATTTGGAATCAACCAAGGGAGCAATACTTTGCTGTAGGAGTATTAATTATTAATTTGGCAATCATAAAAGCAATCATATAGGTATCCATAGAAGGAAGATCACGAATAATGTGTTTAGGGAAATGAGAGAAAAGTTGGAAGTATTTGGATTTTAATACCATCATCTTATGTAAGAATTTCTTGAAGACTGTGAAATAAATGTGTATTATCAATTTATATTTCCAAAATTGAAAATGTACCAATGTCAGATATTGAGAGAAATCTAAGAAAGAATATTACTATGCTTCATAATACAAAATCTTTAGACACAATCTAGCACTGAAAATTGAAATGTATCTGGAAATTCTTTTCTCCAAATTACCATGAACTGAATTTCCAAGGTACATTCTCCTATTGTGTTAACTAAAAATCACTCAAATCAATCACCACTCTTCAAAATACAAGTTTTATCCTTTCTTTGTAACTAAGTTCCTCATCTCAGATAATTTCAAGTGTTTCTCAAATGTACCAATATGTTCTCCTGTTGACATGTTGAGCGTGTGATGACAACTGTTTTTTATTCAGATCATCAAACGTAACTGATACTCATTTTGAAATCACCAAGTGGAATAGAAATCATTTAAGTATTGATGGCCTCATTTGTCTTTGCTTTCAAACAGATTAAATAGTTCAAATAATTCAACAATAATGATATTTAGAATGTTAAGCTATAATGTCAAGAATCATTAGGAAGTCCCAGGGTAAGAGAAAATAACTGAACTCAAAAATACATCATATTTTCTTGCTGTTTCATTTTTGTTGTGAATATTTTCATGAGTCAGACTGAAAAGACATGGGACATCAGAGAGTCCAATGTTGTTTTTCTGTCTACTATAGCAAAATCATCTCAAATATCCCAATATGTTATTTTCTTACATGTTGGAATTAAAAACTACCATTTTTTGAAAATATTTTATTGGTTCAAGAATAGACATTAAGGAAACAATATTCATAGAAATTCTGTGATATAAAGGTAAATTTATATTATATATTTTTATTAACTAAAATAGATAGCAATTAACCATAAAGGAATCTTTCAAATTTTACAACTTTGCAAAATAATTTAAATAGTCTCAATTTCATATCTCCTAAATGTCAAATACAGCATTTGTTTAAATTGGTGAGTGATTCAGAAGACACAGGATTAATATTGATTAATTAAAATAAGACCAATTATTATAAACCAAAAACTATTTTGATTATAATAACAAATTGGTTATAATAACCAATTGAAATAAAACCAAAGCTAACTATTATTCTGATTATTTTGAAAGAAGATTTATAGGCATTTTTAATTAGTTGAACATTTTTAAGGAAGTTTTTTTCTTTTACAGAAAAATTGAACAGAAATTGAGGAGATTTCACATATTTTCTCTCATCCCTGAACAAAATTTTTTGTTATTAAGAGTTTGTTTTAGTGTGTTAAATTTTTGTAGGCAGTGAGCCATTAATGATATATTATTATTTGTTAAACTTCAATTTTACATTAGTCTTCCTCTTTGTTTCATAGTTGTTTGGTTTTTGAAAATTTTTAAATGACAACCTCTGCCTATGTATATTCCTCTGTTTTAGTTTAAAAAATTATATACTATAAAGACCTTCTCTCCAGAATGTCTGGAAAGAATTGATTTCCTTTAAAAATCTAATAAAAATAATAAGCCTCCTGATTAGTTAATAAAACGGTAACTCAGTGTATTTTTTACATAATGTCTTGATAATGTACCCAATATATTACCAATGAAACATTTTTAATACAATTCAAAGGTGATACATACTATTGCAATATAGGAAAATTTGATATTGCTTGAAGAAAAAGCAGCAATGGCCATCTAATTGTAAAGCAGACATGGTTAATTTTAACATTAATATGCATATTTTTCTGAGTCCCATTATGTTTACTACAGCCATTTACTTATTATTGAAAAATACTTCATAACTCCCTATTCATATTACTTAAGTCTGTCTAGTGTTTAAAGTTTTCATATGTCCAACTAAAATTACTTCTGCTAGATATTTTGTAGCTATGTTTGAACTAGCATATGTAAAAAAAAGAAGGTGTCCTATGTCAATGGAATTGTATTACTCCAACATTGCATGCATGTTTTGGTAAACCATTCTATTTATACTTTATAAATTAATAAATGATTTATATTTGTCACTGGACAGATGGGCCCTTAGGGTTTTGTTATTTTGTGATTAAGACATGAATCTTACCAAGTAGATGTGGATTATATCCAAAATAGTTAGAAATGAGAGAAGTTAAATGGTGCTATGGGCAAAAGTGTTTGAGATTTTATTTTCTAACTGGATAGCAAGAACCATTTAATTGATTATGCAAAATGTCTAATGTACATAGAAAGTTAATCAATTATTGAAAACAATAGCATACCAACACATCATGTTGTGACAGATCACTGATATTAGTCATATTAAATTCTCATTTAGCATTTTATAAAAAATAAAACATAAACATTATTTCTCATATTTTTATTAAGAACATTATACATACACAAACACACACATACATACACACCAGATAACAAACACAAAAGTCTTAGCTATTTTAGAGGAGGTTATAATGTCCATTTTATTCTGGATTATTCATCTGCTCTAGAAGTAAACCCTGTTACCAAGTACAATGGTAACATACAGTCCCTTACTCCAAATTCAATTTAAAAAAATTTTTCTCAGCTGCTCAAATTCCTCAGCTGGCAATGAGAATAGTAAATAAGAAAATTGGTGATGCTTCAGTTTACTTAAATTATAATTCTTCTCATATTTCATTGTATGCCTTCTAATTTTCATGTATTGGAAATCCTATTTGCAGCTCCTTCAGATATTCTTAACACAAGTTGAACCTAGAGGCACTTCTGTTTATGCATATTTTAAGAAGAAACATCACAGTGGAAAAATGTTGAAACATTTGGTATAAGACATATCCAGTGAAAACAATGCAAAAGTAGGAATAAATGCAAATATATATATATATATATATATATTCATGCATTTTAATATGTTTAAAATACATACAAGCACATAAAGTGCAAAGTTGTTTTGATAATAAATACAAAACAAAACCTTCTTTTCAAATTTCCCCAGGACATTTCACAAGGAACACTATTACATAGAAACTCTGCTTTTAAGAAGTAGATAATGGGACATTAGATTCACTGAAAAGATTAGAAAAGAATTAACTCTCTTTAGCTGAGAAAAATTCTTAGCTAGAATGATTTTCTTTATGTCTCAGTGAAATTTTCAGTTTGGTCTTAGATTCACTTCCTTGATATGCTCCAAAGTGATAATTTCAGGACTCTTTCAGCATATTTGTGCATTTTTTCATAAAGATCAAGTAAAATTTATCATTTAGAAATAATATAACCTTAATCTCTATTATATTCTGTCATCTCCATTAAGTTATTCATGGGATGGAAACTGCAGGTTAAATGTATCTCGGTATAAAAATACAGTGTTTTCTCTAAAAATGAATTAGTGGTAAAAATTACAATTTTAAAGAAGTTATAAATGCAATGTTATTTTATAAAGTAACCAAACATAAGTAAACACAAATTTTAGAAAAGATGACACATGACTGGATGCCATGGAAATGAAAAATTGACCACAAGCTGAATATGATTGCTTTGGTCTAGATATTAGTGGACATCAAAAATTCATATGCTGAAATTCTAACCTCCAAAATAATGGCAATAGAAGGTGGAGCTTTTGGGAGTTGACTAGTCATAAAGGCAGAAACATCATGATTATAATTATTGCCTCTATAAGAGACCCCAGGTAGTTTGTTTGCTCTTTTAGCCATGTGCAGGTTACAGTGAGAATACCACTGTTTCTGAGGAAGCAGGCCCTTAGCAGACATTGAACTTCCCTGCCTTCAGAACTGTGAAAAATATATTAATATCATTTTAAGTCACCTAGTTTGTGATTTTATGATATTGTAGTCTGAATGGACTAAGACAATGACTTTATTAAATCAGGAAAAATAAATAAACTTGCTTTTAATTCCTGAGGTACTGATTACAACATGAAGTATTTCCTCTGTGCGTAATTGCCCTTTGGAATAATTTTACAGTTTACTCTTTTTACTTGGAAATGTTTTTACTTTGAAAATACCCATAAGTTTTGTTTTCTACTGTCTATACAAAGTGGAATCTCCCACTTTAAAACTATGAAGTAAGTGAATTTTCCTGTGCATGTTTGCAAAACTCAGTGGCATGATAAACCTAATAGTGAAAACCTGAACATTTTGGAGTTTCCATATGCTCATTTATTTAATACATTGTATAGATAGTTAATAATATGGGCCCGTCCTTAAGTGTCTTAGGAAGGGGAGGCTCATTAGTGAGGAATTTGGAGAGCCTTTGAGGAAACACCCTCAAGGTTATTGTTCCGGACCATCTGGTGCACTAACGAGCTCTCGGTGCCTCAAAACTTTCAGCCTTTGATCCTGTGAGTTTTGGAACGTCGCCAGTTCCCACCTCACGGAGATTTTACAGCCTAAGGCCAGCTGTATAACGCTGGACTGCATGTTGGGAGGGGTTACTGTGCCTTTATAAGTCCTCCAAAGAAGAAAAGAGAGAGGAAGAAGGAATCCATCTGGGGAGGAAGAGATCCAACAGAAGCAGAAGGGATCCACTGGAGAAAGAAGAAAGAATCTGATGTTTTCAGTAAGAAGAAGGAACCTGATGATGAGAAGAAGAAAGCTGACTTGCGAGGTAGAAGGCAGAGTCTCACCTGTGTGTTTACCTCATTCTTGCTGTTGCTGATTTTACCCAAGGCTGGGTGTTGAAGGTGGTGATGACGCTTTAAGTGGAAAAGAAGGACTCTCACCTATGTTGTTTACCCTATCCTCAGTATTGCTCCTTTTACAAGAGGATAGGTGTTGAAGGTGTTGATGCTGTTGTGAGTAAAGAAGAAGGATCTTGAATGGTGCTTTGAGGAGAAAGACTCTGAAAGTGATGATGGTGCTTTGAGGAGGAACCACTCTTACCTATATGTTTACCCCATTCTTGGTGTTGCTTATTTTACCCAGTAGGTGTTGGAGGTAATGATGGTGCTTTGAGTGTACTTGCAAACCCGTGTTGTGTTATCTTGTGTTGATTGGTGAGTGCTTATTGGGCTGGAGCCACTCTCTCTTTCTTTTCTTCTATATTATTGATTCATTATATACAATATTCAATATTGCAAAGTGTAACTGTCACTTGCTTATGGTTATATTATCTCATATTAAAGCTTATAAAACCCATCCTGTTGTGAGGCTGGTGATTCACCCCATGAATCTGCCTAGATAAATTAGTCTGGGATCCAGACCAAGACATACATTATAGTTATTTGTGGTATATACTTTGAAGAGAAGTCTTATTACCTCATAAATGGTAGACAATTAGATATGCCCACAATATTTGCTCATAGATCTGAATAAAATGAGGACAGTTTCTGCCAGCCATATAATTAAAGTCAATAATAGTTCATCATTCAGAATTACTATACTATCACTATTAATATATACCAAAAACTTGGTATACATTTTTAGAGAATGCTATCAATCAGTAGATTTTATTTTAATGCACATGCTTTATGGATAAGCTTAAAGATCAAAATGAAGCTGCTTTAAGAAAAACAGAGATATGATAATATTATATGTACATTTGCTGATAAAGGCAGAAATCTTCTCTTTACTATAAATTACACATATTGTCTATTAAGATCCTTTTGATTTATTTGTTTACTTATTTTTGCAGTAACGATAATTGAACCAGGGCCTCATATATGCTAGGCAAGCACTATTCCACTGAGCCACATCCCCAGCCCTTAAAGTCTTTCTGAAATTGTTGCTCCTAAAATTACAAAAGGAACATTTCACAGAAATTAATACTATGGAATTGGCTTGCCCCATTAAATTTTATTCATAAAATGGGTAGAGATCTTGCTTCAAGTTCTGTGCTCTTTCTACTACATTATACCTCCTCTGAGAATACAGCAAGATTTTTGACTTTGTAGCACTTATAGCAATTGTCTACTTTGGGTTGAATTCTCATCAATGACAAGTGACAGTAGTGTTCCTAGGCAATCTATTGTTGAGTGTGCAGAAGCAGGGAGGAAAGAATAAATACAGGTATGAGGACATGTTGAAGCAATGAAGCAAAGCTGTTCCACATTAGGAACCAACAGTAATAGAATTCTTGGAGTCTGGAAATAGAGTATAAGGAG
>CM053409.1:29426985-29438570 GCA_028644305.1 Xerus rutilus
TGCACAGAGAATTTCAAGAACACCCGGTCAGGAAGGGGAGGGCTTGGGTACAGGAAGAGAAGGCCATAGTCCTTCCTGATGGGTCAGGAAAACTCGCTGATTGACAGGAGGCATGTCCACTAGTGACGTCACATCTGGCTTGCAGCTCCACTGACCAGCTTCCTTATTTGGGCATCTTGGACCCTGACCAAACCTGACAAGGAGGATCATTTTTGGACAAAAATGTCACTTGGTTTCTCTGTGAGGTATAGATGATGTTCCTTGATTATAAATCTGTTCATTAATTAAGTAAAACCATCACTTTTTTAAATGTAGAAGGATTCAATATTGATATTCTCAGTTGCATTAACATGGCTGATGACCTCAATATTACCATGGGCATTAAATTCATGTCATTACACAAAGAAAAATATGCAACTTAATTTAAAGTAAGTATGAACTAATACACAATAAACTCAAATGAATATTTTACGTAGATCTCTCTTCTGATATATCACGTATAGACCCTATGAGGTACCTTCAATTATGGGTGGCCACAGGAAAGGATTTTGTTCTATTCATTTTTGCACTTACATTTCTTGGGCTGCACAATGAAATACTTTATGATTCTAGTCTCTTTGAACCATAATTTTTAATTTCAGATAGAATCTGATCTCATCCCTTAGATCTTTACATTTTATGTTTTATAAATAAACATGTTATCCTTTGGCTTTCCATGATGATTTTTGTGTTTCACTGTCTTCTGGAAAATGCTGGTATCTGTTATTGTTGTCACGGCATTGTGCCGCTGAGTCTCCCTGTGTGCTCTTGTGCTTGATAACATCCCTGATTTTCTAGGCTACTGGATCACCTTGGATCACTATCTAGAATAAACCCTATTTGAAAGTACCACTTCTCTCATTAAAGTTATAAGCTGTCACATTCTAATTTTTACTGGTTTGTTCTTTTCATCTAAGTCACATTTTAATCCAAGCTCTGTTTTAATAAATTGTACAGATTTCTCATATTGTACTAAGCTCAAGTCATTTTGATTTTTCATATAGGTACTATAAATAGAATATCTTTATCAATTATTTCCACTGACAAAGCTTTGTCCCTTTATCAAAGTCTAAAATTATAGACTTTTAAATTAAGATCAGTTTCCATACTAGTAGAAAGATCAGGGCCATAAAGATTCCCTGATCGTTTGGTCAAGTGAACTATCTAGTCTGTCAGAGAAAAGAATGTGTCAAATTATATATAGATCTATCCTGTCTATTTTAAAACCCTGAATCAATAGCTAGTTACAACTGAATTTAGAAAAAATTATTTGTTATTAGAGCAAAGTGATTCTGAAATGTTCTCCAAGTTTGTAATTATTATGATACAGAAATAAAACAAGTGTGGGGCACCTTCTTAGTGCTCACACCCATATTTCAAGCTTAAATTTAATCAAATATTACTAGAGAGTTCCTCACAAGTACTTTATCAAACGTTTTGCATTTATTTGTTTGTCGTTTTTCTTTGTTTTCCTTGTGGCAGACAGATTTAACCCAGGGCCTCATGCTTTCCAAGTAAGTACTGCCCCACTGAGCCATGTCCTCTGCCCTTCAAATTTTTCTTAGTGTATAGAGTTTGCCTAAATTTGTGAGACAAATTCAAAATTATTATCTAAGAACAATCTGAGATTTGTTTGTAAATTTTGGCTACCAAACTCTAATTATATTATTCCTTGAGTGTTTATTATGTACTAGGAAAATGAATAACTGCCTACCTTTGCATAATTTATAATTACATCATTTTGTTAGATAACATGATTGCACCATTATATTAATGAGAAAATTGAGGCATAGTAAATTATCTAAAAAGAAAAAATACAGTAGCCAAGACTTTAATTCTTATGCTACTCTTCTTAAGTGTTGATATGTTTTTAACTAATTCTATAGAAATTTTTATTTATATATATATTAAGATATATGTTTTATGTTGTGCATATGTGTATACGTATTTATGTAATTTTTATCATAGTATTATTTTTGTGTGTATGTTTTAATTAGAGACAGGGTCTCACTGAGTTGCTTAGCGCCTCACCTTTGTAAGGCTGGCTTTGAACTTCTGTTTCTCCTGTCTCAGCCTCCCAAAGTGTTAGGATTACAGGTGTGCGCCACCGTCCCTGGCTTTATCATAGTATTCTTGTTCCAAATTCTGAGGTAAATTGGCAAGATCTGAAGTGAATCATATTAACAATTATCAGAGTTATATTTTTTAACCTCTGTGCTTAAATCTTCTTACCCACAAAAGAGGTATATAGATAATAATATACTAGATAGATAAAATATAGGCAATAATATACAAATGTAATAATAGAGCTCAAGATTTAACTTGTTCTATATCTAAAGCTCTTGAAAGTCTTCTTTTGTACATGTGTACAGGTATTAGTTTACATGTGCATATTTATACACAATACAATTATATGTATATAAGTATGTATAGATAATAGGTAGATAGGTAGACAGATCGAGATTTAGAGCATGTTGAAGTTTAGTGTTTTCTGTAATTATTGAGGTTAGTCTTACATTTATTTTCTCTCCAGTGTTTATGGTTTGGCAAAAATGATTTGATATACCTATGAAGAAAAAATCCTGATATCTGTGACCTGGATAATTTTTCTGGCACTAAGGAAACGTAGAAAATGTGTATGGTCATTAAATTCCACTGCCCAGTGCTCAAGTCAAGCAAAATCTGTGGTTTTCTCAGACTAATGATTCACTTTTGGAGGTTTATCATATTGATTTGCTTCTCATATATCCTTTCCAAAGTGGAAATATGAGAGTCAGCATTGTGACTCAAGATCTGAATTATCTTCTGTGTCATCACAATGCAGCAATATAATTAGTAGAATTATAGTTTTACTCCTGACTCCTAGACAAACAAAACCAAAATTGCTTAGAGATAGTTCTCTATATCTTTCATCCTCAAAATCGTGCCACAGGAAAAACAAATCACTAATCACCTGGATCACCTGTGTCTGCTCCTGTTCTAGACAATTCTCTTGTTCAATGATTCATTACAATGACTCAAAGAACTCAGAAAAACACAAATGCATTTTATTAAAAAGAACTAATGCAGACTAAAATTGTCAGAGGCACATAATGAAGAGTCAGGAAAAGATCAGACTTCTGTTGTCCTTTCCCAGTGTAGTGTTTAGACAGTGTCTACTTTTCCCACTGATTATTTTTGGCAACAATCACTGAACCTACAAGGAAACCTCATTTGTGAGACCTAAACAATAATGCAAGAGTGAGTGCATTGGTCACTTTCACAAGGATGACTGCTCCTATGGCTGATCTAATGTATAGCAAGAAATTCACCTTCCAAAGAGAAGCTTTGCTTTGTCTAGGCTTCTGGGAGGTAAATTTGAAATTTCCTAAGTAACAGGAGTTTCTTTGTTACATGTGAAGGGCCCCTCAGGCCACAGCTGACAGTTTCTAATAATAGAATGAGTTAGAGTCCCACGGGGCATCCCAGAAAGATCTGCCATGCACTTATAGGTGTGAAATTTTAGTTCCAGTCAGACCTCAAATGGAGCAGTGGGAGGATTAGATTGAGTTCATTCCACTGAGCAAATGAATCAACCATGTTTAGTAATGAAGGCTCAATAAAAACCAAAGCCCAGAAGAACTTCCTGCATTGGCAATTCTCCAGGTATATTGACACATATTGATATCAGAAGAGTAATGAATCCTTGAGGATGACAAAAACTTTTCATTTAAAAATCTCTCAGACTTTGCCTTCTCTGTCTTTTCTGTTGGTTACATCTACTTTATCCTTTTCCTACAGTAAATATGTCTTTGAATACAATAGCTGTTAGTGAGTTCTATAAACCTAACAAATTACAGAAACTGAGGTGAACTGGGGACCTTTGAACTTACAGTTTACATCAGAAGACTTGGTAGATTTTGAAGTGTAGAGAACAGTGTCCTTTATTTCAATTTTTTTTTATATATTTTTTTAGTTGTAGATGGACACAATATCTTTATTTTATTGCTTTGTATGTGGTGCTGAGGATTGAACCCAGGGCCTCACGCATGCGAGGCAAGCGCTGTACCGCTGAGCTACAATCCCAGCCCCTTCATTTCAATTTTGACTCGACTTTTTTTTTATCTTAGTTCTCAAGTCCTTCCAGAGGTCAAACTCAGACCCTGTGGCCCAAGGTTCTGTTGTTAGCTGTGACTATCTGACATGCTCCAAGTTTCCCTAGTAAGCAAAGAAAGCATTAGTGAGCAGAACATTCAGGGGGCTTCAATGTAATCTCCCATGACCTTGATTAAGGACAAAGCTTTTCTCAAAGGAAAGAGAAGACTATTAACTATGTAACCATTACCATCTGAAATATAAATATTTCTCTTTCCTACTGTTATGTATTAAACAACAGTAAAAAATAATATCTTGAAACCCTAACCCCCAATTTGACTGGTGGAAACAAGGCATGGAAGAAAAATAATCTTAGGATTAAACTGGGTAATAAAGATAAGGCTTTAATACCATAGGATCAATATCTTGATGAGACAAGGGAAGAGTCTCCAGGATGAACACACAGAGGCAAAAGACCAACTGATGGCACAGAAAGAAGGCAGCCATCTGCAAGGCAAGAATAAAGGCTTCAAGAGAAACCAATCCTGTTGTCAGCTTGATCTTGGACTTTATGGTCGGCAGATTCAACAGAAAATTAACTGCCATGAATTAAGCCCCCCAGTCTGTGGTATTTAGTTACAGCAGCTACAGAAAACTACTGTACCTATCCAAAACAACATGCTAACAAATTAAATATAAAATATTGATTACCTAGTACAATTAAAAAATATGTTTGTCTCATGCCAGAAAAATAGGTTTAAATATTATTATAATATAAATGTGGTAAAGTAAATGTGATATTCAAGTTCACTGCTAACTCAGATTTCACTAAGAGACAAAGTTACATTCCTATTGTTACTGGATTTTTAAAAAATTCCCCTAGTTCTACTTGTGTTCGATTAACATAAACTAAGTTGTTTTAAAGTTCACATACTCTTTGAAAAACATTATTATATTTTTGTTAACTTGTGTATATATTTTATTTTATTCTTTATTTGAATTTTATTTCTTCAGTCATAAACTGACACCTTTGCCAGACACACACCTATTATCCCAGAGGCTTGGGAGACTGAGACAAGAGGACTGTGAGTTCAAAGCCAGCCTTAGCAACTCAGTGAGACCCTGTCTCAGAATAAAATACAAAATTGGGCTGAGGATGTGGCTCAGTTGTTGAGTGCCCCTGAGTTTAATCCTCAGTAACCACCCTTCCAAAAAAGAAACTGACACTTTTTGTTTATATAAATTGTTAGAAAAATATAAATTTCTATTCTTTTCTCACTTTTTTTCTTATGGAGAATTTATTATGTTTTTTTCATACAGTGTAAACTTAAAAACAAATTTAAGTTTACAATCTGACCTAAAGCTGTTAATGTTACTGTGTGTGTGTGTGTTTGTGTTTGTGTGTGTGTGTGTGTGTGTGTGTGTGTGTTTATGCTAGTGATTGAACCCAGGGCCTTGTAAGTGATAAGCACATGCTGTATCAATAAGCTACAACCCCAGAAGCTAATTTGAAATTTTATATTATGATGACTCGAACCTGTTCTCAAGAGCTGGATAGAAAAATTTTCATAATTTAATGTAAAAGAAAAATTTAAAATTTTAACATATTTTTTGTCTAATACATAGGAGCCATTTTTCTAGATTTTTCATATACCCTGTTTCATTTTAACTTCATGGCCAACTTTGTTCCTTGTGAATTTTACAATTGCAAAGCTATGAGAAAGAAAGAGGAAGTTCAAAGTGGAAATTAAAATAAATTGAATCACTGTTCGTATACATATTTAAACAAAATGTTAAATTTCTATTTACTAATATTTCTAACTGCATCAAAGAATTTCAGGTTGGCTATTAAGATCAAGTAAGCAGAAATGTGAAGTATTTCTTACTGCTAGCTTTTCCAGTCTACATAAATCATTTCAATACATGTTTAGCTTGTTTTTCTTCACTGTCTCATTTGCAAGAGACAATACTTAGATTCTAGGCAATATTGTAATGTTTTCAGTAGCTGCATGTTTTCTTTTTTACATGAATCAAGTAGGAACTCTGTTACTATATGTGTTGTGCTTTAATTACACCAGCTGTAAACTAATCACTGGATTCCATGCAGCACCTTGTCTATACATGCAGAATTAACTGAGCACAGCATGGGTTATCTCTTTATTTTAGCTGTCTTAATAATCGATGAATGCTGCCACAAGGACATCCTGACAGCTGTGATCAGTTTCCTTTGTAAAGACAGCTGTGCCAGGAAATAAACTTTATTTCTTCCCACATTACAGAAACAGGGCAGGGGTGTCCTAGAGGCTTAGAAAGTGTAAATGGATCTCTTTGGAATTCTAAATTATACACTCTG
Organism: Xerus rutilus; assembly: GCA_028644305.1. NCBI lineage: Eukaryota > Metazoa > Chordata > Mammalia > Rodentia > Sciuridae > Xerus > Xerus rutilus. Next base: position 29,433,452 of record CM053409.1, read on the forward strand.
TGAATTAACAGGATGTTAATTTCTACTTCTACAGTTTGCCTCTAGAACAAAAACAAGCTGGGATGGAAAAGTTATGTAATGAAAGGAGGTTTCCAATGCCTTCAGGTCAATTATGCTTCTATCTTTTATATGTTACATGACCTTAAATAAATTTTATGTCCTTCGAAGCAGCACTTTCCTAACTTACACAATGTCTTCTTCATAGAAATTAATTGAAAAACAATAGCTACTATAGAAACATATTTACATAAACAGATATAAGTTTAGGCAGCATATTTTAAATCTCCAGTAAATAGCTTTGTAACATTGATGATGCTAATTATGTTTCTATGACTCTTCAGATTGAATGAGTTCATTAACTTTTACCCATGAATATAAAAATTGAGCAGTTTTTCAACTACTCATGACAATTGATGCCTACTAATGTAGGACTACTTAATTTTTCATGGAACATAGAATTCCATGAATCACTTCATAATTTGTTTTCATAATCAAGAGTTAAATCTTATTTTGATTTTCATATTTAATTTTCTCCAGGTAGAAAATCTTCACCTAGGCTACTAGAGAAAATTTTAGAGGATATGAGACTAAGTGAAGAAAAAATATTAGACTTTTCCTGGTAATTTTTTTCTTATTGAATTGTAGGCTGCTAAGCTTTCAAAATTTCTGAGGTTTTAAATTATTTTTCTAAATTATTATTCTTTCTTTAAAAAATGAATTCTTTTAGTCTTTCAAAATGTTCACGATCTTTAAATTCACTTTTATGTTAACCTTTAGCAATTTTGTAAAGAAATGCAAGAATCTTTTATTTTTTCTTTGTCCTAATGCTATGATTAAGAGATACACAAAATCCTTCACTTCTTACTGCTATAAGACCTCTGTGTATGTGGTTCAAATTCTGATATTTTTAATAGATTATTTAAAACTTTCTTATGTAGATAAATCTAGCTAGACTCTAGAGTAGCTTCCTTGAAAATTGTCCAATCCAGTGCTTTCTAGTCTTTTTTTTGTTTGCTTTAACAATACAATTACTCCAAAACTTTTTTGTACTTTTAATTTTAAAAATATATATTATTTTTGGAGTTTCAAAAATGCAACCATTGAGTCAACATACTCTTCCAAAAATTTTTGTATTAAAATGCATTATTCTTTATATTACCTTTCATTTAGTTAATTAAACAAAATATGAAGTAATTAGCTGATACATTTTATGATTTAATCACTAAGGAAAGTGAATGCATACTTGTCACTAACATTTGTGATCAACAAAAGAACTTGTATACTTTGACGAGCTGGTATTTCAGAAACGTTTTCAGCAACAAGCTACATTTCATTAAAAAGAAAAAAAAGTTTTTGTTTTCTTTGTAATGAGCAGAAACCACGAATTAACCTGTGAAAATGAGATATAATGTAATTGCCTTATATATTCTATTTGTAAAATGTTATTTGTATATACAATTTAGAGTCTATGCTTCTATGCAACACTGTTGTTAGAGAGAATTTTTGTTATCTACAAATAGTGAAAGAACAATTGCCTTGCATATGAGGCACAAGTGTGTGATTTAAAGCTTAACACAAACCTAGGCTATCAAACTACCAATACCTTTGCTATTTTTTTCTTTTGATAAGTTATGTTGAAGCAAAGTAAATTAACATGATTTAATTTAATTGATTTAATTGGATTTTACACATGAAGAAGATTCTTTTTTGGAAATTCTCAACTTGTCTCCTTAATATAGGGCTTAAAATAGTACTAAAAAGTGATTGATATTAACTGACAATATTCACAATAATAATATTAACAATATTAATAATGATTAGAATAGAGTTCTAAAACTTGTTTCTAAAAATTATAAATATTTGATCTCTATTATTTTATGCATGCTTAATTATTAAATGTCTATGTTAAATATACAATGGAATAATAGAGGAGTTACTAAAATGAACATTAGCTTTCTGAACATTGTTCTTTTTTTAATTTATTGCTGAGAAATTACTATTCCGTCTGAAATCTTTAAAAGCCATATTAAAAAGGAGACATCTTTTTTCCTAACAGTATGGGGGTAAAATTTTTATAAATTCAAACTCATGGTTTCTAAATGGATATCCAGTCGTGACCATTAAAAAATATTTGATAAATTTTTAAAGAGGAAAATAAATGCAATCAGCAAATAAATGGCAGATGTTATAGCTTTTATTGGGGAATTCTTATTAATAATAATTTCTCCATTCACACAGTAAGGAATGTAATGCAGACTATTTCTTCACTGTTCTACAGTATTTGATGTCTATTTTTCCATAAGCTAAATGCTGTAGATATATATCTGTATATATTATATACAGAAGAAAAATAACATTATTGGTATTATAATGTTAACATATCTAAACATGACACAGGCAAGAGGAATTAAACAGCATTTTGGAAATAAGGAATAGAATGATTGTGAAGAAATTACAAAAGAAAAATTTTGGACAATGTGCTCATCCATTTTCAGTAAGAGAGATTGGGATTGGCTGGTTACATATGTAATCTTGTCATTTGCTTCACAGACATTAAAAAATTTTTCTGAGGATTCAGCACTTTACTATTTAATTCAACTTTAAAAACATCCATTATTCTTATCAAATTAAAGAAATATGAGTCTGTTCTCAACCAGATTCCATGTATTCATTCTATTTTTTTTCTTTCATCTGAAAACCCTCCCTGAGTTAGTATTGCTCTTGAAACCTTAACTTGTTTTTCTTTCTCAGATTTCTTGTTACTAAAATATACCTTATTATTCTTTGTTCACTATTATTTTTATAAACATGCTGTCAGAGCTTCCTTTCCTAGAAATTGCAAAGTGTTATAACTCTCTGAAGCCTTCAGAGTCTCATTTGCTGTTTGTTGTTCTGAGCAAGGGCTAATCTAAATTACTTATCTGTCATCATACAATGTGGAAGTTGTCACTGTATTGGACTGTTTTATTGAAAAACCTTGTGAAAATAGAAATTTAAGAAAGTTTCCATAATTACCTGATTTTCATACTAAAAAACTATCACCTATAAAATTCTTATAATTTAGAGCTTAAAAAAGTGATTAAATGGATGTTTAAATTTTTTAAAAGAAATATTTCAGTTGACTTTGAACCTGCCTTTGAAAAATATGAAGTACTACATTTTATTCACAGTGTGAAAGACCATTTCACCCAGATAAATTGAAATGGGGTAAAGCATGGAGGAAATGGGCTCATTTAAATCAGTTTCAGCTAGAAAATATAATGGGATTGTAGCTCAGCGGTAGAGCACTTGCCTCGCATGTGTGAGGCCCTGGGTTCGATCCTCAGCACCACATACAAAGCAATAAAATAAAGACATTGGGTCCATCTACAACTAAAAAAAAAAAAATTAAAAAAAAAATAGAATCTGATAACTCATAGTGAAGTATAAATTTCTGAGTCCTACCTCAGGTCTGCTAAGTAAAATCACTTGGTGTGCCAACTGGATATTTATATACCTTAAGTGATTTGCAGGTTTAGAAATTTCCTCAGGCATCAGAAGTAGTAAAGTGACTTCATTATACTTGCCCTGAGCTTCAGATCTGTATCATCAAACATTATCTTGAAGGACCAATTTAGAATCACTAAGATGAATGATGAGTTGGGGGACTTCCATGATCATTTGAAAAAATGTCAATTTAGCTCAGTTCACTTTTATAAAATTTCTCTTTAATGTTTCCTAATTTAAAACTTGACTTGTTTTTGCTCTTTGCTTCAGTGGTTTTTGGCTGGAGGAAATTTTGCTTACCAAGAGATGTTTGGCAATATCTAAATATATACTAGGGCATAGACAGGGAGGTGTATTATTGGCACTTAGTGCAATAATACACCTCCCTTAGAGCAAACAATCTGCTAAACACCCTGCAGTAGACAAGATGGCCCATGGCAACAAAGAATCATCTGATTCAATATGTCACTAATGCTGCTGTTAAGAAACTTGGACTTGTCTATATTCTAAAATTAAAATGATAATAAATTTGTATTATAATTCTAGATTTAGCATTTGTAACAATGTATAGTATATAGAGAATTCTTCTTTGGTGGTGCTTATAATCATTACTGTAAGCACCATATACCCACATGGATTCTGGGTCTCCCCCAGGGAGTCCAGGCCTAACAGCTACATTTATATGCATTAAAAGTGAGTGGAACTTTTACTGTCATTTTTATGAGTAAAGTGGAGGTGGAGATGTTCTTTGGCATAATTGAGATTACAAAGCAAGTATATGTTGAGCCAAGATAGGCCTTTTTTAAAATTTTTAATTCAAAACAACAAATATATTCAAACTTCACAAATTTTGAAATAACCTGATATTAACGTATTTACATAATAATTAGGCCACTGTTTCAGGGGTGAAGACATTAGTATTTTTTTTCAATTTCCAGAATTTATTTTATAGTGTTCCCCAAATAGTTTCAATATTACACTTTATACATTGAACTAAATTATTTCTAGGGCTGGGGGTGTAGCTCAGTTGGTAGAGTGCTTGCCTAATATATACAAGGCCCTGGGTTCAAGCCTGTAAGGTAGAAAACAGCCTTTTTGTAATTAATTTTCACATCCCCTCTCTAGAAGCACAAGGCAGTTCCTACCCCAGGGGGTTCCTCTCCCAATCTTCCACCTGGGAAACAAATAGTTTTCACACCCCAGTCCCTGCCCCAGGGGGTTCCGCTCCGGAATCTTCCACCCGGAAAAGCAAGGCCTAACCGAAGGCCGCCACTGCTTACCTGCCCCCAATTTTAAAATGACCAATCCCTAGCTCGCCACGCGGTTTTGTAGCGGGCTCTATAAAATCCCTCCGGCACTTCCCCTCTCTCTCTTTTCCTCTTCGCCCGGGTGCCCACTCCCCTGAATAAAGGATTTTCCTGGCTGTACAGAGGTGTCCGTGTCTGGCTGGCCGCTACCCTAACATTTGGTGCCGGTGACTTGGATGAGGGAGTAATTCTCTATTGAGGCCCCTCATCCTGAACTGCGGACCACACCTCACAGCCTTTGCTCATTCTTTCGATCATCAAGTGTCTGCGCCCACCACGACCTTCGTTCGGTGAGTCTCCTTTTGAGGAGATTAAAACTTTGAAGG
>CM053409.1:29439070-29478678 GCA_028644305.1 Xerus rutilus
GAAGGAACCCTTCCAAACTCATTCTATGAGGCTAGTATCACCTTGATTCCAAAACCAGACAGAGACACATCAAAAAAGGAAAATTTCAGACCAATATCCCTGATGAATATAGATGCAAAAATTCTCAATAAAATTTTGGCAAATCGCATACAAAAGCACATTAAAAAAATAGTACATCATGATCAAGTGGGGTTCATTCCAGAGATGCAAGGTTGGTTCAACATATGGAAATCAATACACGTAATCCATCACATCAATAGACTTAAAGATAAAAATCACATGATTCTATCAATTGATGCAGAGAAAGCATTCGACGAAATAAAGCACCCTTTCATGTTCAAAACACTAGAGAAACTAGGGATAGTAAGAACTTACCTCAACATGGTTAAGGCAATATATGCTCAGCCAAAGGCCAACATCATCCTAAATGGAGAAAAATTGGAAGCATTCCCTCTGAAAACAGGAACAAGACAGGGATGCCCTCTCTCACCACTCTTATTCAATATAGTCCTTGAAACTCTAGCCAGAGCAATCAGACAGACGAAGGAAATTAAAGGGATACGAATAGGAAAAGAAGAACTCAAACTATCATTATTTGCAGACGACATTTCTGTCTTCTTAATCTCTTACATGATCTTCTTGGATGTGTATCACATTCTGGTTTAAGGTTTAACACATTTTCAACAATAAAAATCTCTATAATAAAACTTTGTAGAGAGGACTTCTGATTTGGCAGAAGATTTTGTTTTTAACTATTTCCCCAAAATAAGGACCATGAAAATATCTTTGTAAGTTAACAAAATTGAAGATCCTTTTGGGACTAGTCATATGGGAATTCAATAGCAACTAGACAACATGAGGAAAATGACCTTTTAATCATTGTGGTGTATCTGATGTTAAGCTCATGATGACATTGGTTAGAAATCACAAATATTCACTGTTCCACTGGAAGAATCATAAAGCAGAAATGTCACCTTCCATCAGCTGTCCCTCAGTAAATGACCCAGTTAATGTCACACTTATAAGGTCATTCTCAATTTCAATCCTATCATTTTAGAATGACACACATTTATTGTCTCTCTTATAGATTATGACAATGTATTTTTTAAAAAACATTTAATATACACACTCATTTATTTGAGTATTTGAGTTTTTGGAGTTTTAAAAATAAGATATGAAACTTAGGTTTCCATTTTCACAAGTGTAAAATTTTTAAACTTGCATAGTTTCTATTTATTGATAAGAAATTTATGATATGATTGTACTTTCTCTACAACACTTTTTTGTATTTATCATGTAACTTTAAGGTTTTAATGTTAGTTTTTAAAAATGAATGGTCAATTCTGAGATAATTATTTTTTAGTGACAACTATTGGTTTTTTAATGCACTTAAGAATTTTCTCTAAAATTGAATCTTTCCACATTAGGATACTATATGGATCATTGCCTTATCAAATATAAATTATACATAATAGTTTTAAAAGGATATAACCAAGATAATGCAGTATTGAATGTTTGATCTATTTAGTAATTTGTTTGAAAATACAATATTAATTGGACATTTGTCACAAACATATTTGTATTTTTTACTTTAATTACTCAATTCTTGAAAGTTTTCAACAATTTGAAGTTTTTTAGGACTGAACAGCATAGATTCAGATAACTTTTTCAGTTAATTTGTAATATAAAATACTAAGAAAATACATGTCATTAAGTAGTTTGTTTAATGAAAGTGTACATATATTTGAAAAAACTATTTAATATTAGAGTTTAATCTCACAGTGGTCAGGAATTCTCAGACACTTTTATTTTCTTTGGGTAGGAGTGAAAAAATAATAAGTGTAGCTGGACATTTGTTTTGATAAGACTAATAGTCAGCATTGAAATTCTGTAATATCAGTGTGCAATGACTTAAAATGCACTTCTGTCTTATAAACTTTTCTAATGACATCACAATCACATCAACACTTTTTTATTATCAGATTTACCTTTTATATCATAAGTGATTTGTAAGAGCACAATTTTTCTTCTTAAATGTTAAAATGTTTGATTTTTGTTAGGAAGATCCTTTATTAACTAAAAATAGGGAAACATGGAATTTTCTAAAATATTCATATTGAGATCCTTACTGACTTGTAAGTACATAGATTTTATGTGGAGGAGGATGTGGGGCAATAGGTAATTATAGCTGAGTAGAGTTATCATGAGCACTTGCTCTCTTGACTCCTGAAGGTGGTCAGAGGGTGGTAATCACATGAGATATGCAGATGACATATCCTATGATCATGTTTGTACTGAACAAAAATAAGTGTCTGGAGAAGAGTAAAGATTAAGTTATTTGTAGGGCAAACGCACCTGCTGCTTCCTATTGTCTTGCACATCACCCACTCCACTTAATTATATTAATCCACTGGTCCTAACAGCACCATTGTCTATGACTCCCTCCTTGGACTCAGTACCTCAGTATTTTGCTGTGAGAGGTATCTCTCTGCAAAGATCTTCCTTTCAACTTAATGAAAATCTGCACAAATTCTCTTATTCTGAAGTTCCAAATATGATCTCACTTGTCAGATCCATCTATAACTCTGTATGTATATATACATCTACCACCTATAGGAGATGAATAAAGAATGAATAAGTACATATCAAAAATTCTATGATGTTTTTTGTCCTGATCCTTCCAATCTGATGTAATCTTTCCCTGTTTTGAACATTCACAGTCAGACCATATTTTATTTTCAAGCTCTTGTAGCTTTATCATATGTGACTGTATTTTAAACTGATTTATTCTATTTCCTTTAGTGGACATTAATAGCAAAGAGACCTCATAGCATTCCATTTGTGAGCAGCTTAAAAACTTACAATAGTAGGCATTTGGAGAGAATTTTAAAAAATTAAATTTCTGGGTCAGGTACGGTGGCACATGACAGTAATCCAGCAGCTCAGGAGGCTGAGGCAGGAGAATTGCAAGTTCAGCGTCAGACTTAGCAATTAAGTAAGGTCTTAAGCAACTCAATGAGATTCTGTCTCCAAATAAAATACAAAAAAGTGCTGTGGGGATGTAGCTCAGTGGTTAAGTGTTCCTGGATTCAATCCCTGGTACCAAAAAAAAAAAAAAAAATGCTGTAGTAAGAGTGCATAAATGTATTTTAAAGGTGAAATATAAGGTTAAAAGAGAAAAAATGGAATTATTTTCTAAAGTTTTGAAACAATAGAGAAAAGATCTTGAATGTCTCACTATAAAGAATAAAAAATAAAGAATAAAAAATTTAAAAAATTAAAAGATCTCCTTAACTTAAAGTACCAAATTTATAAATATACCAATATTAATAAAAATGTCTTACTTATTTTTTCACTGATATTTACTGAATATATTTTAAGAAAATTAACAAATTTTAATTAATCTCTAAATTATTCTACTGCAGAAATATTTTATGAATAATTATTATAACATATACTTAAGTAATGTAAAATAAAAACTAATTAATTTAAAATTTTAGGGATCAACAACAAAAAATGACAAAATTGATTAAGTGGTAAATATTTTCAAACCTCATTTTTGATGCAAGAGATCTGAAAAACTAACACATTGCTCATACAAACAAAGAGCATGAGTATTGCTGATTACTTGTGGAGAACCATTAGGCATAAAAAGTATATTTTGTTTATAACATCTTACTTGTCCAAATTTTTCTAATTATTTAAAAGTTATTTAGAGAATCTTCCTGTAGAAGTCAGGTTGTATATATTTTAAACATTTTAATTCGATGTAAATTGGCAGTTGGGACCCAGAAGAAATCCTGAGATGGGACTTCTGTAATGATGGTGTGAGCAGCTTGGAACAAACTGTCGCCCCAGACAATAACTGGTCAAAATTTTCAAAGACAATCATTCAATCTCTGAACATTGACCAAAGGCCTTAAACAAACTGAAAAATATTTATTGAACCAAGTTTCTGGAAACCCAATAATGAAAGTTGTAGGCAATGGCATTTCAGTGAGTGGCTTCACCCACCCCTACTTAGATCCCTAGTGTGGAAGAGCTATTCTACTAGGCTCAGAAGCCAGTCATGGATCCTGTTTCCCTCACTTTTACCCTTTAAAAGATTTTTATTGGTTAGACATTGGCAGTATGGTGACAGTCCTTTATTTTCCACCCAACTACCATCTCTTAGAGAAAAGCTGGCAAGACTGCTGGTAAAGAATATGATCATCCATCTCTATAGCACTGTGTATTGGTGAAGAATTCTTCTGGAGGCCTCCATGAGCAAGTATCAGCTTCTATCTGGTGTGGAAAAAATATCACATGCCAATTCAGGAGATCTTATTTTGGTATTAAGGACTAGTGCTATCTGTGGGAGGTTGATGTCTACCTGGTAGCACCAGTTTCCTCCCACATGTACACAGCCCACCATAAGTAATACCTGTTGAAACACAAAGTTAAAAGAGAATTCCACTTTCCATGCTTTCTCTACCACACAAAGGATCTTAGGAAAGCAAATGTCAATGAATGGTAATACCTATCATTCATTCATTCTGAGCAACAGAAGAGCAATTTATTTGGAAAAATTATGTTCCACATCATTGTTGAAAACAACAGAATAATCAGCTAGTAATTTACAAGGTCAAGCAGCTTTGTGTGATACTACACAATGTCCAGCAAAGGGGGAAAAGAGAGAGAGAGAGAGAGAGAGAGAGAGAGAGAGAGAGAGAAAGAGAAAGTAGAGTTCTGGTTGTCAGGCTTAAGGCAAGAGAGTGAGGCAAATGCAAGTGAGGTTTCTTTTCAGGAGTTTGAAATGCTCTAAAGTTAATTAGTGGTAATAGTTGCACAACTCTGAATATACTAAAATGATTGAATCATACATTTTTAAAGGATGAATTTTATGAAATACAATGTTTCCATAAAAATTTATTTATAAAAAATATTCTGTCAAATGAAAAAGGCTAATCATAAAAGACCATATATTACATGACTCAATTTATCTGAAAATGTCTAGTATAAACAAATCTATACATAGAAAGCAGATTAGTGTTTACCTGGGACTTCTAATGGATAAAAGGCAATTTCTTGAGTTAATAAATAAAACTAAAATTACATTATGATGATGGTTGCACAATTCTAACAAATATATTAAAAACAGAGCTCCATAATTTAAGTGAGTTCTATGATATGTTTATATTCTGAGAGCTGTTATATAGGTATGAGAAAATACACTAATGCACTGCTTTAGAATAAAATATTATCTTTGTAAAATAGACAGTTTTGTGATTATATAAGGCTATGTCTTTGTAGAAAATAATGCAAGTGCTTGATTATCTTGCTAAAAATTATTTTAGACACCATTAACTCTTTAAGAATTCAGTTGCATTGTCTTAGATGAATCAGAAGAGGAATAACACTTGCATTTTTTAATCGGAAAAAAAAAACTTGTCTGAAAGAAAATAACATATTTGTATATTCCCTTGCGCTATGATAATGGGCAAAAAAATGATTCAGGTGGGACATTGCAATTCTGGAGCCAAAATATATTGCTCTCATTTATTTGTATAAGGTATACTAGACTATCTCTTAAGTGCATTCTTGTTAAGAGTAGATTGTCTGGAAGAAGTTTATTCCCATAAGAATGCAGTGCTTAAACAGCACCTTGCCACTAGAAAAATTTAACTTTATGTTTAGAGTTACTAAGAGGTTTCTAAAAATGATTTGATGTTTACTTCTTTCCTTAATTCCACTACCTTTAGAGACAAATTTTATTGATGTCTTTTTATAGATTAATTATAACTGTGGTTATTTGGTAAGAATCAAGCTGAGTGAATGTTATTCAATTGCTTCTTCAAAAATCAAAAGAAAGTCACTTATCAAAGTTTCTAAATTTTCACATTTCTATCCCAACAGTTAAAAACTATGGAGTTATATTACTTTGCTTAGCTTTTAAGGCACAACTTTTTTTTAAATACCTAGACAATGTTCTAGAGCGATCTGATACAATCTTTCCTCTGATGATCTCCATGGGCATTTGAGGTATACATTATCCAGAGGATAAGTATGAGAGAGTATGTTTGAAGAATTAGGGCCTATCGGCATCCCCAGAACAGTCTAGTTGTTTCTTTGGAGCTGAAAGAATATTTGGATAGTTTCTTCCAAAAAGAAATATTTTTTTTTGCCTCTTCATCTGAGTAACTATATTGAGTCTTTTTTTATTTTTTCAGTACTGGGAATTGAGCCTAGCCAGGGGCACTTAGCCACTGAGCTACATCCCCAGCCTTTCCTATATTTTATTTAGAGACAGGGTCTTGCTGAGTTGCTTAGTACCTAGACAGGTTGCTGAGGATGGCTTTGAACTTCCAATCCTTCTGCCTCAGCCTTCCAAACCACTGGGATTACAGGTGGGTCCTTTTCTTTTTCTAACACTGAATTGTCTTATATGATTTAGTTACATGGCTACCAGGTGTAAACAATGTATAATTGTGTTTGTGTTTGTGTGTGTGTGTAAGTGTACAATAAACAACTTGGAAAATTTGTTCTATAATGTAAAATTAAATAATGAAATCTTCAGGAAAACCAGATACCCAAAGTCAATATTTAATTAAATAATAAAGATTAAATGTTTTATTATATGCTTTATGCTCTTAATGGGGCCAATGATTAACTTAATTAAATCTTATATGAGCACTTACTTAATAACTAAAATGTTATTTTAAATATCAAATAAATATGTGTTTTAGAATATAAAACAATTTGTGGAGAAATATTCATTAAGATAGTGTTATAGGCTAGATAAAATATATATAATCTATCAGATAACATTTTGTGCTATTTATTCTTTACATATTTGCTTAACATACATCTTATTGAAGTACATATAAGTATTAACATTTTAATGATACTATACATTGATAACTGTTTAGAATAAGATTGGATTTATACTTTAAAAATCCTTACATTGAGCCGGGTGCAGTGGCACACACCTGTAATCCCAGCACTTTGGGAGGCTGCGACAGGAGAATCAGGAGTTCAGAGCCGACCTCAGCAACTGTGAAGCGCTAAGCAACTCAGTGAGATCCTGTCTCTAAATAAAGCACAAAATAGAGCTGGGTAGCCTAACAGTGGTGCATTTGTCAAAATAAAATTTTGAGATATTTACTGTATTAAAAATTATATAGTATTGTCAGAGGATACAATATTGGGTAGATTATTCAATGTACTAGTTATCGAGGTAGTTAAATACTTTGAGAAAATACTTTAACCATGAGTGCTGAAAATTGTTTATATATTTTTACATTTTCAAATAATAGCAAGCACTAATGTTAAATAAAATCATTAGCTTTTGAAAACTTGAAAGCATTTCTGTCCCAGATACTGAAGGGAAATGTTTGGCTTATTTCAAGCTACCAGATCAGTATGAATATCTTTTACACCTTCAGGGCTTGAGAATGGCAAAAATAACAAATGTCCCACTTTTTTACATCTCCAAATACTGGTAGGAGTTTCAAATATTTATGGTTTCTTAGTAGGGCAAGCCTTTGTGTTTCTTTTCTGACTCACCTGAAGAAAAGATATATTTTTTAATCACTACAAAAAAATGATATTTAAGAGAAAACAAGTATGATGGCTGTATTGTTTTTAAAGATTTGTCTGTAAATATTTTGATTATTAGATTTTCCTCTATTATTTAATATCTCATGCTTTTCTTGAACTCTAAGATAATACTTTTATCTTTAACTATAACTAGTCTGGAACAATCACTCGAAGTATAAATACTAAAAATTTGATGATACTGGGAATATTAGCATGTCCTCTCTTCCAAGTTGGCACTTAATTTGTGAAATATTCTATATTTTTGTATTTATTTTGTAATTTGATACACATTTGAGCTGTAAGCTTATGATTTGTGCACTGCTCTGCATTTCTATTATACTTTAATTTAAACATTTTGCTTTTGAAAATATAAGAGATAAAGTTATAAAAAGGTCAGTAAAATGATAAGATAGTTAAGGAGAATCAGGTCTGAAAATGACAAGTAAAAGGATATTTTTGCCTATTATTTTGTGGCAAACAAAATGGATGTATGTGCTGTATCCCAGACTGGCACAATACTAGCTATGTGAATCACATTTAGAAATATTATTAAAATTTAATTTTTTGAAAAAATATTTCTTCTTTCTTTTTGACAACCTTTCCTCTTCAGTTCCAGATTACTTTCATGTTTTTTATCTTTCCATGATTTCTCTAGTACAATTACTTCATTAGCTTACTATAAGCTCTGAAGAGTTTAGAAAAGTTTAGGCAAATTTTAGCAAATTATGAATGGTAGTGAAAGGAAGAGTGATAGCTGACTTTAAAATGCTGATCCAACAGCCAGTTACCATCAGTGAATATTATGAAATAGTTTATGATGGAATACAGTGATAAATAGCTTGTTAAGTACTGCTTAAAACTGGTTTCCAATTAATAAAGGAGTTTACTCAAAGTATATATGCTAATTTTCCTTCAATTATAGTCTTAACTATGCCTCTGTATTAACTTTCTTCCAAATCTTGTTTATCTGAAACCAGTGAGTTCACAAAATCCTCTTCATGATTTCCTTTATTTACAATATTTTAAAAAGCAAACTGTGTACTTGCTGTGGTCAGTTCAAATTGTTTCACCTAATGGAAAACTGTAACAAAGATAATCACAGAGCACAACTGTAATTGTATCCTTAACTTTGACCTTACCTTTGAGATAAGAGGCTTGCTCTTGTGTTTTTGTATTTGGAGGCCAGGGGGAAACATTTTTAATCTAGGACTGAAGTACAAAATAAATTAGATTTTACATCTTTTGGTACTTTCTCCAGAGGTGTTATCTTGGCTCTGTTGGTCTTTGGGATGCATCACTGAAGTCCTCTTGCCAACCATTCCAGTTGCACCAGACAATTTGGGCTCCTCCTTAAATTCACCTTTACATTTCCTACTTCTACTGATATAACACCAAAGGTATTATTTTAAACTTTTCCGAGACTCATTTAATGAGACATCCCAATGAGTATTTATATTCTTAATAGCAGCAAATGACTCTAGAATAAGAGATGTTTGAGACATGAGCAATCTTTTTAGAACACTCCAAATCATACTACTTGTGATTTTTCATCCAGCTCTGAATAAAAACCAATGTATATTGTCAATCTGTATTTGCTTATTTAGCAAGGGTCCTATTTTTTGTTGTTACATGATTTTTTCACTTTTTTCCTAAGCTATTATTTTGTTTTGAGTTAGTCAATTTTATTTTGGTTGTATATATTTGAGTCACTTTCAAACGTGTTATTTCAGAATATTATACACCTTAAAGGTGATGAGTTTCTATTAAGTTAATCTAAATTTCAACTGACCGTGAATTACAGAGAAGACAAAGCATTTTAAAGAGCTTCAAACACTTCAGTGGGTTTGTATCACTTTCAAAGTGAACTAACCATGTATTTTAACCTAAGAATAAAAGTATACTACATGAAGCCTGTCTTTCTTTCTTTCCTTCATTATTTATTGATTCATTTGTTTATTTACTTATTTATTTATTTATTGGTTTAAGAATAAAATTCTTCATTATTACTTTGATTCATTTACTAGTAATAAGTTACTTAATGCCCCCAATAGCAAATTAACTATGATATCAACTGCCTTAGTTTTGCTGACAAGATTTCAGTCTGCGTCCAAATTTCCAGCTGTGGAACAATGAAAGTACTCATATATTTAAGAATATATTTGTTTACAGAGAATATATCATTAGTTGAGTTGCTAATTTAATAAATGTCCATGATATTCAACAAACACAAGTATTTGGAAATTAGTTTCAAATATGATAAAATTTTGACTTAGAAAATTTGATAAATAGTACTATTTAACACTATAATTTATAAGTAATTTACTACAAATTTTAAATATAATATTACAAACTAGTTTGTAGTTATAAAATAGAGCATATATAACATGTATAATCACAATGTTACACTTATGGAAAGAGCCATTTGGTTTTATTGAGTAAGCTCATCACATTTTGCATACATTGATTTTTATTTTAGTGCATCATGATGATACTTTGAATGGGTGAATTCAGCAGATTAAATTTACAGATTAAGAAAATAGTTTTAGCTCTATCTTAATTCTGAGAAATGACTAGAAATTTATATTAAATCCTTCTAGGATTTTCAGTCTGTTACTTTCCCTGAAATAATATTCAAGCTGTCTAGGATTCTAATGAAAGTTATCAGAGCAAGACCTAATGATAATTATTTCCATAAATCTTTTTATTTAAATTTTATATAAACAACTTAAGCTTTCTAAAAATTTTATGTCTCTTAGCCCCAAACTTTTTTCTTAATCAACAACTATGATATAAAGAAAACAAACTGAAATAAAAATTTTCTCAATGAGCCAAATATTTTAACAGGGTTTTGATATGATTATAGATTTTTGGGTTTCACCTTATTTTGCTACTTGTTGGAAGCTACTTTGCCAGAAAAGTACAGAATCATTTATTTTTATACTGAATATTATATTCTAGAGTGTATTTCTATTCTAACTTAAAGCAATTTTATTCAATCAGGTAACCTTTCTGGTCACTGATTGCCTGAGTTGCCAATCAAAATTTACCTAGAATATCATTAATATTACAGGATATGGAAAGTGTTATTTTTAATTCAACAATATCATAAATATTTCTTACTTCAAAACAAACACTGTTTTACATCATGGATATTTTCTTAATTGTGGTCATGAATACTAATTTTATATTCCTATGATTTAAATATTTGGTATTCTATAATTGCAGAAAGCTCATATTTACAATCATAAGCATGAATTATGCTTGCCCTCCCAGCCTTGTATTTAACTGTTTTATACAAAATGAAGTTATTACAATGTAGAAATAGTAAAGAAGTTATTAAAATGTAGAAAAATGATGCAACCACAGGAATTGCTAGGACACCTTATAGAACACGACCTCTCCCAAGTGTAGGAGGTTACTGAGGATTGCCTACAGGAATCTACCATGGTTAGATCCGAAAGATATTGTGAGCTCTGTATACATGTCTGTGGGGAGAGTAAGATTATTGAGGAGGGCATAGAAGTTGAGAGTGAGTGGGAAAGGAAGAAGAATGTTTCATCTAGGGAAGCATAAAAGTGAGCTAACATAATGGTGCAAATTAAAAATTGGTAGAAATCAAATGACAAGTGGCATGCTTAGGAAAAGATCAGGCTTGAAAGATTGGCAGAGATGAGTAGATTTGAGATATTATTGGGCAATATGTATTTAAGTAACATAAGGTTAGGATTTTAGGACTTTATTGAAGGATGAGGGAATTAAAGAAAGGCATGAATCAAAATGACTCAGTTTTATTGCTGTGAGTAGATGCATTTTATTTACCGATACAAGAACAAGTTTTCTGGGAATATAGTCAGTTTATGGACATGTTGTGAATATAAAAATTGCTTATAGATTATACTATTGTCATTTCCACTCCATTATAAACAGCATGAAACACAGAAGATGTATATTTATTGTAGATGAAGTGTCATGAGAAGAGCTATTTTTCTGTGGATTCTGATGGCATGTTACTCAGAAATCTCTTTCTCATAACATGAATCTCTAACATTCATGTTAGAATAGCATTTCAAAATCTTGTTTTAAGAGACACCAATCATAACCAAAACTAGATTCACATAATATATTGTTGAGTTTAAAGATTATGGAATCTAGTGCACAGCATGTAATATTTGTTTCAACTTTCTATCCCGTGGGAAATATTAATGTCTGAAAAACACATTTTATTATTTCTATTGTAATCAAAATACATAGAGCCTGAAACAGGGGGTAGAGTTGGAAACTGCGACTCTCACAATTACAATAAATTACTCAATAGGGAAATTTCAATAGGGAAAGAAATTTCAATAAGAAAATGTTTATTTTTTGTCTTCTAACATTTGGCCTCTGCTAGTTTAAATTTTTTGTATATGGGAGAAGAATGCATTTATTAGAAGATATTTTGACAGTTTCATGGAACTGAAAGTTGAGATTACCCCTGACAATCTTGGGCCTCTGATGACCCAATCCCAAAAGGCAAATGAGGACTTTACTATAAAGCCAGGAGAATTGATTGGACTC
This sequence comes from Xerus rutilus, assembly GCA_028644305.1. Taxonomy (NCBI): domain Eukaryota; kingdom Metazoa; phylum Chordata; class Mammalia; order Rodentia; family Sciuridae; genus Xerus; species Xerus rutilus. The sequence goes on from CM053409.1 coordinate 29,451,206, forward strand.
TCAAAGTGTCTCTACACAAGGGTGTCATGAGTATCTAGAACTTAGGATATCCTGCAGAATGATTTCAACTACCATGTTTCTTGTGGAAAGTGTACTTATAGCCAGCAATAAGTAAATGGTTTATCTGATATGAGGAATCTCAACTGAGTTATTACTGAAGGCAAATTACACAAGAAATGTCATGAAAGAAAGAAATCATAAAATACCAAATATAATATTGTTATGTTGTAGAAATCAGGATTTTATTAGCTATCTGTACTGTATGCTTCAGTGTGGTATCTATTATCTACTTATCTATCTGCCATCTATCTATATATCTAACTATCATATACAAGTTCTTACTTTATCCTCTTACAATATTTTATATAGTATAGTACTATGTTTTATATAGTATAGGTAATTTTTAAATTTAGTTCATAAGAATACATTATGTAAAGGTGGGAATACACACTTAATTTTAAAGGGATGAACTGTTGAGAAAGGAATGGTACCTGTTGAAATATTGAATATTTCTTTTGGATTACAGGGTAGATTCTTTTTCCTTTTTATGGGGTGCAACTGTATTATGTTGAATGGTCATGTATTCTAATTTCTAGTGTTGTTATTTAAAAATTTAAATATGGATAGAAGAACATGTGTGGATATTTATGTATCAGATGGATAGGGTGATATGCAGTACTCAATGTAATTCCTTATAATGATTCACAGGTACCTCAAAATATGCAAAGCTAAAAATATGCATTCCCCTGACTTTCTTACACTAGAGGAATGTACACTATTTTCATTAATCAGATACAGCTGTGTGAGAAGCTGTATGTGCAAAGAAAGCATATTTTCTGACACTTTTGCAGCTTCTGTTGACAAGCTTAATCATGGAAGTGTTTGTATTTTGAAGTAGATATTTTGATTTTTGGTATATGCTGATCATATTGCCTTATGACTGTAGAAGAAAATTATAGTTGTTTTTATTGGAGATTTTTGTATTATAGCTTTTGAAGTCATCACTAAAAGCTCAGTCTACACTCTTCCTTCAACCACCACATGCATTCTGTAAGCCATGTAATAGCTTGTGGCGAGGTAACCAAGCCACAACAAATTCTATTTCTTGCAAGTGAGCATTGATCAATGCAATGAAGATATAAAATATGAAAATTCTTTTTTATTTCATGTGTTTCATACTATTTTATTTTATTGGCATGTGAGATTGAACTCAAAGGTGAATACCCACTGAGCCACATCACCAGCCTTATTTTATTTAGAGACAGTGTATCTGTAAGTTGCTCAGGGCCTCACTAAGTTGTTGAAGCTGGCTTTGAACTCATGATCCTACTGCCTCAGCCTTCTGACCTGCTAGGATTACAGGCATGTCCCACTGTACCCAGTTATATTTTTCTATTTTTTTTAAAGGGTGACTTCAGAGTCTAATATGAGCAAGAATTCTATCATGGTCAACACTGTTTGTAAATGATACAAGGAAGAATGAGGAAGCCTCTTACTTGGTATTTTGTCATTCATCTTGCATAGTTAAAAATCGTCTATACCTTTATTGTAAACTAGGTCACTCTTGATATGCAGATAATTAGTTATTGAGTAATTAAGTAATAAAAATACGAGAGGTTATATATGGGGGAAAATGTCCCCCTTCTCCTCTTCTTTACTTTCACTATACTATAAATGAAACTGGTGTTTCCTAACAGTAAAGGTAGAGTCAGAGATTCTCAGTCAATAATTTGTCAGAAAAGGCAAATTGGGTGATGTCTCATTGAAAAAGATTACAGTAGTAGAGCCTTTTCAAAAGTTTAAACGTATTTCAAGTAGAAAATCCAAAGGAATGAATGAATCATCGACAGAGCACACAGGGAATAGAGTACCTAGTCATATTTTTCATCCACTTAGTGTTTGTATGAGCTTAGTATATGTATCTTTGAACAGTAGAAAGATTCTGAAGTTTATAGCCATAATTTATCTCTAGTGCTACTGCTATTTCTCAAAAAGACTTAAAGGAAGTGCTATGCTAACAGATTCTACTATTAACACTCCTTCCTATTTTAGTAGAAGAGTTATTCCTTGATTTTTCTCAAGGGCAGCCTGTATATGAACTTCCAGGAAATGGGTCAGATGTGGCAACCAGTTATGATAAAAAAAAAAGTAGGAATGTATTACTGTATAATGAAATACTAAAAAGTATTTAAGTGAAAGATTTTGCCTTGGGGATTAGTAACTGAACCCAGTCAAGCTTTTTAGTACATCATGTAAATATACCAGCATTCACTACAACCTGTACTGTAGGGCACTAAACCTAGGTATTAAATACTAATAACTTTCTCTGATACCATAAAACAGTTCCTGGACCTTAAAAAATAATGATATTCTTCAAACAAATTCTCGTAAAATAATAACCCAAACTTCATCAGGGAATGCTATGAAACTTGACTCATACTGTCTCATATTGAAAGGCATTTAAGATCATAGAAAGTTTACAAGAGCAGGTTTCTGTATTAGAAACTCTAAAATTTGAAAATAACTTCCCAAAGTGTTTTCAATTAATATTTTTGCAAAAGCCCAGTTTAGTTACACTAATCCAAGTTAGTCTTTAGAATGCCTGTATTCCAAAGTCCACTCAAAACATACAGAAAGGAAATGAAAAACTAAGAAGCTAAAGATATTAGGGGGTTAATTTAAAGGTACAGTTTGGCAGAGGAGCTGCAAGCTGCAAATTGAGGTAAAAAGAAGAAAGCCATTCCTTGGACTATGACTAGGTTCCTTATCTTAGTTTTCTTATTACTACCTTCAGCTCTGCAGAGTTTTTTTACTCCTTCTTACAATATTTACTTGAATATATGTCCTAAATGAATCCTGCTTAGATTCCTGACACTGTTCCTTTTCAAATCCATACTTTCAGGTTTGTTCAGACTCAGGCATTAACACCAATTCAATTCCTGTTTACAGAGAAACCGTAGATCCTAGATTTTTTTAAAGTGCCTAGCCATCAGATTCAGGCTTATTAAGTTATTGGAAACCTGAGAAGAGCTCTTTAGCCTTAATTTTGAAGAGTCAGCCTGTTCCATGACTAAGCTTGAATCTCAGTATCCGGGGCTCTGGGGCTTTGTTTTTTCCTTGTTTGTCTTTTATCGTACACCAATCCAGTGTTCTTGCTCTATGCAGTCCTGCTTTACCGCGGTATCTTATCCTTCACACACAAAATATAAGACAGAAGCTAAATTCAAATTTCAGACAAGCAACAAAGAATTTTTCTTTAGTGAATGTCCTAAACAATACATAGAAATATACGTAGAATATGTTTTCTCTTCTTTAAGATTACAGTTACATATGCAGGAATATGGACACATAATATTTCATATTATTCAATATTTATCTAAAATTCAAATTCAACTGGGTGTCCTGAAGGTGACTGGCAACTTTAGGCTAACTTCTAAATGATTTCCCAATTGATATCATGATTTGCCTGTATGTCTCATGCTGACAGCTATCAGAACCTTGGCTATCCTAAACTGTTCAAATCTACTTACCTACTCTTCCCTTTCTGGTCTTTATAAGTTGATTATTTACTATTTTCTGTTGAATAGTTTCTTCTTACTAGCATGTCCTATATGTCTGTATGCATTTCCTGTTCCTGCCTGCTGTGGCTGGTATTCTACTAACATACAAGGTCTGGTGAACCTCTCCCAGTTGACTTATTACTCCTGCTTTACCAATATAGTCCTAGTTTTGCATGCGACAATTCTATTAAAAGTAGAAAATAATTATGCAGTTCCTATTAGGTTCCAAACATTATGTGATATTCTGAAAAGACCAAAAAAGAAAGGCACATGTTCCATCCTCAGGGACTCAAGCAGAGGAACAGTTATTAGAAGTGATAATTGCATTAACCACTAACACTTTTGGATACTTAATACAGTCATCAGAAAGATTCTCTCTTAATTCTTGCAGCAATTCTGTCAACTATTTTCTCTTTAAGAAAAATAAAACAGAGATCACGAGGTCCATCAAGTTTTCTAGATAAACACCTTCTCAATGACAGAACTAGAAGCAGGATCTAGATCTGACTCCAGATTAAATTAACATGACAGTTGCCTCAACTCAAATGAATCTGTTACTATTACCATATATAAAGTTTATGTGTCATAAACTGAGGAGGGAAAATATACCTGGGGACTTTCTTTGTTGTTGCTTGTTTCTTCTGTGTCATTAGTGACACTGGCTAAAAAGTACACATTTATTAGGATTTCTAAATACTTTCTAATACCTATGAGGCTAATGTGAACAAATATAACTGATATTTATGCTCTTAGAAGAGAAGCCTATTTAAATAGTAGTGATGATCAGGGCAGAAAATACAGATAGATTTTGCTTTTACATCCACCTTGCATTCAGGGGTGGCTCTTCGTCATTAGCAAACCAGTAAGTTGGTCTTTCTACTATAGAAATAATGATGCAAGGAAAAGACCTTATCTTGTTCTGTCTTTAATATGCATCTTCTGCTTTTTCTTTTCTCCTAAAAGTCATCTGTTCTGTGGATAGTATGTGCAAAACGTGGTGATATTCTGAGTCTAGTTTCTGGGATGATTAGAGACTTGCATCTCAATTTAACTTTTCTTTCTGGATTAACATAATGGTGGCAATGAGGGGAATTCAATCACATTTGCTTGCTTTTATCATTAATGAACACTAAGCTACATATGTTTAGTGAATGGCAGAGATGTGCCAAACCTGTTCCACATTCCTTCTTGCAGAGGAGCTTCCTCTGCAGAAAGCCCAAAGACGCTTCTTCAGATCTGGATACTGAAGCAGCAACTCTTTCCTAAAATGTTTCTTTTTATCTCTGTTATTAGCTGCAACCTACTAGTTTCGGCTTCTATAATCATGCTTGCTCAGCAGCTGTGGCAGGACCCAGAGCTACCTGGAGAAAGGTGAAGAAATCAAGGCCATTTGCACAAGAAAGTCTTGAAACCCAGAAGTCTATAATACATAAAAGATACTGAGAAGAAAGGGTGGTGCTCAGCTTTTGAAGAAGACTCTGTTGATCCCAGTGCTAAATAAACCTTGCTCTTCTATATCTCCAAGTGCCATTTGTGTCTTTCCAGTACCATAATTTTCCTTATTTTTCCATACTTTCTGTAACAATACTACATGACATTTCAGCTCTCTTGGCAATAGTCTCTCAGTTTCCAAATTTTACCTTCCCAGAGTGGATACTGATTATACAGGATTCTAGAAAACAAATATCTTTAGCTTTTTATTGATGCACTGCCCAGAATTAGTTGCCCAATGAATTAGTTGCCCACCTTATGAAGTGGGCTGAGAAAGTATAGGATTTGGACACATGTAGATACAGAGCAGGCATTGTCAGTAGAAGAAGGGACAGATTCATTGTGGCGGGGTCAGAAAACTTCCACAGCAAAGGATTTTTAAGTATGGAATTACATTGTGAATTTTAGCCAGTTTTGGTTTATCAGTAGCAACAGAAATTTCAGATTGAAATTGCTAGCTCAAGAAAGTTCTTAGTGGGTATCTAGTCAGGGGAGGTTATCTTTAATCTCATTCCTAATAACCAGCTTTAAAAAGATTGAATGCTTTAGTTTTAGGAAAATTGAAAGAAGTTAACTGACCCAGATAATAAAGTATTAAGTGGAGTCTCTTCCATAGTGCCTTTTTTGTATGGTAGAATAATTAATCCAATTGGTATTGGCACTTGAGGTGGCTAATCTAGCATACAAGCTCCATACTGTCCTTGTATGCTTTTATTTAAAATAATGCTGTTTTCAGTAAGTAAACTTACATAGCACAGAACAAATGCTGAGAAGTCTTAAAATGTTAAGAATTAGGATTCTCTTCTATATTTAGGCATTTATCTACAGAATCTGAAAATATAAAGGAAATTGTTATTTAATGTGTAAACATTGCTTTTAAAACAGTTTTCAAATCATGTGTCTTTTTCTGTCCTCAATTTATGTAAAATCTAAGTTCATATAATATGTCTCTCAACAATATTTTTCTTGGCATTGAGGCATTGTCACAAAAAAAGAGGAAAGGAATTAATTCCATGAATATTGCCATCGATTACTGCCAATCTGTAAATCTCTTTGAAACTTAAAGACAATTATCCACAGTGGCAATGAGCCACAATTCAAGTACGTATTTAAAGGTATTCCCCATTATTTGTTTATTTGTTCATATTGAAAATATTACTGAATGAAAAGGAAGCAAATTATATAAGCACCACATTGTCATTGTACATATGTAATATACATATTCATCAGAAACAAAATCAGATTATTCAGTGTATATCTTTAAAACATTTTTGAGTCTGTGGTATAGTCATGGCAATGAACTATAAGCTCGTTATGGATTGGATGTGAGGTGTCCCCCAAATCTCCAGTTAATCCAAGAATATTTAGAAATAAAATGATTATATTATGAGAGCTATACCCTCATTAGTACATGCTACTTTGAATGGATTGTCTGGTATGTGTGGGCAGGCTGGGCATGGCTGGAGGAGGTGGGTCACTGGAGGCATGCTCTGGAAGGGTTCATCATCCTTGTTCCCCACTCTTCTGCTTCCCAATCCTGCCAAAAACTGAGCAGCTTTCCTCAGCTGGGCCCTCCCCCTTTGTGTACTGCTTTCCCTTGGACTGAGACTTCTGCAACTGTGAACCCTAAATAAACTTTGCCTTTTCTAAGTTGTTCTTGTTTGATATTTTGATCACATTGATAAAAAAGCTAACAAAACAAGGTTGAAATTTTGAATCCAAGAGCAGTGACACCAATACAAGAATTTTAATGAAACTAGAAGGTAACAGGATTTTGCTATTATGGTTGTTATCTCTCCAAGCAACTAGTAATATTGATAGCACTGCCACTGTATCATTGCTAAGTTTGAGGATCCCTCCTGAAGCATTTTCCCCCCACCACATTGGAAGAATTGAAACTTTCAGTGCTATGATAAGTAAATTCCAGCTATTAAATCTGTATTTCATAGTAATTAGCTTGACTAAGAGCCTAGGGAGATCAACTTTGCTGATCTGACACAAAATAAGACAGCCTTCCAGAAATTAAAAAGTAAAAGAAAATTTATTGTGCATTATCAATGGGTTTCAAGTACTTGCTAAGTTTAAGAGTCAGACAGACATGTGTAAACTGCTTTAAAGAAGTTTGGCTATCAGCACTTTTAAAGTGATCAAATTACAAAGAGAATGCAAGATTTACGGATTGGCTAGTTGGCTAAACTAAGATTTTAAAGTTAATGGAAACTTTGAAGTTAATCCTTCCCTCCCTCCCTCCTCTTTTTTCTTTTATTTTTAATTGTATAAATAGTGCTGGTATGAAAATTGAACTCCATACATAGACATATCCATTACTAATTTTATATCCTGTCTTTTCTTGTCAACTTTTGCCTTGTATAATATCTAGTTATTTACTGATGAGATCTGCAGGTCTCAAACAGCTTTTCTGAGAACAAATTTTTCACAGGTGAAAATTTCTAGTTGGTTGTTAATGGAATACGCCTGTGAAAATCCCTTTAGTAACTGAATCTGCACATTAATGCAGAGACAGGTGCTGGAAGCTCATCAGTTGAATTTTGGATCGTATCACTGGTAATTTGTTGACAGCACTTGCTCATTTAAACAGGGCATATTCTTTTAGGAAGATATTTTAAGCAACTACTGAACCGAAGCAGAATCATAGTGTGTCATGTTTAGAAGAGATTATAGAAATCATTTAGTCCTTTCTACCTCTCTGACATGGGCTGCTCTAAAAGACCATTTAATATTAATAGCTCTATTTCAATATCTCTATTGAACCTTGTTGATGACTGACATTTTATTTTTACAGAAGAGAACAAAAGTATTTTATTAACAAAATTCTTACATCTAAATTACTGTGTTTCTAAATGTTGGTATAAGCATTAACAGTTTATCGTGATCATTTTTAAAATATTTTTTTTTAAATTTAAAATATTTTGTATTTTTTTAGCTATAGATAACATTAGGACTCATTGTTACAGAGTTATATAAACATGGAATATAATTTGCTCTACTTCAATACCCAGTATATCCCCTTTCCTTCCTTTCCTTCCTTCTCCTGTTCTCTTCCTTCTACTCTACTGATCTTTCTGCTGTTTATGTTTTTTTTCAATTAATGTCTTTTGGATATACATAATAGTGAGATTTATTGTTGTATATTTATAAAAATATGGAATGTTCACGAATTTGTGTGTCACCCTTGTTCAGGGGCCCTGCTAATCTCTGTATTGTTCCGATTTTAATATATGTCCTATCAATATAAAAACTTAAAAATATTTTAAACTTTTTAAAATAGTATATTTCTTAATATTATTGAACTGTGTGTTTTAGAGTTTTTAACACACATTTTTAATGTTTCATAGAATAAAACAATTTTTAAAAGTCCAGATGGTATATTGTTAAAGAAACTGTTTCCTCAACTTCACATTTATTCATTTGGTGATACTTTTTGGCAAGTTATTTAGTCTCTCTATACTTTTTCTATAAAGTGAAAAAAACCTGCCTTCCTAATAGCATTTGTGTGAGAATTAATTCATATATTCTGATTAGAATAATGTCCAGGGTCTATTAAGCTCTTCCTAACCTACTTGGTATCTTCTTCAAAAAATTCATCAGACAGAGAAGGCCAAAAACTGATCTATTTATGACTAAATGGTGGTATTTTATGGTCATGATAATGACATTGATACCTTTTGACTTCTGTTTGAATTGAACTAATAGATCCACAAAGTATTTGTTTAACTGATATCCTGACAAATATTTGAAGAGGGAACAATAAGAAAACTTTCCTCCCCATGATCTCAATGAATTTGAAGAGATAGATGCAATGAATTAGACTGCAATGATTAAAAACACTTAAGAAAGACTGAAGTCAATAGGAAAGCATGAATATGACCCTCACATATTTAAAGCAATGGAACAATATTTACATATTAATGCTTGGATGTGTCAGGTAATAATTCTTAAAGATTTCATGTGAAAAAAATTGTTATGTCTAACTAAGAAGTGACTCAGGTATAAAGGGGCAAAGGCATGCTAAGCAGAGTAACTATTGGTCACAAGATGCAGATGGAGCATTCTACAGAGTAGTTTTTGAGAGTAGTTATATGTTTGGGGAGGATGTAAAAATTGGAAAGGAAAATAAAAAGCTATCAGGTCATGAAGTGTGTAGTATAATCTGGTGAAAATTTTAGATTCTGTCCTGAAGAGAGTAAGGAGACATTATATGATTTAAGTAAGGAATTCCTGATGAGGTATGAAAGAAATTTGGAGTGTGGTAAGCGTAGCGATATGGAGAACAATTAGAAAAGAGTTATAGTAATCTCAGGAACTATAAAAGAGTGTGACTCAGGCTTATATGTCAATTGAATGCAGAGAATAATGAAGGTTTATATTCTAAAAGTTACTTTAAATTAACACTAGTACTGATAATACTATTTGCTTAATTCATAGTATTAAAAATAAACAGTAAACCAAACCGGGTGCAGTTGTGCACACCTGTAATCCCAGCACGTTGGGAAGAATGAATTGAGACAGGAGAATCACAAGTTCAAAGCCAGCTTCAGGAAGGGCAAGGTGCTAAGCAACTCAGTGAGACCCTGTCTCTACATAAAACACAAAATAGGGCTGGGGATGTGGCTCAGTGGTTGAGTACTCCTGAGTTCAATCTCTGGTACAAAAAAAAAATTTAAAAATAAATAAACAGTAAATGTTTATATTGAAGGAGTACATAGCTAAAGAAATAGTTGGGGCAAATATAATTTAAAGACTATGATATGTTTAAGTTGGGGTATAACCCCAAACTAAACAGATTTCTGTCAAAATGCTATTTTCCATTAAGCATTGTATGGTCTTTTCTAACCTGTGTATTTACAGACTTAAACAAAAGGACTCATTTGCTGGATTTTTATGCCCTTAAGGAGTGAAAAAACCACATTGTGAAGGTTTATATTGCCCATGAAGATATCTTTGACATAATGTTTGGTAGAGATATGCTTCCTAATATAATGTTTGGCCACAGCGACCACTAAAATGTGAAAGAATAACCAGCAATCCACATTGGTGGAGATTCCAGAACTTCTGGACCTGGAACTGCAAAAGATGCTGAAACTCAGGCAGACGCCAAACCGAAATTGAGATGGATGCAGCTGTAGTGTTGCCAGAGTTCATTGTTGAGGTCTGCGAGCTTGTCAGAATCTTCCATTGCATAAGACTGGAGAAGGAAACAGGAAAGGACTGGATAAGAAAAGACAAAGGACTTCTGGTGCCCATAATTATAAATTGCAGACTGGACATTCTAGGATGATTGTCTCTCCACAGTATTGATTTGTAAATTCTCATAGTGCAACAAGATTATTCAGTGTTTTGTAACATTATCTGGAGAGAATTTATAGCTAAGTCATAAGCATAATCCATTTCTAAAACAATCTTATTGGCACAGAAGCTATTGTCTTAACCTTTCTAAAACAAAAGTTTATAGGTAACACCTGGTGAAACTGTTCAGTATACTATCTTAATGCTGTTACCTTCCTAGAAAATTATTAGGCTTTCTACTTTTTAAAAATTGCACTTGCTTTTATACTGAAGGAATATATCATAGACCTAAATTTGAACTATCCTTGAAACTTTTGGAGAGACGGACCACTGAGAAAAACTTAGATACATTTTCCTTTGCAACTGAAAGAGGCACATAACTAGAGCAAGAGAAAAATTAAAAGGCATATGAATAAACATAAGAGTATGATTTGAGCAATATTTTAAAGGAAGGGAAGTATATATGGATAAGAAAAACAAAGGACTTCTGGTGCCCATAATTGTAAATTGCAGACTGGACATTCTGGGATGATTGTCTTAAAATATCTTAAAATCTTTCTTGAGTATTTGAAATTAGAAGATTAAAAGATACCAAGTATTTATTTCATGTCAGACTTTCTCCCAACTGTCATTTTCATTTTTTGGGGTATGGAAATAGGATCAAAGAGAGCAAATACATAAAAATGGTTATACAGCTGCAAATATAGAGGCTAGAATTCAAGACTAGGTCTATCAAATGTCATGGTATATTTGTGGATAATATACTTGGTAGTGACTGAACATGTATCATGAGAGACACTGTAGTAGTTAAAAAAGAGATGAAAATTATACACATAAGCATTTGTGTCAGATGCTAATCTTGCTTTTGGAGCAAGATATGTATCTAAACAACTATTATTTCAGGTTTGTCATCAAAAACTTTCAGGAAATGCTCTGGATATTTGGAAGGAAATGTGACATTGGAATAAATGACAATTGTACTATCCCCATAAAATATAATTAGCTATGGAAATGTGGATTTCTGAAAGAAATCTTTAAGATGAGAAGGCTTTATGATGAGACATTTCAAAATCTGACATCTGGGAAATAGTGTGGCAAATGCAGTGAATGAAATTCGTTGGGTTTGAGGAAAGGAGAATGTATGTGGTGAATAGAAGTGAAGCTGGTTGGCTTAGATAATAAGAGTCTTTGGAGACTAGGAAAGAAGTTTAGGTTTCTTCCCCGGGCCATTACAGTACTGAAGATTCATGTGATTTACAATTACTTTCCTATGGCATTGAAAAGAGTGGTGATTTCCTAAGCGAGCAAGGAAGCTATAATTCAGGCACCAGCTAACAAAAACCTCATCTAAATGAATGGTTCTGACAATGAAGTGACAGTGACAGACAGCAGAGCTTTTGCTGATGTAAAATTGACTGAATAGGCAATTGAATCACAAATTTTAAAAAAGTAGTGTACAAAGATGACTACAAGGATACATAGTTATAAATAAAGCAGGGCGGCCCTCCAATTATTGCAACATCCCAGAGAGTGCTACATTGCACACAGAAAGAAAAGCAGATTTGAAATGTAAGGTCAAACTACAGTAGAAAATCATACTACAGTTAAGGACTCTATCCACTTTATGCATGTAAAAATTTTGTAAAATGCCTTAGAAAACGCATAACAATTCACTTTTATTTTTAATCAAATACTTGAAGAATGACTCATGTGAACAGCATTACTAAAATGGATGGACAATACATTGAGAGATAAATTTGTGTAGAGAAGAATTTTGGAAATGAAAGTTGGAGAGACCTTTCTGAACATATCTAATAGATTTGTGTGTACAATTGATTCAATATATAGGAGTACTTTATAAGCTTTAAGTTACAAAGTGGTTCATTGTTTCAAAAAGTATTTATTAAGTAATCTTATAACTCAAACCTTTCCCAAGTGCCAAGAATAAAATAAGTAAGATTTGTTCCTTCACACATCACATACTTTTCCCTACATTTAAAACATTATTTTTTATGAGTGATATTTACAATATCTACAGAAAAGTAACATATTTAATTTGTAATTTTTCTTTTCAAATTTCTCCCAAGGACCCAGGTATGATGGCACACACCTGTAATCCCAGTGGCTGGGGAGACTGAGGCAGGAAGATCACGAAATCAAGGCTAGCCTCAGCAATTTATTGAGGCCCTAAGCAACTTAGTGAGACCCTGTCACTAAATAAAATTAAAAAAATGGATAGGGATGTGACTCAGTGGTTGAGTGTCCTGGGTTCAATCCTCAGTACCAAAAAAAAAAAAAAATTCCTCCCAAGGAGAGTGATAGAACATTATTTTCACTTTTAGCAATTTTATAGTTCATTTATATTAAATTAATTTTAATAATACTGACACAATCTTGGTGACAATTTTCATGAAATTATGATAGTAGTAATCTGATGTTGCTTTATTTGGTCAGAATACCATGAAACAAACATATTTATTATGTATAATTCAAACCTTATTTAAAAGAATCACAATAGGACACAAATACAATAAGTATTTGGATGATTACCACCTGCATTTACATTGCAGCCCTGTTGCTCTCTGAGTATATGATCTCTAGTGAAGTATTTATTAATTCTAATTATCAATTATTCTTTGTATAAAATGAAAATTAGTATACCTACTTCATAGGGCATTTTTGAAAATATTTGAGACGACGAGTTTAAGTCACTCAGCCTTCTTCTGCACGTCACTCAATCACTACATATTGAATACACTGAATGAACATTTAAATCCTCAATACAGCTCTTATTCTCTCTTTCCTCTCCTCCTGCTCATCACTGATTATCTTTTTTCTACTTCTTCTTCATACTCCAGAAACCAAAGATTTGCATCAACCAGAAAGCAGAGCAGCCACCACACACGGTCCTCTCAGATGTCCAGGCAATTTCTTGTCCCTCAACTGTGTCATTGTTTCCTCTTTAATGGTGGTGGCAAGGTAACAGCTCACTGAGCATCTGGAGATAAAAAGATGTAATGTTGAAACCATTCTCATTCTCCAAAATGATAATATTACATGATTGCAAATAGATCTTTGAGCAGTTCATGAGTACATGTGTTTAGAGGTTGGAGGAGCTTGTTGCAGGTTTTCCATATTCTCTAACTGGTCAGAGAATTTTTATTACATATAAACTATTCCTTTTGAAACCATTTTAGACCTGAAATTCCTTAATTTTCTTTCAAATCAAACAATATACAGAACTCTTATATATACATTTTTTAAAGAGTTCTCTTGAATGAACACTTCAAATCATTTTTGAAGAGCACATTTTGAAGTCCTTGAAATGAGACACAAATTCTTTTTCTTGTGTTTCAGAAAATGGGGTAAGTGCTGCAGAAAAATATTCCCTTCAATTTAATAGAAAGGCACTACATGAATCTCTGCTAGACCCCAAAAACTAAGCCAAGATTTGTGTCAACCTGCTCTCTGTTTTACATCCATGTGGGAGAGTCTACAAGCTATCATGTGGACAGTAAGTGGGGGTCAAGTGCAGTCAGTACACCCCACTGTTGGCAAGCACCCAGCATAGCAGATGTTCCTTTGTTCAAGGATGAGCAAACAGGAAAAAAATCAACATGAGGTCTATAACAATTCTACACCATAAGGAGTAGGATAGTATTACCCTGAGAAAGCATCGGAAGAAAAACTTCTAAAAACTACTTCCTAAAGCAAACAGAAAAATAGTCTGTTATGTTCATAGGAAGATAAAAGAAAACATGGTCACTGATAAACTGTTAAGAGTTGGCATTTATGTGATGTTTACTATAGGTCAATCATCACATATACACTGGCACATAGTCAAATTATTAGACTACATCTTGATCATTTTTCAGAAACTGAAAACACTCATATAATCGGAATGCAGATAAAAAGAAAATTGCAAGTTTCCACAAGCCCTTCTATTCTCCCTTTCTGTTTAGTCTTTATCACATCTACAACCCCATCAAGACAACCAACAATTTAAATTAGTATCACAAGTCTTTATTTAAATATAATATTTGTAAAGTGTATGTTCAATTTTTTGTCCATTTTTTTTCTATTGGCTTATTCATCTCAAGAATTTGCATGAATCCTTTATAGACAGTAGATACTAGTTTTCCTCTATTTGGTGTATGTGTTATGAGCATCTCTGCCCACTCTGTAAGACCTCTCTTACTAGCTACTTTTCATGCTCTGAATTTATAAATCTTAGTCTACCTGATTTAACGTTTTGTTTTCTGCACGTACTCTGTGTGTGTGTGTGTTTTAAGGGAACATGTATATTCTAGAGCCACAGGATGTTCTCTCATGTGTTCTTTTAAAAGTGTTATTTTTCTTCTTGCACCTAGATCAAATGTGATACATTTAGAATTGTTTTATGGTAATGGTTTTAGACATGATTATCCAACTGCCTGTATCATTTGTTGAATAGATTTTGGCATTTGACCTTACCGTTGCAAAAATTCAGTTGATAACACTTGTATTAGACTATTTCTGGGATCTCTTTTTTGTTCCATTGGTCAGTTTCTCTATCTGTGCCCCATGCTTTAACTACTTCACAGAGAGTCGTTAGTATCCTGATATTATAGTCAAGGAAACTGAGGCATGAGATGTATTAGCTTAGTCAAAGGCAAATTTAATGATATAAGCTTTGGTAAACAAAACAAAATAAAACACACACACCCACACCCACATCCACACACACACAGAGAAAAAAGGCAGCATGTGAGTTAAAATGAAATAGAGTAGATTTAGGGAATGACCGCAAAGAAAGCAAAATGCAACAAAGAAAGTAAATTACACATCATGAGTCATGAAGTATAGAATTAACAGGGCAGAAAATTCAATGTGTGTGTTTTTTTTTAACTGTTCATGAATTGCTGTTACTTTTCTGCCTGAAGTTAAAACTTTAACCCCATATTTTGGGACCATAATTTACCCTCATATATCATTCCCATGGAGAAGTGAGAACGAGAATGTTCCATATTATCAACCTTTAAAGAAAGGTCAAATAAGACACTAAGAAATAACTGTTGATATTAACAAGATAAGCTTCCTTGGATTTTAAATGGAGGCCAAAGCCAGATTTCCAATTTCTAGAAGTTTATGGGAAGTGAGAAAATATATATAATTTCGAAGTACCTGGCTATGTGAATAGCATGAGGGAGACTGCAGAGTTTAGATGAAGAGGTAGTTTGAAAATGTATATTATTTTATTATTTTGTGTTTTTTCCTAAATACGTGGAAAGGAAAGATGCTAATGTAGAGAAAGATGAAACTATAGGGGATACTTATGTCTGCAAATTATATCTGGCTACTTTATATCATTTGTATAATCTGGGCAATATAGAAACAAAGTAAGCTGTAGGTCACTTAAATTTTGTACGTTTAAGAGACAAACTTTAATAAGAGAAAGAAAACCAAAATTAGTTTCTGAATTATTTAGAAATATCACAGGAGATGAAAACTGCTTAGTAGTTTCCACTGTGTAGATAATGCATCATGATCAATAAATAAATGCTAACCTTACCTTAAGAGCAAATATAGGAATGCATTATTAAAGAAGAATAAAATTGGTTGGCTTCATTATTCCTGCAAATTTAATGGTATGTGTATGCCTTAGAAGCCATACTTAAATTTTAATACAGCCCATTTTAATTGGGCCAAAGACAAATCAAAAGGAAATTTTATATGTAGTTGCTCTTCAGAGACTTTATTAGTTTTCATCAGGGAAGTTTCTCTTGTTGTGCATACAAAAAACCTAGTCATGTTTTGGATTCACAAAGAATTCAGGCTTTTTTAAAGTCCCTAAAGAAAAGAAAAATCGTGTTAGGAAGATATTTAAATCCAGGTCACCCTATGTTGGGAAAAAGATATGTTCCATTCATTTTTACTATTTATTTAGAAATGATTAATTTTGAATTATTTAAATTCATAATTAACATAATAGCTACTTTGCTATTGACACTAAACAAACTAAAAACAGAATTAGTTGTCTTGTTTACTGTATGTTTTTCTTCTTAAGAAATAAACAATTTTACTTTTACCAAAGCCCTATCCTAATTCCTTTCCTAAAGTAACGACCATACTGAAATTTGAAGTTTGTGTACATTAGTGCCATGTATTTTAAAAATATTTGGCTCATATTTGGGCATTCATATAATACATTGCATTTTTGTGCATAATTTGCATGATTTCGTACTATAAACAATCCTGAAATTGTCATTTGTTTCTGAAACAGATTATTTTTAGTTGTATTCATGAATGTACCCATGTACATTTTGTTATTGATGAAATTATTCCACCATTTGAATGAAATATAATTTATCAAAACAAGTTTCTTTTTTTTTCACCTTGTAAATAGTAAAATGGTGACCCTCCACAACTGTATAAACTTTGTTCAGTTATCAGAATATTTCTAGGATAAAAAATTCAATAGGAAATTGCTTTCCATGGTTGTAACAATATATACTTTTCCCAGAAATATCTACACACTACCTATTACTCCATACCCTTAAAAACATTTAGTGCTATCAGATGCTAATTTTTCTGCAGATGATACATTTGAAATTTCATAATGAAAAGTGGTGATTGGCTTGTATTTCCCTGATTGCTTGCATAACTACTGTAACCAAGTTTCATTTCACATTTTAAAGGACCTTTTTATCTTTCTGTAAATTTCATGTTGAAAGTAGACTTATTTCATTTCATTTCACTGGAGTAATTTAAATTTGAACACTTATAATTTTCAATATATTTGAAAAAATTTCAGCCTTGCTTACTTGAAGATCTTTACTCTCTAAGTATGATTTTTATCCCAATATCTTTTTGCATTGACTAGTAAATCATTAAGTCTGATGTGTCAATCTTAAATTCAAGTTAACACTTTAATTTCTTTATTTGTTCTGAATTACAAGTCATTTGTCTACTATTTTTCTTTCAAAAACAGAGTTTGCCATTTTCTTTATAAACGAGTTTCAAAATTTTGAAACAATCATAGTTACTTCCACCTCTGCCCAGTCTTTGATATTCAGTTACCACATCCTGTCTTGTTGATTTGAACTGCAACCTGTCTTGTGCGTATGATTGTCTTCCCAAGGTTTTCTTGAGGATACTCCAGGAATCTTCATGGTATATTCTCCATCTGTAATCCTACATCTATGTGATGCTTCTTGTTTTCACTTCCAAATTCATAATGTTTTAACTTTTATTTGATCATCTAAATATAATACCAAATTATTTACCAAATATATAAAGGATAAGCTCAAAGTTGGTACTAAATTAGTTAACAAACCTTAAACTCTGGTTATTAGTTAACTTTTCTGTCAAATCTCTTATCTGTCTAAAGAAATTTTTTACTTCAGATAAACCTGTTTGCTCTCAGGTTTTTTGTTTTGTTTTGTTTTGTTTTTTTCTTTTCTTTTTATTGTTGTTTCTGTATTTTAGGCATTAGCCTGTTCCTGCTGTTCTCTTTACTATTCAATTTCTTCTCCAAATATACTGTGCTAAAATGATTTTAAGTCTTCTTTAAATACAACTTGTTTTAGCTGGGCATGGTAGTGCACACCTGTAATAGCAATGGCTCCTGAGGCTGAAGCAGAATGAAGGCAAATTTAAAGCCAGCCTTAGCAACTTAGTGAGGCCCAGACTCAAAATAAAAAATAAAAAAGACTGGGGATATGTCTCATTGGTTAAGTGCCCTCGGGTTCAATTCCTGGTACCAAACAACAACATCATCATCAACAACAAATACTAATAAATTTACTTGTTTTATCTGCTCTTCTGGTTTAATTTTTGTATTTATGGCATTTATTTCTTGAATAAAACAAATACATGATACTTTTTGTTTCTTTCAAAACCTAAAATTAATTTGATGCTTTATATCAACACGATAGAATTTTGAGATAACTTCTATACTTATTATTTTATTCAGTCCTTAGAAAAGCCCAATAGAGAAGCTAAGGCAAATATTGTTTACATGGTATTTTTGTTTGTTTTCTTTTTATAATTTTTACTTGTCCTTTTTAGATATACATGACAGTATAGTGTATTTTGACATATTATACATACAGAGAGTATATCTTATTCTAATTAGGGTCTCATTCTTGTGGTTGTACATGATTCTTTTTCCAATGTTCCCTTACTCTTAAAAACTGGTGCATAATTTGTAAACATTAAAATCTTCTCAGTGTCATGGTTTTATTAAACAAATCCAGCAATAAAAATGTTAATATCTCATCAATAGATAGCAGGTATTTTAAATTTTAAAAACCATATGTATAATTCACCATATTGTTTTTTTTAAAAAAAGGAGAACTGTATGTAATCATTTCAATAGTCATAGAAGGATTTGGCAAAATCCAACACTGATTTATTCCAAAACTTGAAAAAACATAAAAGCAAATTTTTCTGTGATTTAGACATTTTATAAACAAATTCAGCTAATATCATACATGGAATAAAAATTTGAATATTTTTTCTCTGAAATTTTGGAACCGGTCAAGAAATTCTGTTCCAATCATTTTGTTCAGCATATTACAGGATTTCCAAGCCAGTACAATAGGAAAACACGAAGAAATATGATGTTTAGAGAGTGGAAATATAAAAATGTATTTGTTTATAGAAAAAAATCTTGATTAGTAACAAAAGTGACAGAAGTAGAATTTAAACATGAATTTTGTAATATTGAATTATAGAAGTCACCACAAAAAAGCACATTGAACTTCTAGTACTCTTAAAGAAAAAATGAAAATAATTATTTTCGATACACTATTTCCAGGAGCATCACAATATTAAGTGCTTAAAGATAAACATAAGAAAATACTTGCAAGACTCCTATACTGAAATATTTCATTTATGTGTTTTTTAAAATAGGCAAAATTAGTATCTCTGTATTTTTCAACTCAAGGAAATGAAAATGTCTATGTTCTTTGCTAATATATATCTATATATTTGGAATTGATTTTTGAAAAATATCTTGTCAAAAATGACTTAAATATTCACTTGGTAGGTCTAGAATCAATAACTCCTAAATTTCACTGTATTTATATATACATTTACCTCTAAAACTGTAAGTACAACCATAGTGACTACTACAACTATGGATTTATCTATTTCTATCTATTGTGTATATAAACATAGCTAATTCTCTTTCCTCAATATATGACTAAATTAAATTATCCCCAAATCTATTTGTTCTTTTGTAATTATTGGTATCATGAAATATCTATTTTAAATAGCTAGAGTTTCTGCAAATAATTAAACAGCATGATATTATTTATTATCAGTGTGGACTCAACCATTAAAAGCTACAATTTCCAACCAGCATTCTTCTAGAATTAGTTTTTACATGTCTCATTTTTATTATATTTGAATTACATTTAGAAGAGTAATCAAACAACCATTATAGATTGCATGTTGATTATAGAAGTCTATTCTATGAGACCTTATTCTGCATAGTGTAATTGTGTTTTGGGACTATATGATTAACTAACATACAATGTATGTTTTAGAAATTCTTTAATAGAGAAGAGTATTTCAGAAAGTGAGACATAATTCAACATTTTACTTAAAATTATAGAATGACTTAAGAAAATTGTGTTTGGTGAGCCGGGCGTGGTGGCTCACGCTTGTAATCCCAGCACTTAGGGAGGCTGAGATAGGAGAATCGCGAGTTCAAAGCCAGCCTCAGCAACCGCGAGGTGCTAAGCAACTCAGTGAGACCCTGTCTCTACATAAAACACAAAATCGGGCTGGGGATGTGGCTCAGTGGTCGAGTGCCCCTGAGTTCAATCCCTGGTACCAAAAAAAAGAAAATTGTGTTTGGTGGTCAAAATATTTACAAATAAGTTTTTACAGACAATTGATATTGTTGGTAACATTTTGTATGTTTCTCTGATATGGCCTTTGAAAATTCATATACCTGCTTTTTAAATAATATTGTCACTGATAATATCTATTTATAGTGACAATGTTCTTGCTCTTACAATTTTATCATTACCAGTACAATTGTGCAACTCAAAAACACATGAATTAAATCCATCCAATAACAATTTGTGATTCATCTCATTTATGCATTGAGATCACAATGAAAACTCCATTATTTTGATGTGTTCTTCTGTTTTCATGTCCCTCATATTTACATAAATTAAGTGCATGGTTCAGTATGTATTGAAAAGATTTCCTTTGTCTTTGTGCCTAGTCTTTCAAATCAATATGTCTACGTGGAAAAAATATAAATTGCAAGTACTATGCAAACCCAACTATGTAACTTTTCTTTGTCTACATCTATAAAGTTAAACATTACTGGATAAAAAGGTACAAAGCTTTTCCAACTGCTTTCACTAGAAATTAATGGTTACAAATTGCAAGTAGGTTCTGAAACCACAGTGGGCAGTAGGGTGAGGGGAGAGGCAGAGTCTCTTGTGTGATGCTGGAACCTGAATGGAGTGAAAATAATGAACAGTCCAGGGAAAACAGCAGTCCAGCACACAGAATCAGAGTCTTGGTATAATAGGAAGGGCATTTCTGTGATGTATCAATTTAGTAGCATGAAATCCAAGGTAGGATAAGAAGAGTATACCTGAAGGGTGGGTATGCCTGGTAACCAAGACTGGGGTGTCAAAGCACAATGTGATTAAGGTAGCATGTATACAGTGTGCTCAGATGCTCTATGTGAGCATATAACCAATGAAATTAATACCTTGGCATTTATTATAGTTTTTGCCATTTTTATTTTGATCATTTCTATCTCTGGAAGCAACAAATTGGAATCCTAGTTTTCTCAAGATATATTTATATCCATTAACTTCCTAGCATAAATTCAATTTTCCATAGTGAACAGAGGGGGTTAAGGGGCTTAGAGAAAGCTGAAAAATAGGATAATACTATAATGACTATCAAGGTGTTACACTGGAATTCCTGGCACATCTCACAGTTTCATAGATTGAAATAATACATTTCATATAATAATGACTTTAAATTTAAAAAAACATGATTCAGAGGAATCATTACTGGGGGTGAAATGAACAGTTCTATAAACAGACAGTGCCTAAAAATTTTACCTAAGAATCCTATGTATCATTGGTATGTTCATCAGTTTTTCTTCACTGCAACCAATATACCTGGAGAGAACAATTTAGAAAAAGGAAAGTTTATTTGGCTGATTGTTTCAGAGTTTCATTCCATGACTGGCTGACTCCATTGCTCCAGGTGTACAGTGAGATAAAACATCATGATGGAAAGGTATGGTGAAGGAGAGCTACTCAGCTCATGGTAATTGGAGCCAGGGAAAAGATGTGGTCCCATAATCATGCTCCAGAATGACCTACTTTTTCCATCCATGTTCCACAGGCCTGCCGACACTTTTCAGGAGGTAATCCATTGAAATTACTAATCCATCAAATTGAGTAATCAATTATAGAGGTTATAGTGTTATAATATAATCATTTCACTTCTGAACATTCCTGCCTTGCCTAACATGAGTTTTGCAGTGGACATTAAAGATCTGAACCATAACAATGGGAATAGAGGGTATAAATTTTTATTTTTTACAGTACGTCAAAGCAGGACATTAGAGACACAGTGGGATGAGGGGGACATGTATGACAGAGGTCCACACAGAGGGATATTAAAATTAAGTGAATCTTTGATTATAATAGTGAACAAGTTTTCCAGATGCAGAAAATTTCACAATCTTATGAAGATATAAATCATGTCATATAATTCACCATTCAATGGATGTTAGCACATTTACAAAGCTGTGGAGCAATTGTAACTCTCTAATTACGAAATATTTTTATTAAAAAGAAACCCCATAGCTATTAGCAATTATTCCCATTCATATTCACTCCCTAACCACCAGCCCTAGGCTTTGACTAATCAATTCTTTTTTGTATCTGGTCTGTTGTAGATATGTCAAAGAACAGGGAAGTCTGCTTTAAAAGGCTTCTACTGACCACATTCTGGACAATTTGAATTTTAAAACAAATAATATTATTAAGTGATTGTAAAGTATGTATACGAGTGCTTATGTAAAATCAGCAATCCTGAAACTCCCCAAATAGGTAATAAGTGCCACTTAAAAACACTAAAATATAAAGCTTTAAACATAAAAATATTTTGTTATTTGTAAGCATAATAGTATGATTGGAAATTGGTAATATTATAACAAAGTAAACTCATAAATCATAAAAATTATTTTGATGTAATACGTTTATTAATAATAAATAAGAAAATTGTCTTAAAATTATATCTTGATGATTAGGATTTTTAGACTCATTCATTAAAAAGCAATTTGTTTCCTCAAAATCATTATTTTTATAAACTTCATTTTAAATTATATAATCTAAAGCAACACTAACACTCTTGGTAAATAAATATAATACTATAACTAATTTTTAATTATTTTTAATATTTAGAAGACTTTTTCCGTTGATACGACTTCCACTGGAACCCTTAGTAGTATTGTATAGCCTCTGAAAATATTGAGAAATTTTTCAGAAAAGTTATTAGAAATATAACTTTTAATACATCTTTAGCTGATAATTCTCCTGGAATAATTTTCCTAAACACTTTTAATTCTTTATACAGATTTACTTAGTCTGTCTCAATTTAAATTTAAACATAAATTTATGCAATTACATGTTAATGTATTTTGATATTTTCTGTAACTTGTGGAGGTTCTATGAGAAATCAAAAATGTCTTCATAATTTTTATGTTTCTATATTCAATGATTCTATCTTCACTTATAAAAAGCATAATTTTATTGCTTTATTAGTAATATTTTCATCTAAAACTTCATAATATTCTTTCCTATTGAATGTAATAATTTTTAAATCTAACTTCTATTTCTGTATCAACATCTACAGTTAGCTAAGCATCATTGTTCAAAACTAAAACTCTAAACTCTTTGATTAATTCTGATAACTCCTTTATAAGTTTATGATTTTTACATATTTACACTTTTATTTTACATAATTTATAATTAATTTGTTGCCCATACTACTTTTTTGAGTGTAATGTCTCCAAAATACTGACTATCACTCTTAAAGTACATGCACTCAAAATTTTTAAATTTCCAGGTATAAACCCTGTTAAGATTTTACAGAGATCCTGTTACATATAATTACATATTTTTTTCTGGTATTATGCCCTGTAAATTTTCAGTTGCACTAAATATTGTCTGAAAACATATTTTTAATATCTGTATGTTATGCCATTAAATGGTTTTGCATCATATATAGTCACTTCATTTGTGGTTTCTTATACCACTTTGGCTTCATGTGGGAAAAGAGCCATCTTCTGATTTCATTTTCTGTTATAAATTTCTCCATTTTTTTATTATTTGACTGCCAAAAACTGTTGTCCTATGGTAGACAGTATTTAAGATGCCTCCAAAGATTCCTAACCCATGATTTAAGTTTTCTTTATAATTGTCTCCCACTAAGTGTGAGTAGAGCTGATGAATATGGTGAAAAAGCTAGTTGACTTAATCAAAGGAAGATTACTCTGAGTGGGTCCAACCTAACCTAAGGAGCCCTGTAGAAGAAGGTGAGTCTTGAAAATGCTCTCCTGCAGGCCTCAAGACAAAGTAAACTATTATATTTTGAAGAAGGAAGTCACATTTCAAAGAACTCAGTGTGGCTTTAATAGCTGAAACTGGGTCCTAGTGGACAGTTATGTGAAAATGGACCTTTTGGTCATACAATTTGAAGGAAGGGGATTTGTCAACAACCTGTGACACTGGAAGACCCAGGCCCTCAGAAAAGACTACAGCCCTGACTGCCACTTTGACTTCAGATTGATGAGATACAAACAGGTAACTCAACCAAACCACACTCATATTTCTTACTCTTAAAAATTGCAAACTAGTAAGTTGTTATTTTTTAAGTAAAGATTGTGGTAATTTGCTTATGCAGCAATGTAAAATGAGTTCTGTTTCTTTCCAGTTTTGATCACAATTGCCAATGATTCATGTATACGAACAACAGAAGATGAAATTCCTCATTTTACTATTTAATGCTTTTTATCACTACACTTCGGTTCTCAACTAAATATTAACTCTATTTTTTAAAAATGTAATGCCAGGTAAATAATATCCAGCAACAATAAAAGTAATTTATCTCATTTGTGGTGAAGGCTAAGAGAGGTAGTTAAAGACTAAAGGTTGTGAGCCTTTTCTAGAAACCTTGGTTTTTTCCTTACCCCACTGATTTGTTTTTCCTATTGTCTATTTGATTTATAATGCATGACAATGTGGCTTGTTTTATAATATATTATAATTCCAATTATCCTTGTAAATAGATATTATACTATCAGAGATAGAAGCTTCAACTTTTAATTTTAGTCTTTTGGTATAAAATAGTTTTAATTTGTTTCAACCAAGAATAACTTGTTGAGGTCAAATGTGCATCACTGGGGAGAAATGGAGAGGGAAATTTTATTAGCAATTTTAAAGTTAGTTATAGCTTATGTTCATAAATTTTCTTTTACTCTTTCTATTTCTTTTTATTTCTATTTCTTTTATTTTATTTCTTTTCTTTCTATTTCTTTTTACTCTTGACTCTATCTGCTCTCCCCAGAAACCACAATGCAGAATTTTAGAAACTTAGGTGATAGAAACTTCTCTTGTTCTTATTTCTGTTATTTTATAGTACCTTAGTATGCAAACCATTTTGATCTAAAAAATCCCTTTTCTTGGTTTTGCTCATGAAAACATTTTCTTCTTGGCTCTGGTTTCAGCCTTTGTCTTTTCATTATTGGTCAATGTTCAGAAGTTCTATGTATTGTCAGCTTATGAATCATATTTCTATTTGTCATTATTAATTTGGATGTTGTTTCTCACCTTGATTTTGTGATACTCCATGTGTTTTCCCCCTAAAACTAGTATCTAGTGAAACTTAATGCTCCTTTTTATTATTTAATAAAAAAGAAACACTCATTTATTCAGTATGAAATTTAAATATTAATTGCTCTATTATAAAATTATATATCTTTAAAATTACTACAAATTTTGTATTTTAAACATGCGTTTAATATTGCCAAAGTAAGTTCCAATTTGCATGAAATATGCTTTTGCTATTAATTTTTATGTTTTTATCACATTTGAAGTGCTCCAATGCATTTTTCAAGCATATTCTGTCTGTAATGTATTCAAGGCAGTTGCCATGTAACCTAGTGATATTAGATAATCACATTTTATTTTCTTCCTCAGCACAAATTGTTTTATTTTTTGTATCTCAATATCTTTTAGATACCATTTCAGTATGACAATTCTGTTTCATCTCTCACATTCCTCAGATGAGATTGTCAAGGTGGTTGCACAAAAACTTCATATGGGATGAAAGTAAACAAAATTATTTATATTGTGTGCATGCACTCACACAACCACATACAAATGAATGCAAGTTTTAATGAGCAGCAAAACTATATACATTCTCTAGTCCAGTGAACAAATAAAATGCCAACATCTATTTCTTGTTTTTTTTATTGTACTGCAGTTGTGTGTCACCCTTGGAGGAGGCTGGGTGAAGGGTACACATGATTTACCACTGTTTTTTAAAATTACTGTGTCTACAATTATTTCACAATAAAAATTTATAATAAAATTTTAAAAAGCTTATATTTAGGAAATATTCAATTATTAGTATTGCTATAACTTCATTAGTTTACCTAACTTCTTAATTGAGAAACTAGAAACAGAAAACCATTAACTTCCGCAAGTAATATTTTTTTAAATTTTTTGACAGTTTTGTACAATTTACAAATTTTAAATATGTATATATGTGCATTGTATTCATATGAATATGAATATAATATTTTAAATACAAAGAAATTTACTTGTTTTTATATGAGAGATTTTGAAGTAAAGAGGGAATCATAAAAGCAAGTTTACAAAGAGAATTTCTTCCCATTAGTAGTAAACATGGTTTTAATTAAATATGATACTAGTAAATTAGTTGATAAGGTAGTCAATTGACAGAAATACACTTCAAATTTACTTTCTTTTATATTTATCTAGTAGAAAGTGCTTTAATTAGCTGATAAGCTTTGCATTATCAATGTTTAAAAAGAATATTAATAATATATTATCACTTTACTACATAAAGAGAATGTCTGGGTTATTAGATTATTGATTGTGTAGTTGATGGTTGGGTATTAATGAACCATCAGTTTTCCTGATGTACAAGTTTCTCCCTATGGGAGAAGTCCTGTTCTCAAGGAGACAAATTTATTCTTTCAGGTCATCAGCTTTCCATTTAGTGCATCATTAGCTTAATCGAGAAAATCTACTGTGGGGTCCTGAATGACATCACAGAGACCTAAAGATGTTTAACTAATCTAATGCTAATCTGGAATCTTGAAAAAATGATATCAAATCCATTTGTGAGTTAGCTCAAATTTAAGTTCTATATGCATGGGAATAAAGATTTGAGGGGCCTCAGTAGAAACTGGTCACTATTTACAAGAGACTGGTCTTGCAAAGACTAGTGGTATAATTTGGATAGGACTGTGATGTAGGAAGATAAATGGAAAAATAACTCCACAGGAACTCTATGCTAGAGCCAATATTCTTTCAATACGTCACGTAATGAGAGATGAGGAGCAAGTGTTCAGTTTTTTTATTTAGAGTATTTATTACAACATCTGCATACTCTTCATTCACAGTCACACTGATGATTAAATTTTATTGTATAATTTTACTATCTTAGCATCTTATTCATTATATACTTTCTTCCAAATTATGTCTAGGGTCTTCAGGATGCTCTTTTATAATTTCTAAATTATTAGTATTTTTTAAATTAGCATGCTATCTATCCATTTGAATGCATTCATTGAGGATTGTTTTGGCTATTTTGGACCTCTTATTTTTCCAACTGAAATTCTTTTTTTTTTTTTTTTTTTTTTTTTTTTTTTTTTGGTACTGGGGATTCAACTCAGGGGTACTCAACCACTGAGCCACATCCCCAGCCCTATTTTGTGTTTTATGTAGAGACAGGGTCTCACTGAGTTGCTTAGCACCTCGCTGTTGCTGAGGCTGGCTTTGAACTCGCGATTCTCCTGTCTCAGCCTCCCTAAGTGCTGGGATTACA
>CM053409.1:29478778-29556904 GCA_028644305.1 Xerus rutilus
AAACTGAAATTCTTGACTGATTTTCTATTTCTATTAATAACATCCTCAGAACCTTAATAGAAATTGTATTAATACTGTATAGGGCTTTTGGTAGTATGGCAATTTTGACAATATTAATTATGTCTATCCAAGAATATGGGAGATCTTTCTATTTTCTAAGGTCTTCAATTTAGAGTTCTGTAGTTTTCAAACTTGATTGTAGAGCTTTTTCACTTCTTTTGTTAGATTGATGCCCGAAATATTTTTTGAGGCTATTGTGAATGGGATTGTTTTACTAATTTCTCTTTCATTTGATTCATCACTGACATATAGAAATGCAATTGATTTATAGGTTTATAATTTCATATCCTGCTGCTTTGCTGAATTTTAGTTCTAGAAGTTTCCTGGTGGAGTTATTTGGGTCTTTCAAATATAGAATCACTGATGGTGGAACTACAAATTGGTGCAACCACTGGAAAGCAGTAAGAAGATTCCTCAGAAAACTTGGAACTACCATTTGACCTACTTATCCTACTCCTTGGCATATACCCAAAAGACTTAAAATCATTATACTATAGTAACATAGTCACATCAATGTTTATAGCAGCTCAATTCACAATAACTAAGTGTGGAACCAAACTAGGTGTCCTTCAACAGATGAATGAATAAAGAAAATGTGGTGCATATGCAGAATGGAATATTACTTAGCCAAAAAGAAGGAAACTATGGTGTTTGCCAATAAATGGATGGAACTGAAGGCTGTCATGCTAAGTGAAATAAGCCGATCCCCCCAAACCGAAGGCTATATGTTCTCCTGTATATAAGGATGCTGACTCACAATAGGCTTTGGTGGAGTGAAGTAGGGGAGGTTCACTGGATTGTAAATAGTGGAGTGGGAGGAAATAATGGGGGATGGGAATAGGAAAGACAGTGGAATGGATGGTATATAATTTTCCTATATGAATACATGACAAGTGTAACTCCATATCATGTACAACCACAAAAATGGGAAGTTATACTCTATGTATATATTATATGCCAAAATACATTCTACTGTCTTGTATAACTATGAAGAACAAATGAAAACATAAAAACATATTGATTGAGCCTCTATTATTAAGTATACCATTTCACAACAGATGAATGAACACATGGATGAATAGAACACAGTTGTTTCCCTCAACTAAACTGTTTCATCTGGAAAGTCATTTTTATCAAAATATGAGTATTATGTGGCTGTCCCAGTGCTGATTTCTTTTGTACTACTCCAGTTCCAAAAAAGCTCTTTTGTGTCAGTTGATACCCAGTATCAAGTTTTACAAGGAACAAACTATTATCAAAGACTTTTTGATGTTTGTAACAGCAAGGAGATGGCAACCTTTGGGAAGAGGGCCCTTTTCAGATGAAATATTTTAATAAGAGAGTATTAGTAAGATCTTATGTTAGGCCCTCTGTGAAGAGATTTTAGGGAAGCATCAAATAAATGGAGGTTACTGTTAATTGTTAACAATGATAATTTTATGATGAGGTATATTAAAGAACTTTGTTGAGGAAAGTGGAATAGCAGAAGGAAACTAAATTTCTAACAGATTTCTAACAGATTTCTAACAAACTAAATTTCTAACAGATTATTTCTAACAGAAATAACCACACTTAGCCAGAAAAAGCCTGTTTGATGATTTTTAAAGTTTTCATTCTAATATATTTTTAATTTGTGTTCAGACATAATGAATTCTATCATATATGTCACAAAGTGATTTTATCTGAGGTTTTTAAATCTGAGAAAGATTGGGTTCATCGGGGTTACACTAAGACCTAGCTGTTCCTGCTATATAAGTTCCTATATAAGATCAGTGGCTGCTTGTCTTATTCTTAATTTTCTGTTATTATCCTAGTAGTTTTAAGAGACTGAGGATAAAAGAAATGACAGAATTTAATTATGTAAGCAGTAGTATGAAGTTCCCATTGTTTTTGCTTTTAAGAGAGTATGTCAAAATTCAAAATAATTACAGATAGCTGGAAAATTTACAAACTTTTAATTTGTTATCTTAGTGACTATATAGGTGTCCTGAATTTCACTATCAATCATCTTAGCCTAATTTACATTTATAGAACATTCAACTACCAACAAGAAGATACAAGTTCTCAAGAATACATGAAAGATTGCACTAGGAAGGACTATATCCTAGGCCATAATATAATAATATAATAATCATGTGTACATAATATACAATGTGATATTATATATCGATTATTGGCTGTTGAGGAATGTGAAGTTTTGATACTCGAGTAGATTTGATCATAACTGGTGCTTAGATCTTGGTTTCTAACATCCTCTGGAAAAACAAGTCCAAAAATAAGAGCAAGGCAGAGGAAAAGTAAGATTAGCCTGGAGTATTTTTTTTCACTAGAGTAATTAAGTGCAAAAGATGAAATAAATAAAACAAAATAAAATGTAATTATGTGGTGGCATGTCAAAGGACAAAAGAGTTAACACAAAGTAACAGGAACTATTTAAACAAATAAATGAACTAATACATAAATAGTAATGATATTATCTGAGAATCCAAAATATAAACTAAATATCAGCATCCATATTATACAAATCTTTTTAAAATTGGGATATGGAAGATATTTTCCTTACAGAAAAATTTCAGTCAATAAATGCAGATAAAAAGGAAGTAGAGAGAAAGGAACCAATATAGCACAGCACTAATTGTTGCCAGTAAAAGCCATCAGTTAATGCCAAAATTGATGTGCAAATGTTTAAGGAAAAACAAAGTATTTGCAAAGCTTAAAAAATTCCTTTTCCAAATGCTTATAAATTATAGTATAGATTTAGCATATATCCATATCTATGTCTATATTTCTCTCTATATATATATACATATAGATAGATATATCTTTTGTACTCTTTTTAGGAAGTGAAGCATCATTATATTACCTCAAACATAAACTGGCTTAATGACTTATTTTTAATTAATAGGGTACAGCATGGGAGAAATCTGAAAACTGACAGCTCTCTAACTAAAATATCAAATTTTAATCACTGGTCCTAAGTCATACTAATGTCACATATCCCCTGATATATGAGAAAAACATTCTTCCTGGAAGTTCATGGTGTCAGTCTAATGAGAAAATAGCTGAAAGTCCAAATTGAGGAACATCTGATGGCATACTCAACCTTCCTCAGAATTCTCAAGATTATAATATATGAAGAAAAACTAGAAAGATTAGAGGAGACTAAGGAGAAATGACAATAAAATGTAAGGATATAACCGTGGATTTTATCCAGAGTTAGAAATAGAATATTAGTGAAAAAAGTGGTCATACTTGATGAAAGTCTGTTGTTTATTTAGAAGTATTCCATCTACTTCCATTTCTTAGTTTCCTTAAGTCTACTAAAATAAATTTTCAGAAGAAGTGTTAATATTAGGGAAGCTGATACGGGGAGCTCTCACATGAGAGTACTCTGTATCATCCTTGCAATTCTTCAGTTAATCTAGTATGTATTGCAGTAACATTATAATTCTTCCTTATTATAAAAAGTTTGGTTCTTGCTGGAAGAGAGAATATATTTTTCTAGTCATATAAGTAATTTATTTGCAAAACACAGAGTCTCATAGTGCTCCTAATATCTGTATGATTTAAGATTACATTCCCATTTATTAAATGTATTGATTTGCTATAAATAATGTAAAGTAGCTTTTAACTTAGCTCACTTTGTCCTCTGGGAGTTTGGGAAAGGTGCTTTAAGCTCCATATTTGATACCCAGTGGCAATTCCAAGGCTGTCATAAAGGTAAATAAACATTCCCTAGTCTTTTTGGGTACAGCTAGTATATGTCAGCAGTTTATAACCACTTAAACACAAGACCAGTGTGTTGGAGTCTCTTCCTTCTCCTAGACTCATAAGTACAGGGATATGACTCTTCATTGTCATATAGGTATTTGATTCAGTGTTGTTTCTTACTCTGGTCTTTTCCTTTACTGAAAATGAGTTTGAATGTAAAGTTAGGTCTATATCTGGGCAGTGATTCTTTTTGGTTCACATAGGGCATAAAGGCTTTGTATTGACAAGCAGTTTTTTGTTTGATTTTTGTTTTGTTTTGTTTTGATACTGGGGATCGAACTCAGGAGTACTTTACCACTGAGCCACATCCCCAGCCCTATTTCGTGTTTTATGTAGAGACAGGGTCTCACTGAGTTGCTTAGCGCCTCACCGTTGCTGAGGCTGGCTTTGAACTCGCAATTCTTTCTCAGCCTCCCAAAGTGCTGGGATTACAGGCGTCTGCCACTGCGCCTGGCTCACAAGCAGTTTTGATCTATATGTTCCCATTTTCTAGTTTCAACACATGCTCTATTTAGTATCATATTTTTCTTTATAAAACTGATTTGTATTATTTCAACTCAAAATATAAGTTTTTTTTATTCTGTTTTTTGAGGTCATATTTTTTAAAAAATAATATGGTAACCTTATACCTTAATATTTTCTGTATCACTTTTTAGTGTTTTCATAGTATTTAGGTTAGATATTAAAGGATTACATAAATATGATCACTTAAAAGAAACCTGAAAATATTTCCAAAATTCATGTCTGCTCCCCCAGCTTATTTTATGCTAGTAAATGAATACAATTTTTGTACATGGACTGCTTCTTGAAAATCATCTGTCAGTGATGTGTTTAAAAATTTGGATGCTCATGATAATTTGACACAATTGACACAATACACCAACATTTTAGAGCATAAAATGTATTGGAATATTATATGTGTCAGAGGATTGCTTCTTTGGAAATAGATTGAAAATGAAGTGTTAGGAAAAAAGAGAGTGCTTATAACACCACTACACACTTGTCATACTGCTTTTCTTTTTTTATCCTTCAATTTTCATAGTTTCCAGGAAGTGCGGACATGTTAAAAGAATCATCTTTGGAAAATTAAGAGTAATAAATATGCATGAGCATTTTTTCAATTATTGT
The DNA here is from genome assembly GCA_028644305.1 of Xerus rutilus. NCBI lineage: Eukaryota > Metazoa > Chordata > Mammalia > Rodentia > Sciuridae > Xerus > Xerus rutilus. The sequence continues at coordinate 29,483,738 of CM053409.1, forward strand.
GGAAATTGCTTTTTGTAATTTAGTTCAGATTTTGTATTAAGATGTTATAATTACCTGATTACATGTGAGTAAACGGGATCTACATAGATGTTTTCCCATGTCAATTGGAAAATGTAAAATAAGCACGATAAGAATATATATCTGGTATAATTCCTTGTAAAGTGTAGTACATTCATTTGCAATTGTAAATACAATCACTATTTCAAAATTATAAAACCCATTTATCTTTTGACTTTTGCAAAACTGAATTTGCTTTGTATTATATTTCTGTTTCATATGTTGGCTCCTTCAGCTCCAAAACAAACTATACACAGCAAGTTAGTTTAATGCAAAAAAGGAGATTCTTTGGAATGGTTATGGCTGCATTTTATGAGACCTAAAGCCATTATTGCAATACTGCTTTTGCAAAGGTTGAATCCAGGACAGACTAGTCTATGAAGAAGCAAGAATATTAGTCTTTTTTTTTCTTATTCCTTTTCTTTTCCTCACTCTTAACCTTGTTCTGTCTCTTTTCTCTCTCTTTTTCTCTGTCTTTTCTGACCCTCAAATATTTTTCTTCTTCTATAGTTATAGGATTTCTTTTTCTGCTGCTTTCATTTTATGTTTCATTCATCTCTATTTCAGCTAACTCTTTCCATAGATCTGGCCCAGATTTCCTTCTACGTGACTTTATTTTTCTTGACTTCATACATATAGGCAAGAAATATTAGGTTCCAAATTTAAATTCCAGAAAAAGTCTCTGATTAAGTTGATCAGATTGTGGTCATTGTAGTCAGTTATGCATGATTTTGGGCATAAGGACAGGTGTTCTAGAAGGGAAGTCCCATAAAAATAGGTCTCCTTTGAGGCAAACAAACTCCATCTGCTGCATAAAAGGAAGATGTGGTCAGTTCAGATTTACCTGAGATGATTTAATCTCTGAATTAATTCTGTTCAAAAAAATAGTGATTTTTTAGAATATATGAAATTAAATCTGTGTGTACATGTGTACATTAAAAGAGATTATATTGCTTGGGGATATATATTCACCAATAATTAATATGCTTGTTTTCACCAATCTGACATGTAGCCGAGTAATTAAAAGATAAAGCATCAAGAAAAAATATAAATTGGTTAGAATTACTGAAAGTCTTGTATTTTGTTAATGAGGAAGAAACTTGCATTATGAAATATTTTGAATTTTACTATCAAATAGAATTAAATAATATTATATGTAATGAATAAATATATCTGTTCTCATATCTATTTTAAAAACAAACAAATTGTAATAATTGATACTTTCAGAAGGCAATGCAAGATAAATTCACTAGAAATTTTGTAAGGTACACAATTCATGAACATTGAAAGCTTTTTAGTGGAAATTTTCTGACAAACAGGAAATTTGATGTATATTTTGGATAGTTAGCCAAATTCATATAATTTATACAAGGATCTAGAATAGAGGTAAGTTAATTGTGGTATCCTTGATTTCTAATATTCCTTATTTCTGGAAATTCCATTTCCCAGACACCTTGGGGAAAAGAAAGTGATAGGTGGAGTCTAAGACAATGTTTCCTTCTTTCTTCCTAAAAAAAAAAAAAAAAAGACTCCAGAAGAACATCATCCCTTTCCCTCTTTGCCCATCTTCGTTGCTCAATGAAATGCAGTAGTCAGTCCTATGATACATAATGATGCCTGGAACAGTGATGAGGAAGAAACAATCACAGGTACAAGATGTATCATAGCAAGAAAAAAAAATGTGTTAAAAGCAAAATGTAAAATGAATTCTCTAGGAAGTCCTGACATAATTAATTGAAAGTTTTGAAATGCCTAAGTTTTTTTTAAAGACTGAAGGATGCTTAAAACTGTGTTACAGTACTGAAACATTCATGAAAAAAATCCTGTCTTCCTGTGTGAATTTAATAAATTTTTAAATTGGTTTCTTGCATTATTTTATTGTGGTAAAATACAACATAATATTTAATTATTTCAAGCATCTAGTTCAGTGATATTAACTGCATTTATAATGGTGTGTAACTGTCACCATTATCCATCTCCATTAATCCTTTATATAACAAAATCCTTTATAAAACCAAAATTATATGACAATTAAACAATAATTTGCCATAGGGCTAGGATTGTGGCCCAGTGGTAGCGTGCTTGCCTCACGTGTGTAAGGCACTTGGTTCAATCTTCAGCACTATGTGAAAATAAATAAAATAAAGATATTGTGTCCATCTTTTAAAAAAAAAAAGAATTTGCCATTTCTCATTTTCCCACCCCCAGAAATAACCATTCTATTTTTATTTTTATGATTTTCATTTGTCTGTGTACTTCATTTAAGTAGAATTTAAATGAATTTAAATTTAAATTTAGAATTTAAATTCACTTGTCTGTGTACTTCATTTAAGTAGTACTTCAGACAGTACTAGCCTTTTTGTGACTGGTTTACTTCACTTAGCATAAGGCCCTCAAGGTTTATCTACATATTATATAGCATTATATCAGTATTTCCTTTCTTTTAAATGTGTTAGTCAGTTTATTGTTGTTGTGACCAAAATACCTGATAAGATCCACTTTAAGGAGTAAATGTTTGTTTGGACTCACTGTTTCAGAAGTCTAGTTTATGATTGGCTGACTCCATTGCTCTAGGCCCCACATAAGGCAGAATATCATGGTGGGTAGGAAATGGCAGAGGTAAGCTATCAGCTCATGGCAGCCAAAAAAGAAGAAAATGAGAGAGTGAGGAACCAGGGACAAAATAAGTCCCAAAGGACATGCCCTAGCAACCTGCTTTCTGTTGCCATGCCTCACCTGCCTATAGGATTAATCAATCCATTGATTAGGTTACAGCTGTCATAAACACCTATGAACATTTCTGCATTAATATATGACACATCATACCCAAACCATAATAAGAAGGAATGATTTTCCATTATACATATATACTGCATTTTGCTTAACCACTCATCTATCAATGGGTCCTTGTATTCTCTATCTTAACTATTGTGAATAAGACTTCTAAGAACATGAGCATACAAATATCTTTAAGACACTGCTTTTAATTTCTTTGAACATTATGCCTAAATGTAGTGCTGCCACATAGTATGATAGTTCCATTTTAAATTTTCCATGAAGAGCCATACTCTTCGCCACAGTAACTGTACCATTGTACGTTCCCATCAGTAGTACATATGGACAAGTTTTCCAGTTTCTCCACATCTTTGCCAATACTTGCTAATTCCTGTGTTTTGACAGTATTCACTCTGATGAGTGTGACATGGTATCTCATTGTAGTTTGGGTTTGCATTTCCTTGCATTTCCTCAATGATTAGTCACACTGAATATCTTTTCAAGTGCTTTTTGGCCATTTAAAAAAAATAGATTCTTAGTAGAAATACCTATTCAATTCCTTAACATTTTTTAATCAAATGGTTTGATTCTTTTGCTTTTGAATTTTAGAAGTTCTTTACATATTCTGGATATTCAGATATGCGATTCAGATATATGATTTGCAAATATTTTCTTCCATTCTTTTGATTACATGTTTATTCCATTGACAGAGTTTTGTGGGGTTTTTGTTTGTTTGTTTTTGTTTTTGTTTATTGGTACCAGGGATTGGATCCAGGGGTGCTTAAGCACTGAGTCACATCCCCAACCCTTTTTTATATTTTATTTTAAGACAGGATCTTGCTAAGTTGCTTAGTGCCTTGTTAAATTGCCAAAATTACCTTTGAATTTTGTGATCCTCCTGCCTTAGACTCCCTAGCCACTGAGATTACAGGCATGTGCCTCTGCTACAGCTTGATAGTGTTTTCTGAGGCACAAAATTTTTAAGTTTTCATGAAATCCAACTGGTCTTTTTTTTCCCCCCTTTTGTTGCTATGCCTTTTGTGTCATATCCAAGAGATGATAGCCAAATATAATATCATAAAGCCTATATTATCTAAGAGCTGTGTGTATTTAGGTTTACACTGAGGTCTTTGATAGATTTTGAGTCATTTTTATGTGTTAATATGGGAATAGGTAAAGATTCAACTAAATTTGCTTCCATGTGGATATACAGTTTTTCTAGCACCATTTATTGAAATGACTCATTTCCTCATTAAACGGTCTTGGCCCTCCTGTCAAAAATCATTTGACCTTGTATGTGGGGGTTTGTTTCTGGACTCTCTATTCCATTCCCTTGGTTTATACATCTGTCTTTATTCCAGTGTCATAATCTTTTGATTACATTAGCTTTTTAGTAACTATTGAAATCAGGAAGTATGAGTCTTTCAGCTTTGTTCTTTCTCAAAGTTATTTTGGCTGTTAAGGATGTTTGAGATTCTAAAATATTTATATCTGAAATTTAAAATGGATCTTCCTCTTTTTGCAAAAAAAGTCATTAAAATTTTGAAAGACATGTCATTACATCTATAGATTGCTTTGTACAGTATTCATATCTTAACAATATTGTCTTATCATTCATTAACATATCTGTTTCTTTTTATTTTTATACTCTTTCAGAAATTTATTCCATCCTACTTGAACTATATTTTAAAATCTTTATTGGGTCACTGTTAATCATTATTTCAAACATTTCTTCTTCACTTCATTGTGTGGGAGAAATTTTCCCCCTAGACTTTTGACATAACTGAATATACAATATCTAGCACTGGACAGATAAGATTGACAACACTTGCTTAGCTAAATAATCAGAGACTAAGGAGAAAATATCATACTCTAAAACAGGGTAAAGAACCATGTTGTGATAGGCAGTCTTTGTAGTATCAAGTGTGTGGCATGCCCCCTCTTCCCAGGAAGTATGCAATTGGCATACTTTGAATAATTCTGTGAGCTAAATTTTATAACACAGAACAAAAATTTTGTTTCTTTTTTTCCCATCTATTCTAACTAGTTATACATGACAGTAGAATGCATTTTGACACATTGTACACAAATGGAGCACAACTTCTCCTTCCTCTGGCTGAACATGGTGCAGAGTCACACCTGTAGTGCAATCGCACATGTGTATAATGCAACCACAATGGAAAGCAGTATGCAGATTCTTTAGAAAACTTCGAATGGAACCACTATTTTATCCAGTTATCCCACTCCTCGGTCTATACCCAAAGGACTTAAAATTAGCATACTACAGTGACATAGCCACATCAATGTTTATAGTAGTTCAATTCACAATAGCTAAAGTATGGGACCAACCTAGATGCTCTTCAACAGATGAATGGATAAAAAAAATGTGGTACATATACACAATGGAATATTAGCCTCAAAGAAGAATGAAATTATGGCATTTACAGGTAAATGGATGGAACTAGAGAATATCATGCTAAGAGACATGAGCCAAACCCAAAAAACAAAGGCTGAATGTTTTCTTTGATAAGTGGATTCTAATCCATAATGGGAGGTGGGAGTGGGGAAGAATGAAGGAACTTTGGATTGTGCAGAGGGGATTGGGAGGAGGGGAAGGATGGTGGAATGAGATGCACATTATTACCCTATGTACATGTAAGATTCTGTTTCTTTATAACTAAAAGGAATCTTAACTAAGAAACAAATGTGAGCACCTTGATTGGGATGCATATGAACCTGGCTTTCAGAGTTTTGACAACAAAGATACTGAGATGTCATTTAATGAAAAACACATTGAAAATAATAGAAAAGTACCCACATATTTGGCCACAGAACTATTCTGTCAAGTATTCTAATTAAAAAAGCTCAGAAGACTGTTCAGTGACAAACCCATTAAAGAATTAAAATAGCTCTCATTCTATGCAAGTGACTCTATATTTACTTCTATAACTCTTTGTATAAATATCTGACTTTCATATACAACCTAGGAAGCAAATCTAGAATTTGAGAATTTTCTATCAATTTGGAATATTAGTCTCCCCAGTTACTCCTCTTTATAGTACTGACTTGCAATCTCACTCTATGGCCTATTATTCTGTCCCAACTCTACTCAGAACAGTAACTTACTTCTATAAATATCATTATCAATCTAGGTTTTATTTTTAAACGTGTGAACAAACACTCTTTTTGCTTTATTTTCTTTAGGGCTGGCATAACAACATTCTATGCATTTACAATAGCTGAATACTGGTAGTTTCAAAAATCAGTAATGAATACTAAGAAAGTGGAAAAAAGAGAAAGAAATACCATATACTTGGTTCCTTCTTCCCTCCTTTCTTTCCTTCTTCCTTTCTTTCTTTTCCTTCCTTCCTTCCTTCCTTCCTTCCTTCCTTCCTTCCTTCCTCCCTCCCTCCCTCCCTCCCTTCCTCCCTCCCTTCCTTCCTGCCTTTCTTCCTTCCTACCTGCCTTCCTTCCTTCCTTCATTTCTCTCTCTCTCTCTTTTTATTTTTTCATACTGAAGATTGCACTCAGAGATGAGCTACCATTGACCTTGACCTACTCCTTAATGCCTTTTAATTTATATTTTGAGACACAGTCATGTTAAATTACCAAGACTGGCCTTGAACTTGCAATGCTCCTGATTCAGCATACCCAGTAGGGGTCACAGGTGCATGCTGCTGTGGGCTTCTGCTTCGTGTTATTAGTGACTGAATTCTTGATGAAGTACTTTCATCATTAATTTTTCTGAAAATATTTAACCCAATAATCAGAAAACAAAACTACGCTAAAATTATTCATACAATGTACATGACTAATGACTTTCCATTCTTAATAAGGAGTAAATCAAATTGTTATCAACATTTTGGAACATTTTGTTTTTTGAATAGCCATAGTAATTTTGAATTTACATGAAATGGAAAAAAAATCAGGTCAAACAATGTTGCTTTAGCAACTTGGCCTACAATCATTTTTAATGTGTGATTAAAACAAAAATATTTTGGCATCAAAATTCCAGTTTCAGCAGATATTATTAAATTTCAGAATGATAAAATTATTGTGTTTTCTACTGTATTTTGAATTTTGAGTTCTAATCAAGGATTTATGAAGATATATACATATATTTTCACAGATCAAATATACATATACACACACATAGATACATGTATACACATATACATACAAATATACACACACGTATTAGCAAATGTGCATAGACTAATAGACATTAGGCTGACATTTCTAAACTTTTTGACTTTTGGCAGTATTTTAATATAAGGTACTGAATAGAATAAAATATTAAGTAGAACAAAACATTCAAAATATTGAATAGAACAAAATATCAAAACATTAAATAGTGATTAAGTTTTACAAAGTTCTTGAAATTGATTAAATTGCCATACTATGTATTGTTTTGACATAGAGTAAAGAAATTTTGAAAAATGGTTTCTCTCACCTCCTCTTGAGCTTTTGGGCCAATATTAAATAAAATGAGATTTATTTGAGTACAAGCACTATATTAACAAGACAGTTGATCTGATAACCAGGAAGGTTATTAAGTGACTAATATGTATGCAGAGTTTTCACTATGGATACATTGAACGAAGGAGTGATTCACTTCCTGGACAGAATAAAGTAGTATTGGGAAATTTTATCAAACAACACACAATATAGTTCTTAATTATTTATTTCTGGGAATTTTTAATTAATATTTTCAGAGTACAGTTAGCAGTAAGAAACTAAAAGCATAACCATGGATAAGGAGCAACTACTATACTGTTGCTAGGAAAGCCAGTGTTTGATTTAAGTCTTAAAAAGGGTTTTCAAACAATTTACCCATCTTTGTAAACATTCAGACAGGCCAACTGATGACTTACCTGAACAATAACATGAGGATCTCATTCAAATGGGAGAAATATCCTAGAAAAATAGATAAAATTTAGTAAACCTAATGGAGAGAGGGATAGAGGGTGAGAAAGGCTGTGACTCAAACCAAGGAGGCAAATTATAAATAGTAAGTTCAGATAGACATAAAAGGAATTTTTAACTCAGTACAGAGACTGCACTTTGCTATCAATAATAGAATTGAAGCCAGTATTATACATCCAGAGTTTTAGAGCCTTAGAATCTTACATCTTAGGCCAGTTACATTTTACAGTTAGTAGGTGTGTGCCTGTCTAAAGATAAATGAAAAATATATGACCAATGAAGTGAAATTCTCACCCTATCCAAGTTTTCTGACTTTTCCTCATCTATTGTAAAAATCCCAATTTATTTGCTGTAAATGCACTTGAGTTATTATATGTAATACATAATGTCATACAATATTATATTTCTTAAATATAAATTAATTTTGCCAAACTCTGTTTCAGAAACCATTTATGATAGATTTAATCAATCAAGTGATCATTTTTGTAACAGGAAAATATCTATGTATGACATTTTAAAATATATTTTATCCCATTAATATGTACAATTTTAATTATTTATGTACCAAGTAAAATAAATTTTATTTTTAAAATTAAAAAAAAATAGAAATAGCTTTCCCTAAATACACAGATTGGTTTTGTTTAATTATGAAATAAGATGCACATCAAAACTTTAATCTACAAATTTCACCTTTTCTCAATAAATACACCATATGAAGAAGAAAGTAATTTCAAATTGTACATTTTTCCTAATGCATCCTAACTTCCAGAAAACCAGAATTTTAAAGTACAAAGCAAATAGTGTGTTAACCAAAACACTAAGACATATTAGTGACACCAAAACCTACTCTATTTCAGGTATTCTATTTAAATATTAATACCTGAATACACTTACCTTTTTCACAAAATGTATCATTGAATATTACTGTACATAATTCTCTTTAATAGGAAGAGATACTGATGTATTAGGCATCTCTGTAATGTCTCTAGACTTTGAATTTGCTTTCAAATTTAGTATTCATTAGATTATACATGTAATGATCTGATATTTCAGATAAAGGAAGAAAATTAAGATAAGGGAAGAAGGATGAAAAAAAGGAGGAAAATATTGGAGGTGGGTGGCAGGGCAAAAGGTACATAGGAGAGGATGGAGAATAGATAGCTGTCTGATTTCCAATGAAAAGTCTCATTTAAAGACTGAATGATCTGAGAAAACATATTGTTACAAATATTTTATTTTTTCTTTAAAATAGCAAAGTTTATTTAAAGCTGGAGCAATTATTCAAATAAGAAAAAAAATAGATTAAATTTGTTAGAGCCAAAAGAGTATCTCAAGACATTTCTTTGATAAATAATAAAAGCTATCTAATTTTTCTTTCCATTTCGCTTTAAGATCAAATAAGAAATGAGAGGACATTATCCTGATAATTCAAAATCAATCATTCTGTTAAATAGATTGTTTTTATTTATTTGATACTTAAGGCACATTCATTGTTTATCAGGTTCTGTATAATTATATTAGTAAGTTACTGTCATTTAATTATTGTCTTTGTAGAAATTGAGTAAGCCATTCTTTCCTGATCACCTATGATTAGTTGATTTGTACCACAGTCTTCCTTGCATCCCCTCCCAAAGTCTGTGCCTGTAGTAACTAAAGTCTCTAGACTTGAACAGGGACCAAATATGAGTTTATGAGCCAGGCTCCATGGCGCATGCCTGTAATCCCAGCACTTTGGGAGGATGAGACAAGAAAATCACAAGTTCAAAGCCAGCCTCAGTAACAGCAAGATGCTAAGCAAATCAGTTAAGAACTTGTTTCTAAATAAAACACAAAATGAGGCTGGGGATGTGGCTCAGTGGTCAAGTACTTCTGAGTTCAATCCCTGGTATCAAAAACAATGAAGGAAGGGAAGAAGGGAGGGAAAGAGGAATTATTTTTTTGGGTGGGGGAGGGTAGCCGGGATTGAATTTGGGGTCACTCAACCACTGAGCCACATCTTCAGCCCCATTTTGTGTTTCATTTAGAGACAGGGTTTCACTGCGTTGCTTAGTGCCTCCCCATTGCTGAGGCTGGCTTTGAATTTAACAATTCTACCTCAGCCTTCACAACTGCTGGGATTACAGGCATGTTCCAATGCATCCAGCATTATTTGTAGTTTTTAGATAGAAATTTTATTGTCTCAGAAGATATATATTTATTTTATTTTATTTAGTTGTTAATGGATTATTTATCTATTTATTTATTTATATGCGGTGCTGAGGATCAAACCCAGAGTCTCACACATGCCGTGCAAACACTCTACCACTGAACCACAACCCCAGCTCTAAAACATGTTTACTTATAATCTTTTCTTAGTTCTTTTTTAAACTAGGATATTAAATTAATAAGTAAATTTTAGGGAAAATAACATTGTAAATTTTCTACACCTGTGCTTAAATGTAGACGAGTCTTCTCATTAAGAATAATATGTTTGGCAAATACTCTGAAATAATTTTATTGTTGTTATCTGGATATCTACAATGGTGTTCATATGAGCATTCAAGTAATGCTTAGTCTCAAATATTTTGCAATATTTCTCCTGGAATCCAGTGAACACTTGACAAAACACAGAGGCAAGTGGATGTGCTACAGAATTAGGTGACATTTAGCAGATAACCAGCATTGTGATATACTTACTAATTATATTTCATTGCTGGAGATATCTATTTAAATTTCTCTCCATGAATAAAGCTCATTAAAAAAAAAAACTTTTTACTAACTTTGGAAACAAATACTTAGGTGCTTCAAACTGTCATTTTTTATCTGAATCCCTTTTGTGATCTGTAGATAATTTTAAATTATGCATATGATTATTTGTATGCATATCTTATCTCTCATATGTGGTACTAAACTTCTTATAAGATGAGGCCCAAAATGTCCTGCACACATTAATGCACACTAAAAATTAGTAGAAAGAATGAAATGAATGTAATACAGTGATTTCAGGTGTTCACATTGGTTAAGTTTAGTTTGAGTTTAGACGGACATTATGTTTAACAAACTGTGTTTTACCTTCTTGAAAGTGAGAAAATCCATTAACCTTTCTTTTCATTGCGTAAACCTCATACTTAATGGCACCTTTCTGGAATAATAAACAGTGGAATTAGACTGTCATTTGAATGGTGATTTCAAGCTTCGGGTTTCTTGTGCTAAATATGACAGCTTTGAATACATTTGTATTTCTCTGATTCATTTACATCATGGGGATAAAATTTGGCAAGCAATAATTTCAACAGCAATAAACAAGATAACATTCATAAATCTGGAAGAAACACATTTATAAAAGTGACTTGCTTTTTATTTGCACAAGTTAATTTTTTTGCTAAAAATTATACTCAGTTTGTTTCTAACCATAAACTTTCTTCCTTCCTAGTATCAAAACTGAGAAATATTTGCCTATTATTTAAGTAAAGAAATATAATTTTTTTTAAAAATCACCTTGTCCATTATCTACATGTTGGTTCATTAGTTAATATATATTCATTGAACCACTGAGTTTTTATAATTTTTGGAGTATTTGGCAATATTTGGAACACAAACAGAATAAGACAGCAAAGTAGTAGTAGTGGGGAGACAGTGATAAAGCTGAAAATAAGGTTTGAGTTGGATTTTGAGACACGTGAGGATGGTTAGATGATGTCACAGTTCTCAGAAGCTCTGCTTTTGAATCACGCAGGTCAGGGTTAAATCCTCCCTTTTCCATCTATTATTTGTATTGCATATGTCTATTTAATATCTCTAAGCCCTTGTATATTTTTGCAAAATGATAAAAGTTTTATCATATTTGATAAGTCAGAAGTTTAAAATTGTACATCTGAGGCTTTATTATGCCTCAAGATTTAGGTAGCATCATTTTAATGCTAATGATGATGATGACAGATCATTTCTTTCTTTTTTATGAGGATTGTTCCAGAGGGCAACTGCTGAAGTTCCTTGGGGTTGTTCCAGATCACATCTTGTGTTAGTATGAATCTTTTGAGAAGCAGAACAAACAGATTTAAGTATGTAGGTATTTGACTAAGACAACCTGGTACTATATCCTGAATGTTTACGTCCCTCCAAAATTTAGATATTGAAACCTAATTCTCAATAAAATGGTATTAAGAGTTGTGGACTTTTTGAGGTGACTGGATCATGAGGTCTGAGTATCATAAATAGGATGAGTGTTTTCATAAAAGAGGCTATAGGGACTTGTTTGCTCCTTGCACCATAAGCGGATGCTGCAGAAGTTTCTAATTCTGAGGAATAAGCCCCGACTGATGCCAAGGCTGCTGGAATTGTGACTGTGTACTTACCCAACTTCCAGAAATGTAAAATAAATAAATCTTTGTTGTCTATAAATCACAAAATTTATGGTATTTCTGTTATAGCATCATAAACAGAATAAGACCCCATAAATGAACGATAATGGAAAGAGAACTTGGATGAAGGCTAACAGAATCTGTATGCAAATCTGATTCCAAGAGAGGGAGATAGACTGCCTTAATGTCTAATCAGTGCTCAAATAGGTCTAGTGTTTTAAGAATCAAACTCAGAGGACTTTCAGGATTTCTAGGAACAGGCCTGACTTAAGTATCCTTGGCATTGATGGATTTTACAGAGCAGCAGCTGGGGCCCTTTGTCAAACTATGTACCCTGGGTTTAGAGACCCAATCCCCATGTGGCCCCAAACCCAGAAACACTGCATTGGATCAATTCAAGTTGGCTATTTAGGAGAAGAGTGAATAGCAGTGCATTAATGGATTCTATTTTAAAGGGATGTCAGAAAAGTTGTGCACTTGTTCATTGTAAGTAGATTCAATATTGAGGCCAGTTGCTGTTTGTGTCAAAGCCAATTTTATTTCCAACATATCACACACTATTTCCAAACAATCCCTTATAGTCTTCTAATATGTTTCAATGTAAAGGGATTTTTTATTATTATTTCCCTTTGCTATTGAACTCCTTAGAACATATGAAGTTGATGGTGAACAAGATGTCATTTGAGGAAATGAAGACCCAGTGAGTAAATGTATGATCCAGGACACGGGAGATTTGCCCTAACTCCAAGCCTGAGAGTGACTAGAGTGATTCATATTTGGTGAACGTGGTACTCCAGAAAGGCTCAAAAAGTATCACAACTGAAATCAGATTTTAGCTATATTTCCAAAATAAATTTTATTGTCAGTTAAGCTGGTTATGGAGCAGAGTCAAAAAGAGATTTCAAATCTGGGTGACAGACAAAGGAGGACCACAAAGAAGATAAAAATAAATAGTTTATGTCAATCTGCACTCAGCAAAGTCAGTATGAAAACTATTTTAACGGAGATTTTATTGAAATATACCATAAGAAGCTTATTTAAGCATTGTTTTAGGAAGAAAAATAAAGCCAGTATATAGGTGAAGAGTCTTTCTGTCTAGGATTTCAGAGCTTATTATTACATATATGATATCTATAAAACCAAACAAAAAATTCTTATTTTATGCAAAATTATTTTGTCAGTACAACTGATGTCCACTTTTGAAATCATAAGAAAAATCAAGTCACTCAGAATTTTACCAAATTTATATAGGAAATCAATTCTGTAGGCTATAACCTTTGCTGTAAGTTGACATATACTTATTTCCACATAATAGTAATATCAGAAAATATAAAGATCATTTAAACTTCTTTTGCTATCAGCTTCTATTTATAAAATAGTAATAGAACTTTAGGATATAAAAAACTGGACACTTTAAATACACTGAAATTATTGAAACAGGTCATGGCATAGACACTTTCTCATGACTAACAGGAAACAGACAAACAACTATAAGGTTTGCAAATAAATGCCATTTTCAGTTTTACATTTTCCCTTATGAAAATGACAGAAGAAAAGCTAATTTGGAAAATTTATGTTTTCTCTTGAGATTTCACAAATATGTTGTCTCCTCTTGTTCTGAATTGAATAAATTAAATAATAAAATGCATTAAACTTATACACTAATTCTGTGGTTGTGCTTGCCAGCTGTTCTGACTTTATTGAGTAATACATTATCAGTGTGATAGTGTATTTGTGGTGATGAATCACACTGTTACATAATTAGAGCAAGTGTGTCCTGGTGATATATTAACTCAATAACTCAGAAGCAGGCAGAGTGAAGCATTTTAAAAATTCTGATTCCACGTGATTACTTTTAAGTGCATTGCACATACCATTAAGAAAGTTGTACAATAATGACTTACCCAAAAAATTGTTTCAGTTCTTCTATTTCATGATAAGAAATAATTTAGAGACTGGAAAAATGGAATTTAGTTCTTGTCCACCTACATTTCCCCTTTTCCAGACCTGTATAATTATTCTGAAACTTAATTTTCCATGTATAACATAGATTTCATAATGGTTATCACAGGGTGTTAGCATAGGGATAAAATGATTTTAGGTGTGAGAACATTCAGTAGCATGCCAAAATGGCATAATCTAGTGTCTTGATAATATGTTATGGGTTTATACCTAGCTCTAAATCTTTCCAGCTGCATCATCTCAGAAAAAGTAGTAATTTGGTTAAATTTTTCATTGTATAATTTAATTAAGGAAATATTTGTAAATTCATTTTTAAAGTGTATATTCAATGACACATTTAAACACAAAAATTGTACATTTCGAAATATAATGATTTCATACAAGTACTCATTCTGTAATGTTAAATCAGGTGAAATATATATCCTCAAACATCACTTCTTTACAACGAAAACTTTAAAAATCATTTCTTCTAGTTTTATGAAATGTATAGTATATTTTTTCTCATGTATAGTCACCCTACTAGTAAATAATATACTAGAATTTCCTATTCTTATCTCACTGTAACTTAGGACCCATTGATCAACCTTTCCCAGTCCCTGCCTATCCTCTAGTCTCTCTGACCTCCAGTAACCATCATTCCATCTCAACTTCTATAACATCAAATTTGTAGATTCCATGAGTGTGATAATGTGGTACTTATCTCTTTGTGCCTGGTGTTCACTTGACATAATGATATCTAGTTCCAACCCTGTTGTAAATGAGAGGATTTCATTCTCTTTGATGGTTGGAAAGTATTGTGTTGTGTATGGTCACAACATAAATTAGTGATGCTGAGCATCACTAATTTTTCAGATATCTAGTGTCCACTTGTATATATATTTTTGAGAAATGTCTAGATTAATTGCCTATTTTTAATTGGGCTATTTATTTATTTATTGCTGTTGAGTTTTAGGAATCCTTATATATCATGTTTTGTCATATGTATACTTTGCAAATATTTGTTTCCATTCTTCAGGTTATATCTGCACTCTGTCGATTTGTTATCCTTGCTGCAAAGTTGGTTGTTTTAACTTGGTATAACCCAATTTGCCTATTGTTGCATTTGTTTCCTTTGCTCTGGGGGTCCTGCACAAAAAATTCTGGCTCATTCAATGTCATAAAATGTTTTCCCTATGTTATCTTCTAAGAGTTTAATTGTATCAAGTCTTGAATTTTAATTTTTATTGCATTTTGATGTTATTTTATAACTGGTAAGAGTTAGAAATTTGGTTTCATTTTACTGCAGGAGAATATTCAGTTTTTCCAGCATTGTTTATTGAAAAATTTGTCATTTCTCCAATGCCATTGATATTCTGATAGGTATTATAATGAATTTAGAGTAGGCTTTGGGTAGTGTGTATGTTTTTAAAATATTGATTCTTCCAATCAACGAACACAGGGTACATTTTTCCTTTTTATTAGCCTTTTCTTTTTTTGGTCTTCTTCAATTTGTTTCATTAGAGTTTTATAATTTTCATTGTATAGATCTTTACCTCTTTGATTAAATTTATTCTTTAGTTGTTGTGTTTGTTTTTGTAGCCTTTATAAATGGAGTTGTTCTACTGATTTCCATTTTAGATAATTTGCTGTTTGCATATAGCAATGTTACTGATTACTGTATGTTGATTTATATCTTGCAACTTTGCTGGCTTGACATTAATTTTAATATAAATTGGATGGAATATATATATATATACACACACGCACACACATATATATATATATGATTATATTGTCTACAAGCTGTGACAGTTTGACTTCTTTTCCAATTTGTATTGCTTTTATTTATTTCTTTGACTTTATTGCTCTAGCTAGGAACTGCAACATTATGTTGAGTGAAAGTGAAAATGAAGATCCTTTTTTTTATAGATCTTAGAAAATTTTCAGTTTTCTACATTTTACATAATATTAGTTGTTGGTCTAGTACAGTATTAGCTGTAGACCTTCATTATGTTGAAATGTATTCCTCCTATAACCAATTTGTTCAGCATTTTTAATGAAGCATGTGGAAATTCATTAAACGTCTTTCTGCATTTATTTAGATGATCATGTTTTTAAGCTTTATTTTGATGATGTGGTATATATTTATTGATTTTCATATATTTGCATATATTTGGCCATCCTTGAATCCCTGGGATGAATCATAATGAGTAACTGATCATAGTGTATAATATTTTGTTTTGGTGCTGATAAGTTCAGCTTGCTAATATTTTGTTGAATAATTATCTTTTAATTTTCTTTTTTTATTGTGTCATTCAGTTTTGTTTTGTTTTGTTTTGTTTTGTTTGCAGGGGAGGGGTGGCAGGGATCAGGAATTGAACTCAGAGGCACTCAACCACTAAGCCGCATTCTCAGCTCTATTTTTGTATTTTATTTAAAGACAGGGTTTCACTGAGTTCCTTAGCTCTTCACCATTGCTGAAGCTGGCTTTGAACTCTTGATCCTCCTGTCTCAGCCTCCCCAGATGCTGGAATTACAGGGGCACACCATCATGCCCAGCCCTTATTCAATTTTGATATCAATGAATGCTGGTCTAATATTGCAGATATCTCTGCTTTTTGAAATCACTTTTAGAGAATTGTTGTTAGTTCATCTTTAAAAAATGCTGGGTAGAACTTTGCAGTGAAGACATATATATATTCTTGGGTTTTCTTTAATGGAATTTTTTACTGATTAATCTCATTACTTAGTATTGAATTGATCAGGTTTTCTGCTTCTTTGTGTTTTAGTCTTGTATTTGTTTAGGAATTTGCCCATTTCTCCTGGGCTATCACATTTCTTGGCTTATTGTGTTAAGAATAATCTTTAATTTTCCTTTGGATTTCTGTAGTGTCGCTTTCAATGTCTCCATTTTTATCTCAGGTTTTATTTATGATTCTTCTCTTTTTTCTTAGTTTAGCTAAGGATTTGTCTATTTTTTCCCAAGAAACATCTCTGTTTTGCTTATAGTTTGTGTTATTTTTTTAGTCTCCATTTCATTTATTTCTGCTCTCATCTTTACTGTTTATTTCCTTCTGTGAACATAAGATTAGGTTTGTTTTTATTTTTCTAGTTCCTTGTGCTGTAGCAATGGATTTTTTTTGATCTTTGTCCTTTTTTGATGTCAGGATTGATGATATAAACTTTCCTCAGCATCACTTTTGCTGTATCACCTAAGTTTTGATATACTATGTTTCTGTTTCCATTTGTTTCTAGAAAAGTTTTAATTTACTTCTTTATTTATTCTATGATTCACTGCTTAATCAAATAAAAGTTGTTTCATTTCTATGTATTTGCATAATTTACATTTTTAATTTTTTATTGATTTTTATTTTTATTGATTTCTAGTTTTCCTGAATTGTGGTCAGGAAAAGTCTCCTTTCAGTTTTTAAAAGTTTTTAAGACATGCTTTGTGATGTGTACCTATCAAGAAGAATGTTTATGTGGGATGAGAATAATACGTATTCAATAGCTGTTGGGTGGAACATTCTGTAGATGTTTAGCAGGTCCTTTGGAATTAGGATAAAATTTAATTCTGCTATTTCTTTGTTAATTTTCTTCCTGAATGATCTATCCATGGCTAAAAGTTGTGGTTTTTATGGAAAATAAAATCACTATCACAAAGAAGTCACTCTCTCTCTTTAGACCTATTGGTAATTGCTCCAATATTTGGTGCATATATATGTAGCATTGTTTTTTCCTCTTCCTGAATTGACTCCTTTATTATCATATAATGACCTTTTCTTCCATTTTTTTTTTTACTGTTGTTGATTTGAAGTATATTTTATATGATAAAAGTAAAGCTACTACTACTTACTTTCAGGTTCCATTTGCCTAGAATATCTAATTCCATTTCTTTTAGTCTATGTGTGTCCTTAGAGGTGAAGTGAGTTTCTTATAGGCAGTATTTAGTTTTATTCTAACCTATTCCATCACTCTATATCTTTAATTAAAGAATTTACTCCATTTACACTTAAGTTAATTACTAATAGGTTTAGTCTTGCTATAGCCATCTTTAACTTAATTTTTATTTTTATTATAACTCCTTTCTTTCTCTATCTCTTAGAGTCTTCTGTTGTAGTTAAGTGATTTGCTCAGGTAGTGTGTGTTGATTTCCTCCTTACAATTCTGTTTATCAGTTATAGATTTTTACTTTGTGGTTATCAGGAAGCTTACAAAACCAGCTTTTGATTAAAACAAGTTATTTTAAAATGATAGTAACTGATTAAGATCACAAATTCAAGAGCAAAAACAAAAAAAAAACAAGAAAAATGGACTAACAAGAAGACTCTATCCTTGAATTCTATTTATCCCCAAGTTATGAATTTTTTAATATCTCAGTTTGCATCTTTATATATTGCCTGTCTCTTCACATGTTCATATAATTATTGTTACTTTTAAGTTTTTTGTTTTCCTAGTAAAAACATGATTTTTGCACCATGCTTACAATATTAGAACATTCTGAATGTGTTCATTTAATTATTCATAATTATATACCAGTGAGTTTTATATAGTCCCATATTTTTGTCATACACACTAATGATTTTTCTTTTTGTTTGAAGAACTTTAGAATTTCTTATAAAAAAGGCCTGATGGAGATGTGTTTTTCTCAGTTCTTATATGTCTTGGAAAGTTTTGTTTGTTTATTTTTTTGTTTGTTTTGTATCAGGCATTGAACTCAGGGGCACTCAACCACTGAGCCACATCCTCAGCCCTATTTTGTATTTTATTTACAGATAAGGTCTCACTGAGTTGCTTAGGACCTTGCCATTGCTGAGGCTGGCTTTACCATCCTCCTGCCCCAGCCTCCCAAGCCACTGGTATTATAGGCATGTGCCCTCTCTCATTTCTAAAGAGTAGTTTTGCTGGATACAATATACTCAAATGACAGTTTTATTCCTTCAGTATTGTAAAGATTTAGTTTTTTTATTTATTTTTCTTTCCTAATTACTATTGCTAAAATTTCAAATACTATATTTAATAAAAGTAGTGTATATGGGCATTCATATTTTGTTTCTGATTTTAACAGAACTGTTCAGTGTTTCCCCAATATGATAAAAGCTTTGGGTTTATTGTATATATCCTGTATTATATTGAGGTAAAGACCTTACTATACCTTTGTTTTTTCAAGGCTGTTATCATGAAGGGGTGTTAAATTTTTTCAATTGCATCTGTTAATATGATCATGTGATATTTATTATTTAAAAACATTTGAAGGTTTCCACGACTTTAGTCCACAACTTTAATGATCAATGAATAAAATGTGGCTTGATATTAAATAGCCTGATCAATGGTGTATTGAACTTTAGCAGCAGAATTTCTACTTTATGTTTAAGAAACTAACTTATAATATAGTTGGTTCTCATTATTTGTAGTATTATATTTTAAATGTTTATTGCAAACCCCATATTATTGAATATTGAATTATTGCTCCTAGAGGAAATATAGGTATGTTTTCCTATGAGCCTCTGATTACACTTTCATTAGTTATTCAATGCATGACCTTGTTTTATGTTTTTATTTCTAAAGATAATACATGATATGTTGTTGATTTGTTAACATCAAATTCATTATGAAAAATGCTTCATTCTTGAATTAAGTTCCTCCATAAACACACATCAGTTACCTTTTACTTAAGAACACTTGACAATACTTCAGCACTACCTACACCTTGGACCATTTTAAATATCAAAATTGCTAACAAAAAAACATGAAAAACTACGGCTTTAAAATAGATCCCAAAAGGTACACTTTATGAAAGTTGATGCAAGAAGATCTAATATTGTCTCATTCAATTTCAACTGAGATGTGTGTATCAGGTGACTCAAATTTTTTACCATAATATTCTTGTTCAAAAAATTAGCACCAATATTGTTTGAGGAGTTAAAATAAATAGTGATAGGCAAGTTTATGAAAGTGGAATTCAAAAATAAGGAAGATTCATTCTGCTTTTGTTTTAATACTTTAATACTTCAATATTTTTGTTAGTAATTTCTCTAGGTAAAGGGATTTCTTGTTAAGTTTTCCTGGAACATAAATTTTAGAGAAATATTTTAATCAAAGAATGCTCACAAATAAGAAAACTGGGAAACTGTGGCATAATTTTGTGATACAGATGAAGATAAATTAATTTGAAATAACATTGAAAGCATCTGCTACAGGAGTTATGTCAAATATGTGAAATATAAATTAAATTTAAAATTATAAAAATTATTATTCAGGAAATAAAACTTAAGAGAATTCCAAAACTTGAAGAAATTTTGTGTTATATAAACTTCATATCTTTATAGAGATATATTTTTTCTAGTTTATTAAACATGCAAATTGGAAGTAAAAGTAAGCAAGCACAGTTGATATCAAACTAATTATTCACTTTGGTGGATATATATATATGTATATGTATATACATATATATATGTGTATATATATCCATATATATACATATGTATATATGTATGGATATATATGTGTATATATATACATGTATATATATATACATATATATATCCACCAAAGTGAATAATTAGTTTGATATATAGTATATATATATGTACATATATATGTATAGGTGTGTGTGTGTTTATGTGTGTGTGTATGTATTATATATATATATAAAGTCCAGCATCCCCTTTCTCTTGAATTGGGCTTAATAAGAGCTCAAAACTAATACTAAATCATGTAGGTTCAGTATGATTCCCTTACACATTAAGCACAGGAGGATACTTGTATGTTAATGACTCCTACATTGAAAGACTTAATTGTCACTAAATAATTGATAGGGAATAGATATTATAGAATGTTCAGTTTTATAATTAGACACACATGGCTTCAAAATGTGAATGTGAGTTACTTTGATTTCATTAAATAATTTCACTGAATTATAATTTCCTTCCAAGTATCTGGGTATAGAATACAATGGAGGAACATTACCTGCAGTTTAATCTGGGTTTTGCCACCTATAGAGTATTTGTAAAAATACACTTTTCTCATTTGTTTAAAGATGTGATTGATAAGTTCACCAAGTATCAATTTAAATCTAGTTGAATGTGCAGAATGTATTCTAATGAGATTGAATAAAAATAATTTAAGCTAAAAAGCTTTTAGAAATATTGAAAAAGCTAAAGAACAGACTCTACTCTTGTTTGAAGAGGAAGTAAAAGTAAAAGTAAGCAAGCACAGTTGATATCAAACTAATTATTCACTTTGGTGGAGATATATATATATATATATATATATATATATATATATATAAAGTCCAGCATCCCCTTTCCCTTGAATTGGGCTTAATAAGAGCTCAAAACTAATATTAAATCATGTAGGTTCAGTATGGTTCCCTTACATAGTAAGGGATTACTTGATTTAGCATAAAACTACAGTTTCTAAACCATGGAGAAGCCTAGATGCTACTGTCTTAACCTACATTTTTGAGGTAAACACAATGACATTTTGGACCATGTGGAATTTACTATCATTAAGTTATTTTCACCTATTTAATAAATAGTGCCTAAATGGGTATGATGGCTCAAGACTGTAATCCCATCCACATGGGATGCTAAGGCAGGAGGATTGCAAATTCTTTGTCAGCCTCAGTAACTTAGTGAGGCCCCAAGCAACTTAGTAATACCCTATCTCAAGAGTAAAAATGGAAAAATAAAAAGGGGTTGGAATATGGCTCAGTGGTAAAGCACCCCTAGATTAAATCCCTGGTGTCAAAAACAAACAAACAAACAAAAAAAAAAAAACAAAAACAAATTGCCTAATACACATGATGAATATTACACTGCAGAAACATTACATTGTGCCATGGATGAAATATTTGAGTCTATCCAACCTCAATCCATATGTTGAAATTCTAACTCCCTAATCCTCAAAGTGATGGTATTAAGTGTAGGTGCTTCAGAATATGATTAAGTCATGAGGGTGATGTTCTCATGAATGAGATTAGGGTCCCTATAAAAGAAGCCACCTAGAGCAACTTCATCTCTTCTAACATATGAAGACAGAGCAAAAAATGACCATTCATGAAATAGGAAGCTGGTACTCAAGAGACTGAATCTTCTGAAAACTCAGTCTTGTACTTTCCATCTTCTAGAACTATGATAATTGAATTTTTGCTATTTATAAGCCATCCAGTTAATGGTATTCTCAATGATAGTCTGAACAGACTAAGACACACAGAATTTACAGCTTAATTTCCTCTTGGTACTGTGAAAATATAAATACTGAGATGTTAAAAGCACTATCAACCAGAAAGGATTTTGAAAATTTTTTCTTAAAGTATTAAAAAGGTGACAAAAATCTTTGGGAAGGACTTTAGACTGAGCTTCTAAGAATGTTTGCAAAGCCTCATTGCATAGGTGAGCTAGCAATAAAATTTTGCTTATCTCCAAAATCGTTAAAGTATCACTATAGCTGTTGGCCCTAGAAACTTATTTATCTGAGTTAAAATTCACATGACTTACCTTTCTTCCCTTAGTTATAATTTGAAGATTCACATGCTTTCATTTGCATGGCGAATTCTGTATCACATCCAGTTCACACTATTTAATTAAGTACTAATTAAAATTATATAAAACTAAATAATTCAGTTCTTCACTCCCACTAGCTCAGTAGGTTCACTTCAGGTTCTCAACAACCATAGATTTATACACGTTACCATATTAGACAATGCAGCTACAGAATTTTTCCACCATTACAGAAAGTTCTTTAGGAAAGTGGTGCTTGGTCATACCAGTAGCTGTGTCTGTCAGTTTTATGTGTATTATTTCCTACTTATATTATCATTTTGTTCCTCCATTTTTCCTATCATGGGTATTCTAGATTGGAAGATAAACATATTAAGGCTTTTCTTTAAATTCAGACTTCTGTCTCTATGATTCCAATGGTTTAGTAAGTAATGTTCTTCGGCTTCAGTTTTGACACTTGTTCGACCACTTCTTTAGTATAGCTCAAGATTGCTCAATTCCATTACTTTGACATTCTAGGCTGGATATTTTCCTTTTGAGCCTGTTATTTACATTGTAGAACATTTAAGAACACCCCTAGACTCTATCTAATAAATCCAAGTGGCACCCTATCTAAGACTGTGATAACCAAAAACATTTCCAGACTTTCTTTGCCAATACCCCATGGGGTACCAAAACAAAACAAAAACAAAAAAAAAAATGGTGCAGAAGGCCCATACATATCAAACATAAGAAGTTTTTGTTGATCAATCATGCCTTGAATATGATTTATTATAGTTACCCAGGAATAGCTTATTTTTCTTAAATTTTTCTTCTGCAATCTGCTTTCTCTTTCTCACTCTTCATATTTTATCTATTTTTAAACTAATTTTATTTCTTTATTTATAAAACATATGTATACAACTTTAGACTTATTACTGGCAAAATGTTTGTTTTGCTTAAGTTATTGAAACAATTACATTCTTGTCACACTGGAAAACAAGCTCCTGTTTAAGATTTAGGAATTTATTATTTTATAAAGTCCTCCCTTAAAGTTTTGCTAAAACTAAATTATCATCTTTCCACAATGATCATATTCCAGAGTTTATGAAAATTCATCAAGATTGGGCAGACAGTGAAGCCTAGCATCATACTTGCCACCTTTCATCAATATAACAACATGTAATGAGTGAATGACTGAATTCATACATAAACAACAGTGATGAGGCAGGCTCAAGTAAAATAGTCACTGTCAAAAAGTATTTGCATTAGATGACTAAAAGTATTTCAGAACAGTGTGTCCCAACAAGTGTGTTATAATAACAACTCTTCAACTTTGATTATACATTACCTGGTAGGATGAGACTATGCTGCCTAGACCTGAGCCTACCCCCGAGATTCTTATTAAATATACCTGGAATGTGATCCAGAGATAAATTTTGAAGCTTCTCAAATGATTATAAATAAATCCAGGATTATCTTTGCAATAATCCCCAGAGTGTGGTTTTTCCAAAACACTAATTTGTGTGATGTTGAATTGGTTTCTAATTCAATAGGCTTGGTTTGTGTGCCTCAGAAATTTGTTTTCCAATCTATCATATGATTATTATTTGTAATCAGGTTTAATAAGCATTTTGTGTAAAAAGCAAAATAGAAGTGGAACCTTGACTCTGTGTCAAGTAATCTGAATGTAGGCAAGAACCCCAAAAGCTCATCAGTAGATGAAGAAACCTGCATGCTAGCAGAAGGGTGACCCAAATATATACTAAAAAAAAGAACAGAGGGATTTTTGGGAGACCTGAACAAGGGTGAGAACTCCAGTCTAGAAAACATGCCTGAATTATAGTAAGGAAACAAATAAACAGATATTAAAGTTTTTCAATGATTGAAAAAGAAATATAAAGTCAGTGATTTTGGTTACAAAATTGCAGACAAAAAATAAAAGAGGTCAAAATAGATAAATATGATACTCATAGTTTTGCATTTTTCATGAGAAGATCAAGAAATTATAAAGCTGAGAAACAGCCCAGCCCCATGCACAGAGGAGGCGAAGGAGACACTCACCCCGGCCCCACGCGCAGAGGAGGCTGAGGACATCAACCAAGCACATGCGGAGGAAGAGAGGGACTGCATGCAGTGGTCCCCCTCTACCAACAGGTGGCTTTCCCTGCCTACATCCATCTGGAGTCAATAGCCAGGACCAGGAAGATCATTCCTGAGGTCCATGTAGGCCCAGCTACACCAGAGGTGAGGTATTGGTAACTTGCAGGGACACTACAAGATTATAGGCTAGAAACTGTAATACCTCATATAAGCCTCACTAGAGAGGAAGACACATGAACAACATGAAACAACAAGGGAAGAAAATGCCCCAAACAAAACAAGATACTACGATCCATTGACACATAGTAGATAAAATGTCAGAGAAGGAGTTTAGAATGTACATAATTAAAATGATCTTTGAAGCACAGAATAATATGAGAGAGCAAATACAGGCAACAATTGATCAGTTCAACAAAGAGATAAGAGAGCAAATACAGGGAGCAAAAGATTACTTCAGGAAAGAGATAGAGAATTTGAAAAAGAACCAAGCAAAAATCCTTGAAATGAAGGAAATGATAAATCAAATAAAAAATTTAATAGAAAGCATCACTAACAGACTAGAGAACTTGGAAGACAGAACCTCAGACAATGAAGACAAAATATATAATCTTGAAAATAAAGTTGACCACACAATGAAGATGGTAAGAAACTATGAACAGAATATCCAGGAACTATGGGATAACATAAAAAGACCAAATCTAAGAATTATTTGGATAGAGAAAGGCATTAGAGGTACAATTCAAAGAAATGCACAATCTCTTCAATGAAATAATATCAAAAAATTCCCAAACATGAAGAATGAATTGAAAAAATCAAATAGAAGAGGCTTACAGGACACCAAATATACAAAACTATAACAGATCCACACCAGGGCATATTATAATGAAAATGTCTAACATACACAATAAAGATAGAATTTTAAAAGCTGCAAGAGTGAAGAAGCAGATTATATACAGGGGCAAGTCCATTCATATTTTAGATTTCTCAATCCAGACCCTCAAATCCAGGAGTTTCTGGAACATCATCTACCAAGCTCTGAAAGAAAATGGGTGCCAACCAAGAATCTTATATCCAGAAAAATTAAGCCTCAGATTTGATGATGAAATAAAAACCTTCCATGATAAACAAAAATTAAAAGAATTTACAGCAAGAAAGCTTGGACTAGAGAGCATTCTTGGCAAAATATTCCACAAGGAGGAAATGAAAAACAACGCTGAACATTGGCAGAGAGAAACTACACTAAAGGAAAAGCCAATTAAAGGAAAAACCAAGTCAAGTTACAAGCCAAAAATAAACTAAAATGAATGAGAATACAAGCCATATTTCAATAATAATTCTGAATGTTAATGGCCTAAATTCATCAATTAAAAGATATAGACTGGCAGATTGGATTTTAAAAAGACTCAAATTGTAGAATTCACATGGATGTTGGCTCAGGGCTATGCCTACAATGGAAAAAAGGACTGTGTTAGGGAAATCAGCTGAAAATAAAAATTGATTATTGTTCTATCCAGTGAATTTCTTATCCTTATTGCTCTATAGCTGTATAAGTAAGGCAATTATTTTTCTTTCTTCTTTCGAAATTTTTTCTTTGATATAGTTTTCTATAATTTGTATATGAGATGACTAGTTATTACTTTATTTATTCACCTATTTATATTTGGTACTTATCCTACTTGATATTATCTCAAAATCTGTGCTTTTTAATATCATCTTAATTTTTGAAAATTTTTCAGATAATTTTACTTCAAAAATTTTTACTGCTCTATTTTTCTTTCTTCTTTTTGTATTCTAATTATGTGTGCTTTATTCTTTGATATTGTCCCACAGTTCTTGTGTTGCTTTTATTTTCTTTGTATTCTTGTTTGGGAAATTTTTAATTAAATTATCATCAAGATCATGGTTTCTTTCCTTGGCCATAATTTAATTGGTGGCATCAGAAGGCATTCTTCCTTTCTACTTCAGCATGTTTGATTTCTAGAACTTTGTTTTGAATCTTAAAGTTTCCATTTTCCCTAACATAGTTTATAAGTCTTTGCATGTTGTATACTTTTTTCCATTAGAGTATTTAACATATTAATCATAATTACTTTAGTTTTTTTTTTAACTCGGCAATTCAAACATGCATGATATGTTTAGGTCTGATTTTTATCTTCAGACTACATTTTAGCATGTCTTCTGACCTGTCTTGTAATTTTTTGTTGAAAGCCAGACATGCTTTATTGAATAATAAAAGATGAAGTAAATAGGCCACTGATAGGAGTATTTATTTTATCTGGTGAAAACTGGTCTGGTGTTTAATGCTTACTTGCAGCTAAAGGTACCAGAGGTTTAAGTTATCAGCCTGTCCTTTTTTATATCTCACTGTTTGAGTTTCCTTAAACACTACTTCAGGGAGAAAGAATCTGTGTATTACAACTCTTTTAGCTATAATTGATTTGTTATTATACCAGATCCTTGCTATTGTGCAAGTCAGATATGGGAAAAAGGAGTTTTTTTTTCCTAATCTTATCCAATCTTAAAGTAAGTCTATGTCTGAGGACTACAACTTTCATAAGTGTTTCATCAATGTGTACCACCCCCACTGGCACCCTTACTCCTGTCTCTGACTGGAATATTCCCAATACTTTTCTTTGAAACTTTGCCTTTAATTGATTTTATTTTTAATTCACAACCTAGTCCTATCACAGACATGAAGTCTTTTTGGAATCTTCAGTGGGAAACTGGTAGGGTATCTGGAAGAAAAACTGTGGAACTGAGAGGGTTTCCCCAAGTCTACAGGACCCCAAGGTTTGCTTAATCTCAAAATAGCCCATATTCTGTCTCCAGCAAATCTTCAAGAATATATATACCAGTTGACAGCTCTAGCAGTACGTTGTTGGATTAAAGAAATGTAATTTGATTTTCAGACATTTTTGTTACTGTAAGGATAAGATTAATGACTTTTGATTACTTAACATATCAGAGATGAAACATGAAGTCAATTTCTTAATTTTAAAACAATGTTTAAAAACTTGTTTAAATTTATTCATTCTTTTCATTTCTATACTTTCTTCCTTCTCTGATTTTCTTTGCATTTTATCATCCATTTTATTTGGGAAATGCTTTTGTTGAATACAGAAAACCAATGTGATTAATTTTATTTCATGTTTTTAATCTTATTCCTACATCTTCTGTAGACTGTTTTTAATTTCTTTATATAGAATAATTTATATAATTTTTATATATCAAGTAGTTTTATATATTAAAGAGTGTATAATTTATCACAAAAAATAAAAATTAAAAAATAAAAATAAATAAAAACTTTGGGAGGGTGCTGCCAAACTTTTTCAAGATCAAGCTACTTGCTTTATCATTTCATTTACTTTTCCCCTTTGAAATCTAAGTTTTAATTTTCTTTTTCCTTCTTTATGCTGAAGATTGAACCTAGAGTTTCTGGCAAGGTTTTTAACTTTCTACAATGTTGAACTTTTCAGGCTTTCCCTCAGGAATTTTCTCTTTCACTTCTAAATTTACCAAGTTGGAAGGCCTAGGGAAGGAAGCTGTTTAACAGATCCAGTCTCAGCAAACTGCTATCACCACTCTCAAAAGCCAATAATCACACATGTGAGAAAAAGTGTTAGGGCAACAGGTCATGCCAGAATGAATCCAAAAGTATTACTGAGATCCAGAAAAGGTTCAATAAACTGAAGACAAAAATTTTCAATATTTTATTGTTGTTAGTGTTGGGGATTGAATCCTAGGCTTCACACATGCCAAATATTACATCCCCAATCCCAAGAATTTATTTTATGGGACATCTGATATAATAATTTTTAGAGTCTGATGTATCTTCTACTTAATTGGTTATATTTAGTAATGTCAAAGATATGTTATCTATGTACATATATAAATACACCACAGTGAAACTCCACATCATGTACAACCACAAACATGACTAGGATCCTAATTAAAGTAAGTTATACTCCATGATTGCATAATATGTCAAAATACACTTTACTGTCATGTATATCTAAAAAGAATAAAAAATTTTAAAAAGATCAAAAAAAATTATAAATCCAGGCAAAATCTGTAGAGTAATTAAAATTATTCCATGATAGGATAAATCATAACCTATTAACATCTCAGATCACTTTTTATTTCCTTAAATCTTTAGAAATATTAAGAATCCACAAAGTTCCAACTTCATATTGTGTTTTGTATTTTTCAAAGTAGCTGATAATATTCTGTCTTGAAATTGGCTTTTATGTGTTAGTACATAATAAGATAAAAAATTAGAAAGGAGTACATTAAGTATGTAGTTATTAACTAGTGTCTATATTTGAAAGACTTATGTTAAGCCATGTTTTTGGGGGGCATGTAATTTGGCACCAACATCTTTATTTTAACTAAAGTTATAACATGATGTTCAATCTTTTCTTTCAAGAGTTCTGTAGATCCCAAAAGCCAAATAAATGTAGACACAGGTTTTTGTCTAGGGGCAACTTAAATAAGTACTTGGCAGTACATTCAAATGTCAAGTTAGTAATTTTTCCCCCTAACCTTTATGAGACTCGGCTGTTTTCCCATCACTTCTTAGGTGCTGAAACTGCTCAGCCTCTCCATGTGTAGACCATTGATTTTTCTTTCTCTTTATCTATAACTTCCTTAACTTAAAGTATCATACAAACAAATGAGTAGTTGCTAAAGCCATATATGCATTTGATTCTGGCTATAGTTTAGTGACTTATATGTGCCTTCACTTTGACCACATTAAAGTGCACCCTCTTCAGTTGCAAAAGAGAAAATAAAATAACTTTGTATTATGTGATAATTAGTATGAGCATAGTGTTCTGTTAGAAATTCAAAACATACCCCTCCAGCTGTACATGCCTGCTTGAGAAGAGAACAAAAATAGTCAGCTATTAAAAAAAAAATCCAGCTCAAAGAGTTACAACTGTAGCTTTTAACATAAATGCCTTGAGCCTTTTATATTTGCGGCTTCTCTTGCCTGAAAAATTTGAGCATTTTTTTTTCCTGGCTGAGGACCTTCTGGTTATTCAATTCATACTCAAAAATGACTTCTCAGTTAGGTCGTATCTGCCAATTTTATTCTCATATTTGTTCATATTTATTTTTCCTCTGTATTGCCCCTTTTCAGTATTTAAAAAATGACTTTGTCTTTCCTGTTTTCCAACCATCTAGAAAATCACTAGGCATGTAAGAGATATATAATATTTATTGAATGAATATGAATATATTATTTCAATTATCTGATCAATTCCTACAACATTAAAATGAAGATAAAGATAGTAAGTAAAAATCACATGATAGATGGTGTGAGGCTTCACCAAGATATTATACCTCATTAAATCATGTTAGATATTATTAAAGGTGCTGTGACAGGTGAGTGTTCCAATACATGTTCTCAGAGCACATGCCAAAGTAGTTTCTCTCTATGTGGTCATTAAACAATGTCTACTAGCAGTAAACACCATGTGGGGTGAAACTCAGCATTTGAAAACAGGACATTTGGACTATTTCTATCTACAGTAGAGTTTAAGAACCAGTATCTCGTATACCTTGATGCCTAAACTAATCTGTTAGGGTGGAATTTTTCATACAATATATGCAACACTGTTAAAAAAAAGATATAAATGCATACATCATCCCTGCATATTGAGGTTTATACCCATTCAAACCATTCATGCAACTTCTCTTTGTTCCCGCTCAGGTGAAAGTAAATCTAATTCTAAAAACTGTTGAGAAATTTGTGAAAATTCACTTGTTTGGAGATTATTTTTTTTGTAACCTTTTCATTACTTAAGCTTTCCCCAGGCAGCAAACTTTCTGTTCAGACCCTCTTTAAACCTTTCTCTATTAAACTAGTAACAAAACAAAATAAAATATTCTTTTCAGTCTTTTACAGATGGCATTTTAAAATTATTGTTTAACCAAACAATGAACATGAGAAAGTTAATATAAGAATATTAGGCCTTTCATTTCTATGAATGAAATAAATAAAGGTTTATCTCAAAGAAAAATAATTGCACACTGGTAGACAATTGGTTTTGTTTACAAGGCTGAGTTAGTGTGTCTCATGACATCAAATCAAGACTGATCCTCAGGCAAATTAAATTTAAAAGTTTTTTGAGGGAGTCTTGAGGGGATTTGATTCTATCAAGGGAAAGCAGCTTGAAGAAGGGTTAGAGGGCATGTAATATAAACGGTGATGGTCTTACAAAAAGAGTAGCTATTGGTGTTGAAGGCATCTGCTGCTTTTTTTATATGAACTTTTTCCCATAGCTAACATTATGGTGCCAGCTTATTGACCCAAAGCAACAACATATTTGTACAGTTTGGGGAATAGATTTGGGTTCTTTTTTTATTTTATTTTTTTGTATTTGACAATATAAAGTACTACACATCTCTAAGCCTCTTTGATGACTATGACCATCCCCTTTATTGGAATGGGAATATTACTGAAATGTGGAAACAGGTGGGCTTTATCAACAGAGCTCTAACTCGAGATGGACTCTCCACATTGCATTTTTTCTTTGCTACCACTTACTTGCTTCAGTTGAGGTCCTTTGTGTCTTATTAGAGTTCAGTGCCACAAAGTCATTAAGAAAATATTTAAGCATTAATGGTGTTAGTGGCATTAATAGGAAAATATATATGGGGATTATTATATATGATTTAAATATAACTAAACAGTTATATTTAAATAGCTATAATTATATATTAATTATATTACATAAAATTTATTTTTAATAATACCTATGTATAGAACTGATATTATCTACAGTTTTATATCAGATGCAGCTTCTTGTACATCTGCTCTGAGTACTTTAGGCAAAAAATTGGGTATATTTTTATGTATGATATATATTCAGGATTTCGTACTTTTTAAAGCACTCTGCCACATATTATTTAACTTAACTATGACCAAACTCTGTGAATTTGTTAAGAATAAAACTAATTTGCTACCAAGCGGGTAGAACTGGGACACTAATGTAGATTTTTAATTAAAAATTCAGTGTTTGGCTCTGCATTCCCATCTAACTCACAGTCCATAGATGTCAGTTTGGAATTTTATGCTGTTGTCAACATGTAGCTTTTTTTCTTCTTTTTGCCAATGTTTGTTTTCAAGATCATTTAATTTTGGTGAACAACCTCAATTAGATGTTCCATGAAAGACATAAAGCACTAATTCCCCTTTCATGTGATCAAGGAATTATTTTAGTTTTTTGCCTATTGTGTACATATATATAGTTTTAGAGATTTGAATTATATTATTGATGTTTCTCATTCCCTAAATTTAACACTATAATATTTTCAAATAAAATTGACTATAAACTATGCACTAATGAAATCTCAATATCTCCACAGGCTAATGAAGCTGAATTTCCCTAGAATAATAATTACCTCATCTAATATGTTCTAGAAACATATTCTCAGATGACATATATATGTTTATATATATCCAGTATTTATAGACATCCACATAGAATATTTCTGTAAATATTTAAAATTAGCACGATTGAATATATTAAATTTTTATTATAAATGATGTAATTTGAATTATATTTTTATAAATATATGAATTTAACACAACTGAATATTTAATTTACTTTAAAACATCATTTTTTATTCATATCAGACAGACTCAACAAATATTAGTAAAAGTTCGTGAAAATCAGAAATTCACTTTAGGGAATTTCAAGAACTCAGTTTTTGATGGCTAATATTTTAGTATTATCCATATAAGATGACTAATATTTCATCACCCAGTAACATTAATAGCATAATTATACAAAGTTCACCTATGCAACAACTCTGAGTAGGTACTGCACCTCCAGGAATCAAGAAATAAAACTATTTCTAGCCATAAGAAAAAAGCACAATGCATACATATTCTAGTTAGGGAAGTTATCTGCTCTTTCCTACCTGTTTTTTTCCAGTTCTTTCTATCACAAGATTGAACCCAGGTGTGCTTTACCACTTAACAACAGCCCAAGTTCTTTTCATTTTTATCATTTTTAGAACATGTTGTTTTTTAACAAAACAATTTTTGTGTTTCTGCCTGATATTTCACTGTACATGATGTTCTCCAATTCCATTTAGTCACTGCAAAATGACAGAATTTTATTCTTCATGGCTGAATGATACTCCATGAATGATACTCCATTGTGTATATGTACCATATTTATCCATTCATCTGGTGTCAGGAACATAGTTTGATTTTTTTTTTTTTTTTTTGGTACTGGAGATTGAACTCAGGGGCACTCGACCACTGAGCCACATCCCCAGCCCTATTTTGTGTTTTATGTAGAGACAGGGTCTCACTGAGTTGCTTAGCACCTCGCCGTTGCTGAGGCTGGCTTTGAACTCGCAATTCTCCTGTCTCAGCCTCCCTAAGTGCTGGGATTACAGGCTTGCGCCACTCGACCCGGCTGGAACATAGTTTGATTTGATTAACTATTGTGCCTTCTGTGACAATGAACATGGGCAAGTGATATTTCTTGTATTCAGATTTTATTTTCTTTGGATATACACCCTAGAGTGGAATATCTGGATAATATGGTAATTTTATTTCTACATCTTTGAGGAAATTTTTACTGTTTTCTTTATTTGCTGTACTAATTTACACTTCTACTTACAGTGTATAACAATTTCTTTTTTTCCACATCCTGGCCTGCATTTATATATATATGTTTAATATTATAGTTATGATTGAAATGAGATGATGGAATCTTTTCGTAGTTTTGATCAGAATTTCCTTTGATGGTTAATGAAAATTCATCATTTTTAATATATTTATTCACCATTTCTATTTCTTCTTTGGAAAAAAATATATTAAAACCTTTATCCATTTTTGAAGCAGAGTACTTGGATTTTTTGTTGTTTAATATTTTAGCTCTTTATATATTCTGGATATTGACCTCTGTCACTTGAATAGCTGGAAAATATGTCCTCTCATACTCTTTATTTGATTGATTGTTTACTTTGCTGTGCAGAATCTTTACAGTTTGATGTAGTTTGTTTTGTCAGTTTTTGTTCCTATATCCTATGCAAATCATTGCTTGAACCAATATCTTGTAATATTTCTTGTAATGTTCACTCTGGTAGTTTCAGAATTCATGTCATATAATTAGGACTTTAGTCACTATTGAGTTAATTTTCTTATATGATGAGAAAGAGAGAGTTCAATATCAGTCTACTTTGTGTAGATACAGTTTTCCTGTCCATTCTGCAATGTATGCTTTTGGTATCCTTTTCAAGAATCACTATACTTCTGGTTTTATGTCTGAGTCCTCTATTCAGTTTATTGAGCTATGTGTTTGTTTTTATGCTATCATCATGCTGATTTTGTTATTAGGATTCTGTACTATGTCTTGAAATCAGGTATTGTAATGCCTCCAGATTTGCTCTGTTTGCTTAAGATCACTTTGACTATATTTTGTTTTTTGTATTTCTATCTAAATTTTGGGGATTCATTTTTCTAGTTCTATGAAGTATGTCATTGGTATTTTTATGGGGCTTGCATTGATTCTATAGATCACTTTGGGTTGTATGGACATTTAACAATATTAATTCCTGCAATCCATAAACATAGAAAGTTAATTCTACCTTTTGCTGTCTTCAATTCTTTTATTCAGTGTTTTATAATTTTAAATATAGAGGTTGTACACATCCTTAGTTTAATTTTTCCTAATATTATATTATTGTTCTTTTTTCCTTCCTGTGGCTATTTTGATGAGATTACTTTCATGATTTCTTAGCAAGCTAATTGTTAGTTTGTAGAAAGCTACTGATTTTTGGTATATTGACTTCTCCTATCCTGAATTCATTCATCAGTTTTAAAAGTCTTTTGGTGGAGTCCTTAGATTATTCTATATATAGAATCATATTCAAGTATAATTTGACTTCCTCCTATATTGAAAAAAAAAGCAGCAAGAGGGCACATTCTTGTGTTGTTCCTTGTTTTAGAGAGAATGCTTTCAGCTTTTCCACATTCAGTATGATGTTGTTATGTGTCTGTATTTTTTTTAAACTTCTTTATGTTGAGGTATAGCCTTCTCTTCCTAATTTATTCAGGATTTTTATCATAAAAGGATATAAAATATTATCATCAAAGGCTTTTTCTTCCTCTATTGAGAAGATAATATGGTTTTTAAAATTTGTTCTTACTAGTTATACATGACAGTAGAATGCATTTTCACACATTGTACACAGATGGAGCACAATTGTCCTTCCTCCAACTGAACATGGTGCAGAGTCACACCAATAGTGTAATCATACATGTGTTTAGGATAATAATGTCCATCTCATTCCACTGTCCTTCTCATATTCACACTCCCTCCCATCCCCTCACTCCTTTCTGCACAATTCCAAAGTTCCTTCATTCTTCTCTACCACCCTCATCATGGATTTCATCTGCTTGTTAAAGAAAACATTTGGCCTTTGATTTTGGGGCTTGCCTTATTTTGCTTAGCATGATATTCTCCAGATTCATGCATTTACCTGCAAATGTCACAATTTCATTCTTCTTTAAGGTTGAGTAATATTCCATTGTGTATATGTACTATATTTTCTTTACGCATTCTTCTGTTCAACAATAAGTGTTGATGAGGATGTGGGGAAAAAGTACACTCATACATTGCTGGTGGGACTGCAAATTGGTGCAACCACTATGAAAAGCAGTATGGAGATTCCTCAGAAAACTTGGAATGGAACCACCATTTGACCCAGTTATCCCAATCCTCAGTTTAAACTCAAAGGACTTAAAATCAGCATACTACAGTGACATAGCCACATTGATTTTTATAGCTGCTCAATTCACAATAGCTAAAGTATGAAACCAGGCTAGATGCCCTTCAACAGATGAATGAAGATCATATAATTTTAATTTTTAAACCTATTGGTGTGAAATATTATACTTATACATTTATGTATGTATATTGGATCATCTTTGAATCTCTGGCATGAAACTAACTAGATTGTGGTATATGGTAATGTTCATAGTCTGTTGAATTAAATTTCCTAGTATTTTATTGAGAATTTTCCCATTTATGCTCTTAGTTTAACTCTTTGTATTTTTAATTTTCCTTTTTCGTTGTATTCTTGTCAATTTTTGCTAACAGAGTATGCATGGCCTCATACAATAGTTTTGAAAGAGCTCCCTTCCTTTAAATTCTATAAAAGTATTTGTGTTAATAGAGAAAGTTCTGTGATCTGATTTTTTAAAAAATGGCAAAATTTTTCAATAAAGTCACTCAACTTTTTTGTTGGAATACTTTTTTTTTTTTTGGTACTGGGGTTTGAACTCAGGAGTACTCAACCACTGAGCCACATCCCCAGCCCTATTTTGTGTTTTATGTAGAGACAGGGTCTCTCTGAATTGCTTAGCACCTCGCCGTTGTTGAGGCTGGCTTTGAACTTGCGATTCTCCTGTCTCAGCCTCCCTAAGTGCTGGGATTACAGGCTGGAATACTTTTTATTACTGATTCAGTCTCATTACT
This sequence comes from Xerus rutilus, assembly GCA_028644305.1. Taxonomy (NCBI): domain Eukaryota; kingdom Metazoa; phylum Chordata; class Mammalia; order Rodentia; family Sciuridae; genus Xerus; species Xerus rutilus. The sequence goes on from CM053409.1 coordinate 29,519,867, forward strand.
TGTTATTGTTCTATTCAGGTTTGTCATATCTTCTTGGTTCAATTTTGGTGGATCATACATATCTAGAAGTTAATCCATTTCTTATACATTTCTCAATTTGTTAGCATGTAGTTTAGCAAAATAGTTTATTTTTTCGTTAGCAAAATGACCCATAATTACTTTTTGAATATCCATGGTATCAGTTTTAATATTTCATTTTTCAACTCTTAATTTTGTTTATTTGGTTCTGCCTCCTCCTCTCTCCTTTAGTCTATCCAAATATTTGTCATTTTTTTTATCTTTTTAAAGAATTAACTGTTTTGTTCTATTTATTCTTTGTACCATTCTTTTAGATTATATTTCATCTTTAATATTTATTTTTTTCTACTAATTTTGAGTATTGTTTGTTCTTGCTTCCCTAAGATATTGAGATGTATCATTAGGTTGTTTATTTTAAATATTTCTATTTTTTGATGTGAGACTTTATTAATACAAATTTCCCTTTTAGTACCACTTTTACTGTATCCCACAGGTTTTTTTCTATGCTATTTCCATTTTTGTTTCAAGAAATTTTAATTCTCCTTCATACTTTTTCAATGGTCTACTTTTGAAAACTATACTGCTCAGTCTTCATGTATTTATACAATTTTTAAAGTTTCTTTTGCTTTTGATTTCTACTTTCATTCCATCATGATCAGAAATGATATAGGATGTCCTTTCAGTTTCTTTGAATTTGTGAAGACTTTTTTGTAGCCTAATATATGGTCTATTCTAGAGAAAGTTCTGTGATCTGATGAAAATAATGTGCATGCTACAGTTGTTGGATGTAACAATTTTCAAATGTTTGTTATATCAACCATGTGTTTTTTATGTTGTTAACCTTTAATATTCCCCCTTGGTTATGTTCAAAATGAAGATATTTGATCTTTTTACGGTGTCCCAAAGATCTTGTTTGCTCTTTTTATTCTTTCTTATATTTTTATTCCTGTCAGAATGTGATTTTTCATAAGACCTATCTTTAAGCTCTGATATTTTTTCTTGCACTTGGTCTAGTCTGTTATTGAAGTTTTCAGCTGAATTTTTTATCTAACTAATTAATTGAAATATTCATTTTCAATATTTCTTATGTTTTTTTTTCAAAATTCTTATGTCTTCACTGAATTTGTTTTTGTATGCTGAATTTTCTACCTAATTTGTTGTACTTATCTGAATTATTTTTAATCTCATTTAATCTTTTAAAAAATATAATTATTTTGAATTGTTTATTAATCATTTCATCCATTTTGTTTTTTATATTTATAATCAGAATTTATTTATTTATTTACATTGCTTCTTTTAGTTCTATATGACAACAGGATTCATTTTGACATAATTATGAAAGCAGAGAATATAATTTGTTTTAATTCATTTCATACATTTTAATATATTGGAATTCATTATTAAATGATGGTCTTTAAAATATATCATTACTTTGGTATTACTATTTTTTTATTTTTAATGTTCCTTTTTTGAGATTTGCCCATCTGGTGGAATTGATTTCTCTTCCATCTAGAGGAGTGCTTTTTAGTAGGTAGCTGTCCCCTAAAATTCTTTTGAAATGTCAGTTGGGAGATGTTGGTTTTGATTCCATCTGGGCACCATACTGTAAACTTACTGTAGTCTTTTTGGCTTATGATTAGTGAATTTGGGCATAGTTTATACCTTGAGTTGGAGTGACCACTATCTTTATAGGTCATGCAAGAGTATAGAAACTCAATGGTTGATTCAGGTGTAATACAGACAACAGAGTGTTTGGAGTGTACCCTTGTATAGATAGTTAATAATATGGGCCTGTCCTTGAGTGTGACTTAGGACAGGGGAGCTCATTAGTAAGGAATTTGGAAAAACTTTGAGGAAGCACCCTCAATGTTATTGTTTGGGGCCATCTGGCCCACTAATGAGCTCTTGGTGCCTCAAAACTTTCTGCCTTTGATCCTGTGAGTTTTGGAACCTGGCCAGTTCCCACCTCACAGAGATTTTACAGTCTAAGGCCAGCTGCATAACGCTGGACTGCATGTTGAGAGGGACTGCTGTGTCTTTTTAAGCCCTCCAAAGGAGAGAGAAGCCAGAAGAAGAAGAAAAGAATTTCATCTGGACCGAAGAAGAAGAAGGGTCTCATCTGGACGGAAGAAAGAAGATATCTAACTGGACTAAAGCAAGAGAGAAGGAATCCAACTCGACAGAAGAAGAGGGTATCCATCTGGGAAGAAATTTCAACCGAGGAAGAAAGAATCTGATGTTTTGAGTAAGAAGAAGGAAACTGACTTGCGAGGTGGAAGGCAGATTCTCACCTGTGCTGTTTCACCCCACTCTTGGTGTTGCTGATTTTACCCAAGGCTCGGTGTTGAAGGTGATGATGACGCTTTAAGTGGAAAAGAAGGATTCTCACCTGTGATGCTTACCCTACCCTCGTTGTTGCTGATTTTGCTGATTTTGCTGATTTTACCCGAGGATAGGTGTTGAAGGTGTTGATGCTGTTGTGAGTAAAGAAGAAGGATCTTAAATGGTGCTTTGAGGAGAAAGACTCTGAAGGTGATGATGGTGCTTTGAGGAGGAAGGCTCTTACCTATGTGTTTGTTTATTTTAACCAAGGCTGGGTGCTGGAGGTAATGATGATGCTTTGAGTGTACTTGCAAACCTGTGTTGTGTTATCCAATGTTGACTGATGAGTGCTTATTGGGCTGGAGCTGCTCTCTCTTCCTGTTTTTCTATATTATTGATTCATTATATACAAGATTCAATATTGCAAAGTATAACTGTTGCTTGCTTTGTTATATTGTCTCATATTAAAGCTTATAAAAACCCATCCTGTTGTGAGGCTGGTGATTCACCCCATGAATCTGCCTAGATAAGTTAGTCTGAGCTCAGCAATTCTTGGTCATAGATCCAGACCAAGACAACCTTGTGAGGTTAAAATCCTACACTGGGAGATTGAGAGATGGGAGTTTCCTCAGGCACTGTTGATATTGGCTGTGTTACTTGAATGGGTCTCTGGTACTTGTCTCTTCAGTAGTATTGAGAGGCTTGAACCACTTGTCCTCTGATTGACACTGGAGTGGTTGAATTGTATCATGGAGTGAGGAAGAAGATGAAGAAGATGAAGAGGATGAAATTTTGGCATCCCTCTCTGGGGCACACACACCAAGTCCTGTCAACAGTGCACATTCAGACAGTGTGTGGGGGCAATTCAGCAGACCCACATAGGTTCTATGGCAGCAAAAGCTTTGTTATTCCTTTCTTTTGCCACAGTGGGCATGCCCTCCCAGGAGTGGGACTTCAGACTCTTCCATCCATGCACACTTGGGGACAGGACAGTGTCTGCTGATTTCCTCCTTTTTCAGTTGTCATGCCTACCAGGGATCAAGTGGTAGAGGTTTGTGATAGATGTTCATAGGAACAAGCAAGCATTGAATGCAACCAGTGCCAGGCAAAGTTTCTCTATGGATCTTTTTAGGCTGTATATCCTGGAAGTGGGGCTATAACCAGAGCCCCAGCAGCATCGCCTCTGTGGGCAAAGGAGCAGTGGAAGCTCAAAGTTGCTTTGTTAGTGAGAAGCATTCATGGGTGTCATGGGAGAAATGTGGTAGAAAATGCAAGGGCAAACACCCTCAGTCCTGGCACCTGTATGAAACCACACATCACTAGCCACACCACTTGTCTCAGAGGCCAGTCTACCTAATCCAGCCAGTTATTGAGGATGATACTTTCATCTGCCACTTTGCAATACCTGTTCCTCACAGTTAGTATTCCCAACAGATCAGTATCAGAATTACCCCAGAAGCCAAGTCTGCCCATGAGGCAACTATCTGTTGAGTCAGGGCAGGACAAAGTCTATAGGGTCCCTAACATAGAAATATGCAAGGGTTTCGGACCCCTAGAGAATTCCAAATTCAGACAATAGGATCCTTCTCAAGATAGTACCTGGCTAGAGCATCCTGGGTATTCTCTGGAAGATAAAGTAAATTCCTTTTCCAAAGCTTAACTACTATTCAGATTTTAGTCCTCTTATTTATTTAGGTTTAAAGTTTGTAAGAGTCACTAAATATTCCAATAACCGGTATTTCCAGCATCTGCACTGATAGAGTTTGAATGGACTTAACCCTTTATCTTTACTGCTACAGAGGGTAGAGTCCCCTCCCCCAGCTGGAGTAGCAGGTAATGAGATATTTTGCTTTTTTGCTATGCTGCTATCCCAAGACTCTGGATTTTTAAAAGCTTCTTTTTTTCTAGTGTTGAATTCCAGTGTTGTTCTGTGGTTACTCATTTCACTGTACGATATATCTTTTGCTTTGATTCCTCTTTGTGAAGAGCAGATAAATGCTAAGTCTCTGTATTCAACTGTCTTGCAATCCATTTGTGAAGCTTTGGATTCTAATTCTATTTCTGATTTAATACCCCCACTTGTTTACCTAATATTTGCATCATACTTAATTTGTACAAAATCAAATTCATGATTCTCAACCTAGCAGTAAACACTTCTCAAAATCTCTTCATCTTCATATATGGCAGCTCCATCCTTCTAATTGTTTGAGGAAAGTGTTAACCTTTATCTTACCTATTTTCAATCAGCAGGCAATTTTTAGAGAAGTTTTAGATTCACAATAAAACTGAGTGCAAAGTGGATATAGTTCCCATGTACTTTTTGCTGTATATATTCACAGACTCATCATCAATATCCTGTGCCAAGCAGTACATTTAATGTATCATTATTTTGTGAAGTCCAAGTTTACCTTAGAGTTCACATTCAGTGTTGTACATTCTATTGGTTTTGATAAATTGTTCACATCTCATATTTTTCACATCTTCATTTTATTGTTCACATCTCATATCTACTTATCAGAGATTTCTCTTTCTTCTATAATCTAAAAATATAAAGAACCTGAATAATTACATCTATTTGCCTCATATATTTCTATATAATTTATGTAGATTCTTATTTAGTATGATTTGACTCCATCAAGGTATACTCCACAGAGCAGCCAGAGTGATCCTTCTAAAACCTTGTAATCCATCCCCATTTTAAGTGAGTTATAACATTTTAAAATGTTAAATGTATGGAGGTCAATGCTTTTTTCTAAAATTTTACATTCATGCTTATGTGAAATTGTACTAAATTATGTTTAAAAGTTAGTGTTTTCTCTCATCTGTCTGATTAGACATATATAATTCTACAACTATTTCTGGGTGCCTGTGATTTTTCACATATTTCTGTAAACACTAAAGACAGAGAAATAAATGAAAAGGATCTATGAGTCCATAAATTCATGTAGCACATATCCCAATAGGATGAGACTAAAAAACATACAGTATATAAAAATTTGAAGATGAAATCCTTTCTCCTCATTACCTAAGTCTTTCATATTTCTGTCAGTCTGCCCAAGTTTAAAGATCAACTTGAGTATAGATAACTTACCTATCTCTTTAAAATCCCTCAAATAGTTGTCTTTCATATTAGGATCATTTTCAAACCTAGAATTAACTTAGGGTTTGTTCCTTTGATTTTTTTGCTTTTATTTTATTTGTTTGATTTTTATTTTGTTTGTTTTGTTTCCAATTGCAACATCAGAGTAGCTCTGGAGATGGGACCAATCACTTTCTGCTATGGTACGCTTCTCCCAGGGAATTTTAATTCTTCTGGCCCATAGTCCTGCATTTGGGAACAACTAAGGTAGATAAAATGTAAATTTGCATCGAAGGTCTTACAGTGTGTTCTATTATCACACTGCACTTTATCTTTGTTTAATATTCCATTGACTCTATACTAACTGCTGTTCCTTCAAAAATGCTGGGATAATTTTTGTTAGGCCTCATTTTCTTTTCCTGCTACTATCAGTTTAGTGCTTTCTAAATCCTCCTCCACCTTTTATTAGAGAAAGTTGTGACCACAATTCAAAACTCAGTTCAGAAATCACCACCTTCAGAAAGACTTCTCTGTATAGTCAGACAATCCTTATATTCATGTTTGTGCAGGAGGCACAAACAATTTCTCTTGCACCTAAGCTTTGCCCACATGCTTCCAGAAAAAAAATTTTAGAGGCAACTATAAAAATGACCCTTATAAAAAGTAAAATGGCCTACATGTATAGTTTTTGTACATAGTATTCCCACATTCATTTGTTTGCTAAATTCCAAATATTGAACCAAATTACACATTTTAAGGGCCAGAGATCTGGAGCACACTAATATTCAAGATGAGTACAAAGAAAGAAATCTATCTACAAAAAGATTCATAAATGTTGGTAAAACTGACCTACAGTAGTGGGTTAAAATAAGGTGCATTAAAGGGTTAGAAAATCAAATATTTTGAAAAATTTTGCCATCTTAATGGTCTAAACGAATTCTCTGGCATGGCAGTGGCAGAAAAAGAGTTTTTTTTTTTTTTTTTTTTTGGTCTATGACAAGCAGCAAGATGTCTGTTTGTAAAAACATCATAACCCTGGCTCCAAATTGAAGAAAGTAGAAGAGTGTGGTCATCATTTTGTGTGTTATCAAGGAAATCTTTAGTGTAGGATATAGGTTGGTATCCATGAATAAAAGACAAAAGCAAACAAAAAAGTAAAAGTAAAAATGAAGACAAAGAAGAAATTGGTCCTTAGGTATGTCTGCTGAAACAGATGAAGACGTTTTTGTGACATAGTGAGACTAAAAGAAGTTATGGAAACCTTTAATTATGACTGGAAAGTGTTCACTGGGCTCACACTATGGACACAGGAGTCTTAAAATTTATTATAATCACTAATGTGACAGTGAAGCTAACTCAGTGAATGTATTATTTAATCTAATAAGAATTATATGTATCACAGAACCATTTGTATACACACATGGGATCCACGAAAAAGGAAGAATTTGAGTTGCTCAAGGACAAGTGTAGAAACAATGAGAGGCCTTTTCACTAGAATTGAAACATAATAAAACCCGTCTTCTGTCCTCTTGGGAGAAACATACATAAAACTGGTTCAAATATAGAGTGAAGAATACATAATACAGTTGTGAATCACTCTGGGAGTACAGTTGGAGAAGCTCTCTTACTGCATAGAAAACAAAAGTTTCTATTCACCATGATATTGTGTTGAATCTACCCCCACAAAGTTAAAGTTTTGGGAATAAACAACTGAATTCAACGTAATCATTATAAAACCTCTTTCAAATTTCACACTTAATAGTGAGCACAATGTAATACAAAAGGGACAACATAAAGATCATAAACAGATACACGAGTAGGTTTACTAATTGTATTTTCTAGTTGTCCCCAAACACTGAAAAATATATTTTAGGAATAAAGCAAAGTATTAGTTATGCTTTGGTGTTGGCAATGGTGGACAGCTCCAGTCTGCAGATCTGTGCTGCTCAAAGTATAGCATATATATGGATCACTTAGGGGATTGTTAACAGGTGGATTCTGATTGAGTAGGAATAGAGTGGAATTTGAGATTCTTTTTTCCAAATAGCTTCCAACTGATGTTGATGATGGAGGTCCTGGGTCCATAGGACCAGGAATATTTAGACAGTTAAGCCATATTTACCAAAATATATGTAAGTACAATAGGTGAAACATAATCTCATCAAATAATAAAATTGAAAAAAGGCAAAATATTTCTACTTTATATTTTTGATTGGACTAGACTTATTTGAAGAATCTGAGTATTTCCTACTTTTTAGTTAATTATGTAATTGATGAGAAAGAAAAATACAATGATGATGTCAGGCCAGTTGCAACATTTTCTGATCATGAGGATAATGATGTTTCCACATAAGTTTTTTTGTTGTTGTTGGCAAAGATTACAATGTTAGTTGAAACCCTCGTATTTAATAAAATATATTTATGGAACAACATAATGGGAGTGCTTAAGATCTAACAACTGGACACCTTCTCGTGCATTTCCTTAACTATCAAATCATTGATATTGTATCCTGAGAGATAAAATGTGTGACTCTTTGGAGAATTTCTCAGTAAGGAGGGAAATCTTTAGATACGGAGATGAAGGTATGTATGTCTATATTTTGGGAGACACGGATTGAACTCAGGGGTACTCAATCACTGAGCCACATCCCCACTCCTATTTTGTGTTTTTTATTTAAAGACAGGGACTCATCGAGTTACTTAGTGCCTCACTGTTGCTGAGGCTGGCTTTGAACTCTCCATTCTCCTGTCTCAGCCTCCCAAAATGTTGAGATTACAGGCGTGCGCCACTGTGTCTTGACTCTTATGTAAGACAGAATTTCTAAGACTCAATTGAAATCTGACCATGTTTTCTAAACTCCGAGAACTATTTTCAGGGTTATTCAATGTTTGTAGAAGGTTTACGGCATTTTCCTGGAAAAAAAAAAAAAAAACTTAAAATAAGATATTAAATCAGTGTCTTGAAACTAATACTTTTTTTCTAACTAACAACATTTGATATTGGGCTTTAAATTGGTGGAGGAATTTCTATTTTTGTGGAAGCACTAAGAAATCTCCTTAATATTACCAAAAAAGATTAAAAAAAATATAAAGCCTCTCTGAAAAATTATTAACTTAAAATATTTCTAAACACTATAATTTTAGTAATTTTATTTTTAATTTTGAAATTGTTACTTTATTATATAATTGCTGTAATTTTTTATTATAGATTATATTTTACTCATGACTGATACTATATTCAATTTAATCACTTAAATCTACATAATTATATAACATTCAATGATAATAGATGTATAGATATGTATACATATGTATAGATACATATGTATACATATGTATAGATATGTATACATATATATTATTTAATATTTCTCTGGTTTACATGGCCACTTTGTTTTCTCATAGGTTAAATAGGGAAATGACATGGACTAATCTAGAAAAAATTTGTAGTTTTAAATAAGATAGCCTTAGCTACCTTATAGCTATAAACATAAGATACAGTTTTATATATCTTATTAAGTAATAATAAAAATAAATTATATTCTTTTTTTACTCATGAAAAAAAGACTTTATATGTTGGAAGCACTAATATAACAGACAAGTTGTTTTAAAGAAAGACTAACAAATTCCAAAAACAGGAAACAAATTTTAAAAGAAAACTGACTGATAATTGAATGTGATAATATGTTTTGAAATAGCTTCACTTAGTGCATAATTTCCTATTTATAACTCCTTTGAAATTGTGAAGTTTTTATATGACTAAATTATTTTTGGTAAAATTTAACATTAACTTGTAAATTATAATTTATAGTAATAAGCAATGTTTTCTGCATATCTAATATATATAATTTCAGTGTGAATCCTGTTGTAAAATAATTTAAATAGATTTTAAAATAATTATCATAAAAATGCTTCATATATCAATTGCAAATTCTTCTGAAACATATTAAAATAAAAAATCTCTACAAAGAAATAGAAATTGTAAAAATAAATGGAAATTATAGTATTAAAAATACAATAACAGAAAAAAAAAAACTAACTGGATAGACTGCATAATAGATTGGAGATGACAAAAGAGAGAATCATTTGAAGAAGAAAAACAAAATTTTCCCAATCAAAAGAAAATAGATTAAACAGCAGTGAACATAAACTCAGGATAATAGTTGAGGATTCTGATTCAGTAATACCTGGGCTTTATTCTGGTTTCTTTCTTCCTGAATGTATAGCATTGAATGTTTGGCCAGTCTTCTCCTATGTGAAACGGGGATCACAAGTAATTCAGAGAAGATTAACTGAGATACAATACTACACATATACCAGAGTACATTGCTGGAGAATGACCTCCTATTCTTCTGAAAAGCAATATCATAATGCTGAAGGAGTTACACATGATTCAGATAGAATTTTTAACATAACCTGAATACAAACAAGTAAAACTGTTTTAAGCAAACACTGTATTTGCATTAAAAACTGCTAATCTAAAATACTTGTCATAAATTTTTTCATTACTGGGATGACTTAGTGTTTTCTCATTTTTCATGTAAACTGTGTGTCTGACCTATAAAATAAAAGTCAGGCATTTGGGGTTTTGTAATTTTTATTTTTTTGTTCCTTCCTTCCTCTTCTTTTTTCCCTTCTCCTCTCTTTCATGCTCTATTTTTCTTAGATATATAGCTCATGCCTTAGAATCTAATTAATAATTAGCACTAAAGTGAAATTTCAGAAATTTGGAATTTACAATTATTTATGCTCTTAGTTGCTTATGTGTTAAAATGTATTGATCTTTGATTATAGCAGTACTCTCTATTTGTACCACTTCTTACAAATTTGAACCCCATTTCATGTATGTTATTTATAATAATCTTATTTTTCACACATGACACATGAGATTTAATATCTAAGATTTACAAAGTAGTTTTCCAAAGGTTCTTAAATTGACTTTGCATAGACTAGAAGTAAAGATAAACTCAGATATTTCAATTATAAATTTATTACTTGTTAGGGATATAGACAAAAATTAGTTGAGGTTGTTTAATTACCAAATTATCATTAAAAGTTATTGCTAAATGTTTATTTTCCTACTGTATATTTTTATGAACTATTTAATTAAATTCTTGTAGTCACAAAGTTTATTTAATCACAACAAATATGTCAAGTTTTATATCATGCTATAATTTACTATACAATAATTCATCATATCTGTAAACATGGCACTGATTACTAAAGTGACTACAGATTTTCCTTGTAGCGTTGTTTAGTTGTAGAAATTACCCTGAAGTTGCCTGAGTACTTTAACGTATTAGGTAGCTAGCCTTAGCTGCTTGGAATAATGAGCCCATAACATGTTACACATGCAAAGCATGGTACCACCGATCCATAGAAATTAAAAGAAACATCGATTGTAAAATGTATTGCTTGTAATAAGAAAACTGCTCATCAACTTTCTAAATAATATTAATATATATTAAAGCATGATATAAATAATTTGAAAAGCCCTAGTTGAGAATGAGCATAAGTGAAATGTGAATTATATCATGCATTATTAATTTTACCCCAGAACTTTTAAGGTAGAAAGTAAAATTTTCAACATTTTATTTGAAAGAACTACTAAAAGAATAATACATTAGATCTATTGTTTTCTGAGATATACAGAAAAAGAAAGAAAATCTGGCTAGTGAGGGTGGGACAATGGCAGGGAGGATTCTGAGAAAATAGAGATCAGTGGAATAGAGTGGGATGGAGGGGGAGGGAGAAGAGGGGAAAAGGAAAGAAAGAACAGTGGAATAAGTCTGACCAAACTTTCCTACGTACATACATGAATCTCACTTTAGGTGAGATTAAAAAGAAAGAAAGAAAGAAAAAAAAACTACAAATGGAAAAAAGATTAGTAGACTTTAAGAAAGGGAACAGGAGAAGGGAGAAAGGGAGGGAAAGAGAAATCCTGGAAACAATTAGAGCAAATTGTATGCCATGCTTATATAATGATGTCAAAATGAATCCTGATACTATGTATAACTAAAATGAAATAATAAAAAATGTGAAAAAAAATTAGATATTGTTTACATTTGTTTTTTAAATCTCAGATAACCCTGAATTAAAAATATATACATAGAATATAAACTTGAGTAAAATAAAATATGCATTAAAAACACAGATTTTTTTTTTTTGAGATTTGGGTGTGGGTCAACCAAAAGCCCCATTGTCTGAGTGCCACAATGTATAAAATATCACTCTCAGAATGTGAATTCTCAACACTACTATTTAAGACATTTAAAGCTTCTGGGCTTCCACTTCCTTGAGTTATATAAAAAATGAATATCAAAGTTTATTTTTATCTCAATTCTTCTTGTGTTCTCTTTTTGAATTTTATTTTTATGACTGACAAGTTAGAATATGATAATGGAATACACAGGAGGAGCATTACAGAATGCATTTACATTTCATTGAGAGAAAATAGCATTTACCAATTTTTACTTTACTAGTAATCTATTTTAAAGGCATTTATTTTCACTTGGTATTTATATGGTGAAAATAATTTTGGATGAGACACTCTAAAGACTTCAATATGTTCAAATAACTATGAACTAATATAAATTAGTGGATATCTAATTATAGAAAGAAAATACAACATACAATTGTGGAAATATTAAAAATTGAATTTGACTTCCTCCTATTTATGATGAACTTGAAAATTTCTCTGCATATCTGCAACTCTATGGAGGTCCCACAACATCTTGGGTTGAACTAGAGCTCTGGATTGAATGTTAGGATGTACCATATCCTGAGTAAAGCTTGATTATCTAGATCTGTTGATTTGCATATTATTAGGTCAACACAGTAAGGACAGCAGGAAAGTTTATAAACGGTCTGGGTCCTCTCTAGGCCCTAAGACTTAAGCATGGGGAAACATTTTTCTTCAATGCTCTAGCATGTGAATGACAGTATATTTTACACCCTCACCTTTATAGGAGAAAATATGCCTTTTGTGCAATTCATTCATAGTTAAATCATGCTATATCAATTGGGCTTAAAACTCAAACATTAAAAATAATAATAACAACCATAAGAATTCCAAAATATCAAGACAAGAAAATCACTTAAAAATAATACTGAGTAAGGTAAATAGAACTACTGGTGTTGACAGGAAGCTACTTGACTAACAAGAAAAAGCAAGCTAGTAGACTAAAATGGAGCACATGTATTTGTAATGCCTTAGTTTTAAAGCTAGAGCATTTAAGTATGACTTCACAAATGAACAATTCAGTAAAAAGTGGAAGAAGTAATCAAGGTTGAAACCAGAACTTTTGGCCTAAAAATTAAGTAAAACTCTCAAACCACAAATGAAAAATAATTTGATAAGTCATGGACAAAAACACAATAGGAATGTGAAAAAGATATGCAGAGGTCAATCACAGAACAACAACTCCAAATGGTCAATAAGCATAGGAAAAGAAACTCAAAATAAGTAGTAGTCAAAAATGGAAATGAAGGCAAGTGCGGTGGCACAAGCCTGTAATCCCAGCATTTAGGGAGGCTGAGACAGGAGAATCACAAGTTCTAAGCCAGCATCAGCAAAGGTGAAATGCTAAGCAACTCAGTGAGACCCTGTCTCTACATAAAACACAAAATAGGGCTGGGGATGTGGCTCGGTGGTCAAGTGCCCCTGAGTTCAATCTCCAGTACCAAAAAAAAAAAAAATGAAATTGAAGTAATAAACAGATACTTTATAGCTGGCATGCCTGTAATCCCAGAGAAACAGGAGGTTAAGGCAAGAGGTATGCAAGTTCAAAGACAGCCTCAACAATTTAGCAAGCCCCTAAGCAACTTAGTGGGACCTTGTCTCAAACTAAAAACTAAAAAGGACTTAGAATGTGGCTCAGTGTTTAAGCACCTTAGGGTTCAATCCTTAGTACCAAATGAATGAATGAATGAATGAATGAATAAATAAATAAATAAATATCAGATACCAAAAATTCTGTCTCTTCTATAATCAATTCTTTGTGCTATTATTGTCACATTATCATCTACAGTTTGTAGGTACTATGAGTTTTGTATGTCTACTTACATACCTATATTATATACTTTTTATGCTTCACATATAATGTATAACAATATATTATATATATTATTACTACTTATATTATTTATATTTTAAAATAATTTAAGAGAATAAAGAAGAAAACATATATTAGTGTTATCTTTTATATACAACCATACATGCAGGTTTTCTGTACACTTCATTTTTAACTGTGGATTTGAGTTAGTGTGATGCTGTTTCCATGCTCCTATATAATTCATTGTCTTCCATAGCATTTATCCTATTACATATTTATTTGATTATAAAATCAACAAAATTTTTATACTTAAGCAATTGTCTTTAAACCACTTAAGTAGACAGAAAATAGTATTTTGTGCTGCCCTTTCATAATTACCCACATTATTACATATAAAAGTGTTCTTTGTATCTCTATGTGGCTTTGTTTCATAGTGTCACTTCCTTTTTGCCTGAAGAACTAACTTTACTTAATACTACTTATAAAATAAGTCTCCCAACAACAAATTCTTGAAAATAAAACAAAAATTTCTGTTGATCTGAGAGTGTCTTTATTTGTCTTCATGTTTGGATGGTATCTTGTTTTATATACATTAGTTAGTTGTCATTTCTGGGTTTTTTTTCGTTTCTGCATTTCGAGTATATTATCCCAGTTTCTCCTGTCATCCATTATTTCCATGGAGAAGGTTTGTTTGTCTTAATATGGTTGTATCTTAGTCCATTTTATGTTGTTATAAGCAAACAGTACAAACTTGGAAACTGATAATGAAAATAAATTTATTTGACCTTTAATTCTGAAGGCTGTGAAGTTCAAGGTAAAAGGGCCACATGTGGCAGGAAATTTTTTGCTATATCACAACATAAAAAAGGCATAATGTGGATGACAGCAAGAAAGACGACTGAATTGCCCTTATTATAACTAACTCATTCCTAATATAAGGGAATATTCCTACAATAAAACATTAATATGCTGTTGCATTAGAGATCACATTTCCATAATATGAACTTTGGCGGATATGTTCAAGTAATAGCAGATTTCCTAGAGCACCCTGAGTTATTTTCATTTTTCTATTTTCAAAATTTGTTTCTGTCAATTGTTTGACAAACATGTTTTTAAGTGTGAATATCTTCATGTTTAACATACTTAGAATTCCTTGAACTTCTTGTATTCATAGCTTAATGTTCTAACTTCATAATTTTTCATCCATAATTTCTAAAATTATATTTCCTACTTCTTTCTCTCTATTCACTCTGGGAAATCCAGTATATGTTCATCACTCTCATGATGATATAGGGTATGTATCTGTGTCTCTGTTATTTTGTTCATGTTTATTTTCTATTCTATAACTTTTGCAATTTGTACTACTTTATCTTCAAGATCATTTATTCTTTGATGGTAATTCAAATCTACCATTGAGGAATTCTAATTAAGCATCTGATTTCAAGTTTTTAGTTCTACCTGCAGAGTTTCCATTTTGGCATTTATTATATTTTTCAGTGTCTATGTTCTATATTTGGTGAGACATTTTAATTTTTTATTTGTTCTGTTTAGTTACACATGAGAGTAGAATGTACTTTAACATGTCATGCATATATGGAGTATAACCTCCCATTCTTGGGGTTGTACATGATGTGCGGTTACACTGGTCATGCATTCATATACGAACATAGGAAAGTTATGTCAGATTCATTCTACTGTCTTTCCCATTCCCATCCCTCCCCTTATTCCCACTCCACCCTGTTCAATCCTCCCGCCTCCCTGCCTATTGTGAGTCATCATTCACATATCAGAACTTTCAGCCTTTGGTATTTTTGGAGTTGGCTTATTTCACTTTGCATGATAGCCTCCATTCCATCCATTTACTGACAAATGCCATAATTTCATTCTTCTTTATAGCTGAGTAATATTCCATTGTGTAAACGTACCACATTTTCTTTATTTATTCATCTATTGAAGGGCACCTAGGTTATTTCATAGATTTCATAGCTTAGCTATTGCAAATTGAGTTCCTATGAACATCGACATGGCCATGTCACTATAGTACACTGATTTTAAGTCCTTTGGGTATGTGCTGAGTCAGGTAACTGGGTCAAATGGTTTTTCCATTCCAAGATTTCTGAGGAATCTCCATACTGCTTTCCATAGTTCTTGTGCCAATTTGCAGTCCCACCAGCAATGTATTAGTGTCCATTTTTTCCCCACATCCTCACTAACATTTCCTGTGACTTCTGCTCTTGGTTATTGCCATTCCGACTGAAATGAGATGAAATCTTACTGTAGTTTTAATTTGCATTTCTTTAATTGCTTGTGATGCTGAACACTTTTAATTTATTTGCTGACCTTTCATATTTTTTATTCTGTGAAGTGTCTGTTCAATTCCTTGACCCATTTATTCATTGGGTTATTTGTTATTTTGGTGATAAGTTTTTTGAGTTCTTTATATATCCTGGAGATTAATTCTCTATCTGAAGTGTAAGTGGCAAAGATTTTCTCCCATTCTGTAGGCTCTTTCTTCATGATCTCAACTGGTTCCTTTGATGTGAAAAAGCTTTTTAGTTTGAAATAATTCCATTTATTGATTCTTCATTTTAATTCTTGCACTTTCAAAGTTTTGTTAAGGAAATTGTTTCCTAAGATGACATGATGGAGATTTGGGCCCTCTTTGTCTTCTAGTAGGCACAGGGTGTCTGGTCTAATACCAAGTCTTTGATCCACTTTGAGTTGAGTTTTGTGCAGTGCAAGAAATAGGGCTTTAATTTTGTTTTGCGACATATAGATTTTTAGTTTTCCCAGCACCATTTGTTGAAGAGGCTATCATTTCTCCAATGTATGTTTATGGTGCCTTTGTCTAGAATAAGATAACCGTATTTATGTGGGTTTGTCTCTGTGTCTTCTATTCTGTACCATTGGTCCATTTTGGTGACAATACCAGGTCATTTTTGTTACTATAGCTCTGTATTATAATTTAAAGTCTGGTATTGAGATATGTCCTGCCTAACTTTTCTTGCTGAGGATTTCTTTGGCTATTCTGAGCCTCTTATTTTCCCAAATAAATTTCATGGTAGCCTTTTCTATTTCTATAAAGAATGTCATCTGACATGTTATAGGAATTGCACTAAATCTGTATAGCACTTTTGGTAAAATGGCTATTTTGACAGACAATATTAATTCTGCCTATCCAAGGACATGGGAGTATTTTTCCATCTTCTAAGATCTTCAAATTCTTTCTTTAGTGTTTTGTAGTCTTCATTGTAGAGGATTTTCACTTCTTTTGTTAGATTAATTCCCAAATATTTTTATTTTCTTTGAAGCTATTGTGAATCAGATAGTTTTCTTAATTTCTCTTTCAGTTGATTCATCACTGATGTATAGAAATGCAATTGATTTGTGGGTGTTAATTTTATATCCTGATACTTTGCTGAATTCATTTTTGAATTCTGGAAGTTTTCTAGTGGAGTTTTTTGAGTCTTCTAAATATTCATGTCATCAGCAAATAGGGATAGTTTGAATTCTTTTTTTTTCCTATTTGTATCCTTTTAATTTCTTTCTTCTGTCTAATTGTTCTAGTTAGCATTTCCAGGACTATATTGAATAGAAGTGGTGAAAGAAGATCTCCCTGTCTTGTTCCAGTTTTTAGTGAGAATGCTTTCAATTTTTCTCCATTTACAATGTTGTTGTCCTTAGGTTTAGCATGTATAGTTTTAAAATGTTGAGGTATGTTCCTACTATTCCTAGATTTTCTAGTGTTTTGGATGGATACTGTATTTTGTCAAGTGCTATTTCTCCATCTATTGAGGTAATCGTGATTTTTGTCTATAAGTCTATTGATGTGATGAATTATGTTTATTGATTTCTGTATGTAGAACCAACCTTGCATCCCTGGTTGATCATGGTGCACCATCTTTTTAATGGTTTTTAAATGCCATTTGCTGATATTTTATTAAGAATTTTTGCATCTACGTTCATCATAGATATTGGTCTGAAATTTTCTTTCCTTAGTGTGTCTTTGGCTTTGAATCAGGGTGATACTAGTTTGACAGAATGAGTTTGGAAGGGTTCTCTCCTTTTCTATTTTATGGAATAATTTGAGGAAGATTGGTGTTATTTCTTCTTTGAAGAAATAACTCAGCTGAGAATTCATCTAATCCTGGTATATTACTTCTCGGTAGGCTTCTGTTGAGGTCTTTATTTTCATTGCTTGAAATTTATCTGTTTAAATTTTCTGTTTTCTATTGATTAGAATTGGGTAGTTTATATGTCTCTAAAAATTTGTCAATGTCTTCAACATTTTCTATTTTTTCTATTAGAGTATAAATTTTCAAAATAGATTCTAATTATCAACTGTATTTCATTAGTGTCCATTGTGATATTTTTTTCATCATGAATTTTAGTAATTTGAGTTTTTCTCTCTTTCTCATTGATAGCTTTGCTAAGGGTTTATCAATTTTACAGAGTTTTTTCAAAGAACCAATTTTTTGTTTTGTCAATTGTTTTGCAATATTTTGTTTCAATTTCATTGATTTCAGCTTGATTTTAATTATTTACTGTCTTCTACTGCTTTTGGTGTTGATATTTTCTGCTTTCTCTAGGGTTTTGAGATATAATGTTAGATCTTTTATTTTGTAACTTTCTATTCTTTTAATGAATGAGCTCAATGCAATGAACTTTCTTCTTAGTGCTGTCTTCGTAATTTCCCTGAGATTTTTATATGTTGTTTCACTATTCTCATTTACCTGTAGGTATTTATTTTATTTCATCCCTTATTTCTTCTGCTATCTACTTACCTTTCAATAGTGTATTATTTAATCTCCAGATGTTAGAGTACCTTCTATTTTTTATTTTATCATTGATTTCTAATTTCATTCCATTATGATCTGATGGGATACAAGGCATTCTCTCTCTCTCTCTCTCTCTCTTTTGTATTTGCTAAGAGTTGCCTTGTGGCCTAAGATATAGTCTATTTTAGAGATGGATCCATGTGTTGCTGAGTAGAAATTGTATTCTTAACAGACACATATAGAATATTTCATCCATCAATTGATGAAATATTCTATATGTGTCTGTTAAGTCTAAATTATTAATTGTATTTTGTAGTTTTATAGCTTCTTTATTTAGTTTTCGTTTTTAGAGTGTATATCCAGTGGTGAGAGAGGTGTGTTAAAGTCACTCATCATTATTGTATTGTCATCTATTTGATTCTTGAAATGGAGAAGGGTTTGTTTGATACCCATAGAGGACCTATTGTTTGAGGCATAAATATCTGTGATTGGTATGTCTTGTTGATGTATAATTCCCTTAAGTGGTATAAAATGTCCTTCGTTGTCCCTTCTGATTAACTTTGGCTTGAAGCCCATTTTAGCTGATATGAGAATAGAAACCTCTGCTGTTCACAAGACCCCTGTGAATTATATGATTTTTTCCATCGTTTTACCTTCAGTCTATGGATGTCTTTGCCTATAAGGTGAGTCTCTTAGAGAAAGCATATTTTTGGGGCCTGTTTTTTAATCCAATATGACAATCTATGTCTTTTTATTGATGAGTTTAGGCCTTTACTTTCAATGTTATTATTGAGATATGATTTTTATTCTCTGTCATTTTGATTTATTTCTGATCTTTAATTTGAATTATTTTCTCCATTGATTCACTGTTCTTTCACTGTAGTTCCTCCTCTTGATGGTTTTCAGTTTTATGTTTTATTTCTTCTTTATGAAATATCTTATTAAGCATGTTTTGTAGTACAGGCTTTCTGGTTGTGAATCCTTTTAATGTTTGCCTATCATGAAAGTTTTTTATTTTGTCATCAGTTCTGAAGCTTATCAAGTCATCATCTGATCTTCATTTTGTTAAAATGTTATTATGTACTTTGTATTTTTCCTTTTTCTGTGTATACTAGCCCTAGTAAATTATCTCAGATATTAAAGAAGACCTAAAGGACAACTTACAGTAAATATCTGTGATAGTGTTACAGATTTCTTCCTACCTGGTACTAGCTATTCCTTCAATCAAGGCATTACGAGCCTATGACTTCATTAAAGTACATTCTCTAGTCATGAATGGCAATGAATTTCAATTTTAATTACTTGATTCATATTCCTATCAAACATACTAAAACTTGGAAAGCTGCCCAAGTATTTTCTAGAAACATGGCAATTAGCTATTGCCAAATGCCTCTGAAGTCAAAACCTTCAGATTGACACTTCATCCCTCTAGTCCATTACACTAATTGTGTACACCATGCCTCTTATGATTAAGTGCTCCAACTTAGCCTATAATACTCTGAGATCCCAATAAAAATACTGAAATTAGGAAGCAGGTATCATTAGTGGTATTTCCCACTATCATTCCTAGGCTACAGAGATCAATTTTCACAGACCCTTGGGACAATACTAAAATTCACATTGATAATATTAACTCACAGGAAGTGAAATACATGTTTTCCAAGATAATGCTAAGGTGCTTATTCTGGAAAAAATCTACTTCAGGGTCAAATATGAGCAGTTGTATTTATTGGCTCTCAAGGTGGCACAAAAACAATTCTCATCAAGTACACAAGGACAAAAGTTGTGTCTAAATTTGTAATACTTGTAAATAAGTTCTATGAGAAAAGTTAAGCCTAAGTTTCATTAGCAAGATTGATATATTTCATTTTGAGATGTTATTTCCATTTCTATGTGTATTCAGTATAGTTCGATTTATGTATTAGTAAACCATGAGGAAAAATTACCAGTTAACATTTTCTATGCATAAACATATCATTTTCTTCTAGATAAATTATAACTTCAAGGCATTTCTCATAATTTATTTGCACTATTCTCATTATACTAAGCATGGTTTCCTTGAAGCAGGAGTGATAATTATTCCACACAACAATGAGAGTACTTATATTCCATAAAATATCACCTTTGAAAATAAGTTACAATAAAGCTCTGAGGTATAGTAGTAGATGCTTCTATTGCTCAATAATGCAATTAATATTCTTCATACATTTCTTGTTATGAATCCATAGAAATTAATAAGGAGCACTGATGCAAAGCATGAATTGGTTCTTCTTTTCAGATATTTGTGACAAACTATGATTACTGAAATTCTACTGTTCATGTATGTATGAAAATGTATTTATTTTATGATATAACAAATATATATTATCTTACAAAATAAATACTCATATATACTTAAGAATAGTCTTTTATTTAGATATCTGAAATTAGTATGTTAAACACTGAAAATTTGTTCATCAATTCTCTTATAAACAATTCATGTGAAATATCACAAACTATAGCAATATAATTATATTTAATATAAATTTCAACTATTAATTTTTCTTTTTACTTTATGTAAGTAAATGGACATTCTGAGAGCTGAAAATCATTCACTGACTTGCCACATATAGATAAGTTATGAAAGCAATTCTAAGATTTCTGACTACAATTTGTGGAAAATTTATCAATGAGGGGATTTTTGTTTAGGTTATCCAGTGTTTACTGGCAGACTCTACAGTAGTACCTGAAATATTGTAACTATTTAATAAATATATCTGGTGCCCGAATATGTCTGATTTTTAATTTTTTAAAAAAATTTGGAAACAATCTCACCTTAGAAATAAGTGTAGTACAGTGTTTTTTCCTTGCATCATGTGAATGAGTTCCTAACATAATGCTTTATCAATATTGAAAAGTTTAGTATGTGTTTTCTACAGTGATGTTCTCCTACATTGTCACTGCATAACCATTAAACTTTGAAAGTTAATTGAGCTGGGCATGGTGATGTATACCTGTAATCCTAGCAGCTTGTGAGGTTGAGGCAAGTCCAAAGCCAGCCTCAGCAATTTAAGGAGATTATGTTTCCAAAAAAAAAAAAAAAAATAGGGCTGGAGATGTGGCTTAATGGTTAAATGGCCCCTGGGTTCAATCTCTGGTGCAATAAACAAACAAATAAATAAATATTAACATTGATATATTATTGATAACAAATCTTGTGAATCCATTGTACATTTCCTGGTTGTGACTATATTGTCCTATCTTGCTCAAGCACTTAGTTTATAATATATTGCTTTTTGTTAGAATATCTCTTTTGTTAGTTTTTTTTTTAATTTGGAATAGT
The DNA here is from genome assembly GCA_028644305.1 of Xerus rutilus. Taxonomy (NCBI): domain Eukaryota; kingdom Metazoa; phylum Chordata; class Mammalia; order Rodentia; family Sciuridae; genus Xerus; species Xerus rutilus. The sequence goes on from CM053409.1 coordinate 29,541,440, forward strand.
TCTTTAGTCTGTTCTTGATATTTGTGACCTTGACAAAGTTTACAGACCAGTTATTTTACAGAAGGTCCCTTCATTTTTCTCTTGTTTATTTTTTATTAGATTTACATTGTTCATCTTTAGCAGGGACCACACAGGAGTGGGATGATCTTCTGCCTGTATTCTATCTGTTGGCACATGGTTTAGATTTACTGATTACTGCTTCTCTTCTGTAATATCACATTTTCCTTCTTAAATTAATAAAATAACCTGTAAGGAGATAATTTGATGTTCTTTAAATATTCCATGCTTTTTCAAATTCCAGTTTGTATATTTATTCATAATATCATGAAGTCATTATTTCATTCAGTGGGTAATAATCTGTTTCTATCTGTTCTAACATCAAAGGGCTGATTTCCTATGTACCAAAATCTAGATGGCTTAAAACAAGATATATTTATTTTCTCACAGTTTTAAAAAATTAAATGCCTCAAATTAAGCTGTTAGCAGTGACATACTCACTATAAAGGGTACGAGAAATTTTCACTTCTTTCTGGCTTCTAAATACTGTCAGTAATTCTTGGTGTTCCTTGGCTTGTAGCTCCCCTATTTCAACCTGTGCTCCACCTTAATATAAACTTCTTCACTGCATGGTTCTTTATATGTCATCTTTTATCATTATAAAGACCCTGGCCATTGGATTTAGTGCCCATCTTCACCCCTTGTGACCTCAAATTAACCTAACTAATTACATCTGCAAAGACTCTATTTTAAAATAAGGACACATTCTGAGGTTATTCCTTGGTCATTTCCTCTGCTTAATTGTTCTAATCTGAGAATACATCATTTCTTCCAGCAGCTTTGCTTCCTTTGCCTAGAACACAGTGTTTAGAAGCTCAGATCTGATATTAGATATGTTACTAGTTGTTGAATATCATTCACTTCTAGGCTGACTAGTAACAAAATAAAAATGTGTGTGCGTGCATGCACATACCGGTGCTGTTGTGCCTACAGACACACTCTTCACTTAGCTTACGTCAGATGCACCCTCCCTACCTCCTTTAGATTGTCATAGAGCAGAGATACTTTATTCACCAAAGAATTACACCTACTCTACGTGTAGAGGTTCTCCCCACTATACAGGGCTCCAACAGTCTAGGCAACTTTTCCTCAGAAGAGAAGTCCTGCTCAATGTCCTTGCACTCCAGTGCCTTGTTCTGCGCACCACAGCAGCCTTCCTCTCTTGGCATAGAAAACTACCTTGCTCAGCCTCTTCTGATTCTGTTGAACTGAATTGTTTAGAGAAGCAGAAAAGGAAGAAAACAAAGAGGAATTTGCGTTTGCTTTAAATAATCTCACTGTTTTCTATTTTATTAAAATTCTAAATGAACAAACATTTTTAGCTTTGTAAATCCTCTTGGGCCCCCCCTCCTCTTTTTCAATTATCTTATTTCCTCCCTTTGGATTATTTGCTTGTTTATTTTCAGTAAATTTCTGTGGCTGTACAATTAACTATTGTCCGCCTTTTTCTAATTAAAATAAACACAATACTGAGTATTTTCCTCTATCACTGTCTCAATCACATACCTTCATTATAAATTTTATTTTAACAATGTTATTGATTATATCAAAATTCCATCATTTCACTGGAAAGTTTTTGCCTGTCTGGGGTTTTGGAATATTTTTGTTTCTGTTTTTGTGTTCTTACTCATTTTTTCTTATGGACTTCTGATTCTATCATATTGTGATCAGGGAATCTGTTCTAAAAACATGTTGATTCTTATTTTATGAAATTTATTGATTTGTGTCAATGTGAGACTGAAAACAATAGATATTTTCAATTTGTGAGAGCAAATTCTGTATATACCACAGATCAGGCCAATTAATTGTTTTATTCAAATGCATTGTATTTTTTCCTTGATTTAAATATCAATAATTAAAAGCATGTTAATTGTAATTTTCTTAAATTTTACTTTTGTATTTTACTTTTATATTATAATAATAGTATTATTCACTGATCTTTTTTTATATTTTGATGTCTATTTAGTCTCATTACATTAGGATTATAAGTTTGTTTGATTAATATTTATCTTTATCTCTTATTCCACACTTTGATTTGAATCTTTCTTGTATTTTGTCTTGTATTAATAGCAAATAGCTACATTACTTACATGCTAATTTGGTAATTTTTCTTTTTTTATGCTTTTTAAAAATTAATACATGATATTTGTGTAGAATGGTGAATTTCTTTGTGCTGTATTTTTATATACATAAAAATGTAATTTGACCAATTGCACTCCCCAATATTTCCTCTGCCCTTCCCACCTCCCTCTTCCTGATCCCCTTTCCTTACCCAAATAGTTAGCCTTCTACTTGCACCTATTCCCATTTATTTTCATGTTCTATTCCCTGTAGCTTCCACAGAAAACTGAAAAGATATGATATTTTTCTCTCTGAATCTGACTTATTTCATACAAAATTATGGTCTCCAGTTCCATTGATTTTCCTGCACAGTAGATAATTTAATTCTTCTTTTTGACTGAATAACACCCTAACTTGTTTATTTATTACATTTAGCTTTTCCATTCATCTCTGGCTAAACACTTAGGCTAATTCTGTAACTTGGCTATTGTGAATTGTGCTGTGATAATCATAGGTGTGAGTATATCTCTAAAGTATGCTGACTTTAATTATTAGGAGCAAATACCAAGGAGTTATTTAGCTGAATCATACAGTAGTTCTATTTTCAGATTTTTGAGGAAAATATTTACTAATTTCTAGAATGGCTATACCAATTCACACTCCAACCAATAAGGTATAAGGGTACCCTTTTCCTTGCATTTTCACAAGTATTTATTGCTATATGTATTATTAAAGAATGCCATTGTAACTGGAGAGAGACAGAACTTTAGTCTCCTTTTGATTTGTATTCTCCTGATGACTAAACATGCTGAACATTTTTTCCTATAATTGTTGACTATTTGTACTTTTGAGAAGTGTCCAGTTTGCTAATCAATGTATTGATTGGATTACTTTTTTTTGTGTTGAATTTTTTGAGTTCTTCATATATTCTGGATATTAATTCTCTGGCAAAGATTTTCTCCTATTTTATAGGTTCTCTTTACTCTGTTCTTTTGTTTACTGTATAGAAGCTTTTAAATTTGAGGTCATTTCATTTATTGATTCTTGCTCTTATTTCCTGAGCTATAATAGCGCTATTTAGGAAGTTTTGCCTTTGACTATATCCTGGACTATTTCCCCTTTTTTTTTCACCCCAATAGTTGAATAGTTTGTTTTTTGTTTCAAAAAAAACAGTCTCACTAAGTTGCTGAGGCTGGCCTTGAACTTGTGATCTTCCTGCCTCAGCCTCCTGAGTTTCTAGAATTATAGGCAAGCACCACCATTCCCAGCTGATTTATACATGGTGAGGAATTGGGATCTATTCATTATTTTTCATATTAATATTCAGTTCTCTAAGGACTATTTGTTAAAGAGGTTGCCTTTTCTCAAATGTGTGTTGCCACCTTTATCTAGAATTAGATGGCTTTAAGTTCCTTATTAAAAATTGAAATTAGTTGATTTGTCAAAAAGTAAACACATTTTTGTCACCAATCACAATATAAGACATAGAATTTACTTTGATACTTCTCATCACTTCTCCTTACCACCTACTCATCACTAGTCAGTTCTATCCATGGAAGGGTAGTATTTTGACATATAAAACTAAAGATTACTTTTGTCTGATTTAAAATGTTATATAAACCAGTTCAATCCATGCATATTTCTTTCTTCTGGCTTCCTTCTCTTGACGTTGTTTATAAGATTTTTACAACAAATGTTATCATGTGTACTTAAGATTGTTCATCTTACTGATAAATAATATTTAACTGTATAAACATACAACATGTATTTACCTACTTTACTTCCAATGGACATTTGTGTAGTTCTGATTTCATTTATTCCGAAAAAAATTAAAATTAAAATACTAACAATCAACATAATTCACCATGAAGAAATACAAATGAAAACAGCAATATTATAGCACTATGTATCCAAGGAATTAAGAATGAATAAGTGAATGATTTGAAGATAGGCAATAGTATGTGCTACTGGTAGGAGTGTATACTGATACAGTTAGTTCGAAAAGTTGCTTATCATTCTAATATCTACTAAAGTGGATTGTAATCATAGACTATGAGCCAGCAGCTGTAACCTTAGAATATATTTCAAAGGAAAGTATATAATCCACCTTGGGTATATGTGAAGTCCATATCCATGGATCAAACAAAGAATAAGTAGAAGCTATTTGGAAAAAAAAATGAATCACTATTGAACCTATGAAGACTCTTTTCTCATCATAATTCCCTAAACAATTTACTATGGCAATTGCTTACATGATGTTTACATTGTTTAAATATTATTAGTAATCAAGACATTACTTAATGTATACCAAAGAATGTACATAGGTTGTACTCAGATACTTCACCATTTTATATAAAGGGTTTGCACATCTGTAGAATTCATGATCTGTGCAGTCCTAGAATCAATCTCCCCATGGCTGCCAAGGGAAAACTCATTATACTTACACACAGCAAAACGTATGGATAATAAAAATATATCTTATGATATTCATATATTTTTACTGCTCTCTAAAATTAACATAATTTCTTTCATCTGAAACCACATGTGGGGGCCATATCATTAGGTTTCTTATTCTGTAAGAATTGTTTTTTCAGAGTGAAGGACTAGGACTTTTATCTCTATCTTACTGTCAGGGTTAAACAGTTGACTTTTGCTCTTATTTCCATTCCTGTATGGTTAATCTCTATTTTCTCTCTGGCTATTTTAAACATAATTATACTTGGATCTTTCAAAGTATCTAAATGTGAAAATATAATATTTTTATTATTCTGCATAAGGTGAATCATTTATCTATAGATTTATTTACCAAACACTTTCTCAATAATATCTATTTTTTCTTTTTCTTCACTGCTGAGGATCAAATCTAGTTACTTGAACATGCAAAGCACACTCTCGACCACTGAGCAACATCCCCAGCCATTTATTATTTCTTAGATACTTGCTAATTCCTAACCATGTCTCATTATTATTTAGCCAAATTACTTCCTATTTATGTACATTACATACGTTATGCATTGTTACAAAATTTGTGTCCAATAATTCCAAAATATAGACTTTGGGGGAAAGAAATAGAACTGTTGTTTGTTCTGGCTGAATAGCTCAAATAATACATTATCTTATGGCTATTGATCATATTTTTCAACTTTTGTTTTATTACAATCTGTGAGTATCTTATGTACCTAAATTAGGACCAATGGTCATAGATAACTTTAAGTTCTGCCAAGTGTTTCCATTCACTGTAGAAGTCCCACAGTCCATTGGCACTTGGCCATCGGCACAGTGCTACCATCAGGATAGTAGCAGTGATGTTGTTCAAATCGGCAGTTGAAGCAATGCTACTTCTTTGTGCCTGCAGTTTCAGTGATAGCAATCTTGTTCACACTGATGTGCACTAATGTAGATGGTATGCATGCGTGTATATGTGTGTGTGTGTGTATGTGTGAAGAAGATAAGTCTATGGAGAATTCTCGCTCTTTCAATGCTAGCAATGTTTAAAAATATGTGTACATAATTTCAAAAAATAAGATTGAAAGGCAGTCTTTCAAGAAAATGAATGTGAAGTAAGGTTGAGTAAAGATTGTAGATTTAAACAATAAAAGAACAGGTGGCATGTAACAAGAAGAAACACATGAAGATTGTTCATAAAGGATGAAGTATTGGTAAATATTACCCTAATTCAGGCTCATTTCTCCCTCCATGAGCATTCCTTATATATTACACGTGTCCTCTTTATTCTGGTAATCAGTGAACTTTACCCTTACTAGCTTATTCATACTATTTTTGTTTTTATGTTCTATGTAAGTCAATGTCAAGTAGGGTAATGTAGATTATATTTGAATGCCTCAGGGCCTATCACAGATCATTCCACTGAAATCATAAAAACTCATGCACTTGACTATACCATGCATGTTTTCCTTACAAAGTAATTTCATATTGGGTTTTTCTCCCCTAGGGTTTGTAGTTGTAGACAGGGGTTAATCATCAGTTTCCTCTACAGCATCCATATAAAGCCAGCAATTTCAGATTGAATAGAAAAATCTGAGAAATTTAATCATTTTTATTTATTAAAGATAGGACATATTGCATCCTTCATGACTTACATGTTGATCACATAAATGTCTGTTTTGTTATGTTTTGTTTTTGTGAATGAAGAACCGCTTGCAGTCGGGAAAACTGGACACTATCTTTAGCATGATTGTATTGTCATTACTGGCAGACAAAAGGCTCTATCTCATTAAAAAAATATCATTTTGATCTGTGCACTTTATTTCCATGCTGATTATATTGTACATTATATTGATTTATTTTCCTAAGGAAAACATCAAACATGGGTTTGGAGGTGCTCTACTGTTTAGAGTCAGCTATCTCATTGTCTGAATTCTGTGATGTTTATTTTGTATCATAGGTTTTCTGGATTGTAATATTTTAAATCTTGGAATTGTTCTACAGTGATCTGTGGAGAACATTTCATAATTAATTCAAAGAACGACTAATGCTATTTTTGCTCAGAACTGATGAATGTGTTGCAGTTTTTAAAATGTAGTTTATCTGCTTTCGTAAATCAAATCTAAAATAAAGCAAAATTGTGATCTGGCAGATTTAATCCAAAATCTTTTAAAACCTTTACTATTCACACACAATTTATTTTTTCTCTTTTAAAGATCATAATTAAATTCATTTGTACTAATAGACATGTACGTGGTGGTGAGCAATAATATGATGATTCTGAATACATTGAAATGAATCTATGGCCAAGTTTATAATGTGAAATTACTTTTATAGATAAGTTTTCACTGCAGATATTTTAAACATAAACTTTAAGCCAGTTATGATCAATAGTAAATCTCCACATCTCATATATGATAATTTTTGTAAAGGATTCTAAATAATGCTTTCTCCAACAAAAGTTATTCATTTTTCTAATTTGGAAAAAAGAGTTTTTTTGTTGTTATTTGTGTTTTATTTTGGTTTTTTAAAAATCTATTTATTTTTGTAGCATTTGGTATCATACCCAGAGTGCATGCTGGAGAAGAACTCTACCACTAAGCTATATCCCCAGTAGAAATATTTCTTTAAATCTATTAAAAATTAACCAACTTAGACATGTGAAAATATTCTCTTTAATGAATACAGACAGAAAATTATCTTTTAGAACTGTGAAGTTGGTCAAGAGACATTGTAAGTCAAAAAGTGAGCCAAAGATATGACAGTTGCATGTGTTAACTCATCAGTAGTAATAGAGAAAATGGTTCATGTGGATTATTTGTTTGATTTTAAATGTTTTTAAATTTTTATACTTCTAGTAATTAGTCTTATATAGCTTAATATGGAATCCATAGAATCCAATGTATTTTTAAATGTAGGCATTTTGAATTGATGTTTTTGTCAGAGATATTTGCCAAATTGTCATATATCTGAGACATTGTCTTATCTCTCATGTTTCTTTAGACAGAAAACAGTGCTCATTATATCTCATATATAAACTTAGAATGATTGTTAATTATTTTTATAATCAGGTTCATAAATTTGCAAATTATTAAATGTTATGACAAAGTGTTGTCTTTTATAGATTACAGCTAGTTTAAAAATATTGTGGCCACAGTGCACATAATGCACAATAGTTATTGAAAGAAAATGTTTAATTAAGTTTTACATATGTTATATCAGACAGAGAAGTACTAGTGATGAATGCTTATCTGATAAAAGACAAGAAGGAAATGATAATGTTAGGATATTTGATTTATGTATGAGAATTGGTAACATTATACTTTTTTTGAGAAATGGATGTTTAATTAAACTTATGAATGAATACATGCTAGGCTAGAAATTCTAAGTAAAACTTTGTATCTCAGTTAGATTCTAGAGTGCATGTATGCCTGATGAAGACAAATCTCCAATTAATAGTAATAAGACATTTAAAATTTTAATAATTTCCTAGTTACTCCAAAATTATACTTGTCTTATACAAAATGGACAGAACAATCTTGAGAAATTGAGAAAGACATTTTAGTCATCTAAGAAATAAGTTAACACAAAAGAAATAAGGTTATTTTGCACTATAGCATTAGAAATTCTGGTAAGTTTGTGATTATGATAACAAAGCAGACAGTTAAGTTTTCCCTTAAAACAAGGTATTTGGGAGCTACCTTAGGGGACATCTGAAGAGCTCTTAACATTTCTAGAAGTTCTCTTATTCAATTCTGTTCTGTTCACAAGGTACATTTTACAAAATCAACCTAGAACCTGGATTTGTAATATTTGGATTATATTTTGTTGTATGTGTGCATGTACATGTGTGTGTTTATATATTAATCTTAATTGAGTTTGATGGACTTCTGGCAATATCTGCCAGCTCACATGTAAAATGACCCTTCCTACATTCTGGGCTGATTCTATGCAAATCTGCTGTCATCCCCGAGTTTATGTTTGTAGGAGTACTATATATGTTTGTGTATATGTGCAAGGAGAAAGCACATTCTACAAGTCATTGGTTGAAAGTACACTCCATTTTGTAAAAAAGGATTCTACTATTTGTGTCAAGTTATACTGAAATATCTCAACTAGAGGTTGTTTTGATTCATTCTTATTTTCAAAGCAAATTTACTATTTCAAAGAAAGCAACAAATATTTCCAAAGTTTGTCTCAAATTTACTTAAAGGTTTTACTCTGTACATTTTAAACACTGGATCACTTATGCAAGTGGTTTAGTGGTGTTTTTCGAGTCCCTTTTAAAATTTCATTTTATGTTATTTTCTTTTACTTTCAATATCAACTTTGTATTCTTTCCAAAACTCATTCTATTCTGCCTTCTGAGAGGAAATAAAACTTGAAAGAATAAAAAAGTACTTGATTACTTCATGTCTTTTTAAATATTTCTTATCTAATAAGGAAGATTCATTTAGATTTTTCACCCCCCAAAAAATCACATGACTAGAGAAGAAATAATATAGCTAGTAACCAAGATTAAGGGGTTTGTTCATAAGGACTTTGTGGATTATTTCTGCCTGCTTTTTCTTTTTCTAACTTTATGGCATTTTACTCTTGATTTGCATAGCATCAGTTCTGATGTAGTAGAAAATTATGTATGCCATTATCATTTGTTGAAATTCACATAAAAAGAGACTCAAATTCATGAGAAAAAGAAACAATTTTTCAGGAAGTAAAAGTTAAAACTCACAGACTTTAAAAATACCATGAAATTATTAACTCTATAAACAGAATTTGTTACTCCACAGGAGATTAAATTTATAATCAAAAATGTTTAGATTTATCTTTATTTTGTGAAGATTCAAGTGGAAATTTTATCCTTCTATAAGAACATAGAGAGGGCTTCTCTGATAAGTGGATGCTGATTTATAGTGGGGGAGGGGAGGGAAGAATGAAGGAACTTTGGATTGTGCAGAGGAGAATGAGGAGAGGTGTGGGGCTGTGGGGATGGGAAGGATGGTAGAATAAGAAAGACATTATTACCCTATATACATGTATGATTACACTACTGATGTGACTCTGCCCCATGTAGAGCCAGAGGAATGAAAAGTTGTGCTCCATTTATGTATAATAATCAAAATACATTCTATTGTCATGTATCACAAATTAGAACAAATTAAAAATATTAAAAAAATAAAGAGAAAGTTTTGTAGAAATAAAAGATTTGAGGTGAGTAGTGAACCCAAATTAGAACTGAAAAGGACTATAAACCCTTCCAGGTTAAATAAGCTGTGCTAAGACCAAAGCATATTTTGTGGTTTCACACTTATCATTTATGAAGTATTTTCTTAACACTCAATTTATATATTCATTATTAAGAGGAATTAAGTAACTGTCTGTACCAAAAACTACACAGGTGTACACAGACAAAAGTAGGGGCTGACATCCACCTAGGTCTTCCTCTGCCACCCACCATCACTGAACCTGCCTGCCACCAATGGAAGTATGATGGAGTAGAGTGAATGGGGTACCTGGATGGGTTTAACTCACTGCAATGACCCAGGGATGTTTCCTCCCAGCCAAAAGAAAAGCCATCACTACCCAGGCATACCACAAAATATCAGACAGTCAATGTTTGAGCAGAGGTAGGTAGTATGAGAATACAGGTAGGTGTATAGGAATCAGAGTCTAAGGAATTCTAATCTTTTTAGTATTAGTTTTTATTTCATAAATATTGTCTTCCATGTTGATTGAATTGGTTTTCCCTTATTATCTGGTATTGCATAATTTATCCAATTTTATATATTTTAATGTATTAATTTGATTTATTCATGATGCTCATCTTTTCTTTTTAATTTTATACTTTCTTCTACTTTTTCTCCTTCTCTTACACTTTTCTTCTTCTGCATCTCTTTCCTCTCTACTTTTTCTTTGCTGCTTCTTTCCCTGTACTTTCCATGCCCTATATAGTATAATATTCATGTTAATTTCCTTAATATCTAAACTTTCAACCTATTCTAGATACTTGCCTTTTTCATTTTTGAGTTAGCTGAGTTATAGAGAATATTTTAAATAAAGTCTAATGCTTTCTGTGTTAGTTAAGTTTCCATTGCTGTGACCAAAATTTTGACAAGAACAAATTAGGGGAGCAAAATTTTTATTTGACTCATAATTTCAGAGATTCAGTCCATGATATTCCAACTTCACTGCTACAGGCCCAAGGTGAGACAGAACATCTTAGTTAAAGGGTGTGATGGAAGAGCCCTGCTCTACTCAGAATGCCCAGGAAGCAGAGAGTGAGAGGAAGGGGCCACAAGGAAAATGGGTCCTTTCAAGGCACATGCCCAGTGACTTACCTCTTCCAACCATGATACACCTGCCTACAGTTATCAACCAGTTACTCCATTCATGCTAGCAAGGACTTATTGGGTTACAGCTCTTCTACTCTATTAATTTCACTTCTGAATATTCCTGCACAAACTATAACACTCCTTCTGTGGCTTCCAAAAATTCATGTCCCTTTCACAACACAAAATGCATTCATTTTCCTCTTAAGAGTCTCCATAGTTTTAACAGTGCCTTCATTATCTAAAGTTCAAGTATGAAGTCACCTCTGAGACTCAAGTCAAACTCTTGACTGTGAACTTCTGTAAAATTCAAAAGAAAATTACATATATCTAACATATAATGAAACAGAGTATGTATTCTTATTTTAAAAGAGATGAATGCTGGCACAGAAAGAAGATATGGAACCAAAATAAGGCATAACCTAAGCTGGGCACACATTTCCTATAGCTCTGCCTCTGGCATCTCTGGGCAGGAGGTAAAAAATATTGTCTTCAAAGGACTTGGGAAATCCCACCCCTTTGGCCTTGCTAGTTCAGCACTCATAGCCAGCTCTCTTAGCCTGGCTTTCTCCACAGCCAGCAGCTTTCCTCAGCAGAGATCCCACATTAGTCCTAATTCCTTGAATCTCCTTTCCAGCTTGGACTTCACCATCACAGTTTTATGCATTGCTCTCTTAGTGGCAGCCTGTAGGAACTTCAACATTGCTTCATTTTGCCTGGCCTCCCAAGCTTTCCTCTGAAATCTCTGTAAAAGCCTCCATGACTCACTAACTTCAGTGTCCTATATTCCTGCAGAACCAGCACTGAGTGGATGGCAGCAAGATTTGTTGTCAGCTTGTACAATACCTGGGCTCCCTGGGAACACTTGCAGCAGCCTCTGAGTGCATGCACAGCTCAGCATGGTGAAACAACTTACTAGGCCCCCTGGTGCAAGTAGGTATGGTACCCTCATGGTCTTTTCTAAAAGAAATTTTCCCTTCTATACCCTGGAACCTACAGTGAGTAGTCTTGTAAATTTCTGAGATGCCCTTGAATTATATTTTCTATTGTCTCTCTACAAAATATGTAGCACTTGTTTTTAGTGGCTATAATTTCTTCGATAAACATAGTTCCTTCACTCCATGTACTTTCCTGGTCAAACTTCAAGTTTTTAAAATCCTTTAACTCTGTTTTCTGCTCTCCTTTTCAACAGTAAACCTGGCTAAGATTTCCAGCAACATCACTCCCACTGATGGAATGCTGTGCTGCCTTGAAATTTTCTCTACCAGATTAATTAGTCCATCACTTTTAAATTAGTTCATTACTTTCAAATTTAGCTTATATAAGTCTTAGAATATGGGCAAAATTTAGCTAAGTTCTGTGTTAGTATATAACATGAGTAGCCTCTGGTCTAGTTTCTAATAAAGTCCTCATTTCTCTCAGAAACCTCATGTGGACTGTCTGTATCCCCATCAGCATTTGGATGTTCTGAACTCCAACCAGCAACAACTATTAAGATCCACTTACAACATTATAAATCTTTTCCAGCTTTCATCTCTAAACTTTTCAAAATTATTTCCACAAACCAGCTGCAAAGGCTTCTGAACCATATGGTTAGATTAGTCACAACAATGGCCCCAGTCTTTACACCAATTTTTGTTTTTGTTATCTCTTTCATCACTGTGACCAAACAGAATAAGATGTACCTCATGTTTATATAAATAAGTCAAATTATTCTCTATTGTCTTGTATAACTAAAAAGAACAAAAATTAAAGAAGGAAGAACAACTTAGAGAAAGAAATGTTTATTTGAGCCTCAAAATTTTGAAGATCTCAGTCCATAGACAACTTCTTTGCTTGAGGCCCAAGATGAGGCTGCACATCATAGGGAAGGGATCCAGTGGAGGAAAGCATCTCAGCTCATTATGGTGGCAGGGAGCAAGACATGAAGAGAGGAGAGGAAAGGACAACAGGAAAGATATACACTCCCAGAGCAATTTCCCAGTGACCTACTTCCTCCAGTTATGTCCTACCCATAAACAGTTACCACTCAGTCAGTCCATTTAAACTAGGATGGACTGACTAGATTATAGCCCTCAAAATCCAATCATTTCAATAATATTATTTAATGACATTATAAAGTAGTTTTAATAAAATAAATATACACCTCAAGTAATAATATAATAATTTCCAAAATTGAATTCTTAATATTTTTCTCATTTTATACAACTACAAATATTTTCCATTCAAAACCCATAATAATTGCTATATTTTAAATGTATATTTATTACATACAAAAACAACTAGCAGAAAAACATCTGGCATTTTGCCAACTCTTATCCATAGTCATTCCTTAAAAGTTAAATATTTTCCTGAGACTGCCCCCAGTTTCATGCCAGAGCTCCTGCTGACAGGTGGTAGCACAGGCCAAGGCCCAGGACCACCTTCAGGGACCACTGAGGGAGCCCAGCCAAGGGCAGACCCAAGACTGCTATCCACCAATCACAGGGGAACCCAGACCCAGGTGAAGAACTGACTCTGGGAAACCTTGTGGGACACTTGGCCTAAGTGAAGTCCAAACCACTCCCAGTTCCACACCAGAGCCCCTGACAACCAGCCGGAGCACAGGCCAAAGCCCAAGACAACCTTCAGAGATATCTACAGGAGCCCAGCCTAATCAGGCCCGAGATTATACCCATCAATCTGCCCACCCAAGGGGGAACCCTAACCCAGGTGAAGGACAGCCTCTGGGGATTCCTGCAGCTAAGGACATGGAACTGCCCCCAGTTCTGTGCCAGAGGCCCTGCCAATTAGCAGGAGCCCAGGCTCAGGGCCAGACACACCACCTGAAACCCCTGAGAAAGTCCAGGCCAAGATCAGGCCTAGGACCACCCTCACAGGTCTGTGTGAGAGCCCAGGACCAGGACAGCCCCTGCATAGAGTGGAGATCCACACTGTTGCTCCCTTCCTATATAAAACTTGTACACTGCAGTCATCCTCATATTTCTTCCCATGTAGTAGCCTCCAGGTCAACAGACAGGGCCTGGAAGCAACAGCCCACCAAAGTGCTGCATCTCTGATCAGTCAGCCCAAAGCCATTGTAAGTCCCACCCTTTTAGTCCCATCTCTGAAAGTGTTTGCATATATCTTGAGCCACTCACACTGCTATCTTGAGTTCCCTCCACTACTGCCACCACCATCTTTAGTGACAGTAGTGTCCATCTGGGGACACCTGCAGGGTACTGGAAGTCAACTCTAAGGTGAGATACAGGTGATTTATAGTATCACTACAAGATTATAGGATAGAAACCGCAATACCTAAGATTGGCATTGCAAGAAAGGAAGATACAAAATCAGCATGAAAAAACAAGGGAAGAAAGTGCCCTAAGTAAACCAAGATACTACAATAATAGAATCCATTGACAGCACAGTTGATGAAATGTCAGAGAAAGAATTTAGAATGTACATGATTAAAATGATCTGCAAATAAAGAATCACTTAATTGAGCAAATAAGGGCAAAAACTAATCACTCCAACAAAGTAATTATAGAGCAAATATAGACAACCACTGATCACTCCAACAGAAACATAAGAGAGCAAGTAAAGGCAACCATCAATCACATCAACAAAGAGGGGAGCAAATAGAGGTAGTAAAAAATTTCTTTAAGAAAGAGCTATAGATTGTGAAAAAAAATCAGAAATTCTTTAAATGAAGGAAAAAATAAACCAAATAAAAAACTCAATAGCATCACCAGCAGACTAGATAACTTGGAAGATAGAATTTCAGATAATGAAGACAAAATATACAATCTTGAAAATAAAGTTGACCACCCAGTGAAGCTGGTAAGAAATAACAAACAGAACATACAAGAATTATGGGATAGCATCAAAAGACCAAATCTAAGATTTATTGAGATAGAAGAAGGAACAGAATTTCAAACCAAAGGAATGCACAATCTCTTCAATGAAATAATATCAGAAAATTTCTCTAACATGAAAAATGAATTGGAAAATCAAATACAAGAGGCTTACAGGACACCAAATGTACAAAATATAACAGATCTATACCAAGGCACGTTATAATAAAAATGCCAAGGAGACTTCCGGCAAGATGGCGGCTTAGAGGGACGCAGCTACCAGTCTCCCCAAACAAAAGACCAGAAACTGCGGTACAACCTTCTCCCACCCGGCTTTTGGACAGCACGGAAGGAAATTTCACTCGCACGGGTAAGCAGAGCCAGCAGCCGTAGACACAGCACGACTCCAGCAGCTGTGGCCGAAAGCGGCCGGAGGCAGCGTGGCTGCGGGAGGTGGTCCCAGCAGCTCGGCCGGGAGCCATAACTCAGAACACCACTCCTGCAACTGAGGCCCAAAGCGGCCCGGGCGCGTCTGCGGGAGGCAGTCCCAGCGGCTCTTCCACTCCTGCAACTGAGACCCAAAGCGACCCGGGCGCGTCTGTGGGAGGCAGTCCCAGCGGCTCCTCCACTCCTGAGCTGAGGCCCAAAGCGGCCCCAGGCACGTCTGCGGGAGGCAGTCCCAGCGGCTCCTCCACTCCAGCAACTGAGACCCAAAGCGAACCGGGCGCGTCTGCAGA
>CM053409.1:29557404-29641561 GCA_028644305.1 Xerus rutilus
CTCTATTTCAGCAGGTTCTGTCGTGATGTTTCCTTTTTCATCGCATGCGGCAGGGGGAGGTGGGAGGAAGGAAAGGGGAATTAGTATAGTAATGGTGGTTGATTGAGAGGGTCATTACTACCCCTGGTGCATGTATGAAGACACAAATGGTGTGACTTTATCTGGTTTGCAACCAGAGAAATGGAAAAACTGAGCTCTGTTTATGTACTATAACTTGAAATGCATTTAAATAAAAAATAAATAAATAAATAAATAAAGAGAAAAAAAAATAAATAAAAATGCCAAGCATACAGAATAAGGATAAAATTTTAAAGGCCACAAGAGAGAGGAATCAGATTACATACAGGGAGAGACCAATTTGGATCTCAGCAGATTTTTCAACCCAGACCCTAAAAGCCAGGAGATCATGGAACAATATACATCGAGCTCTGAAAGAAAATAAATGCTAATCAAGAATCATATATCTAGCAAAATTAAGCTTCAGGTTTGATGATGAAATAAAACCTTCCATGATAAACAAAAGTTAAAAGAATTTACAGCAAGAAAGCCTGAACTATATAGGATTCTCAGCAAAATAGTCCATGAGAAGGAAATAATAACTAATAATAAAAATATACAAAGAGAGGAACTACACTAAAGGAAAGGCCAATCAAAGAAGAAACCATGTCAAGGTAAAAACCAAAAGAAAACCAAAATGGCCAGGATTACAAATCATATTTCAATAATAACCTTAAATATTAATGGCCTAAACTCATCAATTAAAATACATAGACTGACAGACTGAATAAAAAAAAACCAATATGCTACCTTCAAGAGACTCATCTCAAAGGAAAAGACATCCACAGACTGAAACTGAAAGGGTGGGAAAAATCATATCACTCACATGGACTGAATAAACAAGCAGGAATTTCCATCCTCATATCAGATAAAGTGGACTTCAAACCAAGTTAGTGAAAAGAGATAAAGAAGGACATTTTATACTTCTTAAGGGAATTATACTTCAACAAGACATAACAATAATAAATATCTCTGCCCCAAGCAATGGGGCATCTATGAATATCAAACAAACCCTTCTCAAGTATAAGAATCAAATAGACCACAACACAATAATACTTGGTGCCTTTAACACAGCTCTCTCTCCACTGGATAGGTCTTCCAAATAAAAACTAAACAAAGAAACTATAGAACTCAATAAAACAATCAATAATTTAGACTTAACAGACATATATATAGTATTCCATCCAGCAATGAGCAAATACATTTTTTTCTCAGAAGCACATGGATCCTTCTCCAAAATAGATCATATGCTATTCCACAAAGCAAGTCTTAGCAAATACAAAAAAAAAAAAAAAAATAGAGATACTACCCTGCATCCTATGTGGCCATAATGGAATAAAATTAGAAATCAATGAAAGATTTAAAAATAGAAACTATTCCAACACCTGGAGACTAAATAATATGCTATTTAATGATGTATGGATAGCAGAAGACATCAGGGAAGAGATAAAAAAATTCTTAGAGGTAAATGAAAACTCTGATACATCATGTCAAAATCTCTGGTACACCATGAAGGTAGTGCTAAGAGAAAACTTCATTGCATTCAACTCATTAGTTAAAAGAAGAAAAAGTCAACAAATAAATGACCTGACACTACATTTCAAAGCCCTTTAAAAAGAGGAACAAACCAACATCAAAAAAGGTAGAAGACAGAAAATAATTAAAATCAGGGCTGAAATCAATGAAATTGAAACAAAAGAAACAATTAAAAAATTGACAAAACAAAAAGCTGGTTCTTTGAAAAAATAAACCAAATTGACAAACCCTTAGCCACCCTAACGAAAAGGAGAGAAAACCGAAATTAATAAAATTTGTGATGAAAATGGAAATATCATGACAGACACTACTGAAATACAGAGGATAATTAGAAACCATTTTGAAAATTTATATTCCAGTAAAATAGAAAACCCTGAAGACACCAAAAAATTTCTAGAAGCATATGACCTACTCAAACTGAAGCAAGAGGACATACACAACATGAACTGATCAATTTCAAGTAAGGAAGTAGAAGATGCCATCAAAAGCCTACCATCCATGAAAAGCCCAGGACCAGACGGATTCTTTCCCAAGTTTGACAAGACCTACAAAGAAGAATTAATACCAATACTCCTCAAACTATTTCATGAAATAGGAAAGGAGAGAACCCTTCCAAACTCATTTTATGTGGTATCACCCTGATACCAAAATCAGTCAGAGACACGTCAAAGAAAGAAAATTTTAGACCAATATTCCTGATGAACATAGATGTAAAAATTCTCAATAAAATTTTGGTAAATTGCATATAAAAACATTTAAAAAATAGTGCACCATGATTAGTGGGGTTCATTCCAGGGATGCAATGTTGGTTCAACATATGGAAATCAATTAAAGTAATCTATCATATCAATAGACTTAAAGAGAAAAATCATATGATTTTATCCATTGATGCAGAGAAAGCATTTGACAAAATATAGCACACATTTATGTTCAAAACACTAGAAAAACTAGGGATAGTAGGAACATACCTCAAGTTTGTAAAAACTATCTATGATAAACTCAAGGCCAATATCATCCTAAATGGAGAAAAATTGGAAGCATTCCCTCTAAAAACGGAAACAAGACAGGGATACCCTCCTTCACCACTGCTATTCAACATAGTTCTTGAAACTAGTCAGAGCAATTAGACAGATGAAAGAAATGAAAGGAACATGACCAGGAAAAGAAGAACTCAAACTATCATTATTATTATCATTATTATTATCATTATTTGCTGACCACGTGATTGTATACTTAGAGGATCCAAAATAATCCCACGAGAAAACTTCTAGAATTAATAAATGAATTCAGCAAAGTAGTAGGATGTAAAATCAACACCCATAAATCAATTGCATTTCTATACATCAGTGATGAATCTTCTAAGGAGAAATTAGGAAAACTACTCCCATTCACAATAGCCTCAAAAAAAATAAAATACTTGGGAATCAATTTAACAAAAGATGTGAAAGACTTCTAAAATGAAAACTACAGAACACTACAGAAAGAAATTGGACAAGACCTTAGAAGATGGAAATCTTTCTCATGCTCTTGGATAGGCAGAATCAATTTTGTCAACATGACCATACTACTGAAAGCGCTATACAGATTCAATGCAATTCCAAATAAAATCCCAACATCATTCCTTATAGAAATAGAAAAGGAAATCATGAAATTCATTTGGAAAAATAAGAGACCCAGAATAGTCAAAGCAATCCTTAGAAGAAGAGTAAAGCAGGAGGCATCACAATACCAGACCTTAAACTATTCTACAAAGCTATAGTAATAAAAATGGCATGGTGCTGGCACCAAAATAGACATGTAGACCAATGCTACAGAATAGAAGACACAGAGACAAACACACTTAAATACTTTGTCTAGTTATCCTACTTTGTCTAGTTATACTATACTAGACAAAGTTGCCAAACATGTACATTGGAAAAAAGATAACCTCTTCAACAAATGGTGCTGAGAAAGCTAGGAATCCATATGCAGCAAAATGAAACTAAACCCCTACCTCTCACCATGCACAAAATTCAACTGAAAATGGATAAAGGACCTAGGAATTAGACCAGAGACCCCATGCCTAACAGAAAAAAAGTAGGCCCAAATCTTTATCAGGTTGGATTAGGACCTTAGTTCTTTAACAAGACTCCTATAGTGCAAGAAGAAAAATCAAGAATCAATAAATGGGATGTATTCAAACTAAAAAGCTTCTTATCAACAAAAGAAACAATCAAAGAAGTAAATAGATAGCCTATATTCTGAGAACAAATTTTTGCCACACATACATCTGATAGAGCACTAATCTCCAGGATATATAAAGAACTCAAAAAAACTTAACATGAAAAAACAAACAACCCAATCAATAACTAGGCTAAGGAGTAGAACAGGCACTTCTCAGAAGAAGATATACAATTGATCAACAGACATATTAAAAATGTTCAACATCTCTAGCAATTAGAGAAATGCTAATCAAAACTACTCTAAGATTTCATCTCACTCCAGTCAGAATGGCAATTATCAAGAATTAAACAACAATAAGTGTTGATGAGGATGTGGGGGAAAAGCCATGCTCATACGTTGCTGATGGGACTGCAAATTGATACAACCAATCTGGAAAGCAGTATGGAGATTCCTTAGAATACTTGAAATGAAATCATCATTTGACCCAGCTATCCCACTCCTTGGTCTATACCCAAAGGACTTTAAAACAGCATACTACAGTGCTGCAGCCACTTCAATATTTATAGTAGCTCAATTCACAATAGCTAAACTGTGGAACCAACCTAGATGCCCTTCAATAATGAATGGATAAAGAAACTGTGGTATATATATACAATGGAATATTACTCAGCAATAAAACAGAATAAAATTATGACATTTTCAGGTAAATAGATGGAGTTGGAGAATATCAGGCTAAATGAAGTAAGCCAATCCCAAAAAACCAAATGATGAATGTTCTTTCTGATAAGTGGATGCTGATCCATAATGGGTGAGGGGATATGGGAAGAATGTAGGAAATTTGGTCAAAGGGACTGGAAGGGGGAGGGGGCATGGGGACAGAAAGTTGGTAAAATGAGATGGACATCATAGTCCTAGCTTCATGTATGACTGCATATATGATGTAATTCTACATCATGTACTACCAGAGAAATGAAAATTTGTGCTCCATTTGTATACAATGAATCAAAATGCATTCTGCTATCATGTATACCTAAGTAGAATAAATAAATTTAAAAAAGAAAGAAATTAGGTTGCAGAGGCTCTGCCTTCATGAAGGAGATGAGTGCCTTTATAAAGGAGGCCCAGAGGGACTCTTTTACTCTTTACTCCTGTGGGGATGCAGAAGTGGGTGTCATCTAAGGAGGAAGCCCTCATAGAAACAGAATCTGCTGCACCTTCATCCAAAATTCCAGCCTCTAGAACTGTGAAAAATAAATTCTGTCCACTAAAAAAAAACCGATTAAAAACCAAAACAAACAAACAAACAGAAAACACCTAACAACTTTTAAGGGGAATATTTCAAATGAATAAAATTACCTTTCATTCCCCAAGCAAACACAACTCTTTTTCTTGCTATATGTTCCTATCTGATCTATGTCCATACATCTATTGCTTTGCCAAGTTATCAACACAGTGTATATTCAATGTCATTATGTATTATGTTCATTCATGTTTCAAACACTTCCCCTAGGTTCCTACCATCACCATTATGACCTGTCTGCATAACATTTTGTCAAATCAATGCCTCATAATTTAATAAAAAGATATTAAATAAAAAAGTAACATTTTACAAACTTCTACTTTAAGTTTGTGTGTTGGTAATTATTATAGCTCTAAGTCATAGGCTGACAAAACTGTTTTGTTTTATTATTTAAGATTACATATACACCTATATCACATTCCAAAAAAAATGAAAATTTAACTTGCTTTCACAATTCCTATTCAGTTTGCTCTTTCATTTTCATAATTACTTGTTATTTTGATATGTTGTTTTTTATTTCATTTTCCACATTGTAATACATCTTAACTTTATTCTACATCATGGAACCCAAGTGTATGAGATTATATACTCTTCCCCATTTCCCTTCCTTCTTTATCTGTTTTATCAATTGTGCCTTTATTTTTTTTCATTTTCAAGGTGTAAAATATTTGTATTGAATTGCATAATCTTGATAAAGTCTTAGTGAAGTGATTATACAAGTTTAAATCCAATGAAATTTCTTCTTATTGTATGCAAAAGCCACTATGAGATACTGTGCTGATGTTCTTTTTCATCTGCTTATAATTTAGCAGAAAGATTGCCCTTGACTATAAGATTTCCTTTGGAATTACCTTCACGGAAGAAAACTGCCTTATTCTTTCATGGAAGTCTCAGACCTGTTACTAAAGGAAATGATTTGGTAAAATGCTTTATTGCCTCATCTCAACCTGGGGCAACTCTAATACAGAGCTCAAAGCTCCCTATCTGTCTCCCATGAATGTAAACAAGTTGGCACACACAGTAGCAGAAATAATAGTGGAATACAATTGCTAACCTGGTGTTCTGGCAATGGTCACTGCACTCCCCTTTCAGGAGGACTGGGTAAATAATGATAAAGCACAGAGGCTGTATAACAAAAGAAGACAATTAAAATTTTTACTAGTAATGAACTGAGATGGTGTTTCTGGAGGTGAGAAATATACTACTTGATATGATGTGTTAGAATTTTGAGAATATAAGAAAGGGGAAATGTAACTAAAAGGTCAGTGGAATTGTATGATTATTATTAAGATCACTTGATGTTATATAAAGAACAATGAATGAAAAGAGCAGCAAATTGCTCATTGAAAGTGAACCGTGAAAGCTAGAAGGCCTCATTCATTTCATATTAAAAGGTTCTTGTCTCAGCCGGGCGCGGTGGCTCAAGCCTGTAATCCCAGCACTTAGGGAGGCTGAGACAGGAGAATCTCAAGTTCAAAGCCAGCCTCAGCAACAGCAAAGGGCTAAGTAACTCAGTGAGACCCTGTCTCTACATAAAACACAAAATAGTTCTGGGGATGTGGCTCAGTGGTCGAGTACCCCTGAGTTCAATCCCCAGTACCAAAAAAAAAAAAGGTTCTTATCTCCTGCAAGTAGCAAGGAGAGAAAGGAAAGTATTGGATTAGAAATTTATTGTGAGTAACTAAGCTCCAGAAAAGATTAAAAGTCCAAACAAAGCAGATCTTCTATACCTAAATTTGGACCCTTGTCAGGAACAGGATCCCGAATCATGGTACAAGAACACCTTGGCTGATTATTTCCAGCCTGATGGTAAACTGAAAGACAGGAAAGTTAAGCAGTCAAATTCACACAAATATTTAGGGAAGGTACTAAGTTTTGAACCCTTGTTATTTATCTTAAATATATAAGTTTATAGTTAGTATTCTCCACAAGTACTTTTTGCTTTATTTAGCATTTTATAAAAATCAATTTTAATTAAATTAAAACATTCTCAAGTGTTTATTTATTTTGTACCTAACATTGTCCCTATGCTTTCCTTTTTTGTATTTTTCTGGCCACTTCTCAAACACTAAAATGACAATTTTATATTTTACAAAATTATTGTTATTTTGATTTAAAATGTGAATAATCCTTAGTAATTTTTGCTGTCTTCCAAGGATCTTAAAGATAATGATACTGGTCTTGGAGATGAGGAACAGGTCCTTGTCCCTGGTTTTGAAGATTAAACACCCAAGAAATGCTGAGGCAAGCTTTGAAAGCAAGTTTTATTTAAGAAAAAAGACAGAGACTGATTTCTCCCAAGAGAAGGGGCCACAAAGCTGGATGTCTGTGGGAGGACATGTATCTTACTCTTTTATAGACCCCAGAAACCCTATCTTTAATTATTGTATTCTCTTTTTTTTATATATATATATGTGACAGGGACACAAACCAGAGTACCCAGGAGCAGTATCACAAAGATTAGCAATGCATTGTCCTCTCTGTTTGATAACCAGAGCTTACCCTCTCTCGAGCTCCCTCACTCATTATCTACATTGACTTCCTGACCTTCACCCCTGCTTAGGCCACATGTAGCTGCAGGCATATTGTTTTTGGCAAAGAAAGCATGTGGAAGTTCAGCACAGTGGGCCCATTTTATAGAATTATTCTCTTAACTTCGTGTTCCCACCATTCTCATCTATCTGTCCCCTGACAATAAGAGCTAATTATTGATTATACATGAATCCTGTGATACACGACCCAAAGAGTATTGCTTATGAACATTGCCAAAGGTGTGGCTTGTGTATTTAAAATATTTTCTTGGCACTATATGTTTATTTTTGCATGACGAACCTCATCCTTCACAAAAATATACAAATAATTAAAATATCTGTCATTTCATTAAAAAGATAATAATTTTGGATAAATTCATGTGTCTGTATTGCTATTTCTCTCAGATGAGACATTCTTCGTGGCCAATAGCTGTACCTCACACAGTTGGGTGATGTGTTTTCATAGCTTTTAGGGATCTTCTTAAGCCAGATTGCCATTTTAGTATGTGCTGATTTCCAATGGCTTCCCTTTATATTCTCACTTGGTGACACACTGTGATTTCCTGTCTCAGGATCATTTTTGTTTAGCTTTCTAGTTTCCTTAGTTCTAGAGTAAGCCAGTTTGATACCTTGATTTCCTTTATACTTCCTTCATAACTAGTTAATTTTACAATGTGCCTGTGTCAGTTGTTGCTTAAGAAAAAAATGGAGTTTACTTGAATTTCTTTAGCTCTTATTCTCTACTCCAATTGCTTTATAATTGCTGAAATAAAATTCATCTAAGTATTTTTTTTCATTTTCTTTTCTTAGTTAACCTAGAGGCTATTTATTGTTTTTCTTTCCCCTAATTAATGATTACAGGAAACTGTTTGTTGATTTTTTTTTTTACTTCTGCTCCACATTGCTCTGTTCAAATCTGTTCTATGCTTGAAATGAGAATGAGAAAAAAATGAGAAAAAAATGAAATTTTCCCAACACTGTTACTGCCTATCTTGTATTAGTTCTGATCAATCAGAGCCCCTGTGAGACTGCTTCTATTTCCATTTGTGGTAGATATCTTTTCACAGGCCAGGGCAGGTCAGGCTCAGTCTGTAGGCGCCTCCAGAATCACCATGCCATTCCCGTTAGGGCTCAGAAGAGTGAGACCTCATCGCATCATCATAGGCAGTGGCCTCCCAACTAAGCAATAGTACTCAAACAGCACTATCACTTTCATTATTCCCTAAATCATAGGATTTGTAGCTGCATCCTCAGTTACTATCTAGTTTAACACTTTCTCCACTTAAAAAAATCACTTTTAAAAATGTGCATAACTGATTCTTTGTATTCTATCTACTGTATTTGAAATAAATCCAGCAAAGTAAATATTAAGTTTTTTTTGATTTTTCTAGTTTTTGCTCCCATTTTTATTGATTTTACTTTAGAAGGTTATTCTGAAATCATTTTTCTTATTTTCATTTATGCCAATGAATATTTATTAATTGGTTTTCTAATTGGAAATAGAGACATCGGCATTTTACATGAAGTGGCATGATCAGAATAAAAGATACAACCGTTGCAAAAACAGCTACCATTTTAAAAAATATACTATGCCATATGCTATTTTCAACCTCTTTGAAAAATATTATTTCCATATGTATGAGTTTTTTTGTGATGAACCCAACTACTATGTATAACTATAAAGTTTTAATAAAAATAAACAAATAAAAATATTTTATCAGTTAAGTTTTATAATAGTCTTGTGAAATTATCATTTCTGAGTGTTAAGGGCAAAGTATCTGTAGCTTATAAGTAAAGTGAACCAAGTTCATGGAGGCAAGAACTGGTGGCTTTTAGAGTGGCAGATTCACTTTAAACTCTATATTTTTAACCACTAAGAAGAAATGTTTACATAGATTTTCAGTTTTCAACCAATAAATAGTATGCTCCCAGTGTGATTTAAGTATATTCTTATTCCATGTAATTGCCTTTTAAATAGCATTTTGAAATGTTAGAATTTTCTTCTTTTATATTCATTCTTGACTTGGGATCTGGAATAGATCATTTGGTAAAAACATACAGTAAAAAACAACAACAACAAAATATCTTGTTTACAACTTTTTTTGGGGGGGAGGGGTTACCAGGGATAGAACTCAAGGGCACTTGACCACTGAGTCACATTCCCAACTCTTTTTTATTTTATTTTGAGACAAGGTCTCACTGAGTTGCTTAGGACCTTGTTAAGATGCTGAGGCTGGCTTTGAACTTGTGATCCTCCTGCCTCAGCCTCCCAAGGCGCTGGGATTACAAGCATGTGCCACTGTGCCCAGATCATGCACAACTTTTAAACTATAATAATGATATGCCTTAATTACTTCCATGCACATAAGTCTAATGTTACAGTATTAAAAAAATAAACACAATTAAGACTTCTTGCAGCATTTTATAATAAAGTAATTTCTGATTTTTCTTTTTTCTTTTTTTTTAAACCTTTATTTTATTTATTTTTGTATTTTGTATGTGGTGCTGAGGGTCGAACCCAGTGCCTCACGCATGCAAGGCAGGCGCTCTATCACTGAGCCACAACCCCAGGCCTCTGATTTTTCTTTGTAGATAGATTAAGCACCTCCAAAATACAAATTCCTGTGTATGCACAGCAAGTACTTTACTTAAAATGAACATTTAAGTAAATTAAGTACGTGGATAGTCTTAGGATATGCTGATATTATATATTCAGCTAGGTAGGCAACAAATCATAGTGCCAAATGTAAACAGTGTAGCTACAAATAAAACTTTAAAACTAAGTTAATTTTATAATTAAATACAGAAATATACTGATATACTAAAATAAATAAGATGTGATGCATTAACACTACTATAAAGAACGAATACCAGAAAATTTATAAACAATGAGTCTTAATAGTTGACTGCAATAAATGCTGGCTAAATAGAGGTGCACAATGTGAGGTGCACACTATGGATGGTATATGTTTTGCCACATACTTTTGTTACCTTGATGTAGATAACATGTGTACCAAATTTGGCATTCATTTTAAGTTGCTGGTGTTATCATGTGTTTTAAGAAATTTGTACAGTATAAAAATCTGGAAAACACTAATGAATGAAAATGTTTTAGGAAAAAAATAGATAGTTTCACACAATTATGTTCAATCTTACTGTGTTAATTTCAAGGCAAAATTTTTGTTCATTGTTCTATGAGAGATTACTTTTTACTTGTCTTAGCGCATTTATTTTGTCTCATGCATTGCATTATTTTGCTCTATTCTTTTTTATGTGCAAATGACATGCTAATTAAACTGAAAACTATCTCAGGTAGAAAAAATTCTGGATTTTAAAAACCAAGAAAAAATAAAAATCCTTAAAAAATGATGCCATCTGATTCAAGTAAAAAATGACTTAAACACTAGTAATAATTAAAAAAAAAAGACAAACATATTTCATGAAGAACACAAACAGAAATGTCTGCTGAGTTTTTCAGTTCAGATGTTTCAGAATGCTGCTGTATGTTTTTTTGTTTTTTTGTTTTTAGTTATACACAGTCTCTTTATTCTGTTTATTTATTTTTATGTGGTGCTGAGGATCTAACCCAGTGCCTCACACAGGCAAGGCAAGCGCTCTGCCACTGAGCCACAACCTCAGCCCCCATTTTTGTTTTTTGTTTTTGTTTTGTTTTTTTGGGAGAGGATGCCATGGATTGAACTCAGGGGCACTCGATCTCTGAGCCACATCCCCAGCACTATTTTGTATCTTACTTTGAGACAGGGTCTCACTAAGTTGCTTAGTGCCTTGCTTTGGCTGAACTGGCTTTGAACTCACCATCCTCCTTCCTCCTGCCTCAGCCTCCTGAGCTGCTGAGATTACAGGCATGCACCACTGTTCCCAGCTGATGTATATTTTATGAGGAATTTGAGGGGAATATTTCATAGGCGAAGGTATTAACATGCTCTGGATTGACTTAAGTGGTGACCCCACTGGACTATGAAACTATAGGATGCCTATGGATTCAAGCTGCTTGTTAAAAAGGAACTCCCCATTTCTGTTCAGAAACCCTTACTCATTTCCTTTCTCCCCAAGCTTTCTATTGCCTAATGGCTCAGTTTCTAGCATTTCAGTATCTTCTTTCCTGCTAAAGAACTTCTCCAAGTAACTGGTATAAGTGTTTTTCTTCTCAAGCGTTTATCCTTCCTGACCGGACAACAAAACTGATTGATGAGAAAACATTGCTCCCTACCACTCACAAACGGGCTATCCCAAGAAGATTGGTACAAGGCTTATAACTGAGCCAAATTTTCCATTTCTTTTTCTTGTTTTTCTCAGTTAACTGACTTTGATATCAAACTTTTCAACTGTAGTTGGGACACTGAGCTATTCAAGTCATTTAATTTATCAACAACATCAGTAGGCTCATGTTGTGAACTACGTTGAATAGTTCCTGCAAGAAAGGAATTAAAATCAAATCCCTGATTCTTTTCCTTTCTTTTTCAGCCAGTTGCTGTGATGCTTTCTGTAGCATTATCTGGGCTTCAACCAATCCATTTCTTTCACATTTTGACTTGCCCTTCTTATAAGATTTTTCTTCGCTTTGTTTTTTCCAGTTGGAAAGATCTATAATAAGTTTGGGTTCATAATAACAATCAACTTCACTCTCTCTCCAAAGTAAATTATTCAAATATGATGATGACCTTGTTTTGTAGTTACAAGTATGACTACACTCTAGATCACAATATTTGTTTTCATGATGACCTGGTACTACTAGTAAGGCTCAGTAGAGTAATTGCTATCAAAAGCAGGATCCTCCACATACTTTTCTTGATCTCCATCCAAATATTTTCAAGGATCAACTTGTACTTCTTCTTCATCAGTGACATCAGACAGAGCTCTTGGATCAAGTGAACTTTATCAATATCAAAGTTGTTATGTATAGACCAATCATTCTCCAAAAACTGACAATCATTGTACTTTTACCAATTATAAATGTGACTGTGAGTTTCATCCAATAGCAAAATATCATCAACTTCATCTTCAATGTGAAAAAGATGACTTGAAATTGGCACTGCCATTGGAAAAGAATATTTATACTCATGTAAGGATAAGAGAGTGCTTCCTCTGTTATCAACCAATCCATGGGGCTAAATGTTGAAATTTGTTCCAGGAAATCCATTCCTTCTTAACTAATTCCTGGAAGCAGCTGAGTTAAAGGTTTGTGTGGCTCAGTCATGTCATTTCTATTGCAAACTGGAATTCCACTGAGAAGCTCCTGATGATCTTCCTCATGTATAACAGGAATAGATTCTAAAATGAGTTGCATCTGTTCAAGATCATTAATTGTAGTGAAAAGATTAGCTAGTTTGAGAACTCTGTGCAATACATTTGCAGAGTGAATATACTTGAGCCCACGTAGCAAATCATGCATAAAAAGCCTGGCATGCTCTTCCAGTAAAGGGTCCTGCTCCAGTACATTATCTAAGTCTGCCTCCATGTACTCCTGAACTATGTGAACACGGTAAGAGAGCCCACATAGTCTGTTAACTGGCTTCCACTGGGGCCAAGAATTTCAAACACTTTACATTGTTATCATGGTCAAGTCTTCTAATAATTTTGATTTCACAGAGAACATGTTTGACACTCTGGGAACCAGCAAGGACTATTTTCTTGATGAATACTCTTTTGTCACAATCATTGTCTACAGCAGAAAAAACCTAGCCATTGCCTCCACAACCTAATGGCTTTAAGTCCATATACTCAGAGCCCAGATCAAAACCATGAATATTCATAAGACTTTCAAATTTCTCTGCCATTTTTTTTTGGTACCAGGGATTGAATTTAGGGGTACTCGACCACTGAGCCACATCCCCAGCCTTATTTTGTGTTTTATATAGAGACAGAGTCTCACTGAGTTGCTTAGCCCTTTGCTGTTGCTGAGGCTGGCTTTGAACTTGAGATTCTCCTGTCTTAGCCTCCCAAAGTGCTGGGATTACAGGTGTGCACCACTGTGCCAGCCTCTCTGCCATTTTGAAATCCTTATTATTTATTGTCTTTTCCTGTCAAATTTTGAACTTGTGTAAACAAGGAAGAAAACTAGCATTAAAAAGAAAGATCTTTCAAAAAGGGAAAAGAAAAATTATTATGCTTCCAGGGCAAGATGGTTTCTTGATGTTCACTGCATATGCCAACCAGGCCTATTGAGTTCCTCTCAGATTTAAGATTCAAGAAGCTCTACTCATACTGAGACTTAAAAAGACTGCAGTACTCATAGTTCAAGAAAGGGGCAGCAATTTTGTAGACATTTAAAGAAAACACTCAAGAAACTCAAAGAGAATGCAATGACATACTATGCACTCAGATATACTGTGCTAAACGATTTAACATTTAACAAAAATATGAATAAATATGCACACAACAGACTTAGATGAACATTCTCCTCACAGTGTAGATACTTTCAGAGTTGGACTGGTTCTGAGTAGCGTCATTCTAAGGTGCTAGTATACAATATTTCTGTTTTGCTTCTTTTCTTCCTTTGTTGCTATATATTTCAACAGGAAGCCCTGGCGACTGTTGGTTGACCAATGCCTTCTGTTAGTGATCAGGGATTAGGTGGCTTCAGTTCACCACAATCATAATCAAAACTGCTGTCCATCTTTTTCTGATACAACAAGACTTCTCTGACTCATAAACTCATCAAGGGAGTGCAGGACCTGCCAACAGACCCTAGTGTTGGCTCAGGTGCTGTGCTGGCAGCAGTCACCATCATGTAACCCAGACCCACGAAAGAAATGTTAGTGTTTTCTAATGAAAGCCTGGAATATCTAGAATTAATTTTCTGAGATACATTTCCACTATAAAATTAGAATAATTGAAAAAACTAAATACTAAAATAATATCCAACATTAAGTTGTTGTTGTCATTACTCAAACAGAAACTTTTTATCTCCAAATTTCCAAATCATTTCTGTAGGATATCACTTAACTTAGGAGATATTTAAAAATGTTTAAACACTTATCAATGTGATGGCTACTTTTTATTGCTGTGTAACCTAGGGAGACATTTCAAGTAACACAGAGGTTAAATTGATAGAGAATGATTTAATAGAAGAAAACATTTTATTTCATTAACAAGCATATTAGATTAAACCATAAATAGAATTTTTAGAAATATTTAAGTTTTACCAAAACAGATATAAATTAATAGAATTTGAAGCCTAAATTAGTTGTACTTCTATTTGCACCATTAACTGCAGTCTTTCAGAAAGAATACTTGAGTTCTCAGCATGTACCTTCAGTTATTCTAAGTATTCTGCAAAGGTGAGTAAGACATAGTAACTGACTTCAAGATTCTAGTTGTCAGAAAGATAAACACATAAACAAATAATTCAATAATGAAACAAATGGGTTAGTGATATATGCGCTAGCTATTAATTAAGCTACAGTGGAAATCTAGAAGAAAATTCTGAGTAGATGGATATATATAGGTATATATATGTACACACACACATATATACACATATGTAATAAAAAGTAATATTTGTGTATACCTTTCATTCATTAATGTTCAGTTCTTAAAATATCTTATTTTATGCAAAATTTGTAATTATTTTTCTAAGTTTATCATACCAAAGGAAGAGTGGCTGACCTAATTTTAGAGCCAGGAGCTCAGAATCATTTCTCCAAAAGTTGTAAATTTTCCTAGTGGTAATCAAGAAAAGTGAACAGTTTGGGTACTTGTTCTGAAAAACTGAATGCATGTTCAAATAGAACCATAGAAAACAAAAGGTAGTGTTACAATTTTTCCTGGAATTGAAGAATTGCAATTTGTTTGGAAATATTTTTTAAAGTGTATTTAAGTGTATTAAAGAAGATTTTTAGAATGACCATAGTCAGAAGAGAAAGGAATCAATAAAATATAAGGAGCAACTTTTGATATAGCAATATACTAATAATTTATAATTATATTTGATGTTTGAAAGATGTAATAAAAACTTTGTGTTATCCACATTGGATCAAAAATATAGTATCAAATTTTATATAATAGCCAAAACCCACAAAATAAAACATTGATCTGCAATGCCCACAACTTTAATGCTGTCAATTCAAAGAAATAAACCAGATTTTCTGTAAGGCTCTATGGGAAGCTGAACATGAATTGCTTCGTAAGTTATACCTTCCTCTTCCTGTGAGGGCTACAGTTCTTCATGGAAGGCTAATGTTGTGAATATGATTTTGTGAAATTTTACTGCTTTGTATTGCAATCCAGCAGAGTAGGAGTTGATGGATTCTGAGTAGAAGTCTTACAGATAATTGCTTCCTAACACCCACTGGTTAATATATAGCTGTCAATTCTTGTTATTTTTTTAATCTCCAGTTCCACTTCATGTTTGAGACTAGTATATTTCTTAAGGACTAAGCTATATACAAGCAGGGCTTTCGTTGTTTTCCTTGAAACCAGGTTAGTTTCCATAGTAGCCTTATCACATTATGTTTATTTACTTAACCAAAATCCAGCCTCACTCTTACCACTTATATATTGCATTCAAAGTGTCTCTAATTTTAATACACAAGAGAAGAATATGTCTTATTGTAGCTATCCTTACCACTGGGCCTTCACTCTGAAAGTCACACTTGGGGTGAACATTTTCTACACGTAGTCTATCTAATACTTCTGTTCTCTGTTCTCTCTTCTCTCTTCTTTCTTCCTCTTTGTTTCCCTGAGTAGTGTACATTCAGCACATTCTTTTCTATTTCATTCTCTGGCAATAAATGCTTCCTTGCTTTTACTGAAAGTATCAGAAAATAAAGGGACAGGTAGTAAACACTTTAAGCTTTCCTGAGAAAACCAAAAGATCTCTGTTTCACTTTGCCTTTGGGTGCAAAATCTTCCAAAGATAGTATGCAAATGAGTGGTGTGCTTCAATCAAATCTTATTTACAAGAATAGACAGCAAGTTTTAAGTTCCTGACACCTACTCTATACCATAGGCTTCTATCTGAAGGAGAAAATAAGCATATTTTCAGAATACTTGACTGTCTTAGTGAAAACACTTCTAGAGAACCAGTCCAAATTTGGGTACCTAAGAAACAAAATTCTCTGTTAATAACTAGAATATTTGGATTTCTCTTTAAAATGAACAAAGTAAAATAACACTAATAAAAAATGCAACTATATTACAAGTATCAAAGTAGTCATTGTTCAAGTTTATCAAAGTGCACAAATGACTTAAAATATCATGCAATGTAGAAAAAGTGTATGAAACATATGTTTTCAATTATAAATAATCTAACCTCTGTCAATGTTGCTCTGATAATACCAGTTCTCTATCTAAAGCACTGTTCTTTTTTGAAAAATTGGCTCAAAAAACAATAAAAACAATCTTTTATCCTACTCTACCCTGATTTTCTTAGTTTCTTTTTTGTCTAGCAGCTGTATTGTTGGCTTTGAATTTTTGCTCCATTATTATGCTGAATTTTGTGCAGCAACAAAATTTCCGAATACCTTAAGGGCTTTTGAATTATTCTGTAGATCAAGAGTGATTATCTATGAATCTTAAAAATGGGAATGACAAGCAGAACCATCATTCCACAAGGAAATTAATTCCCCAAAACAAAAAGAAAGAAAAATATATATGTAATAGATTGGATTTATGCTGACAATTTGTAGAGGATACCTACCATCCTTGGATTTGTTATGTAGTATAGTCAAACACTATAGATATTACCAACTTAAAAACAAACAAACAGGAAAATCATAGTTTATTTTACAAATAACATCTATATTGACTGTTGCTTATCCTAAATTGAATAAAAGTAACTTCAAAGTATATTTCTTTCCAATTCTGTCTTCCCAGTGCATTTTATATAGTAGCCTTCAGAAAGTATTAGTTGAAGTAGCAAGTTAACAACTTTAAGGGTTAAATTTATATTAAATATTCATCTCCTTTGATGTATAATATAATTTAACACTATCTACTTTCTCCACCACAGCTACAAACATACTGCAGAAAGGAAAACAATGGTGCCTTCTCTTGAATACCTGTGCATTTCTCAATAGACAAGATGTTCTTTTGAGGAGCTAAGAGGACTGTCTATAGTATCCACTAATAAATTGCACACACACACTGTCCAGGAGTGAGGAGTTTTTCACGTTTTTCATGTGTTGTATCTAAATTATCATGTATCATTATATGTAAAAGTTATGTAATACCCTCTGAAAATTTAAAATATTGAATAGAGAGACATTTTTAGTACTGAGAGAGAATGTAGAGTACTGTTAACAAGTCCTGAGAAGCTGCAAATGATGGTGTGTTCCAGAGTAATTTAGTATTGAGGAGAGCTATAAATTGGAGAGAGACACACTGAAGTTATTTTTGTTACATAGATTTCCTGTGATTTGATAAATAGTTTAACCCAATGTAATTAATCTTAATTGTAATTACAAAAACCTTGTAGAATTTTAAGTAAACCTCAATGTCTATATATATATATATATATATGTCAGAAAATCACTTATTTAGATCTATTTTTAACCTATTTGAGTTTTGAAGTTCTGGATGTGCTCTTAAGAAAAGATTTTGATATTCTGAAGGCTAAAGCTTTGTAGAAGAAATTTAGTATTCTAACAAGACATTTGTCTTTGTTTAAGGTCATCCTTACAACTTTGAAGAGAGAACATGCTGACAATTTATGAAGCAAATGTCGTCTAACTACCCACAGAATAGGGCAAACTTACATTACCTGTCAAAGCTACACTGAGAAATTGCAGGGAAAGACAACTGTACAGAAAATGTATCTATACTCTTGTCATTTTTTCTTCTATGCTGAATATGCCACTACAGGGTTAGAAAGGATCTGATTACTTCTCTGAATAGAAAATTAACAATGAAGACTCTAAGAAAGATGTGTGTGTCACCATTTCAATATATTTTTTAAAAAATCAGCAGAAGGCATATCAATTTCAGTCATTAATCACATAATAAAATTGGAAAGAAAAAACAAAGTACATATTAAATTTAACTTATGGAAGAATATTATAATAGAAATATTCTTGGACTGCTGTAAAGTGTAATATGTACACTTTATTGAATCCAATAGCTGAAGTTCTTTGAGAATGGGATAGGTTGTCCTGTGTGTTTCTTCTAGTGACTATCACTGAAGGTGTTAAATGATATTCTGAGTGATAGAATTAGTACAGGAAGCACCGTATAAAGAATTCCTTCATTGGGTTTGAATTTCAACTGGATTGCTTACTCCCTCTTCTTCTACTGTATGAATTGCAATTTTGGTGAGAGCTCAATAATTACCACGTATTAGAATTCAGTCAGATGAAATCTTATGCTTTGAGTGCATATAGATGAATATAGAGAACTAGTATACATTTATATATATATAATATATCTATATGTGTGTATGGATGGATTTTATTTATGATGAGAACAATCTACACTGTAAAGTACAACTTTTATGTGTTCACAGATGATAAAGAATGGAGTATTCATTTCACTTATTGATAATCATAAGCTGACAATATCTGAATAAAAATATTCTAATTATGCAATTCCTTAGGAATCACCTATCCTAACTGTAACTTTATGAGAAGGAAATTGTATACAGAAGGTATATACTACATTTAAAGTTTTCAGCTATGTGAGAGATATGCTATGTTTAAGACTTTTAGCTATGAAAATCAGAATTCTGTTACTGACTACTGGTTTAGTGTTCTTTCCATTTTAATAGTATTTTTCTAATGCCTTAAATATGTTTCCATTACTTATACTCAAACATTTAAACATTTCTCAAACATTTAAATGAGTAAATCTTTATTGGAAGCATTGTTCTGTTTAAAATGCTATATGCTATCATAAGTGAGATCTTATTTTGATGAAATGAGGCAAGAGGCAATGTCTAATGAATAAGAATCATTACCTAAGAGTTCTAAAAATGAAAAACAAATATCAAGTGGTGACCATTTAAATTCAATAGTTCTAGAAGCAGATTTACAGCCTAGAATGTTGACTGGATTCAGCAACTTGGCAGGAATTAAAAGTATCTAGGGATTGTGTGACAATGGGATAAATTTTAGCATACATTAAAATCATAAGTGTAAAACAAAGTTCTAAGTGCTCAGTGAGTATTGCAATCAAAATACAACAGATCACAATTCCTCAAAACCAAACATGAAAGAGGAGAAATACTAACAACATGTATGTTCATTTAATATCAAATTGTGAATATTGCCACAACAAACACAAAGGAATCTTTTATTTTGACTGTTTATTTAAACCACATAAAGTTAAGTATGTAATTAATGAGGTTTTACAAAAACTTATTGAAGTTTATTACAATGGAATATGACATTTCAATGCTGTAACAGCTTGGACCTGACTCAACAATTTTAGCCCACCTGTGGCTTATCTGGATCTCACACTCTCTTTAAGATGAATATATTTCAGGTATCCTGATGATGTCTTAACTTTCCCCAGTCAAAAATTTTCCTTTCAAACATTTTTATTTTCGTCACAGGTGCATCCCTCTGTCTTTTCTCTCTCTGTCTCTCTCTGGTTTATTGACATATTAGAAGGATTGGTAAAACATGCATGAAACTGAAGATAAGTCAGTAGAGACTAATAGAAATGGTTGGGAAAAAGTCAGCATCAAAATCAAGAGGAAAAACTATGTTAACAAATACAAAATACTATGTTAACAAATACAATTACACAGAAGTTTACAGATGAAAGCACCAGGGCAATGAACTGAAATTGCATTTATGTGATTCTATAACCTTTACTCCTTGCTACTTGATTATATACATTTGCTGAAGGTTGCAATAGCATAGATATTTTCAACATAGTTAACAGGTCAAGGAACAGTGAAGAAGTTGCATGCAATGGCAAATCCTCTTAACAGTGGCCACACTGGGGCAGAAGTTTTTGAAATATTTCAACCAGCCTAGCACAGGTGTAACTTCATCTTTGGGTTTCATTGTACCCCTCTCACTTCTTTTCATAAGGTCTTTCTTGAATATACCTAAGAGGCTTGGTAATCCATTGAGTACTCATGTCATATGCAATCCGAAAGTGAGTGCTGCTAATGCCCATGAGGACACCCTTGAATAACAGGTGCACTGTGTGACTAAGCCCCAAGAGCTTACAGTAGTATGCAAAAAAGTTAAATGTATCCTTTCTTCCCTTTCAATTCTCTGATCCCTCATTCCCACTCCTTGATGTCACTTCTTAAACTATCTTCCTGCAATCCTTTCCCTTGGGATTTACTTTGGGAGATTTAGTCTAATACTGTCAATATTTATCCCCTCACAATCCTCAGTGTGCTTGAGTCAGTCCTTGGTTAGCTGGAGAACTCTTGCCAATCACCTGCAGATGGAAGCGGATCAACTCTTTACCTAGTGTATGTGTTGATGATGTAATTTTTCAAGCATATTATGACATGAAAATATTCAGAAGTACAGCAATGAACTATTAATATGTGATAGCTTTCTTTTTTCTATAAAATTCATAATTTACAAAGAGCTAACAAAAAGCACAACATATACAATTTCACTTCTGAAGACAAAATGGTCTTGGTTATTACTCTATCCAATTACATTACTAATTTAAAGGGTAATATGACTAACAGAGTAAGACAAAAGGAAATTGAATGTCTAAGGAGCAAAATGACAAAGTGAGAACATGAATAAGGTGACAAACCATAAAGTAATCATAAAACATTTGGGAATTCAGCTGAAATGTGGTTTGGTATTACCTAATCATTATCACGTAGATGAACTATTGAGTCATTTTTGCATTTTATTGTACATACTAAAATGAAAGCATCATTATTATAGCAAAGAGCTAAACCATATGACATACCCACATTATATCCTGGCACACTGCTTTTGCTATTTTTATCAATTTCTAACAGCCTAAGAAAGTGACTCTTGAATACTTGACAATCACTTTTGACTTTTCTTAAAGTCTTTTTTGAAATTTGACCTAAAATTTTTAAATCATAGAATGGACCTTCAAAAATCCATGAAAGGACTGTATTTTCACATAAGAAACAAATGACTAAATAGGTAGTAATAAATTTATATATTATCATTCTATAGACTTTAACTACAAAATCATTAAAAGAAAATTTTTTGTGTTAAAAGCTAGCATATGGAAGTCATATAATGCTGTTTTTATTTTATTTATACTTTTATAAATGCACTTATAAATACTCACTTTTTGCTTCCCTGTCACCTTTCTTCAGCCCCACTTTTAAAATTCTAATGTAATGTCTTTGATGTGAATTATGTTCCTACATATATATGTATATCTTCATATTTGTGTAAAATGTTTCAATATATACAACCTAGTTTCATATGACTATTATTTAGACTATCACACCTACCATCACTACTTCTGATCTCTGTATGATAGGTGTAATTATGTATACATTCATTTATGATGACATGTGAAAATATGTTTAATACAGATATATATTTATTTGTCAATGATATGTAATATAAATTTTGCAGACTTTAAATAAGTTCCTTAAACTTAAGAAAAAAGTGCTACTATGTACTTTCCATTGCCAGAAGAAATTGTCTTGTGCATCTCTTGAAAATCACTAATAAGTGTTTCTTTGACCTCCCTTTCTGGTTTGTGACTTAGAGAGTTTATTCCTGGCTGATCTGGAACAATATAATATGGCATATAGAATCATGAGTTATTATATTAGCAGTGAGCAAATTGTTTTTACAAACAGATAGTAAATAATTTAGGTTTTTCAAGCCGTACCTACCCTTTTGCAACCACTCAACACTGATGTAGCATGGAAGGTCCATAGATAACATCTAGAAAAACAGAGGCAATGAGATTTAGGTTTCTCATAATTTTCACAAGTCATAAAATAGCATTCATTTCAAAATTCTTTTCAGTCACATAAAAACGTAAGAATCCTAGTTTATAAGCAAAAGGTTGCTGATCTTGTACAATGTGATAAGTAGAGATATAAATGCAAACACATCTATATATTTATTGAGAGAGAGAGACAGGAAAAGACAGTGAGAGACAAAAACATAGAGAGGAATGAGAGTGACAAAGCACTAAAAATCTAGGATTAACTCCATTACCATTTTTATCACAACTGCATTTCTAGTGAATTCCTATATCTTGCTGGATTTCTTAACATATAATAAATATGTTTTGAATGAGATAAAATGATATAAAGTTTTCTGTTGCTGATTAGAACATTTATTCTCAGGTTATGGAAAATAAATGAATCAATAAACTAGAAGAATAATTATAATGTACAACTGATAACATTAAATTCTCAGTAGAGAATCAAATCATTGCGTACAATATTTCTGGCAGAGTTTTTAAACAAAAAT
Organism: Xerus rutilus; assembly: GCA_028644305.1. Taxonomy (NCBI): domain Eukaryota; kingdom Metazoa; phylum Chordata; class Mammalia; order Rodentia; family Sciuridae; genus Xerus; species Xerus rutilus. Next base: position 29,580,351 of record CM053409.1, read on the forward strand.
GGCAAATTGTTTCAATTTATCTACTTTAGTATATAATTTTTGTAATTTTTCTACACATCAAAAATTCTTGTTGCTGTATTTTACAGTATTTCTTCAACATTCTGCAGTAAGCACATGTGCAATTTGGCATCTTTTGGTGTATGGCCAATAGAAATCAGATGTCTTTATTTTTATCCATTTTTCTCAATTATATCTATTTACCATCTTTTCTTTATGTTGATATATTTCATCTTATTCTTTCGATATTTATTTTGAATAAAGTTGATTCAGGCTACGTGTCACATGCCATGAATTAGTAAAGGGAAAATAATAATGAGTGTGTGCTTAACTGCTTCAGTTTTCTATCTAGCAGTTTGTTTTACACAGAAACATTGCATGCCTTTTGTGCTAACTAAATTCAATCTCAAATATTTTTCTATATTTATTACTAGCAAGCTTTCTTTAACCTCTATTTCCTTTCTTTTTTTTCTCTCTCTTTACTTTTTTGCATTTTTTTTCCTCTTCTGTCTGCTTCTGGTACTCAAGGATATGGTAACCAGTAAGTAATAGGACATGATCTACAACATTGAGACACTATCAGAGTTAATTTATTTTATTTCTTGGTTAAATAAAATTAAATTCATTTCAAGGAGCAATTGGACTTAATAGCAGAAAGTGTAATACTGCCTTTTTTTGACATATTGTCCACTTTGCATTTCTGATCCAAAGAATTATATTCCAAAGAATTTCACTCAGTTTCAGCCACTAGCTGTTAGAAGTCTGGATTTTGACCAACCTATGACCACTCTTATATCCAACTATCAAAATGTAGTGCTATTGAATACTAATCTTCCAAGTTTCTTTCTCTTTTATTTTATTTTATTTTTTTTTTGATACCAGGGATTGAACTCAAGGGTATTCGACCACTGACCCACATTTCCAACTCTGTTTTGGATTTTATGAAGAGACAGTCTCACAGAGTTGCTTAGTGCCTCGTTTTTGCTGAGGCTGGCTTTGAACTCGCGATTCTCCTCCCTCAACTTCCCAAAGTGCTGGGATTACAGATAGGCGCCACCGTGCCTGGCTCTGATCTTCCAAGTCTTTACCAGCTGCGGTCTAGACCCCTATGTAGTTCAACCTTGCTTGATGTGACCTAGGTATAGGCTTGAGTCATCTTTTATGTGAGACTGATTGCAATAACAGTGTCCCTCTTTCCATGTCAGACTTTGACTCAGGTTGTCACCTGAATTCCCAAGAAGGTACTCCTTAGAAACCTTTATCAAGAATTCTTCTCAACCAGGGCGCGGTGGCTCAAGCCTAAAAGTAAAGTGACATTCCCATTACATTTTTGACCATCTATATTTAAAAATTATGTTATATCTACAAAAATATATATCACAAAAACTACACTGGCATCTTTAGACCCTTTCTTCTGATCCATTGGCCAACTTATCTATCTTTAAGCTATTAAAAAATTGTCCTATTATGCCAATTTTATATACTGCTAGTGTCTGTTAGTGTAGATCATTTCATGTCACTTACTGTTTATAATATATTTTTATGGCAGAAATACATTGTTTCAGTGAGAAATACTAAGAAATACTTTTTATTTTCTGAAATTAACCTTGTGACAATTACAAAATATAATTTTTCAATAAATATTGAATAAAAATGTTAAAAGAAATAATTTAATTATATGACTTTTCAATATCAAGTAAGACTACAAAATATATTATTAAATAATTATACATAGTATTAGAGTTTAAATGTATAGGATTCATACATTTCTGTGCTTGTTTACAGTAGAGTCTCATTTGGTATATAATAAAAATTAATTCTCATTCTACTTCCATTTTAAAAGAAAGCTTTATTGAGATACATGTACAAACAGAAAAATGTACATGCATAAGTTTACAGCCCAATGTCTTTTCAGAGAACAAAGACATTTGTGCTATTAGCACTCAAATTAAGAAGAATCCTCCTTTACAACATAGGGTGTAGGTCACATTCCCCTTCTACTCAATAATGCCACCCCCAACTCTAGATTTCATTTTACTGACTTATAACCAATAGATTATTTTTGACTCTTTTGAACTTTACATAAATGAAATTATGCAATTAATTTTTTAAAGTTTAGCTTTATTCACTCGATTTTGAGTTTATGTATTCTATTCCTAATATCGTAGCATTATGTAACATTTTTGTTCAATAATACATACTATTTCATTTTGTCAATGTACCATAATTTATTTATCCATTCTCCTAATGATAACACATAGTTAACAGTTATGGGTTATGGCAATTGCACTGCTATGAATATTTCAATACATGTCATTTTGTGCATATGCATAGACATTTCTATTGGGCATATAACTAGGAATGAATTGCTAGGTATTGTTGTATATATGTTCATGTTTAGTGTGGATCTAATATTGCCATATTTTCTGATATGGAAATGATAATCAGAATCCATTATTTGTATGATATTAAGACAATTTTTAATAGCTTAAAGATTGATAAGGTAGTCAATGGATTAGCAAAAAGGGTCTAAAGACACCTATGCTTTTGTGTTTGACTGTTTATACACACTTTTCCAAAGTGTTTAGACCACTTTACATTCCTACCATCAGCCCAAAAGAGTTCTGGTTGCTTCGTTTCCTATTTTCTGCTTTTTTATTACTCAAAAGTACATGTATTGGTATCACATTGTGGTTTTCATTTGCTGACAATTTATGAAACTGAAAAATTGTTCATATTTTATTGGCTACTTGAATATAATTTTTTATGAAACATTCATTCAAATATTCTGTACTTTTTTTTACTGTGTAGTTTTTATTTTTGTTGTTCTTAGTAGGGTCTGTATATAATTACATACTCATGTTAAATCATTTAAATAATATACATATTGTTTAGTATCTTCTTCCTTTTAGTCAATTCCAATTCTGTTCTCTTATGGTAATTTATGTTAAATACAACTTCAATAATTTTAATAAAGTTTACCTTTTTCTTTCATTTTCAGAAATATTATGCCCTTTTTAAAAGCAATTTTTGTTTATTCCAAGGTCCCAGGAGGTTCTCCTACATTTTCCCCTAAAAGTTTTCTTCTTTTACTATTTTTATTTTTAAAAGTTCATTTTGTATATGATGTGCAGATAGTGAACAAGTTACCTTAATTAAAAAGACCTTCTTCTCCCTTTTCACTGCATTATTGCTTTTGTCATAAACCAGGTGAAAACAGGTATAGTTGAGTTTTTAGACCCTTTATTCTGATCCATTGGCTACTTTATCTAATTTGATCTTATTAAAAATTATCCTAATATTATACAAATTACATATTTTGTTATCATTCCCATATTAGAAAACATGACAATTATAATTTAGCAAGTATATTGAAGTAGAAATAATTTTAAAAATTTGGAAAATAAATTTTATTATGTATCATTTTAAATTTTTATGTAGAGCACAACATAAATATAAACTAGTCTTTAAGCCCTGCAATGTATATTAAAATATTCTAAAGAAAATTTCAAGTTCAACATTTCTTTAGCAATCCTTTTTAAATGACTTCTATGTATTTCTGATACATTTTAATTCTTTTTTTTGTTTTGACAATGCGATATAGTAAGCTCATATTGTACTTTCTTGTTCTATACTAGAAATAGATATTTCTTCAAGGATATTTGATGCCTTTTATTAGGAGACAAATTCAGAAACCAAGATCTCAGCACTTACTTTGTTAACTGCTGCTTCATGCTCTGTGTCCATTCCATTGAACAGAATGAATACTCAGGGTAGATTTTATGCATTTTGTTTGTGTGTGTGTGCAACTATATACACAGACATAGACAAACATTCATGGCAGAAGAGGAAAGCAGCTCAGAATATAGTCACTAGGAAGCAAGAAGAGCTCTCTCTCTCACTAGGAACCAATATAAACCCTAAGGTAATGACACTAACTCACCTTCTCAGTTACTACTCAGTTAATCCCTACCAGTTGATTAACACACTGATTACATTACGACTCTCAACTCAATCATTTCTCCTTTGAATGTTTTAGTATTGTCTGACATATGAGCTTTTGGGGGATACATCATATCTAAACCATAACAGTTATACATAAAAATGGAAATCACTGTAATATATTCACACATGCACATAGCATAATTTGGTCAATTTCATTTCACATTTTCTCCTCTTTCCTATCCTCCTCCCTCTACTTTATTCCATTTCCACTGTTCTCCCTTCTACTTTCATGAGATCTCCTTGTATATATTGCACTTTTTATAAAAGCCTGTTTCATTTGATTTCCAAATCATCATTGTAATTATTTTTGTTATCCAATTGAATTATTCATTATTTTGTATATTATATTAAACAATGAGAACAGTATTAAAGAAACAGAGTATTTGACTTCAGAAAGCTTTTCTTCTGCTGAAGTCTTAATAGAGGGCAATTATTAATTAGGTTGGCATTAGTTGTTTAACAAGTTGATCCCAAAATGCATTATAGTTCAAACATAATGTATTTGTTTGCTTACACATCATTCTATGAGTTTCCCTAGTCATCATGGTGACTATTCTTCCCACAATCACTTGACTAAGAGAGCTTCTCACTCAATACCTGCCTTCCAAGTCCATCATGACTACCTCCCTTGGGTTAGCCCAAAGGTTAATAGATCATAGAGCTCATGCAAGAGGCTTCTGTAAGGTGGGGTTAGAAATTACTGTTTTCTTTTCTTTCTGCTTTCACTCCAATATCTATAAGTCTGTCATATGGTCACAGGTAACAGCCAGGAAGCAAAGAAATATGGTATTTGGTGTATGTTCAGGGAAAAGGTAACATATTCTGGTGAGTGGCTAATAATAGTTACCAGAGAAACATATCAAATGTTTAAAAAGTAGACCTGCTCTGGTTTTGAAGCATGAAAAGGAACCCATATGAACTACCCTGTAAGTATTCCCTCGAAACATCTAAAACACAACACAAATAACAAAAAAAAAATCTCTGAATTCTAGATATTTTTATCACAGTACTTGGAAGTTTTTGCATTAAGAAATGTACACATTTACTCAGCAGTAACATTCAGAGAGTTCTGTATTGAAGAAATATAAACATAATTTAAAAATAATTTTATTACAAATATACCTACTGATTGGACAATCACATTTCTGGAACTTCATACTTTAGAAATAAAAGCATATTTTTAAAACTATTGCATTAAATATGTACTCATTCTCTCAAAAATTCAATTGCTCTGGTTGTATACCAAAAAAATAAAAGAATATCATATTGAAAAGCTCTGTTCTCAGTATTTTATACACTCTGAAGAATTATTTGTATTAGTGAAGGCAAAAAAAAACCTAGAAAGTTGAAACCTTTTAATAGGAAAGTAATAGAGGGGTTGAAAAAGTATTTTATGATCATGATCATAATATATTATGCAACTGTTCCTTAGAACAGGATCTAGTGGGAGTACAGGAATTTTTACAATGCCCTAATAAGAAAGAAAAGTTCCATAATTACCACTGCATGCCATCTGAGCTCATTTTACCAAAATAATAACAAATTAACCAATATTTCTAAGTGCAAAGGGCAAATTTGTGAAAGAGATATAAAAGCATGATGAAAGTCATCACTATGTTTGCTCTTTGGAATTCTTCACTTATCCAAATTCAGGTCAGGTGAATATTTGAAGTAGTAAAGTACAAGGACCACATATTATATCACCCAGTGCCCAATCATTGTTGATGATACACTACCTAAAATGATCAGTGGGATTATTAGAGAATACAAACAATGAAATAACTGAACAGATACTAACTATAATGATAATGATGTGTATATCACAGTGATGTGATTAAATGTGTTTTTACTTACTTTTATATATTTTCTGATATCTGTAGAAGTACTCTTGGAAAGCATATCTTTTTTTTAATATTATCAACACAAACAATGCTAGGTGGTATTGAGGCAGAAATAACATTGTAATTCAAGTCTTCCAATTCTAATTTTCTTGCAGAATTCATGTGCTTTTTTTTAATTTGTTTTAAGTAATAGGTTCTGGCATTTCAAACAGTAAATCTCCCTTTGGGACCATTAAGTTCAGATTTTAAGAACTTGATTACACATATACACACACACATACAACATTTATACCAAACTGTATATGTCTTGCATGATTTTTTTGGTTCAGATAACTAAAATTGTTTACCTAAATGTATGAGGTTATATCACCTACCATTTCATTGTCTAAAATATGAGATGTTTTTATAGTATTTTGAACATGAGTTTTTAGTAATGACTCATAACAATAAATGCTGTACCCATACTCTATTTGCAGAACATTTTCAAACAACCTAATGTACCCATGGGGAGATTTTTATTTTTTAGTATTTGGCCATATAAAGATAATGGTGTATATAATCTTTTAAAATCCTAAGTAATTCAGAATCACATTTTGACTTTTAATGATTCTCTTTCATCTTTTTTTATATTTGAATATTTTAGTAAGTTTTCTGACATGATTTGTTTTCTTTTTATTCAATTGTTTCTTACATGAAAAGAGCTATGTGAAAAACTCCATAGCAATTCTAAAGCAGATATTCATGCTCTCATAATTCAATTTATTTTCAGAGAAGTCAAATTTATCTATCTAGCTATCTATCCATGTTTCCCTCTCTAATATACAAACATGGCATCTTTCCACTTGCAATTCAACAATCATAACCTAGTCAAAGATATTGTGTTGATTGCATTGCATGTGCCTACTAAAGGACCCACTGATTAGCTGTCATGGAGACGTGGTCTCAAAGAATTATATGAACATTTAAACCAACCTTTGAAATTAGTTTCAGGAGCCAGACAGGTTAGGCTCTTTGTTCATTTTGTTTTTCTTTCCTTCCTCAAAGGATGGTTTATTATTGCTTTATTATAATAGTGATACTGTACATTTGTTTTGGTGGTGCAAATTCTGACAATGAAAGACACTACAAGACCAGTGTAAATTCACCTTCACATCCTATGAGAATGGGGGCAGCAGGAGATCATTAACGTAGTGTAAAAGCAACAATCAGATGTTCCAAATATTTTGAAAATAATTTTCCCAAACCTAGGCTACCACAAATAGAATAGACTTTACCATTAAATAAATTTGAGAACAAAACTATGGACATACTTTTTTAAAATCATGCCACAACTGTTTCTTTATTCTGCAAAGAGGGACCAAAACATGTGTCTATGATTTTGTAGGAATTAAATGAGTTAATTTGTGATATTTCTTTATGTGATATGACTTACCCAAGAAAGCTGTAGGCAAGTGAAGACATTTTGTGTGGTCTTCCAGATGAAAAGATTTGAATAGAGAGACATGATTTGCCTGCACAGCCTGTAGACTATTGGTCCAGAGCTATGAATCTTTTCTATAACCTATTATCTTGAACTATCCTTGATCCTGCTCTTCTAAAATAGCATTATTAAAGAACAATGAAATATACTTAATGGAGAAAGAGGAGCTCAATCTCAAAGTAAGGTAGACTAATATAACTCACTAGGACTCAAACTTGTGTGACTATACCTATACATTAAAATAAAATTTACCATTGATAATTTGAAATGACTAAAGAGGAGAGGAAAAAGTTTGACTTTTCTCTATAATTTTTTTCATCAAGTTGATAGAGGATGGTATACACAATTAGATCCTGTGTTCCATATATACTATGAAAAATGTTGTTTGGGGATATTTTATGCAGCAAAAAAAAGGAAGGCAAATAAATGGTGAAAAATTATAATTGTATAAATAAAAATAAAAATGTACATACTATTAATAACTAGTGAATTTTTAAACATTCAAAGATCCAATAATGTTGTATGAAAATGAGCTAACACATTTGAAACCTCATTATAACATTTACAAAGTCTGAAACTGGGTATGGCAGTGCCTTCTTGTAACCTCAGTGGTTCAGGAGGCTGAGGCAGGAGAATCACAAGTTCAAGGCCAGCCTCAGCAATTCAGGTAGGCCCTAAGCAACTTAATGAGAACTTGTCTCAAAATAAAAAATAAAGAGGCCTGGGATGTGGCTCAGTGGTTAAGTGACCCTGAGTTCAATCCTCGGTATCAAATATAAATAAATAAATAAATAAATAGTCTGAAATGGCAACATTTTGTAAATTGAATTAATTTTTAATGTATCAATCTGTCTTATTATACACATAACCCCCTAAAAATAGAGATAAAGACAGTAGCATTTGAAAAAAGGTATATATAGAATTTACATGTGTTTTACCTTTATAGATAAGTTATTCTTTGTAAAAGATTGCAAAAGATACCTTTCAATCTATGAAATATCTACTAATCTATTAAGATACCTCTCCTGAAAGAGACAATGTTCCCAATGAATTCAGTTGTCTTGCACATCTTTCCTAATCCATATATTATGTGAGCTTCCTAGATTTTTTTTTTTTTTTGGTGCTTCCTAGATTATTAATGAAGGAGATGCAAGGGTGTGGATAGAGGATGAGGTCTGACTTTTTCATGTCTTCTTTATTAAATTACAGCTTGCATTAAGATATTGAATGAATACTTCAGGAAATGAAAGTATCATGAGGTCTTTATTACTACCTTATCTCTTATGAAGATTTTATACTTTAAAAAAATAAGATGGTATTACTTCTAATTATTTTTTAAACATAAAATTGAAAAATCTTTTTAGCTGTTATTTTTCCCCAAATATATGACTCTTACAAATATGATGTGAAGTTGAAAAACTCACAAATATATGTCTGAACATTTATTGACTTACAGAGGATCTAAGGAAGACATTCAGCAATAAAACTTACCCCTTCAGCCTCTGCTATGATGAACCTCTTATGTTTTATCCCAAAAAACAGAATCAATTCCTTGTTCTGATGATTTTTTACAGTAGTCTTCAAACATTGGTGTCAGCAATTGTTCCTTCTCTCCCTCAACTCTGAGAATTTACCACAACCTCAACTCCAAGAGTTTGCCACATTCCACTGATTCTATCTATAACAGTATATTAATTTGCTCTTCTTTCCATTCTTATTGTAAATATTCTGGATCAAGCATAGTCTCCCATTGCAGTGCTTCTTGGATAAGAATACAAACTGTGATTCTTAGGTTTGAATCCTTCTCTAAACTCAAAAGAATTTGATATTGGAAAAAGTTTCTTAGCCATTGTAAGATTCATTTTCCCATGTTCAGAAAATAATGGAAATTATTGTATGTCTCATGGGTATAAAAAAGAATATTATATAGATATGGAACATGTGTAAAGTAGCAATATATATCTATAGCACAGGTATGCTATTAAATATAAAGGACATTGAAAACTGCTACACATAAAGTTAATTCATAAATATTGCTGGTAACATTGGTAACATTGTCATTATTATTGTCATGTTCATATTTGGCTTTGTCTCCATTCTTTTTTAAAACCACTCTATTAACTATATCTTTTGAAACTTGTACTTTTTAACCTTTATCCTAATGTGACATACAGATGAAATCATATTCCTTAGTTCAGCTTTTAAAGACTTCCATACATGTCAAATTTTTTTTCTATTTTGTCATTATTTGTTTATATCTATTGACCAATAGCTGTGTAAAATTTAGTATAAGATTTGAAATATATCCAAGTATCTTCCACTATTTCCCTTCAATTTGTCTATACTCCAACCAACATTTTTTGTCTTAGAATTTCTTATTTTTATATGTTTCTCAGATCTTGAGGTCTTATTAAAAGCTAAGTAAATATAAACTTTATGGTCACAATGTATTATCAGGGAAAAATATTCTCTCCACTCTATGAATTTTTATGCCTATCAAAAATCTCTTAATATTGTTTTTTAGTTACAAAGTTATCTGACTTATCAGACTACAGAGTCTCAATATAGTTCAGATGAACCTTTCTTCTATTGTCTTTGAACAGTATCTGTTTCTTTCTGTAATTTATTAATTCTACAAATTTATCAGTAATCAGTCTGCTTATTTTTTTTGTCTCTACTTTAGTAGAATGTAAGTTTTATAAGGGTAGGGAATTTGATTATCTTATTCCCCAGTATTTTTCCCATGCTAAAAATAGTCTGATTAAAAAAATAGTAGCCAAATATGGATATTAAACTATGCAAAGATTTATAATTCTTTTTTGCCACATTAAATAGTCTTTGGCCAAGAAAACTCAAAAATTTTTGGCACTGAGAAAGTCATGCATCAAAGTATATTCATTTTATCCATCACTTTTCAACCTCTGGTATTCCCCGAGTTAGAGATGGCATAAATTCCTAGGGAAAGTTGCAAGACTGGAAATTTTTACTTTATTTGTAGCTATCTTTTATTCTTTTTTTTTGAAAGTATAAAATAATTTATACTTATAAATTTGAAATAATTTTAGACTTACAGAAGAATTACATAGATAAAAAAGAACTCATATATACCCTTAACTTGGCTTTCAACAGCCATAATCTTAGTATATTCATTCAGAGTAAGAATTTAACAGAAATATAATACTAATGAACTATTGATTCCATCAAGGTTTCTATAGTTTTAGTCATATTTATGTCACTATAGCACATACCTAACATAATCAAATTACTTTTACAAAAGAGGGTTTATTTTGGCTAAGTTTTAGAAGTTTCAGACCATAGTCTTCTGGCCCCTTTGCTTCTCTACCTGTGTCAAGGTGTCATATCAGATTGGGGAGCATGTGGCAGAGTAAAACTATTCACTTCATGGCTAGGAAGGAAAAAACAGAAAGAAGGAATGGCTGAGGTCCTCCTATCACTTTCAAGAGCATTCCTCCAGTATCCTGAAAACCTCCCACAATGCCTTCCTTACTTCTTAAAATTTGATCATATCCCAATATCATCATGGACTAGGGACAAAGATAGTGGTCTCTAGGGGACATTCCATTTGCAAACTAGAGCATCCACTAATGTCCAGTCTTTGGCCCAGGATACAGTTTAAGAGACTACATTGCATTTAGTCATCATGTCTCATGTCTTTAAATTTGTGGAAATTTTGCAATTTTTCCTTGATTTTCATGATGTTGGCACTTTTGAAGAGTACTAGGTATATATATTGTAGAATGTCCATTGATTAAGATTCTTCTAATGTTTTCTCATTAAAAATTTAGATCAGACTGAGGTTATAGATTCCTGGAAAAGATACATAAAAGTAAAGACAGAGATTTTCTTTTAGATGGAATCAAATAAACTGTGCCTTCACTGAAAACATTCTGAAGAGGAAAAGTATTCTACTTAGTCAAAACAATGAAGCAACCGCCAAACCTGTAAACAGGATGGTAGTTTTAATATACTTAACAAAAACAAAACTTGTCAATTCTGATAGATGTTTAAGAAATCAAAGAGCAAAGAGCAAGATAAAAAGATACAATATCACAATAGTATTGTTTTAAAAACCCATTGCCATTAATTCCACAGAGAAATAATTTTTGTAGTCACCAAAGTTTTAGAACATTGTAAAACTTTTGTATATTTTATTATTATTTAAATAAAATGTTCACTAAAACCTTTCTACAAATATTTAATTTAAAAATCAAATTAGGAAATAAAATTTAAAATACATTTATTATATTTAATATTTAGTAAGCATTATTTTGGTCCACTTTTTAAGCATTTCAGCAATTTGATGAGTTGCAAGTGTCCAAGATAAGCTAAATTAAGGTTCACTGCAGTTGCTCACAGTTTTTTCCTGATTTATTTACATTCATTGATGTCAGTCAAATCAGTAAAGATAGCCACTATTGATTTTGCATAATTAAGAATTAACTTATTTCAAATTTGAAATAAGTGGTGACATATTTAATTAAATATCACATCTTAAGGCTCCAAAATTACTTTGGAGATATACTTCAGAGACCAATTTTCTACATAAATCAGGTTTTATGTAATTAGCTTATTATTTTATTTCCAGAAAAGACATTTCCAAAGTATTAAACAATATTGTATATCTAAGTAATCTAACACTTTTAAAGTAATCAAATCAATGTAAAATATAAAAATCATTAAATAAATATATTTTATCCTTAATATGCTAATATTTGTTTTTAATTTTAACTATGATTTTATATGTCAAGAAATCATTGATTTCAAATAATACTACAATTTATTTTGCAAGACCGCAAATTGCCAACATTAAGGTGTTCACTCCTTGCTGGTTCTATTCACCAATAAATCTTACCAGTCCCAGAATATAATTGCATGCAAATATATAACACATATATTTATAAATTTCAAATTATTATTCAGCAGTGACTAAGCTATTTTAAAATTCAGATTTACAGGATTTAAATTTTAAGCTTAGACTTGAAATATAAAGCACTCTGTATACAGGAAACTTCATCTATGTAACTTAGTATTTTTATAGCAATTTAAAACAAAAAGAACATAAATAGAGACAAGAATCTTTCATTTGAGTAGACTTGATTATACATTTCTAAACTCATTTTATTTTTGCATAATTTAAAAATTTGGAAACGTTTCACATATTTTTTATTAGAGGCTTTTGAGACCAAACTTATCTCCACCTGCACAATTTTATTTGCTTCCAATTAAACAACTTAAACATATAAAAATATTTGAGGTAATAATAATTATTATGTAATAATTCAAATAATTTTAGCCATTATCAATAAATAATAATATGCATATATGCACAAATATGCACTAGTCAGTTATTAATATTAACTACATTTTTATCGATGTATTGTTATTTTACAATATCGAGATTCGTTTTGCCATATTCATACATGCACATAACACAGTTTATCAGTCTCATTCTCCTTTACTTTCTTTTTCCCTCCCCTTCTCCCTGTTGTTCAGGTCAGCTTGCTGTATTAATTATATATAATTAATACATAATTATATATAAAAGTCATAATTATATATAAAAGTGAGATTTATTGTGATATATTAATACATGGACATAGCAAAACTTGGTAGATTTCATCCCCCAGTACTTTCCATGCCTTCTTCTCTTCCCTCCCTGTAGAGTCCCTTATTGGACTTTATTGAACTCCCTTCTACTTTCATGAGATCTCATTTTTTATTGCTTCATAAAATTTTTCTATCTTCTGCATACGAGAGATTTCTACCCTTGACTTTCTGAGTCTGGCTTATTTCACTTAGCATAATGGTCTCTAGTTCCATCCATTTACTAGCAAATACCACAATTACATTCTTCTTTATTGTTGAGTGAAAGTCCATTGTGTATATATACCAGATTTTCTTTATCCTTTTGTCTGTCGAGAGACCTCTTAGACTGATTCCATAACTTGACTTTTGTGAATTATGCTGCTATAAATGTTGGTGTACATTTATCACTGTATTATGTTAATGTTGATCCTCTTCTACAGGACAATTCAAATTTTTCCTTTTGTGCATTAATAATTTTTTTACTTAGCATCAACTAATAATAAATAATTTAGTAAACACCTAATTTTAAACATTCTCATAATAAAATCAAATTATTTAACACTTTTCTTTTAAACTTCTTGCCTAGAGTTTTAGTAATTTTCTGAACTTGGTGAAAATAGACACATATCTTAAAGTGTGTGAATACTTTATGAGAGTAAGAACATAGAACCAAGTTTTTACAACTTTAGCATCTACATTTGAAATTAAAACAAATTCTGGGACTCATGATTGGAAATAATATTGGTTGTTATTTTACTTAAAATTATTTCAGTCACAACAAAATATCAATTAAAAATTCCATATATACTAAAATTTTTAGTTTTTTCAAAATAATAATTCCAAAGTACCTAATTAAGCGTAGTTTGAAAAACTATTTCTCATAATGTAGATCAAAGATGCTTGGGAATTTCAAAAAATATATGTTTGTGTCATAGAATTATTTTCCTAATAATATTTAGGTATTCTTTCATGAGTGTACAGTGACTCTTCAAGGGCTACATTATCTGTGACGTTTCTACTGGATTGAATGCACAGAAAGATCTGATAATCTATCCTTTAGCTATAGACTTAGTATTGAAGAAATATGCAAAATTATAAAAGAATGCTGCTTCTCTCACACACATTATTTCATTTTGGAAAATAAACTTATTTCTCTGAAAAACATGTTATTAATGATAGCTTGTAATGAATATATTTTCTAAGTGAATAAATATGTTTGATTTTTATCACTTTTAATTTGAATACAGTAAATATTAACAAACACAATTCACAAAAACAGAAGCTCTTTGGATCCTTCAACAACTTTGAAGATTATAAAGAAGTCCAAGTTTCTGGAACTTGACAGCCATTGGTTTAATTATATATATAAAGCACTCAGGTGCTTTTGATTGTCTGTTTCTGTCAGTACCACAGCTGTTTATTTCTCTCCCATGCCCCTCCCCACAGTTAGGAGACCACTGCTGTAATTGCAAGTTATCACTTGCAGTTATGTGATTCAGCAAAGACGACAGGAAATTGTTTCCAAGTCCTTACTTTTATAAAAGAGACAAACCTTATTTATGACTCCCCTCAAAATGCATTCCATATCCCATGGAGAAAGTATACACATCTTTGTTAAACCAAATAACGCTCAAAGATGATCACATGACTGTGGCTGGGATCAATTGTGAAAAATCTCTGGAGAGAGAAAGGAGAACAACTTTTTGGAATCTATGACCACATGGAGAGTGAATACTCACAATGAATAGGACACTAAAAGCAGGAAAGAAATTTTGAGAATGGATTTTTAAAGAGGTTATATTATTTGAACTTATTGTGCTGAATTTAGTTTTAAAAATCTGACAGGTATTAGGCACTCTGAACTTCTCACATACAACTGACCATAATCTTTCTCCAAATAATTATATTCAGTGATTCTTGAGATTTTATGTTGACATTTTTATGATAGTTCATATTTAAAATTAAAGTAGTAAATGTAGCAGGCTAAACAGTTAAGTGATTTTTAAAAAGATAACTTGAGACAATTTGGTGGTAGGTGGTCAAATATAAAGAAGTGGTGATTCAAAATAAATATAAGGCCACAGATATCAAAAAACATTCAGTGTATTTTTAAAAGAATATTATATTTTCCTTGAATAAATACACATTTTTCCATACACTAAAAATGAGTTATGTACATGAAAGTGAGTACACTTCAAAACCTAAATATTTTGAGTGTTCACCATCTCCATAGATTCCAGGGATAGGTCATAATTGGCCTCAGCCAATCAGAGTATTTCACAGATCATTTACAATAGTAGGAACCTTTATACTTGCATATAGTTATTCATTTACTTATATTTGTGCTTTGGTTTGGTTCTGGAGCTTCAAATAGGAGTAGATTTTAAGGTTGACTGCTTACTCTGGTCTTATGCTAAATTTATATGGCTGTCTTCAAGTGAGTTTTCTGATTTTAATTTTCTGAATATAAAATAATTAGCTAAAGAAAAAATAGACAGTAGATCCTCAATACCACATATAAATAATAAATTAATAAAATAAAGATCCATCGACAACTAAAATAAAAAAAATTGACAGTAGAGATACTCAGTCATCTCTTAAATGGATATACTCTTTCATATTTGCAAAAGTTATATCTTGAATTTAATTGCTTGATTGTGTGATTCATTTTGTTTGCAGCAAGAATTTTAAAGGCTAAATCTACTAAAGAAATATTTTACACACCTGTCACAAACTAACATGTCTGACAAATTCACCATAATTTAATCATTTTGCTAATTTTAGGTGTGGACAAATCCTTGCCTGGTAATTATTAACATATTTTTGTTAATATTTGATATTTTTAAAAAAGTTTTAATCTTGGTTTTTGTTTTAGGATAAGAATTCCAAACATGTACATTATTCTTTTAACATTCTTATTTTTTAAAGAAAATTTAAATTAAATGCTTTAAAACAATTTCATAATGACTTCAAAAATATTTGCTTATATGCTTGTCATATAATATTGAGAAACAGGACTGATTCTCCTGCTTTAAGTGGATTATAGGAATAATTGAGAGTTCTTTATTGGTAGTATTATAGCTTTGATTTTGTACATGTCACATGCATGTAATACTAAGACATAATATATTAGAATAAACAAAACAATTTTATATTCAAAGGAAGTACTGATTTTCATATTTGGAAGTATTTCAGAGTACTTCTAAGCATGATTACATTTTTTCTATTTTGAGAATAGAATAATTTTGATTTATAATAACTTCAGACTGGTATTTCTATATATGCTTTTGTTATTTGTTGTTTCTGTTTTTGCCTTGCATTGTATTGAGAAGTAATTTGACTAGAAACAAACAACATGAAAATATGACATCCAATTTACATCTTTCTTTGAGCAAGTATATCACTAGATAATTCAGTTCTAACATGGAACTAAATAGCAATTATAAGAATTTACTCAAATTAGCTAACTTGGTTGTATTTGGTGGAGCAATTTATGGTTTTGCCCATAAATTTGAAGTTTCAATTTATATTTAATGTGGTCCTCCAGCATCTCCTGTGGAAAAGTTGCTTTGCTGATAGCAAGTTCATATCACCCTTATCTCTAGGGGAATTAGTTCAGCATGGTGATGCATCACAGTAAAATTAAAATTAAATTTATGTTGTCTTGTAATAGTTTTTCATAATTACCTGACAACCTAGTTAACACCACCAACATATTTTCTGTTTTGAAAACCTAGCAGGTGTTTGGTGGATTCTCTTCATCTGTTACAAATCAGTACTGATTCCAACTGGATATGTTCCACTCAATAGATGGGCATGTTTTATAGTTGTAGATATTCTGCACCTGTTCAAATAGTATCCGTTCCAAACTTGTCTACCTAGTTGAAGCTGGCTATTCTGTTCTTGACATCTGGCTTGTTTGATCCACATCATTGTCTTTATAGAACAGATTTATTATACACATACTGTTGCACCTGTCTCAAATTATCTAAATCTATGTCTGTCTGGCCACATCATCATTCTCAGTAAGGTTGAGAAAGAATAGGTTGACCCATGTTGAATCACATTTTTGATTCATGGCAAAATTATAGTTCAATTCTTTAAAATAATATCAAATTACAAGAATGTTATCATCCAAAATAATATTAAGCTGAGGATTTTCTGCTTGATCAATTTTTCAATTTAAAAAGTAAAATAGATAAATATTAAGGACTGTTAGATTGAAATGTACTCATTATAGATGATGAGATTAAGCAAATGTGGTTATCCTAAATAAGTCCTTACTAGGCAAGGTAAAATTAACCCTTGGGGAATTGAAAATAAAATGTGTTCTCATGGTGCATAATAGTTTAAGTCAGTTAATATTGGTGCCCCTGAAAGTTAAGAATGGCATAAATGAAGAAAATAAAAAGAAAAAAAAAGAGAGAGAAAAGAGTTCTTAATGTGTATTAGAAAATGCTATTTGTGATTAATATACATTTTTTTCCTGAAAGGAAAACTAAAAATTCTGAAGACATGACTATCTCAACCTATTGTAGGGACAACTCAATTCTCGTAAGAATTATAGGGTTTGGCAATAAGCATTAGATATATTTTTTTTCAGTTTTTGGAGACAAAAGAGAATTCTGTTATCAGTAATGTGTCATATACCCAGAATTTATTTAAATAACAACATCTCTGTCATCTTCACAAAGTTCATTATTTTTTAATATAAGAATTCCACAATACAATTCATTGACATCCAGTTTCAATAATAACCTTGGCACCATTTTAAATCCAATGAATTTCTTCTTCTAAACTAGATTGAGTCAAAAAGAAATTTGAAAATTAAAATTAAATTAGATTTAAGAGAAATTTTATGCCAAAAATTGAGAGAGAAAAAGAGACAACATATTTTCTAAAGTTATAAAGACAAAATAAAAAAAGGTCTACACATAAACACTTGCAACCATTTTAAACTGAAAATAATAGCATATGAAAAAGGAGGTGACACTGTTCTTTAAAAGAAAAATGTAATAAGCTTAGGTTACAAAGCTCAATTTCTTGAAAACAGAAAGAGTTGGTATAAATCAAGAAATGTGTGCCTATAATCTGATAGGCAAAAAACTTTAACTTAACTTGTAGCAAAAGACATGCAAGTGTCCTGATATAGAACAAAGAGAAAATACAGACTTTAAAAAGCACTATAAGAATTTGATTTCAGTTTATACACATCTTTAATTTTTTATAATAAAAACAAATATATATATAAATAACAATATCAAATATATCAAATATTTTCAAAGAATAGCAATATAAGAGAAACAGGCTATAATAAAGAAAAGTCATAAAGACATAAAAAGATTTTAAAGAAAAATATTACAAGTTGAAAAAAGGTAAATTTGTCCAGCATATATTTAAACAGAGTTCCCACAAATAGACTAATCTCAATAAAGAAAAAAATAAGAAAATTTAAGACTTATACACACACACACACACACACACACACACATATTATATATTTGAAAATTTTATTCCTCAAGTATTCCAGAGTGCAAATGGCCATTTTGGGATTGTACAACTTCTGAGTGCGTAAATCAGTCTAATAAATTCTAAATAAATAAATCTAAATGCATAAATCTAAATCATCAGATACAATAGATTCTATTACCAGATGTGGGGTTCTAGAGAAACAGAATTAAAAGAATAAATTTCCTTTGTAGGTTTTATGGTTTTAGAGTTAGCTCTCTAAATTGGTTAGGTCTAAATTTGCTAAGTTCTTTCCTTTTAGCCCTATGGAGAGCACTGATAGTTTATGACATGAACTGTTGAAAGGGGATGCATAAAATGAATGCATTCAATGTTTTCAACTTACCATTTGTAAGAGGCAAAGAGTCTATTGACTCTACATGAATCTTCTGAACACTTCTGTAAAACTAAGGAGTACAGTAATGTTGTCTAGATTTTCCTGGATTCGCTGGACAAAGTACCAAAAATAAGAATTAGCTCAGAGATTAAATTTATCAGGTTCAGATGTGCATAATCAACCTAAAGGGCTTCTCAATGTGCTCTGAAGGAAAATTTTCTGTTTTAGTCACAGGGCTGAGGTTCCTGAAAATCACATGCAAGTCCTCCTTTTGAAATTGCTGGAATTGCAAGGCAAACTCAACTCTTATCCTTGAAGGGTGTCTGCAACTGCGGGCACTGCTAGGAAAAAATAGGATACTATATGATTTGGGATGGAGAATTATGTGAAGACCCTCAAGAGGCTGAGGACATTGAACTCCTTAATTCTGATGTACTTATTTTTCCATAGGAAGGGGCCTTTCTATTTTCAGTGGCAACAACACACACACACCAATCCTCTGTGGTATTGGTCTCTCCACCCCATGTTGAGTAAACTAATCCTGCATTGCCTATGGAAATAGTAATGACATTCCATGATGCAATTGCTAGGCATAATAATTTGGATAGACCTCAGAACCTATGTTCACCACACTCTTTTGCCTCTAAACCTATAATTAGGTGTAAGCAGGCCTCTAGAGGTAAGGTACAGAGAGAGGAGTTGTGTTATACTCCAAAACAACTGTTTGAATTTTTCACTCATACAAGCAGAAGTCCAGGGAGCGTGTATGAGAATGGATTTTAAGGATGTGGGGAAATGATGAAAGAGCCTGAATTTATTAAGATGGGTATATTAAGCAGAAATTCTGGATTTAATGTAAGAGCTTACAGTGTCAAAAAATATTTCTAAACATTTATTTGGTGGTTTGGCCAAAATATTTATTAAAAGATGGCTTACTGTAAATGAGATGGAAATACCTGATATTCCCTGGTTTACTGTTGATTATGTAATTCAAAGATTCAAAGAGACTGGAATCCTCTAATGGATTTGCCATGTAAGACCTTCTTCACACTGAAAAGGTCCAAAGTTTGGCTTTTCACTAACATGTTAAGAAACAAATTTTTGAGCAGTGAATCATCATTTTGGAAGAGCTGTTTTATTATTTTCTCTGTATGTTAGACCTTATCATGGGACACAGTCACTCAATCAAGAAACTTAAATGTGATGGGTATAATTGGATCCCAGAGTGGTAGGGACTAAGTGGAAGAACTCAATCACCAAAGGTAAGGTGGTTGTACATACCATAAGGGACAGAAAATGAATAAAATGCTCTGGCTCAGGCAGATCTACAGTGTTAGCTGATTAACTATAGTGTTTGTAGTAATGAAATATACATAAAACCCACCAAATTCATATTTAATTCATAAAGTAGAAAAGTTCCAGGTTAAAAGTCCAAAAGTATGCCTTAAATCATAACAGCAGAAAATTAAAAGCTTCTCAACCAATACCCAAACTTACACCAGTTACAGACCTCAAAACCTCAAAACCCTTGAGTGAAGGGATAGTCAGGCCTCCTTTGAGAAAGGACCCTATATAGAACCAAACATTTTTCTATTACTTTTTTTTTTTTTTTTTTGGTACTGGAGATTGCACTCAGGGGCACTCAACCACTGAGCCACATCCTCAGCCATATTTTGTGTTTTATGTAGAGACAGGGTCTCACTGAGTTGCTTAGTGCCTCGCTGTTGCTGAGGCTGGCTTTGAACTCGTGATTCTCCTGTCTCAGCCTCCCTAAGTGCTGGAATTACAGGCTTGTGCCACTGTGCCTGGCTTTTCTATTACATTTTGTCCCAGTTTTCTCCAAAGGGACCTTCGGTGTTTAACCAGAGTAACTGGATTTTGGAGAAAGGCAATTATCAAACCTTTTGGAGACTACTAGATATTGACTCTGAGCTCATGTTGGTTCCAGGAGTTCCAAAATGTTATTGTGACCCTCCACTCAAATTAGAGGCTTATGGAAGTCAGATGAGCAATGGAGTTTTAGCCAAGGTCTGATTCAATGCATTCAGTGAGTCACTGAGCTCATCTTATGGTTATCTCTACAGTCCCAGAATACATATTTAGCCTTTAGCAGAATCCCCACATTGGTTTTCTAGACTATAAAGTGAGGGCTATTATGAAGGGAAGGGCTAAATGGAAGCCATTAGAGATGAAAGGAAGGATGGGAGGGATGCAAGAAGGCAAGAAGAAAAGAAGGAAGGAAGAAAAGACAGGCAAATTTTACAGGTGGTTGATAATTTTTGAACTGGGAGACTAGAAGATGTGCATATGGAAGTCAACTTTAATATTTTTTCTACTTCTGTATATATTTGGAAACTCTCAAAATGAAGTATTGAAGCAAAAATTAATCAATTCATCTTAAAATAATTTTTAAAATGGCCTTTTTAAGTAACAATCTACTACAAACTGAAGGGAAACTGTAACATTGGAAGGTTCATTTTCAGGCTTCAATTGACTTGGCTCACTGAAGGTGGAAAGTTTTTTATAGAATTGTTAAGAAATCAAAAGTATATAGAGGTATCTTGGTGATTCCTTAGAGATTACTAAATCTCAAATTATTAAATTTCACCAGAATTTATTTTTAACGAAGATTATTCAGCAAGATCTTGGTATTTCCCAGAAAGACACTAAAATAACTTCTGTCCTAGGAAATTAGGGGGAGGTTTTAGGTTCATATTTCATTTCCTCACTGATTAACAAACCATCCCAATGGGTTAATTTGTGATCATCTGGGTGACTTTGTACTAAGCTGTTACAAAAAGAGTTCAAAATCACTTTTTGATGGCTAGCATTTCTGAAGTCTGGAAAAATATTCAATAATTTAAAATTCATCTGCTATTTTTATTAATATTATTAATGTGTAATAGTTATGGAATAGTGGATTTTATTGGGACATATTTGTACATTGACATAATATAATCTGATCAATTACCTCCTCCTTCTTCCTCCTGGTCTCCTTCCTCTATTCTATTAGTGTCCTGTAGGAGCACTCTCCATACCTTCAACCCCTCCCTTCCATCTTTCCCCATTCTATGCTAATAGACTGTGCTCTTGACAGAGAGCACCCCTTTGTTTGTGATCTTTGGATCTGATTGGTCCAAAAGTGCATTTAAGCTTCTGTACTTTCTGGAGTAAATGGTGTTTTCTGCATCTCGCTCCGGTGTTTCTGTGTCTCACTGGGACAGAACAAATTCTTTCTTTACCTACAGCCCGGGGTCAGGGGAATTTGGCTCCGAGGACCGCCACCATCCAGAAAAATCCCATATCATCTTCCTCCCTGAAGACCCCTTCCTTGTCTTTTCTGGACCCCAACTTGTTGAGCAGGACTCACGTGGCACCCCCCCTCCAGCCTCCCTTTTAGCAATAGTGTCCCTTCTATTTTCATTAGATTCTTTATTTCTTTTTATTTATTTTTTAAAATATTTTTTAGTTGTTGATGAATCTTTATTTTATTCGTTTATTATTTCTATGTGGTGCTGAGGATCGAACCCAGTGCCTCACACATGCTAGGCAAGCGCTCTACCACTGAGCTACAGCCCCAGCCCTAGTTTTATTTTTTTATATCTAGCATCTACACATGAGAAGAATATATGACCCTTTACTTTCTGAGCCTGGCTTACTTTGCTTAACATGAGGTTTCCAGTTGCATTCAATTTCCTACAATAACATAATTTCCCCCTTTTTAATGGCTGAACAAAACTCCATTATGTAAATATACCATATTTTCTCTCTCCTTTCTTCTATTTATGCACACCTAGGCTGGTTCCATAACATGACTACTATGGATTGTACTACTATAAACATGGGTATGAATGTACCTCTATAGAGTGCTAACCCTACTTCTTTTTGCTAAATACTAAAGCATGGTTTATCTAGATCATAAGAGTTTTCTTAATAGTTTTTTTTTTGTTATTAGTCCAAAAAATGGTGATTTCTCCTCAGAGGAAAGAAATATATTTTGATTTTTATCTGGCCTCTATGAAGTTTCCCTTATTTATATTTCGTGTAAGACTTTGTAACTTTTTACCTAAACAATACTCAAAATCTCTACAATTGTCTATTTTAATGTTTTAGATCCTTGTAACATTAACCCTATCACCCAAACACTGGAACTTATACCTAAGATATACATTTATTTGACACAAGTAAATATTAGGAGTTCTAATTTGGTAGGGGATTTTTATGATAATAACAAAATATTCACTGTACTTAAATATTCATTTATGTGATTTTATATAGGCCTTAATAATAAATTTATAAACTAATTTTTCAACCTTTAACAAAATCAAAATATTCTGAATTACTATTTCTTTGATAAGAATATTGTTATATGGAATTTTATAATAATACCCTAGGAAACTCAGTTAATATAAACTTACAATGTAAAATATTCATATGAGAATATTTGCTGGTATTTATAAAAATGCTGTTGTTTTCAGTCAGATATCAATATTAAAAGACATAAGTTTATTTGTAAAGTTTTATTTTACCTGACTGTCAAGCTAATACACATTTCAGAAAAAATGGTTGCAGCATAAGCTAGTAAAAAATGAAATGCTAAAATTCTCTATACTTCACATTTCTAGATTTGATATTTTGTAGTTATTTGATATTTGATAATTTAGCTTTTATACATTAGTGCCAATCAATTTAGTTATCAAATTTGATTGGAAATTTATTTTCTATCACATGGAGTATTGAGGATAAAGAAACATGTTCAAAGCACTTACAACTACATAAAGAATGTTATTGATCTATATTTATAATATAAATAAATATTATTTACAATATTTTATTAATTTTATATTAATATAGATCAGTTATTGGTATATATTTTACAATATTCCATGCATAAAATCATTTTTCATTTTATAATGTTGACATCATAACATATGTGTTTTGTAATTACATTTATGTGTGATGCTAGGGATCAAAGCCAGGGCTTCACGTATTGTAGGTAAGCACTCTACTACTTAGCTACAGCTCCAACTCTCAAAATATTTTTAAAACGAGACTTTATGTGGTAGATTTTGGTTTATGAGGCTATAGTAGTATAGCTTTACCAAAGTCATTGTGTGGCAATACTTTGTCTAATGTGATAACCCAATTATCTAAAGTAGAAAATTAAGTCTTCTCATTGTTTTAAGTATACAATATAATGAATATCATAAAATAAGTGTTTCTGTGATATTTTCTTTGATTTTTTCCATGGATTAAATATGCAAATATTTTGGATAAAAAATTGTGACATGAAGCTTAGTGTTTTTCTTGCCAAAATTCTGCCATAAATTTGCACAAATCTATTCATGCAGTATCATTATTTTTCCTCTCTAAGTTGGTTGCTATACATCGATAAGTTGAATATGCTATTGTGAATATGTTGGCTATCAACATTTATGTTTGATGAATTTCTTTTGGGCTTCTCCACCTATTTATTTTAACCATGAAACTTGTATTTTAACTTTTAAGTACAAGTTTATACTGAACGAACTTATATACTTACACAAACCTTATATTTAGTGTAAGACTTTGAATAGTTTGTATAATTGTTTCTCATTCTAGATTTTGTCTCTTAAATTGGATGTTTCCTTTGCTGTACAAAAACCTCTGGATTTGCTTTGATCTTGTTATATTTGCTTTTATTTCTTGAGTTTTGTGGGTCTTCTAAAAAAATACTGCTTATACTAAGTAAGGTCTTGTATTTTTTCCCTAATGTAAAAAAAAACAAAAACAAAAACAAAAACTCAAATCAACTTGTGGTTTGTCAGTCAACATCCATACCTGGACTCCTGACAGTCATCCAGAATGTCCTTGGTACAGTACTGAGAAAAAATAAAAATGTAAAATGGTAATCTCAAAGAGCCTCAGTTTGGAACAAAACATAGGAGCTAGTGGACCAATAAACTTGACACACTTCTACTCCTTGTTCAGTATAAATATTGATCTAGTGGATCATAAACTTAACACTTTTGTGATATTTTATTAGCATAGTTAGTGAACAATGGCTTACTCAGATCAGCATAAGCTTCTACACTAGAACTTTTAAGAGAAAAACCCTCTCTCAGGACCCCCTCACTTGGCAAGAGCTCTGTTTCTTTTCTGCTCATTTACTCTTATATGCTCACCCTCTGTTGCCTATGGATCTTATTCTTCAAGTTTTTGAGACAAGAACCTGAGAAAAAATTGCTACTAGTACAATGCTCAGTGGTAATACCAACAGACATTGCCTGCTGTGGAGCTAAAAGAAACTCAAATGGTCCTGAACTGTAACACAAAGAGGCCTTGCCCATTATGATCATAACAGCAGAAAATTCAATTTCAACATGTTAGAAACGTAATACCTGAACATTAACCAAAAACATACTCAAGACTTTATTCTTACATTCTCTCTAATGTGTCCCTATAACCCTCATAAAAACTGCAAATAATTTCCTCATGTAGCTATTCTGTTTTACTCTCTAAGGCTTTATTTCTGTCCAAAGCATTTGTTACCTATAGGTACTCAATAAATATTTGTTGAATATTTGATGCATCAATTGTTCATGTCTGGTCTACAAGACACTGCAATCTGTGTACCTGTTCTCTTCTTTCAACCTTACCTGATGCCACTCTTCTTATTTTTCTACAATCACCCCATCTACTCATTCAATATCAAACACTCTTTAGCATGGATGGAAATGTGTAATTGATCACTAACAGTTCAATTTTGATGCCACCATTTAAAATAATTATATTCCACTCCATTTATAATAATTTTTTACTCAAAACCACTAACAATCCTTTATCAATTATCATCCTGTGTCTTTCAACACGCTTACTCAAGCTATTGCTTTTTGCATTGTGTCTGTGTCTATTTTTTTTCTTTCCTTAATATAATGTCTGTTTTGAAGGGCATATAGGTTTTGTCATTTTATCTTCAATGATCGTCCTAGGACCTGGAATGTAATTGGAATGAAATTTTTAGAGGGAAAGTATCATGTAGTCTCTTTATCAGGAATTATTGGATGCAATTCTCCCCCCCACACACACCAGGTTTTTAAAATACCTTTTATTTTTTAAAAGTTAATATGTGCATTACAGGAAAAATAAAAACACAAGCAAAGAACAAAGTCACTCAGTCACAAGTAGCTTAGGTGGATGTGTCCCTCCAGGTTGTGCATATGCATACAAAATATCCCATTTTGTCTGATTGAGATCATAGTGTGTAACATGCTTTTCCACACATTGTGAATATTCACCAATTCAAAATCTCAAAGCTACATGAGTATTTTGGATAACCAAGAATACGCTATACCAACTCAATCTGTTTCCTTTCTTGGGGACAAAAAATTCACTGAAGACAGAAATGGAAGCATTTCTATAATCGTACTTATATTGACTTATCTATTTAATATGTATTACTTACTAAAAGATTTAAGCATTAAAAAATTATGGTATATAGTATAATTTTAATTATAATGTCCCTTTTCTTTTTCTGTGTCTTCTTGATACTATGTATAGTTGGAGGAATAAAGTTTCTAGAGAACAAGATCCTAGTAAATAGGTTAGATCCACTCTCAAGCAGAAACCAGCCATGGTGATATAGAGAAACAAAACTCTTAACAGACCTCATTTCTGACAGAGGCCTTGTATCTTTTGTCCTTCTAGATTTTGTTAATTAATACCACTTTAAAAATGTTCATTATATTTTTATTTGGTCTATATTAATTTATTTCATTTGTAATTGTAAATAAAGAATTCTAAGTTATGCTTTGGAAAAGCAGGTTCACATTCTGATTAGAAATGAGATTCCCAGAGCTATATCACATTCCTGAGGGGTTTGGCAGAATTATTGTAAGGGGCTTTCAGTCCCTTTTTCTTTTGCTTTCCATCTTTTTTTTTAAGATAAGGATTATTGTCTGTAGATGTTTGGTGGAAGGAAAGGAAGAGCCCATTCATCAATATTTTGTTATATGAAATGACAATGTCTGCAGAACCAAATTAATTTGCAAGGAAACATTCCACTGTTCTGAACAGGCTTCATTTGTCTCTGCAGTGACCTCCTTTGTCATTCTCAGCAATATTTTCACCCTTTTTTGCAAGTGATTTTCATGAGTCAATGTAAGATCCTTATTGTCTTAGTGTTTTGCACAAAATCTCATTCTTTAAATACTATTGCTAGTTCCCATTTCACTCTCTGATCTTCATGTGTCTATTCTGATGTACCTACTTATTTCTCAGACATACTTATTGGGAGAGCTCACTTCCACTTTGTATTACATATGACATGAACACAATTTCCATTCAATTTAACTTCATTGCAAAAGCATGAAAAGACAAAGAGGTAAAGGCACATCTTTAGTACTGAGCTCTCTTTTCTCCTTTTGAAAAGACAAATGCTTTTGCATGAGTTAAAAATACAAAATAATTTATTAATTTCTTCATATAATTATATTGAAAATCTGGAAGGTATAAAATTTCATTTTATATGCAAGGAAAAATTTAGACAGCTATTGTTTTTCTTTTTATGTTGGCTTTCAAATATAAAATATTCCAGTTATGCTGTTCATTGCATATAAAATGAAAGAAGAGACATCAACATGCAATTTGAATTAATGTGTGAAAATAAATTGTAATACATGTTTTTCTGAACATCAAATTTACTAAATGGGTTTTTTGCCCTTTATTAAATTTATCTAGTTTCTTTGCACAGTAAGAAAACAAGTGAAATTGATAAAAATTTCAATTAAAATAGATAATAAAATTACTTGAATTGTAGTTCATTTGCTCATTCAACACATTTGTTGTTGTGGCTGATTTGCTTTTTGCTTCCTTCTTTGTATTTTGTTTTGGCTTTGACTGCTAGTGTGCTCAGACACTGTCCGTTACTGTGCAAACTGAGAAAAACTCAAAATTCTTGGCCTTGATTTTCTCTATTAACTAAAATTCACTTAATTTATTTATCTTCAATATATTCCATATGCAAGTTATTTGGTGAAGATGTGCTTTGGCATGAATTGATATTTTGCTCTGCTTATAAATTAACAAATGAACCTAATATTTTCATGGATGTTACCAGAAGATATGAGACTCTTAGGTCCAAGCCAAAAGACTTTTGTTTCAAAACACAGCAAGCATTATAAGGTTTATATTTGTATTACTTTCCCCTGACTCACATGTGGCCCAATACTATGCCTGGTAGATACTGTCTCACCATTTTGTTTGTGTCATAACTGAGAATCCCAAAGACTTAGAAATGCCTGATCATTTAAATAGAATAGTAACAAAATTAGCTGACTTTTGTCTGGAAAGAGATGTTATCTTTATTACCCTAGTATTAAAAATCTACCCTTTGCTTCAGAGGGGAATAATATCTCTATCTTCCAAGATCATTTGCTACAATACTGTACTTGTGAAGAAAGCCTAGAACATAAGCTAAAATAAAGACCCGTAGAAGTAGCAAAAAGCATTATTTCCAAATATAGTGCAATAAAGATATATTTCTGGTGTCAAGTAACTCATAATTTAGAAGACGTGAAAGACATGTAACAATGAATATAACCTGATGACATTTTCCTCCAAATTTTATGTGTTTAAATTTTGTGATATCTGAAAATTAAGACAGCATTTATATACTCAAACTAACTTTCTTCATGATTTCTTCCTTTATGTTTATTATTGAAATTTTTCTCTGCAGGATGAGGAGTTTAAGAATACCATTTATAGATATAAAATTTTGTTTAGATTTACAATACCAATAAAATATCCATATAACTTGTGAATGTCAATTGGAAGGTAAATTTATTTAGGGCATATAAACAAAAGTGGGGATAGATATGTGTTTTATTTATAAAGACTTAAAATTAATGCAATCATGTTGGTGAACTATACATTTAAAAATAAGATAATTTAATGAATCATTCCTTTATGTGTAACATATACTAGAAAAAGATAGCATGAAGCGTACAATAAGTTATAGAATATCTATAACACTTAATTGAACAGGGAGAGTACTATACATTCATCATATTATAATTAAACATTTCGCTAAAACAAAGAGAAATTATCCATGTATAAGTCTTTCCAAATCCTTCCTAGGCATGTGAAGGAGTTCAGAATACTCCATCCCAAAATATGCCAGACTTGCTATATTGACTCTTGAGTTTAAAGCATGTGAAAGCACAGACAGAAGGATACCCTGATCTTCTTTATTTTTCTTAAAAATCCCTCTCTAAGATCTGACTTCCCTCTATAAAGAGAAAGAGAACATAGCTTTCATCAAGAATGGAAAGTTGGGACAGAAAATTTTGCGCAAAGAGAAATTGTTAAAGTCAGATCTTCTTTATACTCCACATATATTTTAGTTATTTTCCACAATTACCTTTCTTTATTCAACCTAGTACATAAATGTATCTAAGAAAGCTGCTTCCCTGTTTCTTTACATCATTATAATGCACTTTCATCACATAAAATTATATTGAATACATTTCTACACTTCCCTCCTGATAATTTGCCTTATAACAAATTAATTCACAGGCCTGGCTAAAGATGGTAAATGTAAAATTTTGCCTCCACTACACAAACTACTATAAATTTTTATTTAATGGGGAGAAATAAAATAACTTGAAAAAACAAAATATTAGATTTGCCTATTTTTAAATTTTAGTATCTGTTTCTGTAAAATATTTGTCTAATGTCTTTAATTTGGTGTGCACAGGAGCACAAGAATGCATAATTATATTTCTAGTATCAGAAAGACACATTAATTTTCTTAATAGCTGATTCTACATCCTTATATCTTAATTTAAGCTTAGCTGAAGGAATTAGATAAATACATTCATAAAGAACATTGATGCAAATCAATATAAAGTACAAAAACTATTCCGGGAAGCCAAAAAGTGACTTCTAGTCTTCATTTAGTATAAATTTTAAAACATTTCTTTTCAATGTAATGCAATAAAAGATAAAAATAAATTACTTTTGAAACAAGCAGAAATAGTTCTAAAGTAGATTTTAACTTGTATGATTACAATTGTTTTATACTTTATTTTAAAAATTTTAAAAATACACAGAATTTGAGAGAATAGTTTAGTGCTCTTTTACTTGCCCATCAATTACAACAGCTTTATCTTTTCCCCTATTCACTTGCCTCCTGATTTGTTTCATAGCATATAATGTCATTTCATCTATCAATACTTCATATGAGTGGTTCTGGCTTATTTAACCTGTTTTTAAATTGAAATGCCAAAAATAATAGTAAATATAGTTGAGGTAGTTCAAAGATATTCCCTCAACATCATAAAAGTTCATCTGATAATGCATCTATGAACACATTACAGTATATACTAACAAAAGTTTTGCTAAGGCCATAGATACTAAATAATATTTTAAGCATTTTGGGAAATGAAACCCAGACAAATTAATAATAAAAAGCTTGAACTAATGGATGAGATAGACTACAAGATGAGATAATAGAGGAACCCATAATTGCTTGAAATACTATGTAACAAACTTTAAAGTTCAAAAGAAGAAGGTAGCACCTGGTTTTATCAGTAAGAACAATGAAAAGAAAAGATATCACCGGTTACATTTGCTAATGCATCTGTGGCATTTTTGGCACAAATTTTCCCATTTTTTGCCAATGTTAATCATTAAATTCATCTTAAGTTATACTCCATTTAGTTTCTCCCAGTGTTTTATAATGCTCCTCTCAACCTTTTACGATAGTCTACTAAGAAAAATACCACAGAAATCACTCACACTGGAATGCTCACTTAAAAATCTTCTAGATACTCTGATGTAAGAGTTGCTACCCAATACATGTTAAGGATGGCATTCCAGAGTTGTATCACTGTTTATGAAGTTGGCATAAGGATTTCATCACCCTGTACTCCAACACTTTATGACTAGGGGGATATTGCTCATATCTACAGTTATGTGGTTATATGATTATTAAAGTATGTTTGCATTGATAATGACCAATATCCACATTCAGCATTTATATTAGTGTCCAACTTTTCTAGCATGTAAGATGTATGGGGAAAATAGACGGCTTTTCCTAACATCTGAAGACAGAAAACGATAGGCTAAGACATGTTAATGATTACTATTATTATACTATTTAATTATTATTCATTGTTAATAAAGCAGTGTGAAAACCATAAGGTCTTCTTTGGAATATTTAAGGAAACACCAACTTCCTGTAGCCAATAAGCAAACAGAACTTAAAACCACCCATGGGATGTAATTGTAAGCTTTGCATAATATCACAAAATGTC
Source organism: Xerus rutilus (assembly GCA_028644305.1). Classification (NCBI taxonomy): domain Eukaryota; kingdom Metazoa; phylum Chordata; class Mammalia; order Rodentia; family Sciuridae; genus Xerus; species Xerus rutilus. Next base: position 29,611,422 of record CM053409.1, read on the forward strand.
AAATTATTAGTCTAGGAATATTACTTCCACCAAAGGAGGTACCTGAGTAATTTCACTCAGGAATCTCTATTGCCTAGCACAATATTCTCCAGTTCCATCCATTTACTGACAAAGGCCATAATTTCATTCTTCTTTATTACTGAATAATATGCCACTGTGTATATGTACCACATTTTCTTTATCCATTCATCTGTTAAAGTGCACCTAAGTTGGTTCCATAGCTTAGCTATTGAACTGAGCTGCTATGAACATTGATGTAGCTGTGTCACTATAGTATGCTGATTTTAAGGCCTTTGGGTATATGCCAAGGCGTGAGATAACTAGGTCAAATGATGGTTCTATCTCAAGTTTTCTGAGGAATCTCTGTACTGCTTCCAAGTGGTTGCACCAATTTGCAGTCCCACCCACAATGTATGAGTGCACCCTTTTCCCCACATCCTCACCAACATTTATTGTTACTTGTATTCTGGATTGTTGAATGGAATGAGATGAAAGTCCAGCATAGTTTTAATTTGCATTTCTCTTATCACTAGAGATGTTGAACATTTTTTCACATATTTAACTATTCGTATTTCTTCTTTGGAGAAGTGTCTGTTCTGTTTCTTTGCTCAATTATTTATTGGGTTATTATTATTTTGGTGGGGTGTTTTTTGAGTTCTTTATAAATCCTAGAAAACAACATTCTAAGTGATGTGCAGGTAGCAAAGATTTTCTTCCATTCTGTAGGTTCTCTCCTCACATTGTTGATTGTTTCCTTTAATGTGAAGAAGCATTTTAGTTTGATGCCATTCCACTTACTGATTCTTGATTTTTGCACTATAAGAGTTTTGTTAAGGAAGTCAGTTCCTGAGCCAATATGTTGGAGTTTTGGGCCTCTGTTTTCTTCTGGTAGTGCAGGGTTTCTGGTCTAATTTCTAGATATTTGATCCTCTTTGAGTTGAGTTTTGTGTAGGATAAGAGATAGAAGTTAAATTCCGTTTTACTACATATAAATTTCCAGTTTTTATAGCACATTTGTTGAAAAAGCTATCTTTGCTCCAAAATATGTTTATGATGCCTTTATCTAGTGTGCTGTAACTGTATTTTTGTGGATTTGTTTCTGTGTATTCTATTCTGTTCCATTGGTCTTGCCTAAGTTGGCACCAATACTATACTGTTTTTGTTACTGTAGCTTTGTAGCATAATTTTAGGTCTATTATTATGGGGCCTCCTGCATTGCTTTTCTTGCTAATAATTGCTTTGGAAATTCTGGGCTTCTTATTTTTACAGATGGATTTTTTAATTTCCTTTTTTGTTTCTATGAATAATGCCATTGAAATTTTGATGAGAATTTTGCATTGAATCTATATAGCACTTTTGAGAGTATAGCCATTTTGATAATATTAATTCTTCCTATTCAAGAACATGGGAGATCTTTCTATCTTCTAAGGCCTTCAACTTTTTTCTTTGGCATTCTGTAGTTTTCATTGTACTGGTCTTTCACCTCTTTTTGTTATATTGATTCTCAAGTATTTTATTTCTTTTGAGGCTGTTGTGAATAGAATGGTTTTTCTAATTTTTGCTTCAGCTGATTCATCTCTGGAGTATAAAAATATAATTTATTTATGGGTATTAATTTTATATTCTGCTACTTTGCTGAATTAATTTATGAGTTCTAGAAGTTTTCTGGTGGAATTTTTAGTGTTTCCTAAATATATAATTATGTTATTGGCAAACAGAGACAGTTTGAGCTCTTCCTTTTGTATTCATATCCCTTTAATTTCTTTCTTTTGCCTAACTGCTCTGGGTAGAATTTCAAGAACCACAGTGAATAGAACTGGTGAAGGATGACATTCCTTTCTTATTGTTGTTTTTAGATGAAATGCTGTCAATTTTTCTTGATTTCAAATGATGTTGACCTTGGGTTGTGTATAACTTTTACAATGTTTAGTTATGTTCCTTCTTTCTCTATTTTTTTCTGGGGTTTTAAACATTAAGGTATGCTATATTTTGTCAAAAGCTTTTTCTGCATCTATTGAGATAATTTTGAGATTCTTGTCTATAAATCTCTTGATAAGCTGTATTACATTTATTGATTTCTATATGTTGAGCCAACATTGAATTCCTGTTAGAAAACCCATTTGATCATGGTACACTATCTTTTTGATGTGTTTTGTATACAATCTGCCTGTATTGTATTAAGAATTTTTGTATCTATATTCATCAAGGATATTGGTCTGAAGGTTTCTTTCTTTGATGTATCATTGTCCTTGATGTATCATCAGTTTTGTTGATACTACCTTCATAGAATGTGGGTGAGTTTCCTACTTTTCTATTTTGTGGAATACTTTGGTGAGGATTTGCATTAGTTTTTCTTTAAAGATATGGAAGAATGTAGCTGAGAATTCATCCAGTCTTGTATTTTGCTTGTTAGGAGGCTTTTGATGGTTGCTTCAATTTCTTTACTTGAAATTGTTCCATTTAAATGTTCTATATCTTCCTGGCTCAATTTGAGTAAGTCATATGTCTATAGAACTTTTAAAATATCTTTAATATTTTCTATTTTATTAGAGTGTGAATTTTCAAAATAATTTCTGATTATCCTCTGTATTTCAATAGTGTCTGTAGTAATATTTCACTTTGCAAAATGGATTTTAAAAATTTGAGGGTTTTTTTTCTTTTTCTTTAGTTAGCCTGGCTAAGGATTTATAAATTTTGTTAATGTTTTTAATGAAGCAACTTTTGAATTCATTGGTGTTTTGAATTCATGTTTGTTTTATCTCAATTTCTTTGATTTTTTCTCTGATTTTAGATATTTCTTATTTTCTATTAATTTTGATGTTGATTTCTTTTTTCTCTATTGCCTTCAGATGTAATGTTTGGTAATCAATTTGGTATTTTTTATTCCTTGTTCTAATTGTTTATACATAACAGAAGAATGCATTTCAATTCATTGTACACAAATGGAGTACATCTTTTTATTTCTTTTTGTACACAATGTAGAGTAACACCATTCATGCAATCATACATGTACATAGGGTAATAATATCAGTCTTATTCCACCAACTTTCCCATCTTCATATCCCCTCCGCTCCCCTCACTCCCTTCTGTCCAATCCAAAGTTTCTCCATTCTTCCCTTGCCCCTCCCCCCATTATGGATCAGCATCTACTTATCAGAGAAAACATTTGGCCTTTGGTTTTGGAGGATTGGCTTACTTCACTTAGCATGACATTCTCCAACTCCATCTATTTACCTAGTAATACCATGATTTCATTCTTCTTTAAAGCTGAGAAATAATACATTATGTATGTATTTTATTGATTCTTGATTTTATTTCTTGTGCTTTAGGAATCTTGTTAAGGAAGTCAGGTCCTAATCCAACATGATGAAGATTTAGGCCTACTTTTTCTTCTATTAGGTACAGAGTATCTGGTCTAATTCCTAGGTCTTTGATCCACTTTGAATTGAGTTTTCTTCAGGGTGAGAGATAAGGATTTAAGTTCATTTTGTTGCATATGGATTTCCAGTTTTCCCAGCACCATTTGTTGAAGAGGCTATCTTTTCAGCAGTATATATTTTTGGCACCTTTGTGTAGTATGAGATAACTTGTATTTATGTGGGTTTGTCTCTGTTTCTTCTTTTCTGTACCATTCATCTACATGTCTATTTTGGTGCCAACATCATGCTGTTTTTATTACAATAGCTTTGTAGTATAGTTTAAGGCCTGGTATTGTAATGCCTCCTGCTTCACTCTTCTTGCTAAGGATTACTTTGGCTATTCAGGGTCTTTTATTTTTCTAAATAATTTTTATGACTGCTTTTTATATTTCTATGAGGAATGTTGTTGGGATTTTAATTTGAATTACATAATCTGTATAACACTTTTGGTAGTATGGCCATTTTCACAATATTATTTCTGCTTATTTAACAACATGGGAGATTTTTCCATCTTCTATGGTCTTCTTTGATTTCTTTCTTTAGTGTTCTGTAGTTTTCATTTTAGAAGTCTTTCACATCTTTTGTTAGATTGATTCCCAAGTATTTTATTTTATTTTTTTTAGGCTATTGTGCATGGAGTAGTTTTTCCAATTTCTCTTTAAGTTGTTTCATCACTGATGTATAGAAATGCATTTGATTTATGGGTGTTGATTTTATACCCTGCTACTTTGCTGAATTCATTTATTAGTTGTAAATTTTTTCTGGTAGAATATTTGAATGCTTTAAATATAAAATAATGTTGTATTGTCAGGGTTCTCTAGAGGAACAAAATCAAGGGGAAGTATAATTATAAAAGGGGGACTTGTTAGGTTGGTTTATATGATTAGACATTTTCATAATAATGTGCCTTGGAATAGGTCTGTTGTAATTCTGGGTCCTCTAAGCCTCCTGTATTTGATTTTCCACTTTATTCTTAAGTTTTGAGAAATTTTCTGATATTATTTCATTGAAAAGTTTGTGTATTACTCATTACTTTAGCTTGTACTTCAGAGCCTTCATCTTAGATTTGGCCTTTTAATGTTATCATATTTTTTGAAAATTTTGTTCATGGTCTCTTAACATCTTTTTATCATGATCAGCTTTATTTTGAAGACTATATGCTTTGTCTTTGTTGCTTGAAACTCTATCTTCCAAATGATCTAGTATATTGGTGATACTTTCCATTGATTTTTTTCAGTTGGTATTGATTCCTTCAATTTGAGGATTTCCATTTGATTCTTCTTTAGGATTTCTATCTCCATATTGAAGTGATTTTTCACTTCTTCTGTATTCCCATTGACTTCACTTCCTACATCATTATTTACCTCATAAATCAGTTTAATTAAAAACTGTCTAAATTTCTTCTCTGAAATTTCCTCCACTGTGACGTCAATTGAGTCTGTTCTTGAGGCATTTTGGAATGTTTAGGATTGTTGTTTCCCTTGCCTTTTTATATTGTTTGTGTGTCTACTCATATATCCAAATGGATGTGAAGCAACAGAGTTTCTTCCCTATGAACTTAGAGTGTCATTGTTGGTTCCCAGTACCACATAGATTAGGGGGATCCAAAAAATAACAATTACCTATGTAAAAAACATAGAGCAATAAACTATGTACTTGGTTCCTATTATGACATCTGCAATGTTAATTTGTACACTGAACTAAATTAGTAAGATCAGCAATTTCCTTTGTTAAGAACAGCAAGTAATCATGAATTCTGTCTGACATAAAATTAAAAACAAAATTGATGTTATCTTTGATTTCCATACTATTAATCATTACTACAGCATTAGTAGTGGGATCTGGCATTATATAAACCAATAAGTGCTAAGAGATATTGGAAATAGAATTAAGAGATAAGATAAAGAGATAGGAGGATAAAAAAGAATTTACAATTTCAATAGATGAATATGGGAAATGCAAAAGTGATGAATGATGTGACAGTCATGCCAAGGAAGAAAAAAACTAGAAGTAAAAAATTGAAAGGACAGTAAGAGAGAACAATATAATTTAGCTGTTAGAAAGATAAAAGGGAAAAAGAGAGGGAACAGAATCATGAAGCATACAAAAAAAAAATCAAAATGTACAAAATCAAAACTCCAACCCTCAAGGAAAAACAACTGCTTTCAAAAAAAAATGCTAAAAATGAGAAAACAGAAATAAATGTGTATATTTATCAAAGTCCATGAATTGTTCAGCACGCTAAAAAAAACAAACAAAACAAATCAAAACAAAAATCTTGGTGTAAAATTAAAGATTTGTTTCCATTGTGGTGAACAAAACAGTCAATGAAGATAATATGTTCGCTGTCTGTACCCAACTCTCAACTATCTTTCTTTCTGTTTCTTCTTTGGTTAAGTACTGGGCACAAGAGTAATGGCCACATGTTATCAACTCCTTTCTTTTTATTATGTTGCTCACCAAGATTCCAGTTAGAATTCAAAAACCTCTACTTACCTCTTGGTGGTAAAATGAAATTTAGAATGGGTAATCCTGTCAGCTTCACTCAAGGCTGAAGTCACAGCTGAGTTTGGTGAGATAAGTACCAGTAGGTAGAGCCCTCAGCCATAGGACTTAAGCTCAGAATAGTTCACATGGCTGGTGTCTAGTGAGGCCCCAGGTACGATATTACACAGCTCTTACATTTCTCTTAGGATATTAAATTCAGATACCTTTGCATATTGGATTAAACTACTTTGTTTTTCAAGGGTAGAAAGCTTCAGAGAATGGCTGTGAATAATTATAATTAGATGCCTAATTATTTTGGGAGACTGAACTACAGGAGTATCCTCAGGGATCCACAGGTAAGATGGAGAAGGCAACCTCATACTGCTTCTGTGGCTGGCAGATTACACCCTTCATGGCTTCCCAGGGTCTGAGTGCAATCACACCTGCCAACTAAGGTTTCTGAACCACTGCAGCTGGTCCTGCGTTCTTCCCAGCCTCCCAGGGTCAATCTCTAAGCTGGAGCATGGGCACACTTGCCCATTCAGATTCCCGATTCCCATCTCGATCCCTGTAGTTGAACACAGATACACCTGCCCATTCAGACTCAAAATCCCTACACATGGTCCTACGAGCCACAGGCATAAAATTTAAAAAAAAAGAAATAGGTGTTATCTTTGACTTTTGTAGTATTAATCTTTATTAATGGATTCTCTCCAGCCTCCCCAGCCTCCTCAGTATCTCAGAGGATATTACTTGTATTCCCTGAGCTAAATACTCTTCATGCCTAATTTTCTCGAGATGTCCTTAAGCTCAGAATAGTTCACATGGCTGGTGTCTACCTGTACTGTGTATGGAAGCCAATCCTGTTTTCCCAGATTAGAATTCTTGGTTTCTGTATCTATTAGCTCCAGCAGTGCATGGATAGAGATTGGCAAAGCACCATGAGGAGTGGAGGTGCTGTTTCTCTAGACTGTCACCACAAGGCCTTCCTCATAAACATTCTTAAGTAAATCTTACTTCACAAACACCATCTCAAGGTGCTTACTTTAGTCTCTTTGAAATCTATTGCACTTCACTAGCACAACTGGACTCTGAAAGATATAGTTCCCCATTAATATGGTCAACTTTTGTATACTTTTATGTATCATAAAATAAATTAAAATTTATTAATATTCTCAACAAATATTTAAAAAGATAAAAACAACTCCCATGTGAAGAGAGTTGCTTTTCCTATATTGGAAGCATAGAAATATTTCTCAATGGAGAGTTATATCCAGGAGAATTCTGTACACACTGAATTTCTTAAAATAAACTCCCATTTTCCTTGGCCTCTTCACATAATTTAGTTACTTTTCAACAACTGCTTCCCTTTGTTCAACCAAATATAAAAAACAATTAGATTTGGCCACTTCTTTAGGTCTTCCTTTTCCATTGAGGGCTCCTGGATTGCATAAAAATATAAAAAAAAATTTTGCTTTTTTTTTTGTTATTCTTTCTTATATAAATTCAATTTTCCCCAAACCTTAAGAGGGTAGAGGTAACAATATGCCTGCTTTACAGATGCTCAAATTGTATTCTGTTAACAATATCATTGAATTTAAAGTAGATTCTTCCTTTTGGCCTACAGATAAGATCCCACTTGTGATTTAGGTCTTGTGAGACACTATGCAGAGAAACTACCCAAACCCACCTGAAAATCTGACCTACAGAACTGTGAGAAAATTAATGGCTGCTTGTTAAGCTTCTGAGTTCCAATAATTTGTTAATTTTTAGCCACAGAAAATTAATACAAATATTTCTGAAATCCATACATAATTTTGCTTTTGTAATTATTAACTTTAGATCATGCAAGGGACAAAAACACATACTCCATTAGGTTTAGAAGACAAGGCAAATCAAGTTGCCCTTTGAAATTAAAACTGTGAAACCCAGAAGGATATACCTAAGTTGTCTTAAATCTGTGAATTATGAACTTTAGGATCTGATGCAAATTTCACAAAAGTATGAAATCTTACATTCTGTCAGATCATAACTAATATGCATATATTAGATACAAAAGTTTGAGTGTGAAATATCAAGACAGATTTAGATTTTAAAATTCTGTGTCTAAAATGACATCTCTGGACCTATATGAAGTTGCTTAATTTATTAAATTAATTAAAAACCCTGTAAATCATTTAGAATAAGAAGTAAATAAAATCCACACATAATTTGAAGAGTCATAGAAGTAAATAAAGGTAGGTTGATATTCAGTTATTTTCCTGGGTATGCTCCCTATAGGCCTTTAAGTGTCTGGTAAACTCTGCTATATTAATTGCTTCCAAATGTTACAACCTGGTGGCTTCATTTGGGTTCATGTGGGGTGTTTGTTTGTTTTCTGATTCTCAGCTCAGTACCTATTTATTGACCCATGCAGCTTCAAAAAAGAACTATGAATAATTATGAATAATTATCAATAACATTCAGACTGCCTCACCTATCTCATATCTTGGGAGTTTTACCTCAGATGATAACTCTCTTTTGGATGTCTTCTCTAATTTTTTTTAGTTTCACTGTTAGAAACATGTTCAGCTAAGTAAACTCTGGAGTTAGAGTTTCTTGTCTTACAAACTAAATGTCTATCTGACCATTGATAACTTCATTAAGATACAAGTGTGAGTGGCTAGAAGTTCTCTTTCAGATAATGTCCTCAGTGTTTTTATGAATCTTAATAAATATTCTGCACATATACAAATAATTTTATAATTTTTATACTAAAAACATGTTTTTATTTTTAAAAATTTGGTATTGGAATTAAATTTCACTCTAGCATATTGTTCATAGCTGAGGTTAAAAGGCCAGGGATAAATTAGTATTTGAATTGGTCAATATTCAAGAGACTTATTAAAAATTTACAAATTGTTATCAAAACAATTCATGTTACTTCCTTTGTCACTACTGGAAACCTTTTAATTAACCACCACCTATAAATAATAGAGAACTCATTGGAAAATTGATGAACACTATTTACTTCTCCTTCACTCCCCTATCTCTAATTTACATCCTAAGAGAGAGAGAGAGAGAGAGAATGAATCTGGGCTGGGGATACAAGGCCCTGAGTTAAATCCCAGCACCACACACACAAAAAGTATCTATAATTATGAAAAGATAAAACTCAAAGGTATAAATAAATTGTTTCAAGTGACTACTCAGGCAACATTTATCTAACTTTGAGGTATTAACATACTAACTTTGTAATCCAAATTTTTCCAAAGATCAAATTTGAATTGAACTTTAGGTATTGTGCATTATAAACAATAAGACATAATTTTCATGAGCTATATTTAAATGTGGACAGATCATAGGGCTATAAACTATGCCACCAGTCTAAAATGATGTTCTACTTATTCAGGGTATAATTTTTAAGAGTGGTAACATACACAGAGTTGATTATATGATTTTAAATTTAAAATGTTAATAAGCTTTTTTTTCAAATATGTGTACTCTCACTTTTTTATTCTAGTTCTCTTTTGCTTCATGATATCTTTTGAAGGGCAGGATTTTAAATTATAATGATGTTTAGTTTATTTATTTAATCAATTATTAGTATGTCAGTCTATTCTGTTTCGTGTTTTTTGGAGCTTAAGAATTTTTTGCTTAACTCATGATCATAATGATATTATTTTATCATTTTTCCCAGTAGATATTTATAGTTTAATTTTTGTTGAGGTATAGGACCCATTGAAATTTCCATATAATTTAACTTCTATATTTTCATCTTTGTCTTGTATTTGTCATATTTAGATCAAAACCATAACAACAACTATTTTATATCAGTGAATGCTTCTGTATAAATATTTGTTAATTTATAATTTACTAAGGAAAAATATTTTAAAATGGTTGAAGAAATTTGCCTAAATTTATTTCCTAAATGAAATTTGCCTAAATATATTTAGCAGCATATTACTTTCAGTGAACATTCTGAAAATTCTTTGAACAATAATAATTTTAAGTCTTAGTAGATAGAACATATTTGATGAATAAAATTCATGTGGATTTCAAAGAAATGCAGTGTTTTCTATAGATCATTTTTTAAAGAATTGTTTTTAGAATAATGGGAGAAATTTTGTTGTAATTAAGGAAATGGTGCAGCCTTACTAGTGAGCATACTCTAATTTCTTCGAAATTAATGAGGTTTATCAGGTAAGTGCCCAATATTATCATTGTCCTCAAAGTAATCAGTCCATTTGCCAATGTTTTAAGTATAAAAAACACTATTGAACTTTATGGAAAACATCACGCTAGATTTGGACTAAAAGACATATGAGGTAGTGAAGGCTTTCATGTTGCTTTGTTACCAAGAAATGCCTGTTCCATAATTCTCATAATTTCTTCTAAGAAAATGATTACCAAGGCATCCAATTTCTACATCAATTTCAATATTCCTAAATCATTTCAAATACATTAAAAATGGCATTTCAGATAGAAAATGCCAGTTTCCATTGACTCATTATATCTTTACTTTCAAATTATACTTTATTCTCTTTAATCTGATTTAACTGTTCACACCTATTTTCTTCCACTCTTTAGAGAGCACTAGATCTGCTTGGATGATAAAGCATTGGAAATTGAAGAAATTAGTTGAAACCAAATAATTGAAGTAACACCCACCTTTATTGCTTTTTGTGGCTAAATTAACTTAGAGAATTTCATTAAACTGTTTAGATCTCAGTTAACATGCAATTAAAAAATGTCTTTCTTTTAATTTTGCTGAGTGGTTTAAATGTATAATCACATTTAAAGCGTTGTTTATAACGTGAGGTAAAAATCTTCAATAATAAATATTTTCATTTTTCTTTTATAGAAATAGCTTAAAAAATAATCAATGAAGGGATTATAGATGTTTAGGGGTATTGTCTCTCAAAATCATATGATCTGGTGAAAACAATAAAAAAATCAATGTTATTTCAGTGCAAGGAATATAATAACTGCTTTCACTCATCTTCTTGTATTCTTATAATAGCTTGTGCAATGAATTGAATCTGTGTATCACCTCAGAATTCATATGTTGAAATCTGAAAAAATAACGTGATGATATTATGACAGGAGTCCTTTGGGAGAAAATGAAAAGTAGAAACCTCATGAATGACATTTATAATGTTCTAAGAGGAAATCCAGAAGACTCTTACTCTCTTTCTGCCATGTGAGGATACAAGATGGGAGTCTGTCATCCAGAAGAAAGACTTCACTAGTATCCATCCATACTTTCACCTTGGTCTCAGATTTTCAGCTTCCAGGGAGAAATAATTTCAGTTGTTTCTAAGTCACCCAGTCCATAGTAATTTGTTTTAATAGTTATAACTAAGATGCTGGGTGAATGTCACCATCAGGAGTTTTATAAAACAACTCAGTATGTTGACTTGTCCTATCTGTACCATTGTAGTAAATAGTTGAAAAAGTAGGATCTAAAATCTAGATTTGGTTATAGATTCTCCCAATTTCCATCACATTATTCTTTTATCAATTATGAGCCACAGCTGTGAAGTAGAAGACTCAGAACATACTCTAAATGCATAGTAGCACTAGTATTCATATTTGTATGTAATATCTTACTTTATACAATATAATAAAAAATGTTAATGCATGGATATATATATTATAATCACTCTATATTTTGTTCACTTTAAATCATATTTTAGTAATGAAATTATCCTTTTAGCAATAAAAAGGGCTCTGATTTCCTTGTCTCTTTTTAAAATTTGAAACATATTTATATCAAGACTTTAAGATATGTATTTTAAATCAGGTCTAATCACTTCAAAATTTGTTTTGCTGAACTATTCATGATAATTGGATTTTGATAAATGTCATAAAAATAATAGGCTTTTATCATAAAAAGGTAAAAACCGAACCTTAATTTCAAAGGACAAATCCAGTTGTAATTACTAAACTCTGAATATTATAACAATTTTACATTCTTCATACTATTTTCTAACATTTAAAATATTTATTAAATGAATTTAGACTATTTTTAATGCTTTCCTTGCCCAGAGCTTTATTCAAATTTTGCCCTAATTAAAATTAGACAAAAGTCTAATTGAATAATTTGGATTCCTCTTTCCTAATCTAGTCTTTCCATCCTTCTTTTTTTTTACTTCACCCCATCTTTCCCTTCTCTTTAGAACATTTTCTAGTTCAAGTACTGTAAATAAATAGAATTAATGTTCCATGACAGTAGTTGGGGGTTGTAAGTAAAAATTTCCCTTCCTGTCTGTAGCATACCAAGTATCTAATGAACGTGTGTTTTAAAGTGAAAGTAAAAGCATATAATTTTGCAAAGTCTGAGGAGGCAAGGGTACCATTTGTTGCTAGAAATACACTGTTAGATTTCAAAATGATACGTTTCTTTTATGATTTATGGTAACAATGAGATCATTGTTGCAAAATGGATAATTGTCATTTCCTTGCTTGGCTGCTTTATAGACAAAGAAAAATAATATTTTCAACTGCCATAGTTATCTGTCACATGACATTTATCCAATACATGGTCAGAAAAAGGTTAAAATGCACCATATTCATTCTCCTCTGAATTAAAATTCAGATCTCTCTTTAGAAACATTCCACCTAACCAGTATGTCCTATGTCAATAGTTAGTGGCCTATGTCAATTGTTCAAGGGCAGGTGTTTACTCTGTTTGACAAATACTGTTCAGCTTTATTCTCTTTACTGGCAGACTGATTTTGAAGCAGACCAGGTAACACCACCCAAAGGACTCTTGCTATAATTAAGTTTCTCTTCTTGTCAGAAATATTTTTGCAAAGGGTGTCAACAGGATATAAGCAAAAATATCTGCAGAGGACATTATGGTTTGTAGCTTCCTCTTTATTGTAAATGCCAGGTTTGCAGACAAAACTTGTGAACTTCTGTCGAGCCTAAAACTATGGGACAAAAGGTAACTGCAATGTACCCACCTCCTGATGTGTGAATACCCCACTGAGTTTAAATCTAAAAGAATTTCCAGACTCAGGGTCCAGAGATATTTTTAGGTGATAGCCACTCAGGACCATTGAAGTTAAATAAACGTGCTTCCTGAAATTCCTCGGGTGTCCACCCTCATCTATCTTACATTGATTTGAGTTAGACAAATGGTAAAAATCCATTTCAATGGTGAATTATTTTCAGACAAGAAATGTTCATAAACTTAACTGAAACATCAGTGGGTTTAAAGTCCTTAAAGACATTTGCATAAATGTAACCTTAAACTATTTGCATAAATAATTTTGTATTTTCTTAAATGTGAGACTTTTCTTAACCTTGTAGATAAACGCCAACACATTTTGTTGAAAATTTAAATAGAAAATACATTAAATTTGATAAAGTGATCATATTAAACCAAAAGAAAGGAAAATTATAAGCCTATTCTAAGAAACAGTAACCGTTTAAGCTATATCAGTAATAGAAAAAGGTTACTTTTATATTAGCAACTTTGATGTTCAACTAATTAAAAGAAATTAGAGCTTTCTTATGGTCTGCATTTCATTTAAAGCATATTGATATAGTTGATCTTTTTCTCCAAGAACAATAGTTCATGATGACTACAGCTATTACCTGTAGACTGTAGCAGCATCCAGCTGAGAAACATTACAGTTAGTAGTTTTGTGCTATACATTATTTTTGGTGCATCTAATTTGATAAGTTTTAAGTTTGTAGAATTAAATATTACTACTGAGGAGCTAATAGAGTAAAGTTTTTAAGATACTAGATAGATTTATACTATGGTTTAATGAGGCCAAAACACTCACTAAACTGATTATATTTAAAATTAAAATCATTTTATAAACTAGGTCTTCTTGACACTGCTGTGGTCATTCTTGCCAATGCTGAATGGCTGGGGTCATGATTTCTATTAATTGTGAAATATTCCCTGCTGTGAAGTGAATTCTGCTTTCTCCAAACTCATATATTAAAGTCCTCCAATGTGACTATTTTTGAACATAGGTCCTTTAAATACTTAGGGTTAAAGGAGGTCATAAGTGAGATTTCCTAATCCAATAGGCCTGTTGTTTTTATAAAAAAGATTTTTTTTTCTCTGAAAGCATGGAGAAAAGATAATATGGTATGGACACACAACCTGAAGGCATTGGTCTGCAAGCCAAAGGGAAAAACTTCACAAATTAGTCCTACTTGCGCTTTGATTTTGGATTTCCATGTTCCAGATCTATGAGAAAATGAAGTTCTATTCTTTAAGACACCTAGTCTGTTGTATTTTGTTATGAAAACCTGAGTCAAATAATAAAATCTCTGAATGAATTTAAGGAAATGAGTAGAATACTATTTGGCAAAGTGATGTCTTCTCTGGTGGAAATTGATCTCATCGAAAATTTTATTTTTTTCATACATGAATTAAAGATATAGTACTAAAAGGCATACTTATTATGTTGTAAATTTGAATATTTAATAGGATTGTATTTGACTGATTGCTCTGGTATTGCTGAGACACATTGAAGTACTTTCTAAATATGAACTTAAGAACAAGACCATCTCATGAAATCTTGAGAAAATTAAAATGTATCAATGTGAAATATAACTGACAACTCATCTCCCAAAGTAAATTCTGATGTCCTTGCTTCCTGAAATATGCCTAAAATTGTTAAGGAGACAAATCCTTAAAGACAAGTACAAATCAGAAAAAAAGCAACATTCAGGAGGGGGGAAAACATGCTGGAAGAAGGATAGAGCTGACATAGTAAACATAATTTTCAACAATGGAAATTATATATGAATGAGATCCAATCCTGGATTTCCTTTTCTGCAATTTTTCACCTCAAAGTGTTGATCCCTCTCTATCTTTAATTATTCCTATCGGCACCTGCTAGATGTCTGCTGCCTGGACCCCAGGAGTATGTATCTCATTTAGCCAAAGACTGGGTACAATAGTGTCAAGTGAAGAAGCCAACAGTAGTTCACAACTAATTTGCATTTTCAATTCAAAATACTTAAGCCACATAATTTTTTTTTACCTCAAACACTTTTGAAGTATCCAACCTGTATTTTCCTCTACTATATTGGACTTTAAGTTCACAGAATCTCTTCTTTAAGATACACAAAGTAACCAAAAAATTTTTATTTCTACTTCACCCTTTCCCAATCCAGAGAATTTTCATTTTCTATTATTTGCACCAAAAAATTCCTACAATTCACATATTTTCTCTCACATACCTACTATTTTTTCTGTCTTTTAATATTTAAAATTCCAAAGCTAATATTTTATAGTTTGGTTATAAGAGCCTTTAATTGAGGTGGTAATTTACTAGGGAATGGGAAAAAGCCATGTACAAACAAGGCCTTAAAAGAGAAAGAAAAATGATAGCTAGTATACAAAATATTCTCTTGGGAGGCTGAGACAGGAGAATTGTGAGTTCAAAGCCAGCCTCAGCAACGGCAAGGCACTAAGAAACTTAGTGAGACCCTGTCTCTAAATAAAAACACAATATAGGACTGGGGATGTAACTCAGTGGTCAAGTACCTCTGAGTTCAATCCCCAATACCAAAAAAAAATACAAAATATAAAATATAAAATATTCTCACTTATAATACTACTTATAACCAGAAAAAATTTGGGGAGGTTGCAATTAATAGCAATATAATTTTATGTATTTGAAAAGCACCCCCCCTCAAAAAAAACCAAGGAAAGTTATAGACTTGGATAAGACATTAATAGCCTGATTTATATTAAATATGTAATCGTATATGTTCACGTATGCTCATCACTACACATAACGCTAAAAATGTATAATCTTATTGAAATATCCTTTAAAAAGATATGTTAATTTTTTAAAAGTAGTGGGAACCTATATACCGTTATTAACAATAACACTGATAATTATTGACCAGTATTTAATAAAGTTAAATATAAAATCCAAAACCAAAAAAATCAATAAAATTGTTTTAGAAAACAATACCATCTTCATTCCATAAATAAATAAACAAATAAATAAATAAACAAACTCAAGAATAAGGTTCAAATAATGTAGGCAATTTTGTAGAAACATAATTATAAAGAACCTTGAAATAAAAAGATATAATCAGGACAATAAGCATAGTTTTTTGTTCTAGCTAGTAAGAGATACAAATTCCTGGGTCAGGAGTTATGAAATGCCTCTTTACTTGGTATGGTAGGGGGCAAATGTAAGGTGGGTTTTACTACACCCACAAAAATGAAGTGTCTTGCCTGGCACAGTGGTAGATGCTTATAATCCCAACTGCTCAAGAGGCTGAGGCAGGAAAGTTATGAGTTTGAAGCCAGCCTCAGCAAATTAGTGAGGATCTAAGTAACTCAATGAGACCCTGCCTCTAAATAAAATAAAAAATTGGCTGTAGATGTGGCTCAGTGGTTAAGTGTCCCCCCCCCAGTATTGAAAAGAAAAAAAAAAGTGTCTTACCCCACAAGAGATTGTGCCAGAAATTCAATCTGTATTCAAAGTACAGTATAATCTCAAAAAGAAAAACTTGATTAAGTGGATACCAAGTCTTCTACATAGTGATGAGCTTAGTTAGTTTAAAATGCATGTATAGTAGAAGTCTTCTCTGAGAACAACAGACATAAGGCAATTTCATATTTTATAAAAAATTTTCCTTAAAGAAACAAACTTGAGAGTCTTTTTTCTCCCCTCATGTTCCTATTTATTCAATTACTTCAATAGGAGAAAGGATTCCATATTGTATCTACTTTCTGAGATAGAGTGGACAAAGAAGTCATAAAACTACTTTCCCAAAATTCCAACTTTATATTTACTTCATAATTTCACTCACTGGATTTTTACATTATGCGTTAAAAATACCATGATAAATCACATCCTTTTGTCTTACCTAAATTGGTATCATAAATATTTAGGTCCCATTTCTTAGTCTTCCTACTATATATAAATGAGTATGTGAATATCACTATAATTTTAATCAATAGTTCTATTTTATATTTTTCTTATAAATACATTTCCATATTTTCTCCATGTATACTTCCTTATTAATCACTTTTATAATAGCCAATTAAAGTTGCATCTACTAAACATAATTTTCATAAATAGCACTTGATCAATTTATTTCACAATTTTAGATTAATTCAATTACACATGATTTTTTTAAAATAAAAATTAAGAGACCACATGGTACTTGTCATTCTGAGTACATCTGAAATAGAAAAGTGATTACTAGAGACTGGGAAATATGTATGGGGAAGCAGGGTGGAAAAAAGTGGTTAGACTGATCAGTACATACGTTATGTACATATGTGTTAGGTAGGCTCGAGATATTGAGCGAGGTGAATGCAGAGTGTACAACATGGTGAGCTCCATGCAGCAGCAGCAGATGCAGGACATGTAGCGTGGTGGATTCCACGCAGCTATGGAGGGTGTAGGGCGTTGGTTTGGAGCTGCTACGGGGAATGAAGCATCAAGCAGCCCGCATGCACAAAGGAACAGCCTACCAGACGCTGATATGTAAGCAGCAATGGTGCCTCCTACCAATTGGTGGACTTTTCCTGACTCATCCCGGAAGGACTCTGACCTTGGCAGGATCCCCTGACCAATTCCAGGACACAGGACTCTAGATACCTCCTCTTCCTATCTCATAGCCCCTTCATTCCTGCTTTAAGCCCTCCCCTTCCTGACCGGGCCCTTTAAATTTTCTTTACCGCGGAGCACGTGCGCCATTCTCCCATACACACTCTGATGGATGGGAGGGTTCAGCCCGAAAGTGTGTATTTCCAATAAAGCGTTGCCCAGCGGTTTTAATCCACTGCCTTTTGGTCATCTGGCTTTATAATATGAAAATATCACACTGAATTTCATTAATATGTACAATTAATATGTGTTAATAAAAATTTTAAAATAACAACCCCTCTGCTCAACTTCTTAAAATACTTGTTCTATTTTATGGAATAAACTGTTGCTTAACTCAGATTTGAAAATTTAGCCAATTAAGATCTTCAAACTAAAACAAAAGAGAAAAAAAATTCAGACTAAAATATTTAGTGTCTTTTTAAAGGTTTTGAGATAGCACATCTATAACAATGCTATTTATTCATTTTAAACATCAATTATTGATAGATGGCACAGTAAGTATGAAGAAAAATATTGTGCCCAGTGAATGTGTTTTACTTTCAATAATAGATTAGTTTTTGATTGCTATGTAACACATTAACATAAATTTAGTATGGTAAAGCAATAGAAATTTATTATATCACAATTTTTGTGTTATAGGATGGGAATGCCAATTAGCTGGTTCTCACCAACTAAAGTCAATGTCAAGAGAGCCCTTAAGGTTCCAGTCTTCTTCCAAGCTGATGGTTGTTAGTAGAACTCTTTTCCTGGTGTCTTTGTGACAGGTCTTGCATTATTGTTAGCTGTCATCAGGGAATCATTTTCCTCCAAAATCTTGCCACATGGCCCAGTCCACATGCCTACATAACATATGGCAGTTTGCATCTTTTGGAGTCCATCAGGTTAGGGGGTCTCTGATGATTCACTTTCTTTTAGATGATTCATCTGATTAGCTCTGGCACATGAAGGAAAAAAAATTCATTAACTCTGAGTGAATTAATTAGAAGCCTAATCAAGAGTGATAGTCCATCATTTTCCCTGGACCTATACTATTCAAGAATGGAAAAAAATTCTCATAGAAAAATGCACATGGGACAGATAGTGAATGTTAGGAACCCATATGGGGGTGATTTGCTTCTTCCCAAAGTTTATATGGTAAAATCTTAATTCCCAGGTCTCATATTTTAAGACAGGATACCTAAAGTGGTAATTCAGTTAAAATAAGTTCATTTAGGTGGGCCTTAATCCAACATGACTAATGATCTTAAAAGAAAAAAAAAATTGGAAACATATTCACATAAAGAAAGATGATATAAAGACACAGGAGTAGATGATCATTTGCAAGTGTTAGGTTTAGGAATCAAATCTATATGATTTTCTCTAGTTCACTTGTTTTTTGATATAGAATCTCAGCCATAAACTTGATATTGGATGAAAAAACATACTACTTGTTTTTTAATTTGAGGGTAACTATGTGGGGCTTCAATGCATGTACTGTGAAATTTTTAAAGCATATTAAACATATTGCCTCACTTACCATTCCTTTATTGATGGTGAAGACATTCAAAATCCACTACACAAACCAAGACAAAGAAACCAATCCTGATCTAGAATTTTCTGATCTTTGAAAAATAAAATATATCTTCATTTCTGAAACAACTGAATCTTGTATAAAGGTCAATTCAAAATTTATTTAGTATCAGTAATCTGTTAAACTAATATTTCTACAATCTTTGCTAAAGTTATGGAATTATAAAATAAAAAATCAAAGAACTTGTCAGAAATTGCATTCCAAAGGGAATTTTCTACTTGTATATGCTTTCTCTTTTAATATTTCTCAACAATCTGTCATGTCAAAGAAAATATTTAAGTAGCTATGATCTAAAATGAAATATTATTTTGCAAATGTTATAAATTTCTGGAAAATGTTGATCAATTTTAGAGAAGAACATCTAAACTAATATAACTAATCATTTTATGATAATGGAAAATGTTGGTTTAGAATCACCTCAGTAGTCCAGAAGTGTTAAACATGAAACATTTTACTTCATAATTTTATTAAGTAGAGATAGTTATTCTTGTGTCATCATTTAATTGTTAAATCAATTTTTAGAGAATTACTTCTGTCAAGTTTTATTTCCATAATTCATTTTTTCAGTATGTTATTATAAATTGCAATTGTATTAGATGAATTTTTCTAAAACCTCCTATGGTAACTACACATTTGCCTTAAATAATTTTGGAGAAAAATAATTGTTAAGTGTACCATACTTTTATCTGACTTTTAAATATAATAAAAAAATATTGCTTTATTTTTGTACTTTGAACATATAAGCATGATAGTCATGATTCTTAGCTATAAATGACAAATTCATCTCTAGAGAGACATTTGCTTATTGTTATTTTACAAGTTCAGTATATTGCACTGTTTGAAAATTGTCTTTTGGATAAAATAGCCCCAGGTGATCATGTTATTTACTTGAATGTAATAAGTCACAGTCACAACCTGTGACTCCTTTACCCTACCCTCTGAAAAGGAAAGGCAATTTCCTTTGTCCTGACATGAGGGCTATGAAGTTTAAGTCCAGCAAAGAAGAGTCTGACATTATTAGGCCCTTACTTCCATGAGAAAGAAATGGAAACCATTAGGTATCTTAGTGTCTATGGTAAAGATAGACATGAAACTTAATTTTGGCAGGATAATGATGATGTGATGATTGTTATCATTATTATCATTATTATTATTGCTGTTATTATTATTTGCAGTACTTGAAATTAAACCACGGGGCCCTCTACCACTGAGCTACAATTTCTTTTTTTTTTTTTGACAGAGTCTGGTTGAGTTGCTGAGGCTTGCCTTGAACTTGCAACCCTCCTTTCTCAACTTGGAGTCTTTGTGATTATATGCATGTACCACCACATCTGATATTTTGATGAAATTTTACCACTAGATAGAATTGTTAGGTCTGGTCATGGTCCAAAATGTCCAATAAGAGGAACCGGTCAGCAGCTGTGGAGCAGCAGCAAGCCTGATGCCACCAGTGGACACGCCTCCTGTCAATCAGCGGGTTTTCCTGACCTATCCAGGAAGGACTCTAGCCTTCTCTTCCTGTCCCTAAGCCCTCCCCTTCCTGACCGGGTTTTCTTGAAATTCTCTGTGCAGGGAAGATCCAGCGCCATTTCTCCTGGACACACTCTGATGGACAGGGAATTTTGCCCGAGGGCGTGTATTCCAATAAAGCCTTGCCGAGTGGCTTAAATTCATCTCCCTGGTCGTCTAATCTTTACATAATGGTGCACGAAACCCAGGAGGGCTTTGAACCTCCCCGTACCGGGATTGAGGCAGGCCCTCCGAACCGAGAGAACTCCTGAGCCACTCCCTGTCTTCCTCACTCTGACTGACAAGAATGAGGTAGGTCCCCCGCTTCCTCTGGCTTCTCGGCTTGCTCCACCCCCACCATTCACTCCAGAGGCCCATCCTGTAGGTCGCACGTGTATGTGGGCACTCTGTCCGCTTGAGGCCACGTAGATTGGGAAGAAGTTCCCAGTCTCCGTGCTAGCCATGCGCCGTCTGCCATCTGGACCCCGGAAGGTTCGAAGGACTCTTCAATCTTCCGCTTGGCCCTCATTCTCCTGTGGGTGCGAGCATTCTTTGGGACGCCAATTTATGTTTCCGCCCACTCCCCGGGACCACTGAGAAGTCACAAGGAACTTTTTGATTTTCAAATCCTCACTGATTTGGCTAATTTTTGTCACCGGATGGGGAAGCGGACAGAAATTCCTTTCACCAAGGCTTTGTTGGAAGTGCACTCTCACCTCTCCCTTCTTTCCCCTCTGTTCTGTCCTTTCAAGTTCTTCTCTCTGCGCTCTTGCACCTCCCTTTCCCATCTGTTCTGTCTTCTCAAGTTCTTCTCACTAACAAAAATCCCTTTCCCATTTACTCCTCTATCTCCTTCCTCATGCGGCCGCGCCGCCAGGGCCCTGCTGCTCAAGACGGCTGGTGCCAGGGCCGGGCTCGCTTTTCCCGCCGCTGCAGAGCTCACCTGCCCCGCCTCCCTGCATTCCTCATTGCCTCCATGCTGCTCAGAAGGGCAGCTCCATGTCTGAGTTGCCTGCCATGCAGCGGCACCCTGCCCTCACTCTCAGCTCTCCTGGAGCTGCAGCGCCACCTTCCCGGGAGGCGGAGCTGGCCTCGGTCCCAGCAATGTCCCAGAGACGGCATTGGGTGGGGCCTGGACAGGGCCCACCCACCCTGCATCCTGCATTGCTCACTCCGTCTGCACGCCAGACCTGTGGAGTGTGCTTGCTCTCGTGCGCGCGCACTCTCTCGCTCATTCGTCTTTGAGCTTCCTGACGTGCAATAGCTTGCTTTCTCTTTCTAGGACTCTTCACTCTTACATTTTTAAACTTAAAACTTTCATTCTACACGCTAAGGTTGAAACTTCTGATCAGATGTATTTTATCCAACTATAAAAATTTTTTTACACTCTACTGAGACTAGATATACCTTTAATTCAAAGGGCCTTTTGCATGCTCTATTTTTGTGTGTATGTGTGTGTGTGTGTACCATGTACATGGTATCAAAATTGGCACAGATAATGAGCGCTCATAAATTAAAAACTAAAATTAAAAATGGATCCAAATACCTTTAATTCACATGATTTAAAAGGTTCAATTTAAATTAAATAAACAAAAATAAAGACGTCTTTAAAATTACTCAACTCACAAGTCTTTCCACGTGATCAAAGGACTAATAACATGTTAATGTCTATAAAATGTCTAATATATATCTCATTGTCAAAAAATTCTTCAAGGGAAAAATGTTACTGTTAAATACACTTGTCTAATGTCTTGGTTTTTTAATGAAAATAAGCAAATCATACCTGATACTGAGTACTCAAATGTGTTTATTAGATAAAATGTTAACTGTTAAATCCAATACCAAATACTTTTAATTCCTTTAAATTCCATAGGGTTACATTTTTAATGTTTTCATAAATGGTAAATTTTATCAAGGGGATATAAAATTGCTTTGTCATCATTGAAAACAAAATTACTTAACATTGTGTTTTTGTAAATGGTAAATGAATATAATTCTCTAATCCAGCCTAATTCTATCTTAGGATTGAAAGCCAATTAAACAAGAGGTCATAAAAGTTTATTTTTGTTTTACTTGTTTGGACTATGTTTGGCTTTCATTAGGTAATTATGCTTCTTCAAATCTAAACAGCACCCTAATGCAAAAACCTGAGTTTCCCCCTTATCTAGGATGCTCAGCTGTATAAATCATTGGTTTGCCATCTGCCTCTGTATTACCCTATCAGTTGTGAATTCCTAAAATACTTACCTTAATAATTCTCTGTGTTACAGAAACTTCCTTGCTTCACTCAGAGGACAGCCACCATGTGACTAATATGAGCTTACTTAATTTAATTTAAAAGTTAAAATCAATTGTCCTTTCAACACAAAGGTTTACAAATTTTTAAAGATTTCTAATGGTTCATTTAAAGTACTATAAATAATATAAGGTATTTCTTATCATTGAAATGGAGTAATCTGCCTAACTTCAGAAATTTACAAGGAAAAGTCTAAATGAAGGGTAAATTTCTAAGGTTTATGTTTATGACTAATTTAACTATAATTAATATAAGCTTATTCAATTTAGACTTCAATGTACTGATATAAAAATCTAAAACAATGTTCTGCTCTTATTAACTTTCTTACATTTGTCAGGTTTTATCACTTGGAAAACTAACTTTCAAAAATTAAGGTTTACAACTGTAGTTAAATGAAAAGTTAACATCTAAATTTTCCTTCAAAACTAAACTTAATGTAAGAACATCAATGTAATTCTGGTTCTACTAGTTCTACTTTTATATTAAATGTGTTCATTTCTTTCAGATGTACAAACTTTAAAGTAAAAGGTTTTAAAGAGCATTATACAAGCTGATGTTCTCCAAACTGAACTTGTATGGTATCTATTTATATCATTTAATGTTTTATAACTGAATCTATCATCAATAAGATAAGGCTTTAAGTTATTTTTACATCAGAGTGATCTTTTAAATAAATGAGGACCTAATCTATTTAATATTCTGCTAAGATTTTACAAGGAGCCCTGTCTTACCTGAGATAGTTCTGTCTCCCAGCTTACTACAATGGCTTCAAAATAGATGAGACTCCAGTTCATTTAAAGATACGTTCAAAAGATTAATTTTGTTGTAAAGATCATTAAGACTTCAAACAGGGATATAATATATAACTCAGCCAAACTTTAAGAAAGCTGTTACACAAACTAAATATGTTTTGCTGTTGTTGATTTTATTTTGTATTTTACTGAAACTCTAACTATTGCCTGTTAATGTTTTACAGAGGTACTACTTCAAGAACAACAAACCCAAATTATTTTAAGATAGATCAGCCACCACCTATAAGATAGATAGACCTTAAAGTTAAAGCCCAGTACCCTTACTTCATAACTGGTGAGATTGGCTTGCTGAGTGTTTAAGATCAAGACTTAAAAACTAAAATTAAATTAAAGGGCAAAAAATACCAGTATTTGGCTTTTGCCCTTTGAGTCAACCTGAATCCAAGGAATGAGGGAACTTCTCTGGAGCGCTCTACATCTCTGGGCCGCAGGACCTCCTGATCAAGGAGATTTCTGAGACCATTAAAAAATTAAAGAGCCAATCAAATGCCATACAATGAAGAGGAAGGTCACCAAAAAGGGGAAACTGTCCCTCAGGCTTCCCGGGGAAGCCGCATCAGCACCAGACCTCGCCAGACCTCGACCTGTCCTAATGCAGATGGCACTAGCAGAGCTAACGTGCTGCCTTCAAGTTCCTCAAGGATGCCCCCAGGAAAACAAAAGGTGACTCTTAACAAATGGTAAAAATAAAAGTCAATTTGACTTGCTTCATCTCAAACACCTAGCAAAACCAAAAACACAGCCGTTCCTGGGCATTTAAAATAATTTAAAGATAGACATCTGTGACATTAAAAACTAAATACTATGTTTATATGCCTTGTCCTCTCCAGCCTTGTTATAGGGACTTAACTGTACAATGAGGCTGAATTACCATGACTTGTTATCACCTCCCTTTCTAGGGCAAAAAGGGCCATCTTTCTGTTGGTGATAGTAGGGCTCTCCTTGGCCTCCATTCACTGCCTCTGAGCTAAGGCAAGAGGACTTGATTATGCAGTAACCGCTACTTAAAAACTTAAACAAATCTCATTAGAGAATAGACCATCCTTAAACTGCCATCATGCTGGACTCCCACCAAACTCAAAAAATCTCAGCAGCCCCCTTTCTTTTTCTGCTGATCAGTAATCTCTCCCAAGCTTCTGTTTCTACCCACAGATGATGTTTCTACATTTAAGCAACATGACTGACAACCAGAGGCTCTCACTCCCCTGTATCTGCCTCCCTGCCTGACCAATGCCCCGGCCACACTGCCATCTCTCGACGCCCCAATCCCACACGAAGTAGCCAGACAGAATCTGCTGTCTTATATCACCAAAAAGGCTGGGATGTTAGGTCTGGTCATGGTCCAAAATGTCCAATTAGGGGAACCAATCAACAGCTGCAGAGCAGCAGCAAGCCTGACGCCACCAGTGGACACGCCTCCTGTCAATCAGCGAGTTTTCCTGACCTATCCAGGAAGGACTCTGGCCTTTTCTTCCTGTCCCCAAGCCCTCCCCTTTCTCATCAGGTTTTCTTGAAATTCTCTGTGCAGGGAAGATCCAGTGCCATTTCTCCCGGACACGGTCTGATGGACGGGGAATTTGGCCTGAGGGCATGTATTCCAATAAAGCCTTGCCGAGTGGCTTAAATTCATCTTCTCCCTGGTCCTCTAATCTTTACAAGAATAATACTTCATAGTCAAAGAAAAACAACAAAGAGCTAATACAAAACCAATTTTCTAATTATTGAAATGAATAAAGCAAATTCATTTTATTTATTTATGATTAGTTTGCCAAGCAATATCTAAGGAATTACTACTCTCACTGATTTATTGTACATGTGTTTTTGTTAGGGATTCAAAATCAAACTTGATGCATGTTTAGCATTTTCATTGAACTTAATTGGTCTTAAAAAGAAGAAGAAATCCTTTTAAAAATATAGCAACTGAATTGTTTGCTTAAAAAAAAGTAAAACAGCACCTTAATTACTTAATTAAAGCATGTATTACCTACTGGGTCACTAGCCACTTGTATGTAACTCCACAGAATTTTAAACCTCAGGTCAAGCTTTGATCAGTTTTGGAAATTATACTTCTTATGGTTCCATCTGAGTCATACAGTAAAACTGGAAATAATTTCCTATAATCATGTTACCTTTGACATACCAAGACTATCATAAAATTTTATTAGGCAATTCTGGTGTGCACTTTTGATTATCACAACAAGTGAATCAATATATCTTCATGCAATTATATATCCATTGTCAGTTCAGATTCAGTCAAAACAATTTGTAAAGATGTTGAGTTTGTTGCCAATTGTAGTCTTTTAATCTAAAATCATAACACTAAAAATCTCATACACTTATTGGTACACGCTTCATTGTGTCATATGATAAAATCTGTACTTTCTGATTTTAATAAATCTATTATTTGTAATTAAAGGACTTCATTAAGAATCGTCCATAGTATTCATCCAGGTAAACTATTGCTTATATTGGTAATGCATGCCCATGCTTCCTTTTCTGTGGGGAAAAATATCAAATATTAACCTAACACATGTCTTCTCACTTTCTCTGTAAAACAATCTTCATATCCACATACTCATATCACCTCCAGAATTTCTGCTGCAGGCAAGTACTACCACCATACAGTGAAAAAATATCTTTTTGAAAGGATCCAGGAGACTCAAAGGGGTATAAAAAATAAAACTCTAACTCTGAGAGTGTGTTCTGGAGCTGGGAAACCCGGACAAGAATTCAGGATATGGTAGTTAAGGCATATGTGACTTTAAGAGATAAATAACCTTTGTCTGCTTCTACCTCAGTTATTTCACTTGTGTAATGGATATTCTCATAGAGTGAATGTGGATATTAAGTCAGTCAATGCATGCAAAGTGCTTAGAACAATGTCTGGCTTACCACAAGCTTTCCATCATTGTTAGATAAGACAATCATTAGTTTCTCTTATAAAAATGTTTATGTAGAGGACATTTCAGCCTTTGAAACAAGATATTTGATCAGAATGGTTTTATTTGAATCTGCCTTAGGATTAAATTTACTTATTATTTCCTTTTTAAGATGGTCCTAAATGAATTATTTTTTAGTAGCTAAAGAAATAATACATACACCATGCATTACAGTGTTTCTTAGGCTTCAATTACACTGCAAAAACTGGAAAATATTTTCAAAGTGCTAATACCCATGCCCATGCCAGACAAATTAAATCAGATTCCAGAGAACAGATTCAAGCCTGACCATGAATATTTAGGCTAGCTAATGAATACATACAAAGTAATCAAGAGGATGTTTCTCCTTCTACTTTTTGTTTGTTTGCTTTATTGTTGTATTATAGTTATATATAATAATGAAGTTCTCAGGTTTCTGCATTTTTTTCTCAGGTTTCTACATTTTTTCTACCAGGAATTCTGAGGTTTATATATTAACCTGGTCCTCATACTTGGTTTTATCTTCTTCAATCATTGAAGTCCTTCCTTTGTAATCCCTTCATAGCTCAAACTTCCTGTTGTAAGTAAAGATGGTGGAATAAGATGGACATCATAATCCTAGCTTCATGTATGACTGCATATATGATGTGATTCTACATTACGTACAACCAGAGAAATGAAAAGATGTGCTCCATCTGTGTACAATGAATCAAAATGCATTCTGCTATTATGTATACCTCAGCAGAATAAATAAATAAATAGCTTCCTGTTGTAATTTTGTTAAAGTAGTCATTCACCAACATATTTGTGTTCTATTTCAATATTTCAAAAAACCTTATATGAATCTCTGCTAGAAATCCCTAGTACTGACAATCTGACATTCCTAACATTAAATTAATTATATTCCTTTTAAAAATTATTCAAAACAATAGATTTCCCAATTTCTAATAGTACCACTATTTTCTTAGAGCCAACAGGTATTTATCTTTTAATCACACTTCTCTCTCATGCTTTCTGAATTTCCTACTTAAACTAGTTATCAATTCTTCTATATTCTATTTTAAGTTGCTTATTATTTGTATTTTTCTATAATCTATTAACAAAGAGCAACAGAAAATATCAATTTACACATTTGTAAATTTTTGAGAATAGTTTTAGTACCTAAAAATTTATATTACCTCCAGAATATATGTATTTTTGATGTTATTTTAATTATTTTTAATTCTCATAGTCATGATTCTTATCAGGACCATTATTGCCTATTAATTATGTTATAGTCACTAGCATTCTGACTGCCCTATTTTATAAAAAGTTTTGAAAATTGATTATAGAATTTTTCTATTCAGACATATCCAGTCATGCTTTATTAACTTAAAGCCAAATTTGTCATTTTTTTTTGCTAAATTTTTTGTCTCCTTACTCTACAATCAACATGTTCACTAAGCTACAGTTTAGTGTATTTATAAGGGTTTCAAAATCCTATATCTTTGTTTACAACTGAAAAGACAGCTAGATATGATCACATATTTAGTGATAAGTTTTATTATCTCTAATTTTAACTAAAATGTTATCGAGCTGGGATTTTTATTCAAGTTTATATTTTCCCAAAGGTATTAATAAGAAGAAAATTTAATCAGTAAAATATACTGAATGTCAACTAGTTAAAATACCTACAGAATCTAAAATACATGTGCAAGATAGAGTTACTGAGCAAATTGAAAATTTCTCTAGGATAAATATTTGACAACATACATACTATTTTAGGATGTGAGATTATACTAAAATATCTATCATGGCATTCCAATTTAAAGACTAAAACAAGGAATTCTTTGTAGTTATTATGAGAACAGATTATCAATGTTAAAATCAGAATGGATTCTTGGTCTTGGGTTCTTTCCTCTATAAAAAATTCCCCATCCCTTCTCATGTGAATTTCCTTCAGAAGCCAGGATGCAGAAATATACCATAACCAAGAATAATTTTGTTGGAATATTGTCCTTTCTTTCTTTTTTTCTTTTTTTAATGTAGGGTCTATCTATGTTGCCTCAAATTGTCCTGAACCTCATGATCCTCCAGAATAGCCAGGATTACAGATTTATGCCACCACATCCAGCTTGTAAGTATTTTAATGCCACTTTAATTAAGCTCATGAAATACAGTAGTTTTTGTTAGTCTCCCTTAGTTCAAGAAATGCTGTATAATTTCTAAATAAAATTTTAGTCATAGAGATAAACTATGATATGCAATTTGTTCCAAAAATATTTGTTATGCACAGCATAATTAAAGGACAGAATATTCCATTGGGAATTTTACTCATTAAAAATTAATGGCATTAGATTCCTCCATTTCTGCTTATATTATCAATGTGTAACATGTAAGTCAAGATTTTTACCCGTTAATCTTCCTTTCGTACTTATTTTGCTCATTCAAAATGTTAAGAAAACTTCATACTTTTTCTTTTTTGTTATATCTCTGTAGCAGTTCTTGATCATGAACTTTGATTTTTAAAAAATCCAAAAGTAAAAAACCAAAACAAAATATACATTTCAATTTGTGCAGTATGTAGAAAAGCAGGTGGCTGATAAAAGCCCACTCCTTGGTGTTGAGACAAAAACAGCAGTTGAAGAACAAAGAGCACCCTTTCCCATGGAGTTTAAATTAAATTCAGATTTGTTTCAGCAGGGCTTTAATAGAAGTTCCATGATTGGTATGCTATAGCTTGGCCGATAACTCCACATGCTTTTGCTTTGTTGAAGCCTATTTAGTCATTTTGTATACTTAATAAAATGGTATTAGTGATAACCAACTGCTATATATATTAAATACATGCTCATTATTTCTGATCTTGTACTGCAGTTCTTAAAAGTATAAGTTTTAAGAAAAGCATATTAATACTGCTGCCACTGCCTTCTGTCTTAATTGACAAGTTTTTCTTGACTATTTTACTTTTTTAGTCTCAACTGTAAATCCCACTGCCCTATATCAAGCTAAATTTCCACTGCCTGTTAAAGCACTGTCTCTGAAAGTGCTGCCAGTATAAAAAG
This sequence comes from Xerus rutilus, assembly GCA_028644305.1. NCBI lineage: Eukaryota > Metazoa > Chordata > Mammalia > Rodentia > Sciuridae > Xerus > Xerus rutilus. The sequence goes on from CM053409.1 coordinate 29,641,074, forward strand.
GAGTTGAAAGCTACTGTTAGCCCAGGGTTGATACACTGGCAAGTAATTTTAAAAGAGGCTTTTCTCAGTCACTATACAGAGAACAGAAGCAAAGAAGGAGTGAAATTTAGGCAGGTAAGAAATCAGAATCTTTGTCTCTCTTATGTTTCTTCCTTTTACAATAACTCTTTATACATTTATTTTGTCTCTTTTGTATTAATTGGGAACTGTCAGCTTCCTATAAGTGTTAAAGGGGAATGGGTATAGTAAAGATGGTTGATAAAAATATATATAAATATATATATATATACATATACTGTTCATTGAAAGTGCATATAAAGATGTTTAATATGAAGAATGTAATCTGCTTATAATTTTGTGCAAAGTTAGAAAAATTATGATTGTAACAATTTTTTTCTATTTGCCTCAACAAATGTTTTCAGTGAATAGTGTGTACAGCTTCTGATAATTTGTTTTTTTCTGTTATGTTTGCCAACATGTATTAAAAT
>CM053409.1:29641661-29703443 GCA_028644305.1 Xerus rutilus
TAAAATAATTAAAAAAAATAAAATAAAAAAAAAATAAATAGTATCAAAACCATGAAAAAAAAAAACAAACAAACCAGAGCAAGCCTTCCAACCCATTTCCACTTCAAAATTTAGTCATGTGCCCCATTAAACTGTAAGGAATTCAGCAATGGCCTTCATTCCACAACCTGTTTGCTTTGATATATTTTGAGCAACCCAATATAGACATGTAAGATTATGTAGGGAAGGCTACTTAACACATTAATGTGTACATTCATATTATGAATGTTTCACAAAATTCCAGTTTAAGTGTATAAGAACTGATCACCAAAGACAAAAGTTGCTGTGAAACCAAATAAAGAAGCAGAGAGATTGAAGATTGCAAAAAGTACAGTTAATGGAGGACAGAGAAGAATGTCTTGGGCAGTAGGAAGAAGTGTTGATCTCCCCACCCCAAGGCAGGAAGAAGGAGTTTATATGCTAAGCTAGACAATTATGTGCTGTGGCCAACTGGCATATAACTGGTATTTTTGAAAAGATATTAGTAGATCCAGCATCATTTAAGAAACACTTGGGGCATCAGTGGCAGCCACAGTATCCTTGGTTGACTATCTTAATGACTTTCCTTGTCTTATTTGACTTGAGATAGATTCCAGAGTCACGTTGCCGGCAAGATAGCAGTTATGACGAAGATGGTTACATTTATGTCAAGCTGGACCCCTACAATGAACAATGAAATATTAAATAGAAGTCAGTCTCAATTTTATTTGAAAAACTTTTAGATTATTAAGGCTACATAGTATTGGAGGTTTGTTAAAATATTCTCCAAATATTAACAGGTAGAAGATAAATAATGTGATATTTATTTCATGTGTGATATAAAGAATGGTCTTCAAATATATGCTTTTACGGTCAGTTTAGTGGACAACTGAATCAACTAAAGTGAAAATAAATAAAAGTAATTATGTTGAGAATAAAAATAGCAAAATAGAAATAAAAATGTATTAAATTATCTAATTAATAATAGATTGAATATTAATAGCTGATGCTTGATTGAAATTGATTTCACAATTAACAGTATTAAATCTTCAATACTACTGATTCACTCTAGGTGAGGATGTCAGAAGGCACCTGAAAAATTCTGTGTGGTAATTTAATTACTCTCAGGCTGTCTTTTCATGGGAGAAGTACTGGGTGCTGCTTACTGTGGTTTAGTTTTTTAATCTTGGCAAAGTGAAAATGATAGATATACACAATAACAAGTCATGGATAATTAATCTGAGACCCTTAGCATTCTCTACAGTTCTTTTATCACTACTAAGAAAAGGACAGATTTTTCTTTACTCTTATTTTTTTGAGTAATCTCAGGGCTGGGGTTGTAGCTCAGTGGTAGAGTGCTTGCCTAGCACATGTGAGGCATTGGGTTGGATCCTCAGTACCACGTATAAATACATACATACATACATACATACATACATACATACATAAATAAAGGTTCATTGACAACTAAAAAAATTTAATAAAAAGATTTAACTTTTTATAGATAATCTCTATATAAAAATAAATCACAATCGACGAATATTCTTGAAAAATTAGAACACCAAGTCACTTGTATTGGTTGATTAAATAGTTATAAGTATTCCATATCAGATTTTCTGTTTCATTTTCTTTCAAGATCTCTAGGCTTTCAAGTTTCCCTTTCTAAATGGGAAGTCAGTTCCTTACAGTGTATTAATGAAATGAATTGTGTTCGAGGTGATCTCAATAGCACACTGAAGTACTTACCACATTTTCTTAAATGTAAAGTAATGAAAAACAATTCAAATTTATGAATACATAAATTCCTAAACTAGTTTAAAATTTTTCTAGTGCTGCTTAACACATGATTTTTCTAGAAATCACAAGTAGTTGAATTATCATGAAGTATAAAGCTTTCCTTTTCTACTTTGATTACAATGTCTCTCAACTTTAGAATTTCTTGCAAATCTTTCTGACACTTTAAAATACAAATTTATTAATATGAAGTGTTGTTTATACATTTATGTTAACTACAAAATCACTTTCTAGTGTGATATTTGCTTATACTCCCAGCTAGTTTATGGCTATGTGAATCTGTGCAGGTTTGGATGGATAAATATTACAATGAGAACAGAGATTTTCTATGATTGTAATTTATATGACCCTATACTCTTGATTTCTAGTATGATTATTTTTCTGAATTATGACTAATTCTCTAAAAATAATTTAACTATTTTTTAAAGGAGGTAATTATGAAACAGAAAAATGAGGAGCACAATTAAGAATGTGTCCTGGATAGATCTGAGATAATAGGTTGAAGTTCATTGGAGTGTCTGAAAGAACCAAGCTTAATTTAAACATGTTTGTGTTAAATGATAAATGGATTCTTAGCAAAGCCAAAAGTCTTTGCGCTGGAAGAAAAATTGTTTCCTCCTGGCTTAGAAGGAAAACAATATCTTTTCCTTTGGTTTTCTTGATGGAAAATGAACATTAGTAAGAAAATGATAGCTAAGAAAATAAAAGCCAGGCCTCACTGCCAAAGCTAAATAGGCTTGGAGTTCTTAGAAAGCCATAGAGAGACAAATCAGTCCCTGTAGTCAAACTAGATTCAAAAAAGATTTATCTTTCTTCTGTCCTCCCTGGCATTTCTGTCGGGATTGTCCTGGTGCCCAATATCAGACAACTGATATACGTGAACTAATGAAAAAAGATTTGAAATCAGAAAGCAGACCAAATTGCATTCAATTTGTGACAAGGATTACTTAATCCTATAAATTTCCTTTTAAGGATAGTTCAACTTGCATGCACTAGGCTGGAGGAGTGAATAATATTTCAGGACATAAATTTAATCACTTCAAAATAATAAAAAGAGAGAGACTTCTGGAACTTAAATATCTATCCCACCATAGTGAGGAAAAAAGAACACTAGATAGTATTTTGTCCTAGTTTCTTATTTAAGGGTAGAAGGGCAACTGGATGAGAATGAATTGTATTCTGTGAAAATAGGAAGATAGAAAGTGGTTGATAAAATTTTAGAGAATGATCTTTTCTTAATGAGTCCTACCTAATATACACTTCTGTATATTAGGGCAATGTATACTTTTTATGAATATTGAGTACCTTTGAGCAAGAGTGTAAATAATCTAAAATGAAGATTAACTGAGTTTCTGAATACATCTCCAAACTGACAGCAGAAACTGTAATCTTTGAGGTCAAACTGTCTACAAAACAGCATTTTGAGATTTACACATACACATGTTTATTGGGTCATCTTTATCAATACCTAATCACTGGTAGAATCCTTGGTATAGTTTTATATTGCTGCAGTAGTGTGTCACCACAAATTTGATGGCTAAAAGCAATGCAAATTTGTAAATGTTTGCAACATCTTAGAAGTCTGGAATTCAGAAAACTAATATAGTCCCACTGGTCTATAATCAAGATGTCACTATGGCTTTCTCACCTTTTCCAGCTCCTGGAGGATGCCCGCAATCCTTGGCTTATGATCTTTCTCAGCAGAGGACAGTCAAGTCTTCCTCTTACTCTGTCACTCTGACACATACTCTTCTGTGCCTACCGTTCTACCTTTAAATTCTTGTAATTACAGTAATCCTAGGATTTTCTCCCTATTAAAAAATCAACATTATCAACCCCAGTTTTATACTTTAATTCTCTATTTTTTCTCTTTATTTAATTAGCTTTATTGTTGCTGCTACCAAAAGATCTAACAATAACAACTTCAGAGCAGAAAAAGTTTATTTGGCACTAATGGTTTCAAAGGTCTCAGCTCAAAAAGCCAGCTCCATTGCTTTGGGACCAAGGTGAAAGAACATAATGGCTGACAGGTATGGTTGAGGAAGCAGCTCAGGATATCACAATCAGGAAACAGAGAGAGGGAGAGAGACTCCACTCCACAAGGACAAAATAAAACCCAAAGGCATACCTTTGATCCAACTCCTCCAGTCACACCCTATCTACCTATATTTACCACCAGTTAATCCATTCAGGTAGATTAACACACTGATAAGATTAAGGCTCTTAAAATCCAATCATTTCAACACTAAACTTTCTTACATTGTCTCCCACATGAGTTTTGGGGGACACCTAATAACTAAACCATAACATTTCTTTTTGTCTATGAAATAAAGTCAGATCCTGGGGATTAAAATAGGGGTTAAAACATGGATATATTTAAGAAATTATGATTATTCTGCTTACCACACAGCCTAAAGCAGAGACTTTTCCAACACATCTCCAAATTCATAACAGTATCTATAAACTCTGAAGCAAAGTCTTTACAGAAACTGAACATTCCTCTCTCTCTCTCTCTCTCTCTCTCTCTCTCTCACACACACACACACACACACACACACACACACACAAACACAGGCATACACATATACAATGCACAGGCATTGATATTACAAAAAATATATTTAGCTATATTGGACTACCAAAAGCCAATTGTTGGTAAAATCAGGTCTGTATTAGTTTCCTGTGGCTGCTACAAAATTTACAATAGAGTGACTTTAAAAATTGAAATCTATTCTCTCACAATTTGAGAAGCTAGAAGTCTGAAATCAAGATGCTATTAGGACTATTTTTCTTCTGGTGGATCTAGGGTAGAATTTGTTCCTTGTCTCAGGTTCTAGTGGCTTCTGGAATTTCTTGGTTAGTTGCTGCATCACTCCAACTACTGCTTCTATCTACACAATGTCTTCTTTTCTGTGTGTGTCTGTCTAGTTTCCCTGTCTCTGGTTTAGGAGGACATTTGTGATGGTGTCCAAGGTCTACGCAGATAATTCAGAAAATCACTCAAGTTTTTAGCTTAATCATATCTTCAAAGACACTTTTCCAAATGAGATAACATTTACAATTTCCAAGGAATAAAATATGGATATATCTTTGGGGCCATAATTCCATCCCTAGAAGAGTTTAGAAAGCATATCCACAGAAAAGTTAGGAAAAACAGGGGAAAAATATACATTCAAAAACTAATTTTCCTATCACATAGAGAAGAGACAGTTAATTTATGCACAAAGTCTAGGAGCCTAATAATGCAGTCTAAGTAAATAAAAAAGTTACATATAAAGTAATAAGCCAGGCAAAAGGAGGTGAAGAAATAGGAAATTCAGACAGACTGAAGGTTTTCTGAATGTCTGTTAGCCTTTGCCTTCAAAGAAAAAGTTTGTAGGCCCCTAGACAAGTACCTACAACTGGATGATACAAGAATTCGGTGAAGCTGGGCACAGTGGCTCATGCTTATAATCCCATTGGCTCAGGAGCTTAGGCAGTAAGATCACAAGCACAAAGCCAACCTCAGCAACTTAATGAGACCCTAAGCAATTTAGCAAGATTCTGTCTCTAACTAAAACATAAAAAAAGCTGGGGATGTGGCTCAGTGGTTAAGTGCCCCAGGGTTCAATTCCCGGAACCAAAAAAAAGGAAAAAAAAAAGAAATATCCAGTGACCTGTTAAGATAACTAGATACATGAATTTTAAGACAGACACAAAGAGTTTAAGGGCTCCTAAAATGATTTATGATAGTATATCCCAATACTTTGTGTCCCTCAGAGAAAAAAAAATGTGGACTTGTGAGCTTTTTAATGTGGAAAATATGTTAGGAATGAGGATGATGCAGAGACAAATGAGATGGAAACATTAAGTTTAAAACAAGCACTAGAATCATTAGAGGTGTAAAAACTGGGCAAAAGGATCTTATACTTTTGCAAAGTCTTGTGGCGGACAGAGGACCTTGTGGCGGACAATGAACCATCTTTATTTTGTCTGGTTACTAAGATGCCATGAAACTGCAAATTAGGACTCCATTGAGCATAAGGGCATAAGGATAGGAAATAAGAAAAACTTTATATTCAGTTTACCATTAGTTCAAAATATGGCATTCTCAAATACAAGTGGAAATTAACTAACAAATTCAAAAGAGTTATAAAATTACATATTTTAGCACACTTTGTAAATACATTTTGTACCCATTACAGTTGTATTCTACCTATACTTTCTAATCAAGTGGTAGCTTGGGGCTATGCTAAAATGTTTTTCACATGCAAAAACTCACTAATTTCCAAAGGAGACCATATTATCTCTGTCCAGCCATAAACACTTTTCTCACACCATCCTAAAAATAATATTTCTGTGTTTGCTTTTACTTGATAAGTGTCAGACAAACTTGAAGAAAAGACACAAAAGAACACATACTGAAAGATCACAAGCTGTAAGAGTTTACACTAGATGTAAAATCTTGAAGTTTAATTGAGGATATGTATGGGTATAAGTTGTTACTATTCTGTGTATATGTGAACTAATCTTGTAATTCTTGCCTATATAAAATTTTCTGATTATTCAAAACTAAAGTTAAATTTTAAATCAAGGTTAGAATATTGATTCATATTTATCTATTAATATTCTTTAAGTAAACTAATAGTACAGACAATGAAATTTCTGTAGTGCTTTGCATTATTGGGTTTTACCACATTTCTCCCTCTAACTCAAGAGTTTATGTTTTAATGTTGGGTTTTACTTCTGTTTCAGAATTAATCAAGTTTATTTCAGCACCTTTAATTTTCCATCCTTTGCAGACTTTTTATTTTTATTCTTGCCTCTGTCATGAATGTTTCAGAACTAAACGATAAACTCAAGTGAAAGAAAGAATATTTCATACTTATGCTGTTGAAAATTAAACAGGCATTCTTTGTACACGTTTTAAAATCTTTAGAGTGTTGCCTTATACTTTGTTTCCTATGAGAATCTACTTTTATGAAACATAAATAACAACAGTTATATAAACCAAAGTCAGAATATTTTAAGTGGCTCAAAACAACAGCAGGAAAAATCTAATCTGTTTGAATTTTGGAGTTTGTGTGTGTGTGTGTGTGTGTGTGTGTGTGTGTGTGTACACTGAACACATAGTGGTGTTTACCAAACTTGTTTTGATATTTTAAATAAAGATGATGTGTATTTCTTGTGAATTAAATACAACTGTATATGATAATAGAGATGGAGTAATGTGTATATTAGAAGAGTTATTGACATTTATAAAAATGAAAAAAAAAACAAAAATTGAATTTGAAAACCACACAAACAAAAGAAGTACTATATTCTTATTTTTGAAATGTACCTAATGATGAGTTTCCCAGAAATTATTCAGTTGTGTCTAATTTAACAATGGCAAGGAAAGAAATGGTGTCTGAGCAAATATAATAATACTGATAGTGATAGATTATGATAGTATTCCTGAACATAATGGTTAATCAGTTTTCCATAACTGTGGCAAGATACCTAAAGTAAATTGTTTTAAAGAAGGATTTGTTTTTTGACTCATGATTTCAGATGTATCAATCAGTCCATGGTCAGCTGGCTCCATTGTTTCTGAGACTATGACAATAATATGTCATACAAATTGTAGATCAAATCTGTTCCCATTGTGGTGGTCAGAAAGTTATGAAAAAGAGAAAGTATCCAGGAAAAAAATATAGTCTACATGGGTATATTTCCATTGATCTACTTTTTCCAGTTAGAATCTACCTTCTAAAGTTTCTACCATCTTCCAACAGTGCCATCAATTGAAGACCAAACCTTTAACGCATGAGCTTTTGGGGACATTCTAAATACAATCTGTGATAGTAGTCTAGGCATACATATGAAAAAATAAGGAGATGAGTAGTAATGTCTTAACAATAATAATGATGGTATCACTATTCAAGTTGTTTGAAGGTATATTATTTCAATTCAGTTCAATTCTAAGATTAGTTGTCTCTTGCCTTCCATTTTGAGATAGCATTATTTACAAGAATATAATAGAGAATATAACTAATATTTGTCAAGCACTTATTTTCACAAGCAAACTTCTAAGCTGTTAGCTTGCTTTAGCCCATTTATATATCATTGATTTGTATATGAATCCCTATTATTACACACATTTAACAAATGAGATATCAGAGAAGTATAATATTCGTATGTTTATCCAACTAATTAGTGGAAGAATAAGATTTGAACTTGTTACGATTTAGATTAGGTGTCCCCCAAAAGCTCATGTGTGAGACAATGCAAGAAAGTTTAGAGATCAAATGATTGGCTTATAAGAGTTTAACCAAATTAGTACCTTAATGCCCTGATAGGGATTAACTGGATGGAAACTAAAAGCAGGCAGAGTGTAGTTGGAGTGATAGGTCATTGAGGGTGTGCTTTTGGGGTTTATATTTTGTCCTGGTAAGGAGAGCTCTCTCTCTGCTCCCAGGTGACATTTTCCCAGCTTCTTTCCTCTGCCACACACTTCTGCCATGATATCCTGCCTCACCTTGGGACCCAAAGAATAGAGTTGGATATCTATAGAATAAAACCTCTGAAACCGTGAGCCTCAGAATAAATTTTTCCTCCTCTAAAATTGTTCTCTTCAGGTCTTTTGGTTATAGCACTGCAAGTGCTAACTAAAACATAACTTAACCAACCTAGTTCCAGAGTTCTGTCTGTAAAATTAGATGACCAGAGAAGAGAATTAAGCCACTCGGCAAGGCTTTATTGGAATATATGCCCTCAGACCAGACTCCCGTTCACCAGAGCGTCCGGAAGAATGGCGCTGGATCTTCCGTGCACAGAGAATTTCAAGAAAACCCAGTCAGGAAGGGGAGGGCTTGGGGACAGGAAGAGAAGGCCAGAGTCCTTCCTGGATAGGTCAGGAAAACTCGCTGATTGACAGGAGGCGTGTCTACTAGTGACGTCACATCTGGCTTGCAGCTCTGCTTCGCAGCTGCTGACCGAGTCCCCTAATTGGGCATCTTAGACCCTGACCAGACCTAACACTGTCTCTTAATGACAGGACAGTGCTGTCTTATATCTCTTATAGAGAGATAAGCACAAGAAATGCTACAAGGAAGAAATATCTGTACACAGGGAATGAAACACCTCAAAATTATGTTTATCTTTGTGCCTAGCTTCAAGTCAAATCTGCTTTTCCTGCTGTTTTTTCCTATTATCAGTTGTTGGTAATAGCAATACTTTGGCTGCTCAAGCCAAAAAAAAAAAACAAAAAAAACAAAAAACTAGTGGTTCCAAGGTGGTGAAGATAGAGGCATTTAAAATTTTTTAACTTAAACTTAAGAGTTATGGTCAGGCGTGGTGCCACACGCCTGTGATGCCAGCAGCTCAGGAGGCTGAGGCAGGATAATCACAAGTTTAAAGCTAGCATCAGCAACATAGCTTAGAAACCTAAGCAACTTAAGGAGACCTTGTCTCAAAATAAAACGTAAATAGGGTTGGGGATGTGACTCAGTGGTTGAACACCCTGGGTTAAATCCCCAGTACCAAAATAAATATGTAAATAAATAAATAGGTGTTATGGTTTAGATATTAAGAATCCTCCAAGAGCTCATGTACTATACAATATAAGAATTTTCAGAAGTGAAATGATTGGGATATGAAAGCCTTAATGTAATCAATGGATTAATCCACTAATGGATTACTTGGTGGTAATTATGGCTGGAGGAGGTAGGTCACCCGGGTGCTCCTTTAGGTTTTATATTTTGTCCCTGGTGAGTGGATCTCTCTGCATCTTGTTGCCATATTCTGAGCTATCTTTCTCCTCCGTGCCTTTCTCCCTTCTCCCTCACTTTGCATCCAGAGCTATGGAATTGGCTGTCTTCAGACAGAGACTCTGTGAAAATGTAAGCCAAAAATAAACTTTTCCTCTTCTATGTTGTTCTTTTTTGTTCTCATTAAGTCTTTTGGTCATAGTAATGCAAAACTGACTAAAACAGTAGGTAAGGAGAATAAACTGTGAACAAACTATCCTAGAAATAAACATATAGTAGTACCTTAAGATATAATAAGTAAAATAAAAACATATTACCAGAACATGGAGCAGAAAGATAGGCTGATTAGATTGGCAGGGAGAGGAGCAATCTATAAGTGGACTTGAATTCCGAAAGATGCTCAGTAGTAATTCAATTAAGTGGACAATATTTCAGTTTGATGGATGTTGAAATGAAGCAGATGAGACAATTATAAAAAATTAGTTGAAAGGAGAGAAAATTATAAATAAAAATCTAACCAGGGACAATTTAACCAGGGACAAAATCAATCAAGCTTTAGGAGTAGATTAGTCAATGAATAGCTCATTAGAATTGATTTAGAGTGGAGAGGAAAACCATAAGTTGAAACTAAAGTGTTGAATGAATGAGAGATTAAAATGTAGCTGTAAACAAAGGTATTAGATAGATTATAGAAAAATCTTTCCAATGTCAGTTCAAAAAGAGTAGGTGTAATGTCCAAAAGGAGCATTAAGTCTTGTTTTTCAGCCATACATAATCAACTAGATTGTTTTAATTTCTACTTCTAAGTTATCCTGAATTCTCCATCTCATTTTTTTTTCAACTTTAAAATTATTTAAACTTTAAAATTATTTAAACATTACACTGTTTATATGTATTGAAACATCACATGGTACCATTAGTATGAGAAATTATTTATTTTTATGTATTAATTAAAAATAAATTTAATTTAAAAATTTAAAAGTTTGAATTATACTCATTTTTCCCACAGTTACTGTTAAAGCAGTTATTTATTTCATATCACTTCCTTACTTCAGCAATTTTTCAATCTCACTTGCTCTAAATTCTTCAATAACTCTTTAGTATTTTATGTGAAATATCTCAGGCTACTGAATATATCATATAGATCTTTCATAATTTGTTCAGTCTTTTTTTCCAGCTTTATCTCATGCAATACCTAGGATTATAAGTTTCAGCAATAATAATTTCCTGATATTCTTCAGAAAACAAAGTAGGCTTAATTTCAACATGTTGGTTATTTTTGAACTTGATATACTGAAGAATATTTACTTATGTCTCAATCTGTAAATTCTTCTAAGGGAAGAATTTACAAATTGAGAATTATAGACATTATATATTTATTGTATAATATAGAATATAATAAAATATAGAATATTATATATTATATAATACTTATATATTAAATAATATCATTACATGATAATAATAACAAAATATTATATATTTATATGACTAGCATATTCCTTAGAATAACATAGCACTAAAAGCATGTTCGTTTGACTGGAAGGAATGAAGTAATTTAAACTGAAATAGTATCATTGAAACAGATAGAATTATTGATGAGAAGAGAGGAGGAAGAGAACAATTCTTTCTGCAGAACTGAAGTATGCTATAGGTAACACTAGTCTTCGGAAATGGTCCTTGAGGTATTGGAAGGATTTTAGTTGTCACGATGTTAAAAAGAAGGAATTCCCCAAATAACAGTATCCTGAACAAATTCATAAAGGTAAAGTATGTAACATGGTGGCAGATGATGTACAATCTGTATTTCCAGAAGGGAGAATGTAGAATTTCTAAGGATGTAGAATAAGAGATACAGCTAGCTAAAATACGATCATACAAATAGAATTGGAAACAATAACAGTTAATTTTGCATTAATTTATGTAGTTTGGGGTGAAAATTTTAAAAAATACTTTCAGTGGGGTCAAAATTCATTATTTCTAACTACAGACAGGGCATTATTATATTTGTGTTCGTTCTTAAGTATAATAACCCAAGTAAACTGTGTGACGTTTGACATTAGATTTATAACCACAGATGGTGAAGATTGTATTTTGGACCAGACAACTTTTATAACTAGTGTCATGGGCATTTATATATCAAGACATTTCTTGCTAAATATTATTTTTCCTCCTCCTATTTGGTTGATCAGATTGAATTTTAGCAATTGTAACATGCCGATGAACCCTGACATTTAAGTTAATAAGGTATAAATGAAGACATAGCTGCTGCTTTGAATAGTTGTAACAGCCTGCTGGGTTTCATCAATCATGAAGCAGCTCATGCTGGGAATAAACAACAAAGAAAAATATCGACAATGGTGGGGGGTTTCTGTTTTTAAATGGGTATAGGAATATATCTGTACTACTGAAATGTCAAAAGAGCATATCAATACTTATAAATGTTTGAAAGATTTTTTGTTATAATCATTCTTTTTATTAAATTCCTAGCATGCTATTATCTGAATAAAATAAAAATTAAATTGAATAATTCCATAAAAATTAAAGATAACACATCTGTAGATGTTATAATACTTTCATCCTTTTGTGATTTCATTCATGTATGTTAAATGACATTTCCATGTAATCCATTATTTAAAAGTAAGTTTTTTTATCAGAAAAAAATTTACATGACACAATGTTAGAGAAGTATTTATATTTTTTTCAAATAATTTTCTAATATAGACACTTTTCTGAAATGAACCTTCATTAGGTGATATACAATAAATCTTGCTGTAAAAAGTAGTTCAAAATATACTTATCTTTCCCAGTATAAATATAATAATCTTGTGTCTTCAAATTCAGTTTTCAAATGATTATTTCTTTAGTAAAATATGTTTTTTTGTCCTGTTCATCTAAGATAAGGGAAAACTGAATCATTCTCAAAAGGAAATCATCTAAGTGAGATAAAAGGAAACTAAAATACTTATCATTTTAATTAATAAATAGGATATGATACCTGCATTATCATAACCTCATAATGATGCCTTTTTTCCTGTAAAATTGGTTTACCACAACCAAAATATCCATTTATTAATTTTCAGGCATTAATTCAACAAGTATGATCGTAGGGAATATAATTGTATGAAATCCACACAGATGGTGAAGCACTTAGTGGGATTTTCAACTATAAATATGAAAATGCGTTGACCATGCCACCCTTCAGGATGGTGTTATTAGATAATGTTTGGAAAATTTCTTCTGTATCAACTAACTGCATACACATAATAATCGATGGCAGAGCTAAAACAGCCAATTATAAGCACAGAGATGTATTTAAGAACAAGAATATCTTCATGATTCAAATTCCAAAGCACTGTGCAAGGCAGAAATGTAGTGTGCAGAGCTCTGGCTTCGGAAAGCATATACATTTGGCAAGGAGTGCAGAAACACTGGGGAACTAGTTATTCATGCCAGGAATTTGTATGCTGTGGAAAAGTGTTATCACACAAAACACCTAAATCCAGAGACTGGTGAAAGATTCCCTCATTTAAAACACATGCTAATGGCTCTTTGTACAATGACTTCTTTGAAACTTCATTCATGAAAAGTCAATACAGCACCTTAGATCCAGTATTTCACCAATTTACTAATGATTGGTTAAACCTTTGGATCTAATTTATTTTCAATATTTCTGCCACCATTAACAAAAGGAAAATGATCAGTATTTAAATTTATATTAAAAATGACAACTTAAGACCAATAATTAGTAATTCCAAAAGTATTAGACAAATAAAGCTCAGTGCAGATACATCAAAATAAAAGGCAATAAATTTCCCACAGATGAGTGAGCTGGAAATTAAATTTCTTGAAGGTTTTGGAGAAACAAATGAAAAAATCTATTTTCAAAGTCAGAAACAAAAACATAATTTGAATAAAATTAGTTACAAATGAAAAGAAAATTTGAAAAAAGTACAGTGAGGCTCCTACACAATAAGGAAAATATAACATCTATAAAAACAACAAAAATTTTTCATGTGTTATGTAACAATAATAGGCAGAAACATGAAAATTAGCAGTTACTTATGTAAATGAAAAACAGTCTGAAAAACAAACAAATGAAAGTATTTTCTAATGTATCATATATGTGTATATGTGTGTATATTATAGCTTGTCAGGAATTGTTCTTCACTTTAATTATATACATGCAAGTGTTTGTGCATAACTGAAATTCAGTTGCTAATACTGGGGAGGGAGTAGAGAGATCAGGATTAGGAGATATTAACTATATAATATTCTGTTTCTTAAAGAAATGAAATTCTGAACTATATTTGGTAAAATGGCAATATTGTTATAGTACTTTAGTAGGATTTTAGGTTATTTTATTTTATGATATCATCTTCTGCATGATTCTGTATTCTTGTTCTTAGGTGCTAATCTTGATAATATAAGTACCTGAAAGGAAGCACATTGTTAACAATTTGCATGATTGTGCTTTTTTAAAGTGGAATATTTAAAACCTATTTTTTAGTCAATTAAAGTTTTGGTGTTAAAACAGTAAGAGATAGTATAAGTTTAAAATTATGTGTGTGAGTGTTTATAAAATATCATTAATTTATAAATGCATATCCATCTATATATCCTGTGTAAATGTATTCATTTATTTGTATATAAATACAAACATGAAACAGAAAGACAGAAAATTGAGAGAGCAAAATCTCTTCTAGTCATCAGACTGGGATGACAGTTGTAGATAAAGTTGAATGCAGAATTAACACTAATTTTTCCCCCCAAGGTCACTTGGAGTTTTAAAGTATCATAACAATTCTTTCTTTGGGTGATAGATAATTCTTTCTTAGTCACTGAAAAACTTTGTTCTCACAAAATGAAAACTCTGTTTAACAACTCTCTTGTTTGAAATTATATCATTATAAATAATACCTTACACTTTCAGAGGATCTAACTGTTATAGACACAAAAGTTGCCTTGATTTTCAGCCCAGATAGAGAATGTCAGATTAGAAATATCTAAAAGTAGCATTCGCATTTATCCTAACTTGGTAGTTTTTAAGAAAATAGAAGGATGGGTTCCCTTTTCAGTCCCACACATATATTAAGCCCTTCATATACGACCATGCTGATAAGAGCTAATCCAAGCTCCTCATTTACATTTTTCTCAAACTCCACTGGGGAAGTTGCTCTGCGTTAGAGCTCTTGTCTAGCAAATGTGATACCCTGGTTTCAATCCCCAGCACTTCAATAAATAAACTTATTTTTTTCCTCCTATAGTCAACCCTTCCCTGTAACCTATACTTAAATCCACATTTTCCAGTTTTTGGTGAGATGCTCCATGGTGGTTTTATAGTATGGTTTCTCTTAGCGTAATTGGTCTATATATCTGGCTTTGTTTGATTACAGATTTGTCCCTGATTATCTAAATTAATTGGGCTAGAAATAGACACATAGAGAAAAATATTAATCCTATTCACTAATCAAATACACTAAAGTGAAAATAAATATTGCTTATAGCATAGAAGAATGTATGAACTCAAAAAATCTGCTAATGTAATACATGTAAAAATACTTTATAAAAATGCATCTCAATAAAAGCATCAATATTTAATATAACTCAATACTCACTTATGATATGAAAAACAGGTTTTTAGCAAACTAAATCAAAAGAAACATCATTAACATAATTAAGGTTACCTACTCTGTATAGCAAACATCATTAATAATAGAATAGTTCTTATTAACTTTAAGATATGAATGCCTTATTTCATTGTTTCTACTACATATTGTCTATATTGTTCTCTAAGACAATAAAAAGTAAATGTTGAAGAAAAAAGTCCAAATTTTGTATAATGAGACATTTCAGATAGCATAAAGGGAATGAGTAAACTATATGCAAAGTAACATTTAAAATTGATCAGCTTCATATAACAATAACTGAAAATGTATCATTAAAATAAGCAATAAGTTTTGAGAAATAAATGTATCAAATGTATGATTTTTAGTTTGAAATGTTCAAAACTTTTAGAGGATATATAACACATTTTAAAAATATGTTGATTATCTTACATTATCTCAAAATTCAAAAAATACTTAATAAAATCATAAACATGTTTTATTTTTAATGGAATTTAAGAAGATGGTCCTAAATATCATATCAAAATAAATGACTAAGAACCAGCACACTAATTTTGCAGAGTAGGATATTTAGCTTTCCCTGCTAGAGATCAAGACATTCTATAAAATTCAGAATTACTATAATGTTATTGAAGACTAATCAAAGAGAGTAAACCAACAGTACAGAAAAAAACAACATAGAAAACTCATTCATACATTTACACAAACTTGATACATAAATTGATGTATAACAGAGCTGACTTTAGAAATCAATGAGAATAGGATGTTTTAATAAATAAAATGTCCCTAAAATTGCATGCTATTAGAATTTATAAAAAGATGATATACTGCTGACCACCCTTTATTATTTATTTGATTTTGTTTAGGAATAAAATATTTCACTTTATCATAGGATACTACTATATTTTGAATTAGGATTTTATTGCCTTTTATAGTTATCTCTTTATTAAAACAGGGCACCGTATTCCTGCTGTCACAGAACATTGTGTACAAATAATTTTTCAGAGGAATGCTGGCAGGTATAATTATTTGCACTATTTGGCACAAGTGCACATGAAAGAATAAATAATTCTATGTCTTCTGAATCTATTTCTTTATTTTCTAAAGTAAACTATATATATATACTATTTATCAATCATTTTGTAGCTATAATTTGTACTTAAAAATAAAATGCCCTACATGTGTTAGTCGGAAGGAGGAAGAGGAGGTAAGAAGAGAAGACTGCCTTTTCAT
The DNA here is from genome assembly GCA_028644305.1 of Xerus rutilus. Lineage (NCBI taxonomy): Eukaryota > Metazoa > Chordata > Mammalia > Rodentia > Sciuridae > Xerus > Xerus rutilus. The sequence continues at coordinate 29,658,064 of CM053409.1, forward strand.
TTGAAAGCCAGAATTGCTCAGAATGGGACTATAGCTTGAAGAATTGCAGGACAGAATATCTGTATACAGATCAGCAGCAACTCTACCATCTGGGAGCTCTAATTCCCTGCAGCCAGACACTTTTAAAAAGCTGCTCATCCCTTACAGTAAACTTAGATTTCTGCTGTCCTGGCAACTCTGCTCTTGGTTTGCAGACTGCCTCTGGCTATTAAGTTATTCTTGTCAGATTACCTCCTTCCCCAGACAGACTGGAGCCCTTGGAGTCTGTCTCGGTCTGGGTGCAGCATACAGCAAGCCTATGCCAAAGTCACATAGAGCTGGGCTACTACTCAAAAGTTGCATTTTTTGCAGATGTAAGAAGTGAGTGGTAGCATCTAGAGTGGGCACACTATCATAAATGAGAAAGCCTCACAAACAAACTTCAGTGTGTGTACAGAAAGAGAAGGAGATGGGAGAGGCAGGCAGAGAGAGAGAGAGAGAGAGAAAGAGGAAGCTAGAGCTCAAGCACAGAGGGACAGAGATTGAAAATCTAATTATCAAGAAAAGAAATTAAGGCTAAAGGACAAAAACACTTCAAAGAGCATTTGGACCTTAAACATAAACAGTGATGGCAAAGTCCCAAGATTAAAAGGTTACCTTTAGGAGCCTTTAAAAGGTAACCCATGGCCTCAGGCAGGAGAAAGGAAATTATGTAAAGTGGAAACCTGGGTTTTCTGGACAATTCCTTCTTTTAGATACATGGTTTGAAAAATATTTAGTATGTCTTTATTTTTATTAGTAAATTTTTTCTTTGCATAAACACATAGAGATGTGTATATACATGTATATGATAATATGAAAACACATGTATATACTAAAATAACAGATAAGGGAAGAATTTTACCAAGATATTTCCATAAAGGCTCTGACTTGAAAACAATTAGTTTATTTAAGGAGTTACATAGATGTATGCTTTTCAGCTGTTAATAAGCAGTTGCAATCTAATTAGAAACAAAAATATCTAAAAGAAGCAAGAGACTCATGATATTCCAAAACTTTTAACATCTACAATAGATAATAATATACAATAAGTGTATAGCACATTTATTTAATTAATAAGGACATCAAAAGTACTCTGAACTGTCCAGAAAATTTCTTTTTTCTCATGTGCTCCTCCTCTTATACTGTCTATGTGGCCCAAATGTGGGAAGGGAGCCATCAATGGACCTCTCCCTGCTTTCCATATCTGCCCAGAAAGGCAGGAAGGAAGCCACCCAAGGGGTACTCATTAACAACTCTTTGCTGGGAGGAACAAGTCTCTGAAGGCAGGTAACCTGGGCAAAAGGTTTAAGGAAGAGAAGTGCTCTGGAGGTATTAGCATTTTATTTCCTTGTGAATCAGCCCCCATCTTTCTGACCTGATCATTTATTATCTATACTGACTGTCCTATTGCCCTGGACTTGATGCCATCAGCCCTGATCTCTTTATAATCAATTTAATTTCCTTGGCCAGGCCTGGTTTCATATGCCTGTAATCCCAGTGGCTTGGGAGGCTAAAACAGGAGAATCACAAGTTCAAAGCCAGCCTCAGAAACGTAGTGAGACCCTGTCCTAAAATAAAAGGGCTGGGGATGTAACTTAGTCGCCTTAGGTTCAATCCCCAGCCCCCAAAAAAGGGGGAGGGAACAGTACATATGGACTTTGGAAATCTGTGCAGTTGCTGCATCTCAACACGAACTTCTCAGTCTGTGGAAGCAGTTATAAAGTGAAATTGATGTTACCTGGGTCCCAGACCTCTGTAATCACTGGGAGAGAATCCATAAGTATTAGGCTATTTTTAGCTCCAATTGTGATGGTAAAATGATTTCTGCCCCTCAACAAGACTATACAGTGAGAAGTAGCTACCAAACATAGAGGGTCTCAGGTGCTCAGTAGCCAATACAATGACATATGTCAGTATAAAAGAAACCCAGTTATTTTCTCATAAGATGCAGCTCATGGGGAGGCAGTTAAGGGATAGGACAGGGACTGAACAATGTCACAAGTCATGTCTTGGTAGCATGGCTTATTGCCTCAAGGCTCCCAGGTGGAATCCCAGCCAACACCTCTATCTTTAAGACAGAAAGAAGGGGGCAGAATTCTGCCAACTGCATTATCTTCCCTTTTATTGAAAAGGCCAAAGCTTTTCCGGAAAACTTCAATAGATATTTGCACACATCCTCTAAGCAGAATTTTGTCATAAAGCCCACCACAGAAATGAGGGAAACTAGGAAATTATTCAGTTGGGTAGATTGCTACATCCTTCCCCAAACTGGAACTCTGTTGCAACAAAAAGGAAGAAGTGGAGATAGGATAAGCAATGAGCACTGTCTGCTTCAATTAGCACTGGGTCTGAAAGGGTGATAAGAATCAGCCAACTTCTCCCCATGCCATCTCCCCAGAGACTCTATTAGCCAGCTTTCTGCTGTCATAACAAAATACATGATAATGGATACTTTATAAAGAGATGATGTTTATTTAGCTCAGAGTCCAACATTTGGCAGGCTCTGGCAACTGAGCTTTGGTGAGGATTATCACGACATGGTGAATGGCATCATGGTGAGAGGACATGCAAGAGATAGAGATAGCATGGCCAGAAAACTGGGGAGGGACCAGTCTTGCCCTTTTTATAATAAGCCACTCTCATAGGAACTAATGTGGGCCCATGAGGAGTACATTACTCCCTTCTGAGGGCATCATCCCCAGTGACCAAATTACCTCACACTAGGCCCTAAGTCTTACACATTTTACCACCTTAACACTGCCACACTGAGGACTAAGCCTCCAGCCTATGACCCTTTGAGGGACAAGCCACATTACCTCATCACAAGCTCCAACAAAGCCAACATCATAAGAGCATGGTTTTCCCAGTCTACTACAGATATGTATGTGGGAGTGGGGGAAGGTTGCTCTTAGAAGTCACTGGAAGCAGCCAGAGCCCCTATTCCAGAACCTCTGTGATGTCAAACATGATACTTCTTTACTTCCCTGCTGTTGTCATGGCACTTTGGGTGGCAACTCAGAAGAGCTCACTAGTGGCTTTATTTCAGTGAGAAGAGGAGGCCTAGTCATGGCATTCTCTGATGACTTGAACACACCAAATGTCCAGTTCAATATGCTTGGTTTATCCCAAGTCTCTTCACCACTGTTAGCAGGCTATTGCTATTGAATGTCAGTGGCATGTTCTTTGCTTTTCTGGGTGTCTCCCATGAGATCTGTCGTTAAGGTCTGTGAGTCCAACCTCAAGAGAGCCAGGCCTTGTGGGGAGCTCTGGGTTATCCCAGACTAGAACTGAGTCTGGCTCAGTTTCAGTTGCAGATGGCTTGTCCTGAATGGTAAATCAGAATTTGCCCTGCTTACTAATATTATTTCTAGTCATCTTAATTACCATGGTATCCCTGAACTTATCTGACCCTGCCATCTTGCATTGAGGTAAGGCCTCAGACCCCTGGGAGAAGGAGGTGGCAACTCAAGGGCTGGTACCTACAGGAGTGATTTCTAAAGTGCCAACCCCACCTATGGCTCAGGATCCCTTTTCTCCATATCATCATTACTTAGTCCCTGGAAAGCCACTGAGGTGTGAAAACACAGAATCCTGGAGGTTGTCCAGTTGCTTTAGAACAGAGGGCAGGGAAGGCTGGCAAGAAAGGCCAGCAGGCTTTTCCAAACCACACAATTTAATCTTCCTCTTTCCAATTTCACACACAACTTCAAGCACTGATTGCTATTCTAAAGGGTGGAGCTTTATAGAGAGGTCGTGTGGTTGGAAACCCCCTTCTTTTTGACTTCCCATCAGAGTAGTGAGCTTACTGAAGAGGGACCAGGAAACTCCTACCCATCTCCTCCTCACCTTTCCTTGCCCAGTGATGCTATAAGGATGCCCTAAGCAGTCAGGTGATGGAAGGGCCTCCTGACACTGCCCAAACCTCTTCCCATGCCAGGCTCCTTTGAGCAGGACCCTGATGCAGCATGTGTGTCCTGGATGTAAAGAAGAGCATTTCAGATGCCCTGCTGCCCACATTACTCCTTCCAGCACTCACCCAGGATCTTCCACTGTGAATGTTGTAACATCTGTGTGGAGGTGAGTACTTCTCCTCGCTGTCTACTCACCAAACCATCATGGGACATCTGGCCAGGACCAGGCACCTAACAGCATAAGTGGGCAAGGGGTGGGTATGAGACAATTTTTCCAGACTGCTAAAAGTGGTTCTCAGCCCCGCTTGGTCACTTACATCTGCAGTTGCCTCTGTGTCTGGATCTTTTCTGTTGCATAAGTGTTTACATGCAAAGGATATCACAACTGTGCTGAGCATGGTGGAGTCAGGAGGGGCAAATGTAGCACCTATACCATACCCTGGCTTGCTGATACTAGATACCTAGAATCTTAGGCCAGCTGCTGCCCTGTTCTGGGGATTTTTCCCTGTCTTTATTTGGGTTTCTACATTGGAGGATTTCCTGGGTTCTGAGTGCTCTTCCCTCAGGTGCACACCCTACATGGGTTTCCAAGTGCAGAAGCCTGGCTGAGCAAGGGAGTTTTTTCCATCCAAATCTAGTATCTGGGAAAATAGAGGCCAAAAGTTATTTTATATCCTGTTTCAATTGATACCAGGCAGGTCTAGTCTCTACAGACTTCACTCATGACAGGTGACCTGATGAGCCAAGGAGTCCTGGAGTTCCTACTGTGCTCTAACAATGGAAATGCTAGGTTCTCCCTATGATGGGAGATCCTGTGTAGGGCCAAGAGTAGGAGGCCTAGAGGGCCATGTTGCGGCAGGCCTAACTAAGCATTGGAGGATGATGGAGACTAGGCCATCAAGGCCTGCCTCAAGGCCTTGGCCTCAAGGCCTGCCTCAAGGCCTGCCTTTTCTTTCCTAAGAATTTGACCACCACTGTTGGTAGGTGAACAATTGTGTGGGGCACTGTAACATCTCACTGTTCCTTGTGCTGCTCATGGCCTTTGGCTGTAACTGAGTGTCCTGCATCATCTTCCTTGTGCACACTTGAGAGATGCCATTCTCCTTGGACAAAACCATGACACATCCACACATTCCCAAGGGCTCACATTGGGAACAGCAGGGTTTGTGGGGAAGGAGGGGCGGAGAGTCAAGGAGTGGAGTAACTGAGGGTGGTGCTGATGTCGAGGGAGCTAGAGGGAAATGCCCATTAATAGCACCTGTCAAGGACATGTGGAAGGTGAGTGGGTTCAGGGAGATAGCAGGGTAGGATGAACTGTGGAGTTAAGAGAGGGGTAATAAAGGCAGAAAAAGGACAGGCAGGATAGCGAGGTAGAGTGAGGTTTCCCTTGGATGTAGTGGACTAATAGTCCAGTCCTAGGAGGAAGAGTAGGTGGGCAGGTCATATGGGGGTGGGGTCAGGGGACGGAGTTGGTTGAAGGGCAAGACCAGTGAGGAACTGTCCCCAGGCTTGGCTTCTTAACCCACTGTACAGCTTCACAGTGACTGTACCTTCCACTGGTGCCCTGCTGCCATTCATCTTGGGGCTGCTGATTCCAGGCACCCCTATGAGGGTCAGGTGACTGTGCTGGGTACCCAGCTGTGTCAAGGCAACTTGCACCTCTGCAACCCAGCACTTTCTGTGCTTTTTCCATTGCCTTTGTCCCTGATGGCACCTCATAAGCCTTTCCAGACCCACCTCTTAAGATGAAACTCAGATCTCTCCTTTCCCCTGGAGCTCGATGGTCATTCTCCCTCTTGGGTGCATTGTTTCCAGAGTCTACTGTGTGCTAGGCTACGTGTTATTTGAGGGATGGTATGGAGTACATCCTGCACTTGTGTTGATAAGCAACCTACAATCAGAATAACACCAACAGACACCCAGGAACACTGAGATGGGGTTTGTCCTGAGTGGTGTAGCAGACTGGAAGATACTGAGAGTTTGGTGAGGCCCACATTGTAGAGCAGGACATGCCTCTCTACAGGTCCTAGGTGTGATAGTGGAGATGCAGAGGACAGGAGGGCATTGCCTGTGAGAGACACAATTGTGCAAAAAGGCACAGAATCCAAAAGTAGAATGTAAAGGGTATGATGAGGAAATGGCTCTAATTCAAGCACAAGGTGGCATGGAAATAAAGTTGACCCCATGGGTGTCAAGATTAACAAGGTCCAGAAAGTCAACATTGGAATTTAATTTGAATGATGTAAAAAGCTGAGAGCTATGGTAGGATTTTTTTTAAAAAGTCATTTATTAAGGAATAATTATACATAATAAAATTTGCCCTTTTTGGTCTGTGGTCAGAGAGTTTGACAAACGGATATGATCTTGCATGATCAAGGTTAGATCAGCTTCATTACACCAAAAAATCCTTTCATCATCATCTGTTTTCAGTTTTTCTCCATATGTCCTGTTTTATTTATTTTATTTTATTTGTGTGTGTGGTTTTTTGTTTGTTGTTTGTTTTTATTTTCATTTTTTATTTATTTTTTGTCCAGAATCACATATAAATGGAATCTTTGCCTTTTTCTTCTGGCTTCAATCATTTAGTACAATGCATTTGGAGATCCATCCACGTGTAGTTCATATCAATAATTTATTTTCATTTATTGCTGTGCAGTACTGTATGGATGCCCTGCAGACTATTTCTACATTCCCCAATTGAAGGATTGTTCATTTTAGCTAGATTTTCTGCAGTGTTTTTGTTTTGTTTTGTTTGTAGCAGGGATTAAACTCAGGTGTGCTGAACTGCAGAGTTATATCCTCTATCCCCTTCACCCCTTTATTTTTTCTTTAAATTTTGGTATTTTTTTCTTTTTAGGTCAGGGTTTCAGTAAGTTGCTCATGGCCTCACTAAGTTGCAGAGGCTGGGTTTGAACTTGCAATCTTCCAGACTCACCCTCCCAAGCCAATGGGATTCAGGTGTGGGCCACAGTGCCTAGCTAGTTTTTGGCAGTTATAAACAAAGCTGCTAAAAACATTTGTGTATAGGCATGTGAACATAAGTTTTCATTTCTGTTGGTTAAATTCTTAGGGGTGCTATTCCTCAATCATAAGGTAACCATGCGTGGAACTTTGAAAGAAATTTCCAAATTTGTCTTCCAAAACCGCGGTACCATTCCTAATTTCTAACAATAATGCATGAGAATTTCAGTAGCTCCACATCCTCACCATCATTTGACATTGTCATTTGTTGCTATTTTGTTTTGTTTTTTCATTGTAACCTGTGTAATAAATGAATAGTGGCATCTCATTAAGGCTCCAGTTTCTGTTTTCCTCATGAGTAATGATATTGAGCATATTTTCCTGTCTTCTTGACCATCAGTATGTGTTTGGTAAACTGTTTGCTCCAATCTTTCGCCCATTTAAAAAAAAATGGGTTGTTTCCTTACTGCATTTTAAGAGTTCTCTATACTGCATTCATCTGTTTTGCAGATCTTCTCTTGCAATATGTGGCTTGTCACTTTGTTTCCTTTGTAGTATCTTCCAAAGAAGCCAAAGTTCTTATTGTTTTTTTTCCCAATACTGGTGATTAAATCAAGGCTGCTTTATGGCTGAGAGTTCTTAATCATTGTACATAGAAAATTATAACTTCTGTGAAGAACTGTTTTATTACCTTCTTTCCAATCTTTGTGTCTTTCTTTCTTTTTCTTTTTCTTTTCTTTTTTTTTTTAGTGCTAAATAGGAATGATTGTAGTGGACATCTTTGCCATGGGCTACTTTAGTATGACAATAACTTGACTAAAAGCACTTTCCAGAAGACTGGTGGGCAGCATCAATGTGGGAGGGGAAATCTTCAGACTCTGAGACAGCAGAAATGACAGAGGAGACTCTCTGCTCATCACCTCCCATCTTTTTATTCATACCCCACCACTATGATATTTGGTTCTCCTTCCACCTATGACCCCTCTGCTTAGCACTTACTCATCAGCCCTGTGGTCTGCCTGTCTTATTCTCTCTCCAGCTTCAGTCCATCATTTAGTTTGCCTGGTAGCCTTTTTCCTTCTTCTATCCTGTAGTTCTTCCAGCCACAGTCAGGACATTAGCCTTCTCCTTCCTCCTCCAAGTCCAGGATCTCCAGTTTCAAGGGACATCAATATGGTCTGTACTCTGGGATTCACTAGACAGGACTCCTTTCCATTACTTGCAGGCACTGATTATATGCTCTAACTTTCATTCCCTTCCTATTCCATTCCCTTACTGCAACTCCTCCTGGAGCCACTTGCTTGATGTTTGGTAGCAAGGACTCTGGAGCCAGACCACATAGGTCTAAATCATAGATCTACAACATATCAGCAGAGAGATTTTGGATATATGCTACTTAGCCACCTGGTCACTCAGTTTCCCTATCTGTACAAGAAGGAAGCATGGGTTAATTCACAAAAGACACATAGAACAGTATCTGGTACCAGCAAGGGCCCTATGTGCTGCTGTTACTATTATTACCATTCCTTCCCATGTTTGTTCCTCATCTTAAAAGCCAAGCAAGCCCTGCCCCTAAATTTCCAGGCCTCCATTTCTCCTATTGTACCTTTTGTGCCTTACTTCATGAAAGAGTTGACCATGTTCACTAGCGCCACCCTTTATTTCCTGGATCACATCAACCCAGCCCCTGCCTTGCTGTCATGATGACACTCTCATGAATGGCCAAAGCCAACAGATATTCTTTAGATGACTCTTTCTGGACTGGACACATCCTCTGAAACCAGAAGTAGCTAAAATAGTCCTCTTATCTTTCTTGTTGTTTAATTCTCATTTCCTGTGGAGAAAGTAAGGTATTTAAATTTACTGCTCATTCCTTAAAAATTTATTATCATTCCTTTAAGGATTTTTTCTATACTTTAAAAACACCTAATCAAAAATCCTTTCTTCATATTTAAAAATTCTGCAAGATTTTACACTCTGCTGTGAATTTTTTCTGGTGCTAGGGATTGAACCCAGGGGTCCTTTACCACTGAAGTTGCATCCTCAATCCTTGTTATATTTTGTTTTGAGATAGGGTCTCACTAAGTTGCTGAGGGTCTTGCTAAGTTGCTGAGGCTAGCTTGAGCTTGCAATCATCCTGCTTCGGCCTCCTAAGTAACTGGGATTGCAGGCATGTGCCACTGCACCTGGCAGGATACTAGTTTCTTAAGTGTTGTGGACACCTTTAAGTAGGTAGAACCTCACAGCAATTCATATTGCTTTTTGGACATGGTGGGGTATTCCAGAGCTGTCCTGATGTGAAATCCTAGTTCTTTCTAGTGAAGAATAGTGTTGAAGATCAAAGTCTTCATGCATGCATCATGTGAGAGTTGGAGGTGGACCATTTCCCATTGTGACAGAATATTTGCTAGGTAAAGCTCTTGAGGGTCAGTGTCCAGGAGAGAACTGGACCTTTGAGCTTGACCTTTATTGCTTTGTTTACTAAAGATCTTCAGCTCAGATTTTCCTAGGCCATGTGATCTTTGACTAAAGCAAATATGATTGGGCATTCCCACTAACACCTCTCTCCCACACTGCTCTCCCAGATAGTAAAATTAAATAAAGTCACATGTTTAGGAAAAATGAGAGGTGAGAAAGTCAAGTGGGAGCAGAGTACTGACACTGTTTTTGGAGCATTTGGTTGTCAAGCAGCACAAGGAATATCTTGTAAGGTATCTGGAAAGACATGGTGAGAGGACATGTGTGGTCAATGGAGACAGAGCAAGAATATTGCAAAGAGAGGTACAAGGTGAAGTGCTAGCCTTGAGAAGGCAGGAGAGGTGGGTGCAGTGTCAATAGTGTCTAGGGAAAGCTGCTCACAAGTCGGTCAAGGAAGGTCACATTCCTAGGAGCCTGGGAAGGCAAGAGGCCTTGGGTCACTCTTGGGCTTCCCTGGCTTTGCAGTCTTGCTCCAAGCCTACATTGAGCCCTGGTTTACCTGACCAACTTAGGGACAGTCACTGGGAGAGGGTCTTGCCCGGTCCTGCTTTTTCTGAGCTCCTCTTGCAATACCCTTCTCCCTCCAGGGCCAATTCCTTCAGGAAGACAACTCCTTCGACCAGGTCTATGCCAGGAATTGTTATATCACCCTTGGTGCAGCACTGGGATCCAAGTGAGTTGGTAAACCAGAGGCACAAGTGCTAGACCCTGGGGCTGGTGGGAAGGAGTGAAGCTGGTCTTCTGTGGTCTCTTACCTCAGCTCCCAGGCCCTGACACTCACTGTTCTTTTCCTTTGGGTTATTCTCCAGGGCACTCTGGGAGCCTCTGGGAACTTCCCTCTTCTTGCCTTTCTAGGTTCTTGCCCCAAGAAATGAGGTAGAGGGAAACTGCAGCCTGGATGAGCCTTCTCTATGAGAGCCCTGGGTCTGTGCTTTCAAAGCTGAGGAGTAAAGGGGATCCAGGAGTCCAGGCCAAGGTGCATAGTGATCTCTTGCATTTGGCCTGTCACTCCCAAGGTACATATCAGAAGCTGTGTGGCTCCAGAGGGAGAAGGAGACTTCATGGGAGCCCATGGAGGCCCTGCATGCACCGAGATACTGCCCAGCACACCATCCCACAGACCTCTCTGGGCCCAACTCTCCAATCATGGATTTTGCCTCTTGTGGGCAGGGGCCCCCAGGGAGTGGCAAGACTGCAGCTATCTAGGAGGTGAGGAGTAGGGGTTGTGCATTGGAAGAGGGGTGTCTGTGGGTTGCACATGTGTTGAGAAAAGCCCCTTAGATGGGGCTGGCACTGAACCTGAAGCACTTGGAGCTTAAGAAGTAGGATTATGGACCTGGAAGGCACAGTGTTCAAATCACTGGGCTTCAGAGCACACCCAGGTGTCCTTGGATAGACAAAAACAAATGACTGCACTTCTAACTTTTTGGTTGGCCTTGGGCCAGTCTCTTACCTTCTTTGGCCTCAGAGTCCTTAGGTATTAATAAGGACTGAGACTAGTCAAGCAATTTACAATGCTAAAGGAAATTTGTTTGTGTGTGCTAATTTTCCTTGAAGTCCCATGTGAAACATATGGAGTAAAGCACTAGGAATGTAGTGGGGTAGGTAACCCACATTTTCCCCAAAAGGCCCTTTTAGTGACTTATGGTGCCAACTCTCTCCTTTATTGTGCCTCCAGGGGCACAGGCACTTGACTGTGAGCTGTGGGGTGGAGTTTAGGGAGAGCCGCCCCCATGTACTGACTCTGTATTTATCTTCCCATCCGCTCAGTGCTGCAGCAGGAGGCCCCATCTTGGCCCTGGGCCCTCACTCACCCCCTGTTGGGAATGCCATGACCCCATGACTGCTCAATTCTTATATTTTTTTACTGCTTTTTATGGATGCCCTGCCTATCTGTTCTAGATTCAGAGAAGCAAGTTTACTGGGGTGTAGGAAGGCTCTGAGGGGCTGGGACAAATGCCTCCTGGTAGGAAAGAGCTTTGCTCTTTGGAGACCCAAGCTCAGGAACAAATACTCTCTGGTTCTTTGACCTTGGGCAAGACATTTAGTATTTCTCTTATCCTTAAAATGTGGCAACAGTAAAAATCACAGCAACTGACCTGGCTGGCTTCCTGGCAAGGGCTGGTGGTGAGAGGAAAGAAAACCTACCAGCCAGGATAATACCAAGTGTGCACCTCAAATTATTCCACAAAATAGAAATGGAACTTATTTGTTCTAATTCTGTATGTCCACGTGTGTATTCTTTAGGAGTGTGTGTGTGTGTGTGTGTGTGTGTGTGTGTGTGTGTTTGTGTGTGCAATAGAGGGTGGAGAAAGAGAAAGAGAGAGAGAGAGAGAGAGAGATTGTGTGTGTGATACTGGGGATCAAATCAAACCCAGGGCCTTATGCATGGTAGGCAAACACTCTACAAGTGAGCTACATCCACAGCCCATTTTTAGTTTCAGATTTTCAGACATAGTCTCACTAAATTGACCAGGCTGGTCTCCAATATGTGGTCCTCCTGCCTCAGCCTCCTATGTAGCCACCCAAGGTGTTATAGGAGTTCACTGCCATAACTGGCTTAGCGTTTTCTAAATGCAAGATCTTGCAATCTGCAAATAAATAGTTTTGTTTCTTTCTCAAATATATCCTTCACATTTTTTGTCTTGCTTAATTTCTGTGTCTGTAACTTTTAAATAAATATGATGTTACATTTTTCATGAATGCCATTTATCTGGTTTAGTAAGTTTCCTTTATCTTTGTTTTGTGTGTGTGTGTGTGTGTGTGTGTGTGTGTGTGTGTGTTTTAATTATGGAAAGGTACTAGATTTTTTTCAAATGGTTTTTCTGCATCAAATGATCATGTTGAATTTTTTCTTCACATTAATGTGGTATACTGCATCATTGACATTATTCCAACACTTAGTGTTTAATAATAACATGACTGTCCAAGTCCAAGAAATGAAGATACTATGTTCAAGAATACGGGGGAAAACTCATTCTATAAACTACCTATGTTGCATACGAGAAGAATGCACATTATAATATAAAACCTTTATACACATGGTAGTTAGCTGCAAGAAAGCATTCATAGCTTAGGAAAATGTTGTGCCAGATTTCAGTGTAAACTGCTTGCACCTTCAACACTTTTGTGTGGCAATATCTTCTTTCTGTTTTCAATCTCTTCCACCCCAGCCTGAGTTATGAAGCCTGTAATGTTTGTGATTGCCAATGTTGTCATTTCTTGCAATGATCTGATGAATCGTGGTCTGATATGTATCTTGAATTCATTGTAGGAACATGGGCTCACCAAGGTGAGATACTGCATGATGTTGGAGTCAGTCTTGGCCACCATCTCAATTCCCAGTTTGGTGGTAATACTTCAGATTATCAACTACATGACTTTTTTTGCGGGGGGTGGGGGGTGACTAGGGATTTAACCCAGGATGCTTTGCCAATGAGTTTTATCCCCAGTCCTTCTTATTGTTAATTGAGTCAAGGTCTCATTAAGTTGATGAGGACCTAAGTTGTTGAGGCTTTCCTCAAACTTATGATCCTCTTTTCTCAGCCTCCAGAGTTGCTGGAATTATAGGCATGCACATTTATGCCCAGCTACATTTCATTTTTATAGGTTGAATCATTCTTGCATTCCTGGGATTAATCCCAGTGGCAATAATATATAATAATTTTAATATGCTGCTGAATTGAGGTTGTTAGTTTTTTTTTTATTTTAAAGGTATTTGCATTTGTTCACATAAAGGGTATTAGTCTTGGTTTTTCCCTGTGATATCTTTGGCTGGCTTAGAATCAGCGTAATACTGGTTCTGCAAAATGAATTGGGATTTTTTCCTTCCTCTTCTACTTCTTGGTAGACTTTGAGAAGGAGTTGTATCTATTCTTTAAAGGTTTAGTACAATTTACCAGTGAAACCATAGTCTTTTTTGGCAGATCCAACTAAATTGTCAACCATGCTGATTTTCTCCTTTTCAATTTTTAGCTGTTTTAGATGAGATTCTTATTAGTTGTTGGCTTTTAAGTAATTTAAATGGAATTCTAACATCAGTTGTATCATGAAATACTGCCTCTTGCAAGAATTTTAATTTCACTTTGTAATAAGTTGTCATGGTAAAAATGTTTTACATTTTAGCTGAGATTGATGGGAAAGGAAGATGCTAGTGAGTTATTGTTTTGCTTTGTTTTTTGTATTAATATTTCTATTTGTTTTTTACATATACATGACAGTAGACTGTATTTTGACATATATACATATATGGAGCATAACTTACCATTATTATGGTCATACACAATGTGGAGTTTCACTGGTGGTGTGTTCATATATGAATATAGAAAACACATGTCTGATTCATTCTATTATCTTTCCTATTCCCATCACATCTCCCTTCCCTTCATTCTCATTTGTCTAATCCAATGAACTTCTATTCTTTCTTCCTTACCCGCTACCTTATTGTTTTTAGCCTCTATATATCAGAGAAAACATTTGGCATTTGGTTTTATGGGATTGGCTAATTTTACTTTTTTATTTTTTAATATATTTTTAGTTGTAGATGGACACAATACCTTTATTTATTTATTTATTTACTTACTTATTTATCTTTCAAGTGTTGCTGAGAATCAAACCCATTGTCTCACACATTACAGGCAAGTGCTCAACAACTGAGCTACAACTCCAGCCCCTTTCTTTGTTTCTTGTAATGGAGTTTCACCATGCTCTACAGGCTGGCCTCAAACTTGTGATCTTCCTGACTTACCCATTGAGTAGCTTGGATTATAGTCCTAGCCACCATGCCTGGCTCAAGATGCCAATTTTAAATGAAAGAAAATGTTTGAGTGGAGACTCTTAGGTGAGTTTATTGGTGAATATTTTGTTATAGTGTGTGCAGGGCCTAGCCTCTTGTGCTAGCACATTACCACTCTCCAACAAAGCCAGTCCTTGCATGGTGTTTTATTTACTACACAACATCATAACTCTATGGATTCACATGATAACAAACAAGAATGCAGAGAGCCCCTTTTATTTGAAAACTTAGAAAAAATATCAAAATACATCATGCTAAAATCAATAAATTAGTGAAACAAAATATCCACATTCAAACACAGACTCTAGAGATTGACATGCAGTATATTTACTGGGAGTGACTCTTGTTTATTTCCTCCATATGAAATAATTCACATTGCAGTATGTATACAAAACTCAGTTTTGCTTTGTAGTGTAGCAAAAATTCTGTTCAAGAGCATATATTACCACTTCCCCACCACCATCCACATGCTCTTGTGCCTAAAATTTCCTATATTTGCTTTTGTTTGGTTTTAAATTCTGTGTCCAGAAAACTCTGTTGCAATATTACATATTATCTGGGAAATGCTATATATTGCCAACTGCTCTTTATCACTTTCCCTATCCTGCCTTCCTTCCTAGAAGTATTCATGTTCTACCTTCATCTATCTTCCAATTCATTGATCTCATTTCTTCATCAAGCTGATTAAATATTTACAATGTTGTCATACTTACATTTAAAAATAAAACCTCATGAATATGTCAGTACTATGCTTAAATACATCATAACTGCCTATTGTGAAAATATTTTCAATATATACTCTCATTCATTGAGCTACATATTTACTTTTTCTTGAAAACACTTGCTTTGTGTGCCTCACAGTTTTGTCTGCATCAGAATCATCTTGGGACCCCGTGACTGGACAGATTACTAGTTACTGATTCCAGAATTCCTGTTTCAGTAGTCTGGAATTGGCCCAAGAACTGGCATTTCTAATAAGTTCTTATGTGATGCCATTGCATTAGACTGGGAGCACAATTTGCGGACTATTTCTCAAAACATTCTTGTACTCTTGTTTTTGTTCTTTCTGTTCTCTTTGCATAA
Source organism: Xerus rutilus (assembly GCA_028644305.1). Taxonomy (NCBI): domain Eukaryota; kingdom Metazoa; phylum Chordata; class Mammalia; order Rodentia; family Sciuridae; genus Xerus; species Xerus rutilus. The sequence goes on from CM053409.1 coordinate 29,673,313, forward strand.
TGTTGCTTTCCTTTTTAAAACATATGTCAAATGATACTTTCTTCAACAAAAATACAAATTACTCTGAGGAATGTTTTTCCTTTTTTTAATAGCAAATAAAGCTTTCTGTATTTTGACAAGTACATTTCAAATCATACGTGTATTACAGTTACTTGTTTATGTAACTTTCACGACCTGTTAGGTTTTAGTTTTCTTCTTTTAGGCAACTGAAACTACCAAGAGTGTCCCTAAATAGACTCTTGTAAAGCAAAGATGTTACAAAGATAAAAATTATTACGAAGGAAAAGGTGGCAAACAAAGTCAGATCATGCCTCTGGCTTGACTTCTTCATCTGGATGAAGCATTCAAGGTAAGTATGAAACTGAAGTTGACAGTTACATAACATGCAATCTCTATCCTTCCAACTGTTACCCATTCATAGACACCAGGCACATTCCTCTGAATGTCTGTCTACTCGAAAGGGAAGAGAGGTGTAGCACAAAAATGAATTTGTCACAAGAAAGGGATATGGTGATGCGAAGGGAAAAAAAAAAATCATTTGTTTCTGTGAAACACATGTGATAAGAGTACTGATCCAAAATATATCATTATTGGCCTAGAGTGAGTTGTAGTGGGACCTGCAAACATATCTGTAAATAACAGAATGTTGAGTATAGGTAATCAGAAAAACAGTCACTGTACTTCCTAAATTGAAAAAAAAAATTGACAGACATTGCATGAATGTATACGTGATATTCAGTTTTGTAATGAGAGTGTCCTCATCCAAACAGGATATTTAAATTAGGAAAATAATTTGCATTTCCAATACCTTTAAAAAAATAAATGCCTAAGAATAAGGTTCACCAAAGACATGAAAGACGTTCTTGATGAAAATTTCAGAACAATAAAAAAAAAATACATTAGGTGAAAAGATCTCCCATGTTGATGGATAAGCAGAACTAATATTGAAATGGCCATAAAACCAAAGAAAATCTACAGAGTCAATACAATAACTATCAAAATATCAATTTTCTTTTTTTTAACTTTCCTTTCCTTTCTTTTCCTTTGCTTTGTTTTCCCTTTCTTTTCTTTTCATTAATTTCTTTTCTTTCTTTTCACTCTATCTCACTTTGTTTTTTGGGCTGACATTGAACTTGTGATTCTCCTACCTCAGCCTGGTAGCTAAGACTATAGGTACACACCCCAAATTCATTTTTTTTTTTTTTGGTACTGGAGATTGAACTTAGGGGCACTCGACCACTGAGCCACATCCCCAGCCCGATTTTCTGTTTTATGTAGAGACAGGGTCTTATTGAGTTGCTTAGCACCTCACCATTGCTGAGGCTGGCTTTGAACTCGTGATTCTCCTGCCTCAGCCTCCCTAAGTGCTGGGATTACAGGCTTGCACCACCGTGCCCGGCTTTTCATTTTTAATTAATAATAAAAAGTGAGAATAAATTTAAAGTATTATGCCCAAGGTAGACCTCTTCCTCATGTTGAAACCATGTCTAATATTTTTAATGTGTGATAAATAGCATCATTATTTTAGCAAATATTAGCATTCCTATCAAAGATACCAATTAATCAATTATAATTGGTTATAGGTATCAATTACTACAATAAATATTTCATCAGAATCTGCAATACTTCTAGATTGTATAGTTAAAATAATGCTAAATTGATCATGTATTCAAGAAATATACAAGCCAAATTTAATCATATTAATATTTTTACTTTTCTATATGCAGATAGTGGAATGTACTGAATCAATTATACCACACATTTCAATTAGATGCAACAAGTTTTACGTACATTCTGATTATAAAATAAAATTATTAGAAATACAGTTTAAAATTTCAAGGAAAAGAGTAACTGTGTAATAATAAAACTTCTGTATTCCCCTAGATTTCAGTCTTTTATAAAGTCTCTGTGTAGACTCATGCAAGAGGGACCCTTGTATTAGGACTCATGCTGCAGAGGAAACTGTGTATACCACAAACACATCTGTGGCATAACTACCTTGAAGAACATAGAGTGTCATATGAATTCAGTGTTCAGCTCAAAGACATCATGTAGTGAAACCAAGCCCCAGGGAAATGCAGATCCACATCTTCAATACCACAAGTCATAGGCTAATGCATACTATTTGTGGGTTTTGCTGCTATTGAGCCTGGAATCAGATAATGCTTTTGAGTATGGAGGATGTGAACTACAAAAGCCCTTAGATGAGAGAAATAGTAAACTTACTATCAGATCCTTTTATTTTTTCCATTTGCAGAAATGAAAGATTCTGAAAAAACAAATATAACAGTATCATTTCTTAATTGCATTTAATGTCCATTTTCTTGCTTCATTTTGTGTTCTAATTTGTCTGGAGGATTTCAGAACTATTTGTACAAAGTGGCTGAGAAAATTTTCCCTATTTTACAAATTATGTTTTTTAAGAACTGGATGGACACATCAAGATAAAACATTCAAGAAATATGATACCAATTCTTAGCCATCTGTAGGAATGCTGAACATTAGAATTATGAATTTATCAAAATATTTACAATTATATCTTTGAAAATTACAATTATATCTGTGAAGATTACAATTATATCTTTGAAAATTCAATTTTAAATATTTAACTTAAAAATTTTGCTTAAAAATCTATACTCCACCATATTTTTGTCTTTTTCTATAGATGGACTATCTTGAAGAAAAAATTCATATTAAATAGATTTTCAGATTTTAAATTTGTACTTAATTTTTATATATTCAAAAACAATTATATACTATTTTGAATCTTTTGATTCATTGATCATAAGTAAATATAAAAATATACATTTTACATAATATTTCATTAACTATATACACATACATATATATTATCTAAGTAACCAAGGAACCCTTAATATATCTGCAAGTCAAAGTTCTTCCTGCCTCAAGGCCCTTACTCTCCCTCTCACTTTGATCACTACAGATTCCAAATCAAAATAGCGTAACCACAGAGGTCTCTCTTGTCCATTTCCTTGAAACAGTTTCATTTTCTGTTTGTTTGTTGAAGAATTTAGTTTAGAAAAGTTGTCATTGTAAATTTTCTCTGCTACTCTACTCTGACATATAAACCTTTTTAAAAAAGTTCTAGCTAATGTTATAATTTAGGACTACTTTCTTTAAGAGCATGAGAGCCCCACATTTGAAATGTAATCATCAATGAAAATGGTGCCCTGTCTTTCAATCTTCTTAGGCAGGAGGTAGGAGATTAACTTAAATGGAAACCTCTATTTAAAGCATACCCCATGTTCTTTTATGATGATATAGGAACATTTACTTTTCCTTTGTGTAAGCCGTGGCATGTGGTTTACATCTCTCCTCCCACTCTCATTTTTATAACATTCTGGCTGTTTGTTGATGATAGCACTGACTTCAAATGAAGGTTTGGTCTTTGTTCCCTAATATAATAGCCTGAATAAGGTTTGCTTCTTTGCTTTAATTTTAGCTGGTGTAATTTTTGCTTTGATAAATCTATAAATCAATCTATGAATCAAAATAAACACATCTTTGATAAATTGATGTTTTAAGTCATAGTATAATTATTTTTTCAATTTTTCAAAATTAAGGTATATTTGAAGGTATATTTGTATTTTATTTAATAGTATTAATATGATATATACTTAAAGATCCAGATATGGAATATAAAGATTTCCTGGCTCTTGCAAATATTTAGATTTAGGTGGATCCTAAAGTCTCTATGAGCTCCTGTGTTAACCTATAGATTTCTTTGTAACAATGACAATCATAAAAAAAAAAAATACCATGAAGAATAGTTGAAGAAAACTTTGAGCAACTATATAAGGAAGTAAGCTTTATATAAATTATGTATGGGTAATGGTGCCCACTAATCTTCACTAAGTCTTGTTTTATCCCTGGGCTGTGGGAAATTGTATGGCTTCATTGCTGGTTAAGAGATCTACAATGACTGCTTCCAATTTCTTCACACAGAGAACACTTCCAAAAGTAAATCTTCTTGTTTTATGGTAACAGATTATTGGTTTAATATAAAATATGTTCCCTAAAATATATGAAGCAGTTTGAATAGTTTAAACATTAAACTATGTCCTAATAAATTATGTTCTATTATAGACTAAAATATTTTTTGTTTAAGTAAATTTACCTCAAAGCCAACATCTATTGATATTTTCTGTATTTGATCTTAAAATCAATGAGGCTATCCAAAGCATCCATAATGAAGAGTTGTTACAAAATCTTCAAACAACTAATAAAATGTAATGTGATATGTCATACAATACAGACAGCTATTTTGTAACACCTTTCCTAGTTTTCCTAGAAATTATGCTCATTAATAATTGCTTGTGGATATACATTACTTTATTAAGGCATTGTGAAAAGGATGCGTTTCACTCATTCAGCTGGCTGCCACTGGGCAAAACACCATGAGGGAGAGGAGGCGCTACTTGGTAAAACACCATTAACACAAGAGTTTCTGTCAGCCTTTCACTACTGAATTGTTCTTGGAATAGTTGCTGCTGTCTTGTAAACTTTCCCCTACAAACTATATGTCTCCCATACTGTCCATAGGCACTTTCTTTGTCCTGTCTATAACCTATCCCACTGCTCTGGCACAACTGTGCTTTGGATAAGTCAGTAAACAAGAAAAGATTATATGATTTATAATTTTGCTAATAACATTATTTCTGAAATACATTAGCCAAATAGATATTTGAGATGCAATGTGTTAGATGGCTTCAATACTTATTTTATAGATCAGAAAGTATTACATAATTGTATAATATCACTACCTAAGTATGATAACTAATGAATATAATCAATAATAGTATAAAAACTGTCCTTCCATTACTGGTAAATACTATGTAGGTAATATCTCTTTAAATGGATTTGATTTTTAATGAAACATCAGAAGACAACCTGCATTGCCAGACTATTGTTTTAGTAGTTTAAGCCTATAAAATGTCATTTGTTGGTCACTAGAGCACAGTTTCATATCTTCCATTTGTGAACCACACTAGGGCAAATCAATTCTAAGAAGTGCTATTCCATTCATGTCAGCCAGGAAGCAGAAAGAAGCAAGGGGGAAGAAATCACAGGAAAGAAACTATTCCAGGGACACCTCCACTGACCCACCTCCTCCAGTCATCCCCTACCTGCCTACAGTTACCACCAACCTAGCTCATTAAAACGAGAGAGGATGGATTAGATTACAGAATTCACAATCCAATCTTTTCACCTCTTAATAGTCCTGCATTCACGCAGGCAGTTTTGGAGGACATCTCATATCCAGACCATAACAACAGACTATTCAAAATAGAAAATAATGAAAAAAGTTTGTCTATTATACATAGTATGTGATCTGTTGTTGAACGTAAACCTAAATATAGTCTTTTATATCAAAATAAAGCTGTAAAAAACTGAATTCCATGTTGTTAGTGGATACTTTTTTGTAGAAAGCTGTTTAGATCATAGCATTTGAAATTGTTCTTCAGTTCCTTTAAGTAAAGATCAAAATAAATTAATATAGAATTCTTTCATATAGTGCCATCTTACCAAAAGGGTTCTCCCATAAATAATTTTGGTACACTGCCACAACTTGACAAAAGAAAAGGAGTTAAGGAAAATAGAAAGCATATATGATTTACTGAAGCTGAAAACCTCTTCAATTTCATGATTATTTGAGCATGAAATTTGTTTAAAAATATTTATGGTTTCAAATGAATAGATTCCACTTATGGATGTAAATGGAGGCCCATGGGACCTTAAAACATTTGGAAGTTTATAACTTACTAACTCTGGGCTAAAATCAAAAATTAGATTTTGTGTGATTGAATATTTTCATAATATAATTCAGTAAACAATGCAGATATTCGGAAATGAGAATTTAGAAAATGATATTTAGTAAAGAGCTACCTTATAGTCATTATTTTAATTAGAATATATTCAATTAAACATAAAGTTTCATTCTGCATATCACTGACACTTAAAATTTGTACCACACACATATCATATGCAACATAATTACCAAATATAGCTGATGTTTAACAGTAATAAAATCCAAAGAAGAGAAATTAAGGTATACAAAGAATATGAACTAGAAATATGTTGAACTCATTCCCAAAACATGAAGTAGCTCATTGGAAATGGGAAATGTGCTGCCTCATTACCACTGATAATTACCCAAAGAACAGTGTCATTATTAAGCAAATAAAAATGTATGCAAAACTCAACAGGCAGATGGTTTGAGGACTATCTTATGAATTCTTATAAAAAAATTCAAAAAGATAGGAGTAAAATTTGTATACAAAATATTCATCGGAGGTAAGGAGGCAGAACTTTATTACTTATATAAGAAGGAGTTATATATAATCACAAAGGAGTTATATATAATCTCTACTAGTCACGGTAGTATAGAGGCTTTTATTAAATTTCACATGGTATTAACCTCCAGTTAAGATTTGACATTGATGTAATAACTCTATAGTGATTTCACTCTGGTTTGAGAAGTTACTAGTAAAATGTCTGTCTTTGTAAATACATTACTACATATCGTATAACCCACAAAGTGGCCAATTTTCCTGTATTCTCTGTATGAGTTGGAGAATAAAGGGTATTCTGCTATTGTTTGATAGAACATACTTATAAATGTCAATTAGATTAAGTTGATTCACAGTTTTGTTCAGTCATGTATATCCTTATGGACTATCAGCCTGCTTTGCTTCTCAATTATAGCCACAACAGCATTTAAGTTTCCAACTATGAAGCTGATTCTTCTATTTTTTTTCTTTCAATTCCATTAATTTTGTTTCATGCATTTTGGCATTATTGCTCAATCCAGAGATATTTGTTATTGATATATCTCTTGAATAATTGATCTCTTTTTCATTATGCAATGTTTTTCAATATTTATTAGAAACTTTCTGTACTTCATTTGTTTAAAATTAGCATAGTAACTCTGGCCTCCTTTTGGTTAGTGTTATCATGATATATATTTCTCTATCACCCTGCTCTTTTGTAATGATACTTAAGTGGTCTTGTTTTCTTCTTTTATCTATTCTGACAATCTCTTAATATGTATATCTATACAATCTATATTTAAAGCAATTACTAATTTACTGTGATTTTAATAGTTTTGTAGTTAGTGAATTTTGTTCACTTTTTCTTTCCTTTTTTTCCCTTCTTATACTTTCTCTGGATTTAATTGAGCATTTTGTATAATTCTATTTTTATGTCTTCTCATAAATTTTGAGTCTTTTAAAAAGATTTTTAGTGTTTTCTTTCACATCTATAATGTACATTTTAAACTAATTTTAAGTCCATCTTCAAACAACACATTATCACTTTACATATACTGCTAGTATCTATAGCAGAGTATGTTTGATTTTATAGGTTAATTTAACTAGGCAAAGGGATACTCATGCAGCTGTTAAAACAACATTTCTGAGTGTGTCTGTGAGGGTTTTACTGGAAGAGATCAGCATTCCAATCAGTAATCTCAGTAAAGATTATGCTTGCCAATGCAGGTAGCATGTCCAATCCATTGAGGGCCCAAATAAAACAAAAAATAAATAAATAAATAAAGCAGAGAAAGAACAAAATTATTCTCTCTGCATGAATGGGACATCAGTTTCTCCTGTCCTTAAACATTGGCACTCCAAATTCTTGGGTTTTAAAATGGACTGGAAATTAGAGCATTAGTTCCCCCTGATTATCAAACATTTGGGTTTGGACTAGACTATACCACCATTTTCCCTGGATTTCCAGCTGTCAGCAGATTGTGGGATTTTCTTTCATCTCCATTATCACTTGATTCAATTATTCATTGGAAACCACTTTTTATCTATACCTCTCCATCTCTATCTGTATCTGTATATCAGAATACAGTAAGTAGATAATATATACTCTATTGCTTATTTTTCTTTTAAGAACACCAATTAGTAGACAGAGTATTTCCAATTCTCCCCTTCCATTCTTTGAGACACTATTGTCATTCACTTTGCTCTACTATATAATGATTCAACACATATGTTATTATTACTTTAAGCAGCTATAAAATTAATATAATCAGTAATTTAAATCAATAAAAATAAATGACTTACATTTATATATCTTTAATGATCTTTTAAAATAGAAAATTCAGTTACTAATTCAATCATTATTTCTGCTAGAACAAGGTTTTTAAAAAAATAACTCTTGCATGAGTTTAACTCATGATGAATTACCTGTTTGTCTAAGAAATTATTTGTGTTCTTCACTTTTTAAGGAAAATCATGATGACTGTATGACTTCATTTTGCTTTGTTTCTTCTTTCAAGATTTTAAATATTTCACTCTACTCATTTCTTGCATTCAGTTTCTCATACGAAGTCAATTACTATTCCAATGCTTATTCCTCCATAAGTAAGGTGTTTTCACCCACTCTGGATTATTTCGAGATTTTATTTTGGACTAAAGTGAAACATTATATGCCTAGATTTTTCATTTGTGTTTTTTAAAAAATTCATCTTCTGCTCCACTTCATTCTGTAATTTTATGTTGAAGTTGTGTATATAGTACATGTTTGAAGTTGTTCTGCATTTCTTTTATGTTTCATTCTGGCTATTTTTTATTAATTTAGCCTTTGCATTTCAGCTTAGGAAATGTGTGTTGATCACCTTTCAATCTCACTTATAGTTTGACTATGCAATGTCTAATATAAAGTCCATTAAAAGTCTTCCTTTATTTTACTGTGGTTTAATTTTGAGCATTTTCTTATCATTTATTCTAAATTTTTATCTCTCTACTAATATTATTTATATCTTACATGTTGTCTAAGTTTTCCATTTTCATTCTTAGTGTATTATTAATTTTATTATTTTGAATTCTTTGATTTGTGTCAGATTCTGATAATTGCCATGCATGGTTATTTTGTGTAATTTTGTGTAATTTGTCATTCACTGTAATTTTTTTTTCTTAAAAGGTATATGTGTTAAGAAATAAGAATATGAGGTCATTCGAATAAGTCTTCAGTGTGAGGACTTACGGTAAACTTACTGGACGCTTATCTGTGTTTAATGTTTCTATTGGTAGTTAAAGCTGCTAAAGTCTTCAGATTTCTCTAGTGTATTAATTTGTATTGCCTTTCTTCATTTTAGGCTTCACTGAGTAATCCTGAAAACAGAGAGTCTGCGTTTTGGATCATAATCACATATTAGACTGGAGCCTTACTACTGTGGTGGTAAAGTATTGGAGAGGGATCATTCTTTAAATTATTTTTTTGTTTGAATATGTTTTAATGGGCCTACATGTATGGACTATGACTGTCACAAATATTTTCTTGAATGATAAAGAACTTTTCTTCCTATCCACTTAGTCCTTTTTGTTGTTGTTGTTATCACATTCTCAATATGTCCTTGAATGTATGTCAATCTCTCTTGACTATGTTTCCTTACTACTTTTGCTGAACCAGAAAAAAAATAGAGTAATATGGATTGGAAGACATCCTCTTGCCCCTTTTAGGTTAAAGACTTGGGATAGATTTTTCTCTAGGATCAGGATGTGTGTGTGTTTGTGTATGTGTGCATGTATGTAAAGTCATGTTTGTAGTTTTTAAATTATTATTATTCCACTTATCTAACCAAATGCATAAGAAGTTATTTCTCAAGTCTTACAAGAGAAAAAAAGGGCAAGATTCCTGGAGATTAAACCCATAAAATGAAGGGAACTCCCTAAAAATGGGTTTCTCACAAATGTATCACTCTTAATTATGCTACAGTCTATAATAATTCATCAAAATTACCATTTAACTCCTCATACCTTTTGTTTGGATCTTGGATGTATCCCTGTAGGAGCTTGTATAGCAATATTGAGGTAATTGCCTAACAATTTGAAACTATTGATTTTCAGTTTGTCCACATTTTTCTCGTCATAAGAATGGGAATGACATTCTCTAACCTCTTTAGTTGTCCGAATTGAAATTGAGTATTATGTTTAGATAAGAGGGGTGCTCCAAAACCTCACATGTGAGACAGTGCAAGAATGTTCAGATGTAACATGATTAGATTATGACAGCAGTAGATGAATCAATAGATTAATACACTGATAGGGATTGACTGGTTGATAGCTATAGGCAGGTAGTGTGTGGCTAGAGAAAGTAGGTCACTGGGGACGTGTCATTTGGGTTTATATTTTGTCCCTATTGAGTGGAACTCACTCTCTACTTTCTTGTTTCCGTGTCCTGAGCTGCTTTCCTCAGCCACACTGCTCCACCATGAAATTCTGACTCAGCTTGGGTCCAGAGCTATAGAGTTATTTGCTCATAGACTGAGCCTCTGAAACCATGAGTCAAAATCAACTTTTCCTCCTTTAAAATGCTCTGGTCAGAAAATTTGGTCACAGCAACTAAAGGCTACTAAACCATCAGGCATTCTCTTTTAACTCAAGCTATTTCCTTTACTATATGGTGCTTTCAAATATATATATAACACTGTAATTTTTCACATCTTATTAATATTTTCTATACGTTTAGTATCACATTTTTTTAGCCTGTATCAATGGCTTTAGTGCTTAAAGTGGAATCTCTCAAAGTTTAAAATTTAGCTCATTTGCCCACACTGTGTTATAATCATTCTCATGATGATGTAATTCTTTTCCAATAGGAGAACATGTGTTTGTCTTGAAGGAATTAGTAGACCTTGCTCCCATAGTTGTGTTTCATCTAAAAATTTGTAATAGAAAAACCATCTAATTGTGCTTTTTTTCTTTGAAAAGATGAATGTCTGTGTATAGATTATTTTTGGATTCAAATATGACCTATGAATAAACTAACCCAATAATTAAATTTTATTTCAGTTGCAAAACTGAGTCTGTGACACTTATTGCATCAGGCAAGCATTAAAAGAAAACTACATGAAATGTATAAACACTAAATTTAATTACAGAAAATATCTGCTACTTTAAAATTAACATTTGATTAATCCCTACTTTGATTAAATTGCTATTACATGTGTAAAAATTTAAAAGTCTAAAACATAGCATATAAATTTTTATTAAAACATTGTAGTTATATTTAGTAGTTAGGTTCCTGATGTCATGTCTCACCTCACTACTGCACAGCACTTATAGACTATTCCCATGCTATGCCTTGGCTGGTTTCCATGCCCACAGAAATCTTTCCATGCCATCAATCTGTGATCCTTTCATTGGAAAAAACAATTCTGGGTTGATTTTCACTAGTCCATTGAATCTTTCCATAAAAATCAGCCTTTCTCTCTAATCACCAGATCTCCCAAGCCAAATTTTATTTTTGAATTTTTGTATTTGCCATACTATTGGCCATAGTCTCTTTTCTCTGCCTATGCTGCCCTCCTCTCAGCAGTCACTACTACTGACAAGTTGGAGTCCAAACTGGGGCATCTATATAAAATATTATTTCTCATATTATGTTTGAAGTTTCTGAATTTTGGCATCTTCATGGTTTCGGTTACAGTCCAGTACTATGTTTCAGTGAATTCCTTTGGTTACCTTGCTGAGAAGCAGTCTTCCAGCTTTATAAGTCTGGTAATCAGGAATTACTGGGACATGCATCCTTTCTCTAATCTGCCAACTTCTCTCCTCTTGGCATCTGAATTTTTTTTAATTTTAGATTTTAAATACTAGCCCTAAGAATACTAAAAATATAATTAATAAATATAAGCTTTATGATATTTCCCCAAAATAGAGAATAATTGATAATAAATATCATAAATATAAAAGATATACCCTAAATATTCAATAAATTAGAGCTATTTTGGGGTTGTGGATCAGATCAAACAATAGGAAATTAATAAAATATTAAGAAATGTTTTCAAGATAACAACCAAAATTTTTAAATTAATCAAGTTAACTGACAAGTAAGTACATTTAAGTCAAATTAGTAAAAAAATAAATAAATATAGCCTGATAAAATTGTCAAGCTATGTAAGAATAGTTCTATACAAGTATAGAAGGAAAATTAATTTTTATTTTACTTGAAAATAATTTTTATACTTTCAAATATGGAGAGAGGTTTACATAGAGGACAACTGATCATGGAATCCTACCTGGCTCTCTCCTTCCCCTCTAATCCAGCTTCTTGCAGAACTGTTTAAGAGAGAAGAAAACATGAAATGTATAATTCCCTGGGATAGATGAAGGCTCAGAGATACAAACCAAAGGAATGTATAGTCTTTTCAATGAAATAATATAAGAACATTTTCCAAATCTTAAGAATAAAATGATAAATCCGATACAGGAGGGTACAGGACACCCAATATAGAAAATTACAACTGACCCACATCAAAGCACATTATTATGAAAACACCTGACATACTGAATACGTGTAGAATTTTTAAAACTGCAAGAGAAAAATGACAAGTCACATTTAGAGGGAAACCAGTCTGGAACTCAGCTGATTTCTCAACCCCAACTCTCAAAGCTTTGTGGTCTTGGAAGAATATATATCAAGCTCTGAAAGAAAATAGATGCCAACCAATTATATTATACCAAGCAAAATTAAACTTCACAATTGAGAATGAAATAAAAATTTTCTATGATAAAAAAGTTAAAAGAATTTACAAGTAGAAAGCCTGCACTACAAAACTACTCAATAAAATATTTTATAAAGAAGAAATAAAAAATGAAAATAAAAACCCACAGAGGAACCACACTAGAAGAATAGTCAATCCAAGGAAAAGCTAATTCAAATTAAGGATAAGAAATAAGTCAAAATGACAGGGAATAAAAATCATTTCTTAATAATAACTTTGAATGTAAATGGCCTAAATCACTAATCAAAAGACATAGACTGTCAAATTGGATTAAAAATAAGACCCAACAATACGTTTTGTTCCTAAGAGACTCACCTCATAAGCAAATACATCCACAGACTGATAGTAAAAGGATGAGATATCATCCACATGGATCTTGTAAACAAGCAGAAGTTTCTATCCTCATATCGGAAAAAGTGGACTTCAAGCCAAAGTTAATCAGAAGGGACAAAAAAGGACTTTTCATAGTACTTAAGGGATTATATGTCAACAAGACATCATCATAATAAATATCTATACCCCAAACAATGGAGCATCTACAGAAATCAAACTAACCCTTCTCAATTTCAAGAAGCAAATAGACTACAACACAATAATACCAAGTGACCTTAACACACTTGTTTCACCACTGGATACATTTTCCAAAAAATCTAAACAAAGAAACTATAGAACTAAATAATACAATGAATTCTGTAGACTTAACAGACATATGTCAAATATTTTATCCATCATAACTGAATATACTTTTTTCTCATTACCACATATATCCTTCTCTAAAATAGAACATATCCTAGGTCACAAAGCAATTTACATACTACCAGATCATAATGAAATAAAATTAGAAATGAAAGATTAAAAAAGAAGCTACTCTAACAAGTGGACACTAAATTATATGCTATTAAATGACCAATGGATTGCAGAAGAAATCAGGATGAAAATAAAAAAAAATACTTAGAGGTAAATGAGAATAGTGATATGGCATATCAAAATTTCTGAGACATGGTGAAGATAGTTGCATTGAGCTCATTCATTAAAGGAATAGGAAGTCAACAAATAATAACCTAATATTACATGTCAAAGTCTTAGAAAGAGAAGAAGAAACCAACATCAAAAGCAGTAGAAGTCAGTAAATAATTAAAACCAGAGCTGAAGTTAATGAAATTGAAAGAAACAAATAAAAAAAAATCTCCCAAAGTTTCCAAACAAAAAGCTGGTTCTTTGAAATAAATAAATAAAATTGATAAACTCTTAGCCACATTAAAAGAGAAAGAGAAAGAAACGTCCAATGACTAAAATTCATGCTAACAAAATAGCAAAATAGGCATTACTGAAATACAGATGATAGTCAGAGTCTGTTCTGAAAATTTATACTCTAATGAAATGGAAAATTTTGAAGACATCTACAAATTTTTAGAGACATATGACCTACTCAAATTAAATCAGAAGGAAATAGAAAATTTAAAGAGATTAATTCCATGCAATAAAATTGAAGATTTCATCAAAAGTCTGTCAACAAAGAAAAGCCCAAGACCAGAAGGATTTTCCTCTGAGTTCCACCAGACCTTCAAAGAAGAATTAACACCAATCCTCCTCAAATTATTCCATGAAATAGAAAAGGAGAAAACCCTTCCAAATTCATCCAAAAAGGCTAGTATCACTCTGATTCCAAAATGAAACAAAGATACATCAAGGAAAGGAAACTGCAGATTAATATCACTCATAAACATAGATGCAAAAATTCTTAATAAAATAATGTTGAATTGAATACATAAAAATATTAAAGAGATAGTGAACTCAGTTCCTTCCCAGCATGTAAGTTTGGTTCAACATATGTAAATCAATAAATGTAATTCATCACATCAATAGACTTAAAGACAAGAATAATATGAACATCTCAATAGATGCAGAAAAAGCACTTGACAAAATACAGCAGCTCCTCATGTTCAAAACACTAGAAAAACTAGGCTAGTAGGAACATGCTTCAACATTGTAAAAGTATGTATGCTAAACTCGAGTCCAACATCATTCTAAATGGAGAAAAATTAAAAGTATTCCTTCTGAAAACTGGAACAAGACAGGGATACACTCTTTTATGACTTCTATTCAGTATGGTTTTTGAAATACTAGCCAGATCAATTAGGCAAGAGAATGAAATTTAAGGGATACAAATAAAGAAGAGCTTAAACTATCCCTAATTGCTGATGACATGATTCTATATTTAGAAGATCCAAAAAACTCCACCAGGAAACTACTAGAGCTCATAAATGAATTCAGCATAGTAGCACGATATAAAATTAATACCCATAAATCAATTGCATTCTTACACATCAGTAATGAATCAACTCAAAGAGAAATTAGAAAAACTTTCCTATTCACAATAGCCATCAAAAAAATAAAATATTTAGAACTCAGTTTAACAAAAGTGATGAAAGACCTCTACAATAAAAAAACTATAGAACATCAAAGAAGTAAATTGAAGAGGACCTTAGAAGATGAAAACATTTCCCATGTTCTTGGGTTGACAGAATTATTATTGTCAAAAAGGCCCTACTACCACCAAAAGTTCTCTATGGATTTAATGTGATTTCTACTAAGGTTCTGATGATATTCTTCATAGAAATAGAAAAAGCAGTCATGAAATTTACTTGGAAAAATAAGAGGCCTAGAATAACCAAAGCAATCCTCAGAAAGAAAAGTGACGCAGGAGGCATCACCAGACCTTCAATTATACCACAGAGCTATAGTAACTAAAATAGCATGGTATTGGCACCAAAACAGATATGAAGACCAGTAGTACAGAATAAAAGACACAGAGACAAACCCACATAAATACAGTTATCTCATACTGGACTAGACAAAGATGCCATAAATATATATTGGAGAAAAGATAGCCTCTTCAACAAATGGTGCTGGGGAAACTGGAAATCAATATGTAACAAAAGGAAGTTACAGCCCTATCTCTCACCCTGCATAAAATTCAACTCAAAGCGGCTCAAGGATCTAAGCATTAGGCCAGAAACCCTGTAACTCCTAGAAGAAAAAGCAGGCCCAAATATCCGTCATGTTGGCTTAGGAACCAAATTTTTCAATAAGAATCCTAAAGCTCAAAAAGCAAAATCAAGAATCAATAATTGGCATGGAATTAAACTAAAAAGCTTTTTCACAGCAAAAAGAAACCACAAAAGTGTAAAGATAATGAATGCCCAGAGAATAAGGGAAAATCTTGGCTACCTGCACCTGGTATAGAGCACTAATCTCCAGGATATATAAGAAACTCAAAAAACTTAATACCAAAAAAAAAAAAAAAAACTCAAATAACCCAATGAATAAATGGGCAAATAGACACTTCACAGAAAAAAAAAAAAAAGACTTCAGTCAACAAATACATGAAAAAATGTTCAACATCGCTAGCAATTAGAGAAATGAAAATTCAACCTACACTGAAATTTCATCTCTCTCCAGTCAGAATGACATTATCAAAAATACAAGAAACAATAAATATTGGCAAGTATGTGGGAAAAAAGGTACACTCATAAACTGTTGGGACTGCAAATTGGTGCAACCACTCTTTAAAGCAGTATAAAGATACCTCAAAAAACTTGGAATGGATCCACCATTTCATCCTGTTATCCCACTCTTCTCTTTATACCCAAAGGACTTAAAATCAGCATACTACAGTGACACAGACACATCAATGTTTATAGAGCTAAGCTATGGAACCAACCCTGCTGCTCTTCAATAGATGAGTGCATAAAGAATATATGGCATATATACACAAGGGAATATTACTCATCCATAAGAAAAAATAGCAGGGGTCACAGTCTGTCCCGAGCCAGCGGGTTGAAGGGGCACCCCCACATTTACCTAGCCATGGAAGTTGGGAAGAGTTGGAGCCAACTAGCTGTCCATTTCCAGCCCTCCACTGCCGCAGGACAATCAGACTAAGGATGAAATTATAGCATTTGTCAGCAAATTGATGGAACTGGAGACAATAACCTAAATGAAATTCAGAAGCCAATCCCAAAGAACCAAAGGCTGAATATTATCTCTGATATGTAGATGCTAACTCACAGTAAGCAGGGATAGAGGGAAAGGAAGAATAGAAGTTGACAGGATTAGACAAAGGGGAATGAGGGAAGACAAGGAAGATGGGAACAGGAGAAACTAGTATGAATGAGACATAATTTTCCTATATTCATACATGAATACATGACCAGTGTAACTCCACATCATGTACAGCCATGTACTCTGGTGCTTGAAAATAGAGAGGTCCTAGGGTTTCAAACATGGGAAATGAAATGAGGGCCTTTTAGAAGTTACTAAGAAATGTTGTGTGGATCTTATTCAGATGTCTTGTAGAATGTCAAGCAAAGGATTAATTTAAATGAAGTTTGATAATTTTGTTTTTCTAAATGTGTGTTAATGGAAGAAATTAGTCAGAAGGGATCAGATCTTTCTTTGAAATAAAAGAAAAAGAGATAAAAATGAAAGAGATTGATTTGTGTGTTTCCTGACCAGTCTACCAATTATGCCACCAGAATATTCTGTTTTTCATTATCTTTCAGCTATTTGTACATTTTATACAACTGCATACATTTCAGATTGACATAAAGGTAAGTTAAATTACTATTTCTCACATAAATGCAAATTATTTATTTCTGAAGGAGAAAAGAATATTCCTACTCCCTCAAGTCAATTTGCATCTATTTGCAAATTCATTGTGTGTGCCTGTGTATGCATGTGTGTACGTGCTTGTGTGTATGTAGATGTAAAACTGAATTCTCCTTGGAAACATCTTGATGGGTCTCCTTAAGGATTAGTTAAATCAAATGTTTGGAAAGGTTTATTTGTTTGTATGTTTATTTGTATCAGGGTCCTGATTATATATTATCTTTAAAAGTTCAGTCTTTAAGTTTTATAAGTAGAGATAATTTCCTGGTAAAATATCAGACTATTAAATGTTAAGAATAGTCGAGCATCTTACCATAGAGTAAAGGAATAAGTCTTACACTAGAATTGAAATCTTTTTTTTTTTTTTTTTTTTTTTTTTGGATTTTTAGAACACAAAAAGTATAGGGCAAAAATTATGGAAAAAAAAAAGAAAAGAAAATCAAGTTCTTAATCCTGAGGAAATAGCATCTTTAACTCAAATATTTATGTGTGCAAATGAGCTTTTATGAGTAGTGTTGGATGATATCATTAATTATAGAGAATATATTATATAGAAGTCTTAAATTAACCCATGACCAAGAATAAAATTTTTAAGTTGGGTTTTGCTATTTAAAGGTATTGAGAAGATTGACCCTCCCTTTGGAGATGACTCACATTCTCCCCTGATTGTCTGTTTCTTACTTTATCTCAAGAGTTTCTTGTTCTCAAGATGAATAAATACATACTTACTTGAATTTCTACTTTATCCCCCATTCACTCTTGAATATGTACCTGCTTTCATAAGTAAATCTATCTCTAAAAAAATTAATAAAGTAATTAATTAAATTTATGAGAAAAGTCTTGTATAAATAAATTTTGGCCTTATAAAGATTTTGTTTTAATCCCAGGGCCCTTTAATAATTTTACCTCATATTGTGGCCTTTTTATCCTGATTCTACTGTTTCAATCCAGAGCAGATATGGGCCATGTAGTTTTTGAAAAAATATCTAAGGTAGAATTATTAAATCATTACATAAATTGTTATGTGAAAAAAAGTTATTTTCATTAATCTTTAACAATTTGCTTTTTATGAACTGGGTTATGGACAGAAAAACATAGTAATTTTTGCAGGGAAGACTCTTGATAGGAACCATGACAACCAAGTAATCATGCCTAATATTTTTAACAATAAGGGTCATATCACATAACATTTGCTATGGTATCATGAGAATGGTGCTTTATCTGTTTGGCATTTTTCTCTAAAATCTACAAGCCCAATTTATTCATAACCAAATCAAATTTGGCATACTTTACAGCATATCTGACTGATAATCTCTTTATAAAAGACAAAACAAATTCACAGGTTTCAGGATATTGAAGGATTTGGTGCTTAAATATAGTAGGATGTCTTCAATTAAATCATGGATATAAAAGAAGACATTAGTGGGAATGCTGATGAATTCTAGACAAAGTCTGTAGTTTTACTAATGGTATTGCTCCATTGTCAAATTCTTGTGTTTTGTTTTTTAAAGAAATCTATGATTATATAAAATGTAAATCTCAGGGAAAACTATATGAAGGATATATGACAATTTTACTTCATCTCTATGTCATGCTTCTTTGAGTCATACATTACCTCAAAATAAAAATTTTAAAAACCACAATGTTTCTACTATTTAGTTAGTAGGGTATAAATAAGTCTTTCAATTATATTTTGCCTGTCATCTCTACTTACAGTTAAAAAGTGTTAAATTGTTTAACGTCCATTGTAAACATAGATGTTTTACTAAATTATGTATTCTAAATGTATTTGTTGATTGGATGTGTGAAACCTACATAAGGAAAGTTTTTCCTTCTTTTTCTCTCCTTCCATTTTAAAACATACATGAATTTGGATTCTGGAAAAATTCATTTGGGTAAATAACAGAATGTGCATTCTTTATGCATGTAAGCAAAAGCCATAAACCACAGTACAGAATGTTCATGCTGATTTGCTTAGCACTTTTATGTTTGCTACAAAATTACTTGAATGGTTTAACAATTTCTTCTATTATTATTCAATACAGAATGTGAAAATCTAGAAGAAAATAACCCAGCATATAATTTACATGGGGACATGCAGGTTTTCCATAGTGTTTTCAAAGTAGTTTCAGCAACATCTACTTAGTGTTTAAAATGAATCCTTCAGGGTCATTGGTGAGATTATGAACATTTCCTGTTCAACAGATTACACCTACCTATAAAATAAACAGAAAAATAATTGGAATGGCACAATATAGTGTGACCAACACCATGTCACAGTTAATACTGAAAAAATTTGAAAAGAAACATTGAAAATAAACATCATCTATTTAATCTGTGAGAAAAATTGATTCATAAATGCATGTGCTTAGGCAGTAAATGAAGAAAAAATGTTCTTTAATGTTTCCTATCTGATATTTAATATAGGGTGAGAAATTAATCATATGCTTAATTGCCGGGGTTTTTAGCCCTATATTCCCCTCAAGCCTGTAGGGAAAGGAGAGGGCCTTACCCTGGCGAGGTTGAACCAGGAAAGGTAGGAGCCGACTGACCGCCTGCACCCAGCCCTCTCACCGGAAGACAATCAGATGCGTCAGGGAGACCAGTCAGCGCAGGAACTCGTTTATTGCAGAAATGGGGATATATAGTCCCTTTGGACCAATCAGCTTAAAGGTAAATCTGCCACGGCCTGATCATGCAAGCGAGCACCCTATACCAAATGTAAGCAGTCATGCCTTGTCCACAAGCACGGAAGCGGGAGGTAACCAATGAGATAGGTTTCCTTTTCTGGGGAGCTGGCATATAAATCGCCCCTAGGAATGCCCTACACTTAATAATGTACAACTGTTTATATATGCACACGTTTCATTTTCTATCACTGTGATAAAATAAATGTGGCCTTTATTTCCACTTGAATAACTTTAGAGAGAAGAAAAGTGATGGGCACTTACCCTGTAAACACTAATATGTATCTCTCTCTCTCTCTCTCTCTCTCTCTCACACACACACACACACACATACACACATTGAGTAAAACAGAATATGTTCTATAAACAACAAAAATTAAAAAAAATTTATGAGACCAGTTTCTGACAGTATGATGTGATGCCAAAAGAATTTCCTGAAAACAAAACACAAAACAAAGGTTCATCCTGTAGATTGGAAAGTAGTTGAGAAGTATGGGTTGTCAACACCTAATAGGGTATGAGAGAGAGAAATCGAGAGAGAGAGAAAGAGAGAGGGAGGGAGAAATATACTCCACTTTGTCTCCACTCATATGTGAAGTCTCATGATTTTAGTAATCAAAACATACCCAAGCAGCTACAAGGTGCTTAGGATATTACCAATTGTGGGACATAGAAGGAAGCTAACATTTATGGGGCAAATGAGTATGTTCTATATTTATGCAGCTTTCTCACAACCATTCTCTCAAATAAAATACATTTTTTTTTGTTGTGATGATGTAAAATGTAGCAATATATACTGCTTATTTATTTTAACTTATTTGTTCACGCAAAATGATACTGTGTATAATGTGCATGAGCCATAGTGCCAAGTCACTAGGGATTCAATGATGTCTACCTGAAACATGGTACCTCCCACTGTAAAACTCATTGTCTACTGGACAATAGGGATAAAAAGTAATAAAAATTAATTGTTTATTAGTTATTTTTTAAAATAGTACATTTTCCAAAAGATACAAGAAGACTGGATTTCACCATTGGAGAGGTTGAGTTGTAATGCCTTCTTTTGGAAACTTTAATTAAACCAAGACATGAGTGAAGAGAACCCAAAATCTGAAGATGACTTCAGATGGAGAGAGAAGCATTTACAAAAGTCTTGCAATAACAGCCTGAGTCTATCATAAAAAAGATGATGCAGACAAATGAATTGATTGTATTAGGCAAAAGAAAGGTGCTAGAGAGGACATCTACTAACAAATTGACTTTTTAGTGCCCCTTGTATGTGCCCTTCCTTAAGTTTTCTATATCCTCTCACAATGCAGTTGTTTGACAGCTATCTTCTTCTTTTGGAAAATGTTTTAATTCTCATTTGATCAAACTAACTTGTATTCATTTTTAAGATATTAGCATAATGTTTACTTCCCTGGGGTCCCTCTCTAAACCTTATGACTAGGTCAAATATTCCTACATATCCCCCAAAGTAGCCTTTCCTTCACTGCAACTGACATGCACCCATTGTACTTACATTCCTTTGTGTGATGAGGGAGTTGCTATCTTTCTTTCTCACCCATTCTAAGTCTCATCCGTACCAATAATCACAGCAGTTTGGAAACCTGAGGCAGGAGGATTGCAAGTTCAAAATTAGCCTCAGCAATTTTGTGAGACCCTAAGCAACTTAGTGAGATCCTGTCTCAAAATAAAAAACAAAGAAGAAAAAGGACTGAGGATGTGACTAAGTGGTTAAGCACCCCTGAGTTCAATCTCTAATACAAAAGAAACAGAATCAAAATAACAAACAACAAAAAACTTAAAGAAGTGAAAATAGGCCATTATGGTTAAAACAATAGAGCTGGGGAAGGGTTAAGGAAAAGGTTAAGGCAAGATTTCATGGCCTCTTAAGCCCTGCCACCAAATAACTGCATCCTTATCCTAAGAGCAGTGGGTCAATTTTGAACAGGGAGATTCACATGTCCTGGTTAAAGTTTCATTAAGTTTAATGTGTAGTTGAGAAAAGAGAGGAATATCTTGGGCCTGGTAGATCATTGGGGAGCTATTACAGCACCTCTCCAAGAAGATGATTACAGACTGTGCTAGGATTGCAGTTGTGAGCTTAGTAAAAATTCATGAGATCAATGTAAATGTATCTGAGTTTGGAGTAGTTGTGCATGGATGATGATATTAATGATTCTAATCTAAATTGGTAAATAACAGTAGCATTCGCTGAGATGTGGAAGTATAGTGACAGGGCAGCGTGTCCGTAAAGGGAAATAAAAACTTGAACTCAGCTGGGTTGGACCCAAGGTCTTCTGATCAACCCCCTATCTCTGTAAAGGAAAATATAAATAGATAGATAGATGATAGATAGATAGATAATAAATAATAGTTGCCTATGAGAAATTCAGTCAAGAATGTTTTAGGTCCCTCATTTCATCTTGTCTCAGGTAAAATGCTAACTCCTCAGAAGGTTTCTGCTGAACAATTTACCTAAAATTATTATCTTAACCAGTAGTTCTAGTATTCCAGCTACTTAATACTCATTTTTGTTCTTTTGTTTTTATCTACTGAGTAATTTATGGTACTTTATGACTTTATGTTATAAATTAATTTTTTTTATTTTCATTTGTCTTAGTAGAATTTAAGCTACACATGGGAAGTGGAATGGTCTGGCTTCTAAAATGTTATAAAATACCAGTAGAGTGATGCATATATTATAATAAATAAAACAAAATGAATAAATGATTAGATAAGTGAATGACAAGTAAGGACAATTTGATATATAAATCCATCTTTCAAGCATAGAAATATGTCCTTCTTTTTTAGGGGGAACATACTTGGGATTGAACCCAGGGTTCCTTTACCACTGAGCTGCATCCCCAGATCTTTTTTTTTTTTAATTTTTTATTTCAAGACAGTCTCACTAAGTTGCTGAGGGTCTTAATTGTGGAGGATGGCCTTGAATTTGTGATCCTACTGAGTTGTTGGGATTATGAGTATGTGCCACCACATCCCCCAAGGTATAAGTGTTACTGTGCTTATAAATTAATATTCAATAAAAAGAAACAATAGTGTAGTCCTAACTAAAAGGAATCATAATTCAACAATTTAAGTGTATATTTTTGGGTTTTGTGACATTTATTAGTTGCTATCATGCTTTAAAGCTCCAGACGTTAAATTTCTATTTAGGGAGGATATTATATAAGGAAAGGAATTCCTTGTTCCCATAAGAGGAACGATAGGAAAAGGGCAGAATAATGAGGGCAAAATTGACCAAATTATGCTGTGTACATCACTGAATACACCACCATAAATTCTGACTTTATGTATACATATAAAGTACCAATTTAAAACAAACGATAAATAAAAGGAAGACCAGTAGAATAGAGGAAGGGAATCAGGGGAAAGAGAAAAGGGGAGGGGAAGAAGTGATACTTGAGGGCTGAAATGGAATAAATTATATTTTATGTATATATGTTTATGTTAAAATGAGACCCATTATTTTGTATAACAAAAAATGTGCTAATAAAAGCATTATAAATATAATACAAGTACAATATTAATGTTTTATCCAAAAAATAACAAACCTGTAATTTGGTACAAATATTCTAGCCCAAATTATCTGACATGTGATTGTAAGAATAATTAAAATAGTGGTTATAAAATTAAAAGACCATAACTCTCTTCAAATTATTGTCTAAGGTATGTATAACTGAAATAGTTTACCCAACTGTTTCGTCATACTACATAATATTGATGAATTTTTCTTGAACTTAGATCTCTGGTAGATGTATATAACAAATTACATAAATAATATAAGCACTGGAGAAAACCGTCAGTGACAATGGCCCTGCCTGACAGCTTACAAAAGATTTAATGTGAGTTGAGTCTTAGGAGATTAATATGTGATGTGGTTTGAATGTGTCCTCCAATAACACATGTGTCTGAATTCTAATTCCCAGTGTGGCAGGGTTCGGAGGTGGGACCTGATTGGAAGTGGGTAGGTCATGAATATATTAAAGCCTTTGTCATGGGAATGTACTAGCTTTTCAGGGAATGACTGTTACAAAAGATGACTTTTTCAAAGGCTGCAGTGTGTGTCCTGATACTTTTCCTGCATTAGATGATGCACCTTAAGAACACTTGGCAGATGCAGGCTTCACTCCCTTGTACTACCCGGTGTACAAAACTATGACCTTAATAAATTTATTGTATGAATACATTTCCCAGTCTATGATGGTGTGCTATAGTGGGGCAGCAGGGGTGGGTGCAGGGGGGACAGACCCAAACAATGGGAATCTGGAATCTACTGAAATGGAAAAGCATGAAAGGAGAACAAATGAGAACATTTGTAAACTCATGGAGGTGTGAAACGTTCAGAAAGTCTTTGCTATTTAACAGTATGAGTGTGTTTGGAGTAATGGCTGGATGTGAATCTAAGCAAATAGGAAAGAACTGTTAAGGGAGGAACTGGCTAAGTACCATGGACTTTACACTTAATGAAATGTGGTGCCATTTATGATTTTTAATGGCCTGATAGCATTTGTATTTTAGAAAGGTCATAGCTAATTTGATTTGAAGAAAGGTCTCTAGATGAGCAAAGAAAGATACTATTTAAAATCTCTCTTTAAATACTGCCATTAAAGTGCTGCTAATGGCGGATGAAAGTGAATCAGACCTTTGGGATCTGGAGGGGGAATTCAGAAATACTCACTGATTGTAAGGAAGAATTAGGAGTTCAACTTTAAAAATAAATGTATGTAAGTATTCCAATGTACTTTGTAAAAACAGTATTTCCAATTATTCAGTAACAATAATACTTTATCTTGTATAACTATTATTTTGGGGAAAGTAGAGAGCCCATCTAAAAAGCCTCAGTTTCTGTCTTGGAACTTAGGATGTAACTAGGAGTGAGGACATTAACATTTAAGAAGCAGGACTACAGACATAAATTTACAAATAGAAACAGATTTGTTTGCATAAAATTTAACATCAATGTATATGGACAATTAAAACAAAACAACATAAAAACAAATCAGGAACAAGTAAAGCACAATTTTTCCCTAACAAATCAACAAATGAAGTATTGTACAAGAAAGTATTTCCAGATATGAATACTATATTAGTAAATCTATATGTCATAGGTGAATAAATTACATTGCATGATTTCTTCAAAGTCCTGAATTATCTCAAAACTATATTTGAAAAATTCATATGTAAATCAATCTTTCTTGTAATTTCAAAATACTTCCTTAAAATTTATAATTAGTTCTCATTAGAAGTGATATTATAGTCTTACTTTTAAGGAGTCATCAATCTCATCTCAAAGTCTTTGCTACAATTTCTACCCTAAGAAGTGCCTAGCAGACCATAATCATAATTCATTATTCCAGCTGTGCTTTAATCAACTGAGAAATAGGAAAGACATTAAAGGCTGAAGTGGTAACTCAGTGCCAGAACACTTGTTTAGCATGCACAAGGCCCTGGATTTCATCCACAGCACTGCAAAAAAATATATATATATATCTATATACATGTATGTGCATATTATAAAATATATTTTTTAATTTATAAATTTAATAATAAGTGTAAAACTTTATTTTTCCCATGCTCTTCTTCCATATCATTAGGAATTTTTAGGCTTTCTGTTATATTTAATCCAAATTCAAACACTATTTGATATGTAAGGTTTAATCTATATCTGAAATCCTATGCTATAACAATACATCTGCATGTGTCATAAATGGGTTAAAACACATTTGAATATTCTATTACATTAGCTATGTGTCTTTTCTCATGCTAGTTTTAGTTAGTATATCTCTGTGGTATACCATGCTGTTTTAGTTAGTATACCTCTGCAGTATAATTTGAAATGAGGTATTAAAATGCCTTCAACGTGCTTTTTTTGCTCAGAATTTCTTTAACTTTTCTGTCTTTTGTTCTTGCATATAAATTTAAAACTATGTTTCTAGGTCATTGGTATTTTGATAGTGATTGCATTGACTCTGTAGATTGCTTTTGGTTTTGTGGCTATTTTAACAATATTAATTCTGCTTATCTATGAACATGGGAGATCTTTTCACCTTCTAATGTATTTTTTTTTATTGTTCTGAAATTTTTATCAAGAATGTCTTTCACATCTTTGGTGAACCTTATTCCTAGGCATTTATTTTTTAAAGTATTGTAAATAAAAATTATTTTCCTAATTTAAACATCCTGCTTGGATGAGGACATTACAAAACTGTATAAATGAATATCAAGTATAAATTTATGCAATCTCTGTCATAATTTTTTTTTTCGATTTGGGAAGTACAGTGATTTTTTTTCCTAATTACCTATATTCTACATTCTATTATTTACAGATATGTTTGCAGGTCCCACTATAACTTATGCTAGACAAATAATGATGTATTTTGGATCCATACTTTTATCACATGTGTTTCACAGAAATAATCTTTTTACCCTTTGCATCACCACATCACTTTCTTGTGACAAATTCATTTTTTGTGCTACACCTCTCTTCCCTTTCTAGTAGACAGATCTTCAGAGGAATGTTCCTGGTGTCCATGAATGGGTAACAGTTGGAAGGACAGAGATTGCATGTTAGGTGATTGTCAACTTCAGTTTCACACTTACCTTGAATGCTTCATCCAGATGAAGAAGTCAAGCCAGAGGCATCATCTGACTGTGTTTGCCACCTTTTCCCTCATAATAATTTTTATCTCAGTAATATCTTTACTTCACAGGAGTCCAGGCTTATTTAGTGACACTTTTGGCAGTTCAATTGCCTAAAGAAGAAAAATTAAAATCTAACAGGTCATGAAAGTTACATAAACAAGTAACTGTAATACAAGACAATGAATACAATGTGAAATGTACTTGTCAAAATTCAGAAAGCTTTATTTGTTATGAACAAAAGAAAGGAAAATATTCCTCAGAAGAATTTGTATTTTTTAAAGAAACTATCATTTGACATATTTTTAAAAAATGAAAAAGCAAAAGGAAAGGAAAGCAACATTAAGCAAAGAGAACAGAAAGACAAAAACAAGGACACAAGAATGTTCAGAGAAATGGTCCTCAAGTTGTGCCCCCAGTCTAAAACAATGGCATCACATAAGAACTTATTAGAAATATCAGTTGTTGAGTCAATTTCAAACCATTGAAACAGGAGTTCTGGAATCAGCAACTGGAAATCTGTCCAATCACATAGTCCTGAGATGATAAATAAATAAATAAAATAAAGATATTGTATTCATCTACAACTAAAAAATATATTAAAAAATTCCAGTGTTGACTTTCTGGGCCATGTTTTTCTGGGCCATGTTAATCTTAACACTCATGAGGTCAGCTTTATTTTCCATGCCACCTTGTGCTTAAATTAGAGCCATTTTCTCATCATTCCCTTTACATCCTACTTTCTAAATTCTGTGCCTTTTTGCATAGTTGTGTCTCTCACAGGCAATGCCCTCCTGTCCTCTGCATCTCCGTGATCACACCTAGGACCTCAAGAGTAGCATGTCCTACTCTACAATATGGGCATCACCAAACTCTCAGTTTCTTCCCGTCTGCTATGCCACTCAGGACAAACCCAATCTCAGAGTGTTCCTCGGTGTTTGTTGGTGTTATTCTGATTGCAGGTTGCTTATCAACACAAGTGCAGGATGTACTTACTCACCTGTCTACCCATCCCTCAAATAACATGCAGCCTAGCATTCAGTAGACTCTGGAAGCAATGCACGCAGGAGGGAGAATGACCACTGAGCTCCAAGGGAGAGGAGAGATCTGAGTTTCATCTTAAGAGGTGGGTCTGGAAAGGCTTATGAGGTGCCATCAGGGCCAAAGGCAATAGAGAAAGCACAGAAAGTGCCAGGTTGCAGAGGTGAAAGTTGCCTCAACACAGCTAGGTACCCAGCACAAGCACTGGACCCCACATACTTGGCCCTCACAGGGGCACCTGATGGTGCTCACCACTACAGCCTGAATCAGCAGCCCCAAGATGAGTGGCAGCAAGGCGCCAATGGAGGATACAGTCACTATGAAGCTGTGCAGTGGGTTAAGAATCCATGCCTGGTGATAGTTCCTTGCTGGCCCTGCCACTCAACCCACCCCCATATGACCCACCCAACTACTCTTCCTCCCCAGACTGGATTGTGAGTCCTATGGGAAACCTCACTCCACGTGGCTGTCCTCCTGCCTATCCTTGTTCTAGTTTCATTACCTCTCTTTGTGGCCACCATAGATTAACTCCACAGTCCATCCTACACCGCTTACCTCCATGATCCAACTCACCCTCCACATCTTGGACAGGTTCTACCAAGGGGCATTTCTCTTTGGCCCCGCCCACATAAGCCCCACCCTCAGTTACCCTACCCCTTTGTTCTCCACCTCTTTCTCTCCACAACCCCAGCTGTTCCCAGTGTAGGCCTTTGAGAATGTGTAAATACACCATGGCTTTATACAACAAGGATGGCATCTCTCTAGTGCACACAAGGAAGATGATGCATGTCACCAGTAGGGTACCCAGATACAGGCAAAGGGACATGACCAGCAGGAGGAACAGACAGATGTTATGATGCCTTGCAAAGTTGTTCACCCACTGACAGTGGTGGTCAAACTCCTGGGTGAAGTAGGCAGGCCTCCAGGGTCATTCTAGTCTTAAACTCCATCACCCTCCAAAGCTTAGGCTTCCCCCAACACAGCCCTTTAGGCTGCCCACTCTTTTCCCTACACACAGATTCCCATCTCAGGAAGAACCTGGCATTCCCATTGTTAAAGCACAGGATCTGTGGCTCATCAGGTCACCTGTTATAAGTGAGGTCTGTAGAGACTAGACCTCTCTGGTGTCCCTTGGAGCAGGATATAGAATAACTCTTGGCCTCTATTTTCCCAGATACTGGATTTGGATGGAAAGAAATCCCTTGCCCAGCCAACCTTTTGCATTTGGAAAACTGTGCAGGATATGTACATGAAAGAAGAGCCCTCAGAACACAGGAAACCTTTCAACTTGGACACCCTGGTGAAGACAGGGAAAGATCTCTAGAACAGGGCAGCAGCTAGCATAAGGGTCCAGGTTTCTAGTATCAGAAAGCCAGGGTATGGTACAGGTACTGCCTTTCTTCCCCTGACCATCAGGCTTAGCACAGATGTGATGGCTTTTGCATGTCAGAACCTGGGCAAAGAAGGCCAGCCTCTCAGGTAGGTGCAGATGCAGAGATGATAACAGATATAAGTGAACAAGAGTGGCTAAGAGCCAATTTTAGCAGTCTGAGAAGATGATCTCATGCCCACACTTGGCCCACTTATGCTGTGAGATGCCTGGTCCTCACCAGGTGCCCTGTGATGTGTTGGTGAGTAGACAGTGAGGAGTACTCACTTCCACACAGACATTACAACATTCACAGTGGAAGGTCCTGGTTGGGTGGTGTAAGGAGC
Organism: Xerus rutilus; assembly: GCA_028644305.1. NCBI lineage: Eukaryota > Metazoa > Chordata > Mammalia > Rodentia > Sciuridae > Xerus > Xerus rutilus. The sequence continues at coordinate 29,702,632 of CM053409.1, forward strand.
AATGTGGGAACCAGGGCATCTGAAATGCCCTTTTATACATTTAGGCCACATATGCTTCCTCAGGGTCCTGCCTGAAGGAGCCTGGCATGAGAAGAGGTTTGGGCAGTGGCAGGAGACCCTTTCATCATGTGGCTGTTTGGGGCAGCCCCATAGCATCACTGAACAAGAAAAGGGTGAGGAGTAGGTGGGCAGGGCATTCCTGGTCCCTGTTGAGCAAGCTGACCACTCTGATCAGCTGGAAGTCAAAAAGAAGAGGTCTTTTAGCCACAAGAGCTCTCTATAAAACTCTCCCCTTCAAAATAATGATCAGTACTTGAAGTTGTGCATGAAATGGGAAAGAGGAAGAGTAAACTGTGTGATTTGAGAGAGTCTCCTGGCTTCTCTTGCCAGCCTACCCAGTCCTCCATTCTAAAACAACTGGAAAACCTTCAGGATTCTGTCTTTTCACACCTCAGTGTCTTGGAAAATGAAGTGTCAGGGCCTAAGTAATGATGACATGGAGAGAAGGGATCCTGAGCTAGAGGTAGTATTAATATTTTAGAAATCACCTCTGTAGGCATCAATTTTTGGGGTGCCCCCTTCTTATCCCAGGGATCTGAGGCCTTACCTTGATGCAAGATGCTAGGGTCAGAGAAGACTGGATACCAGGCTGCTGAAGGTGACCAGAAACAGAAGGCCAATAACCAGGGCAAAGCCCCAGTCACCATTTTGGCCAAGCCACCTGCACCTGAAACCAGAGCCATACTCAGTTCTAGTCTGGGGCAGCCCAGAGCTCCCCATGAGGCCTGGCACACCTGAGGTTGGAGTCATAA